>JAOTQP010000001.1:56494879-56537152 GCA_026413545.1 Cichladusa arquata
CTGGAAAAGGCCTGAAAACCACCCAAAAAACAATTGGTTCATTTAAAAAAACCTCTAAGTATCTAAAAAACCTGGTGTTTTTTCACTGAAGGAAGGAAAATTGTGCAGGGAGAATTAAGAGCAGGATTCTAACACAGAATTAGGAACAGAGTTGATTTCACTATAGAAAGATTCCCTAAAAAAGTCCAGGATTTGCTGTTCCAGTGCTCCTCAACTGGGAAAATTCCTCTGTGTTAATTTTTTTCTGTTTTCAGTCATTTATGATGTAACTTCCCCAGAATTTGCCCTTCTCAGAATTATTATTAATTCCATTATCTCAGAAGTGACTTGATTTTTAAAAAGTCCTTTCAGCTTCTTCTGAGTTCTGGGAAGGATTTTTTTGCCTGCTTGATGTTTCCTGATGTGCTTCACCAAAATTTTCACCAAATTTTTCACCAAATTTTCCTTAAAAACAGGGAAAATCACAGGTCAATGGAGACACTTCCATCAATTTACAGCAAAACAAAAACTCACTCCCCTTTTCCTCAGAGTCCTCCAGGATTCTGAGCTGCACCTTCCCAAAAAATGCCCTCAAAACCTCCCTGCAGGATTTCTCTGGGCCTGAAAGGGATAGATTTGCAAAAGAACCTTAAATCTCCTGCTCTGTTGGACTTAGTGGAAGAGAAAGGAATAAAATTCCTGAAGTTAATCAGTGTTTTGATGCTCAGGACTAAAAGTATAACGAAAATAAATCCAGTGAAACAGATCCTTAGCAATCTTTTTTTTTTTTACAATTATAGATAAAAGTGTTTTTTGGAGTTTTTTGAGGGTTGTTTGTTTTTAGCAGATTGGTTTGCAAAAGCCAGAGGTCTGGAAGACAAAAAATGAACGAGTTTTGTCCAGGGGAATCCAGAGAAAGGTGGGAATGGGAACATCCATGGGAATGATGAAGAGTTTTTAAATTTGGGATGAAGAACGGAAAAAAAAAAGGGACAAGCAGCAGAATGGTCAGACTCAGCCTGATTTCTCCACAATTCCTGGTTATTTAGGAGTCATTCCCCCAAATCCCAGAGGAATTGAAGTGCTGGTGAGATCAGTGGTGTGGCTGTGATTTTGAGTCCCCATCCTGTAATTTCACCAATTATTTCACCCCCTCCAGAGCAGGGCGAGGTGTCCCCTTTCTGCTCTCCATCTTCACCATCAGGGAATCATTTTCTCCAGAAGAGAAAAAGGGATTTTAACGGGATGAACCCAGTGAAATGGCCAGCAGGTTCCTTGGAACCATTCCCATAAAAAAACCCGATTTCCCGGCATTTCTCACGCGGGATCCCGGCTGGAAAAACGGGTTGAAAGCTTTGCTAATTAGGGATTATTTACATGACAATCCCCTGCGTTTAGGGCTGGGAGGAAGGAAAGACGGAATGAGAGTGATTATCTTGATGATGATGCTGAGTTCAGTGCTGACCCCAGGGCACCGGATCGATCCCGGGAGATTTATCTTTCTCTTAGCATGCACTACAAGCTTAAGCATCTAATTCTAACATTTCTTATGATCCTGTGGAGATGAATCTTTTTGTTTTCAGTGCATTGTGGTACTCACCTCACCTTGGCCAGTTTGCTTAGTATCTCTGTAGTCAATGGAGAGAATTAGTTTTAAGGTGAATCTATCTTTGTCTGCATTTGGTCAGAAGAGACATACGTTGGAAATGACAATTCTCTTTACCGCTTCTAAGGAGAACGCAGCTGAGATTTAGCCATTTAAATTCTGCATATTTTTAGTAACTCCAGTCCCTTTTTCTGAATATAGCTACAGATATCTAAAAATTTGATCTTAAAATATAAAGAGTAAAATCCATTTCCTGGATCTTTTGTGGCTCTTTGGAAGATATAAGCTCTGACCATGCTGGATAAGCTGACATATCCATTTTCAGCAACTATGGATATTCCTTCAGCCTTCAATAATAGCTTCAGATTCTTATTTGTTCATAACCAAACAACTAAAAAGTAGGAATTCATATTAGATTTAGTTGCTAAAGTTTGGAAGATCTGAGGTTGTTTTGCGGTATGAAAGCTGACTTCCTAAAATTGTGCAAAACTGTACCTTAACTCAGTAATAGCTTGTTGGCAGAAACCTGTGATTCTGTAATTTTCATCATACTCATTAATAGAGCTTCTGTTGTTTAAATGCATTCTTAATTCACAAAAAGCAACTTCTTGTATTTTCTTAACTACCAGATGAGAGACAAAAAATTTCTAACCTCCCCATTCCTACTGCCATGTACTTTCATGGCATTAAAAGCTGTGGATCATGGCAACAGAATAACATTTTAGGGGGGAGGGGGGCAGAAAGGACAGTAACAATTTATTTGAAGAGGAGGCTCTTAAAAACCATAAGTTTCGTATATCACAGCTTAGATATATGTAAACACAAATGTCCTGGTTCTGGCCAGGAAAGGGTTGATTTTTGCAGTAGTTGGAATGGGGCAAGGCTGCAGCCCAGAGGTTATTCTACACCATCACATGTCGTTGTTGGGATGGGGAAAAGGGACTCTCTTCCAGGGAAAAGGGATCCTTCTGGTTGAGTAAGCATGGCACTGTCTCTGAGCCAGAGGAAGTGGTTGGGCATGGCATGGCCACAGTCGGTTCATGGGCTCCTCAGTGAGAATTTTTGCATGTAAATCACTCTCTTTTTTTTGTACAATTGCGTTTTTAATATCATTGTTGTTCCTGTTTATTTTCTTCTCTCCAGTAAATTGTTCTCATGCCCACATGTGATCTTTGTCTGTGCCTCCAGTTCTCCTGCCACCCACAAGTGGGGAGAAGGGAAGGGGATTGAGGGAGTGGAAGTAAGGTTGTAGCAGGAGCAGTAAACTGGAGAATACCATTCCTACAGCCAGACAATAATGCTTATTTCAAAATATTGTAATATGAATACTTAGTATGATAACCAAGAGAGGACATCAATAGCATTAACTAAATGATTAACTGAAATTTCTTAGCATTGGTTTTGCCTTCTACTTGTTGAGCTACAGAAAATTGCCAGTAGAAGTATGGAAAAGTGGCAAAAGCACAGCAGGAGTCTCAAAGGTGAAAGCTTTTCCTCTCATTACAACTTTGCCCCTTCTTTACAATTACACTTTGTCCAAGGAGTTGGCATGTAAGCCTATCTGTTTTGATAGTCTTAGTTCAAACTTGAGTTACTGGTGATTTTACTAGCCAATCCTCTCAAGCCCTACAGAGTGATAAGACTAATAGGAGAGAATGATGAATGAGTGTAGAGGTAAGACTCTAGACTAATTATAATTTTTTTAAAAAGACTGTGAAAGCTAAGTAGTTCTTTGCCATCAGGGAAGGAAAGAAATATGAACATCTTTGGATCATGCAGTTCAGATGACTTAAGGCAATTCATAACCAACTACTAATATAGAATATACTGTCAGCAAACAGAAGAAGTACAAGGTATGGTAACTGAAAACGGGTTTGTCAATGCATCATCCACAGTAAGTAGAATAATAAAATGAATGTGTTAAACTGTATCATATTCAGAAATGCAGCAAAGCAAAGTTGTATGCATGCTACTACTGTAAAGCAATCCAGCAAAGAAATTCAGATCTCTCAAGTGAAGCTGTGTTTACCACGGTAACTCCCTGCCCTTTTGTTTTTTAAAGAAAGAGATCCAAGAACAAATGCATCTGGGCTTGGCACTGAATGCCACAAAGGAAGGGCCTGACATGTCTCGGTGTTTTATCTTTATGGAATCACAGCATTTTCACTGCCTACTGTTCCTCCAGTCCTGTCATAATGTTCAATCATCAAATGTCCGTGAATCAAGTCGTCCCTTCTGAACTAGTCAGTTTTGGTGTAGGTCTTCCATAGATATGTTTGTTTGTACAGTGAGGGACTTGATAAGTTTGACTGTATCTGTGGTTTTTCAAGGGTTGTCCAGAAAATAAACTGATCCTGTTTACCAAAAAGAGACTATGTTCCAATTCAGTTTTGATTAAAACCCTTGGTGCCAGGAAACACTATGTCGTCAGTTGTCTTCTAAATGCAATGAAGCACAAATGAGATCTAGTGTTGAACCAAGTATAAAGACATAAAATATGAGGAGATGCAAGGTCAAATTACCCTTTATAAGAGAAGAGGCATTACATTTAAAGAATTGTTTTATTTCTAGCACTAAAAGTAAAATTTATCCACTTAAAGATGCTTCACAATACTGTTTGGGCCAAGAGTAACTAATTTCTCTTCCAAATCCGTTTGCAACATTGCTATGAGCTTGGAAGGATTTACCCTCCATTTTTTTTTTTTTTTTTTTTTAGTTCTATGTAGATTCTTCCAAATACCTATGACATGAAAGAGCTATCTCCCACCTTGGTGACAGAATTAAGAATACCTTATTTAAGGCTAACAGATTTACAGCAACAATACCTAAGGATAGAAAAAGGTTGTGTATATGTGGGAGGCACGCATACTAGGAAAGCATGTATCTTGAATACAGTATCACGGTAAGTTTTGAATATTAATAGTATGATGCAGGTGTCAGCAGCTTAGACTTAGTCTGTACTTGTTATTAGCCCTTTATGGTGTCTGTTCAGAGAAAGGAATAGTCCTTGGTAAGTTGCCATGGTAATAGGTAGAGTAGACGTATCAGGTAGAGAAATGAAAGCAGAGCCAGGGTGTGATTCACTTGACTCTCTAGAATAATCTAGAGCCATCCTAGATATATGGGGTACTCCTCCTTATCTCCAGCTATTCCATCAGAAAAGTGTGGGATTCTCATGCATTCTGGCTCTTAGCTCCACATTTAGACCTCATAGTTACATTAGAGTAATTGTGATAATATGAAATAACTTATATTTAGGCAAATTAAATCATTCCGTCAGACTCCTTCACTACTTTTGTCCTACATATTTAGGTGTGCCTGTTTCTGTCTAGCTCAGCTTCTCTTTTCACTGTGAATGCCTTTCTAAAGTGTTGTGCTTCTTCCAGCATTTCCCATAGGTTTTCAGTTGAAACACTAGCATTTCTGTGCAGACTGTGAAGCTTCTGAACTCTTTTGCACCCACTCTAATATGCTGTGGACATTACTATCAGATAATGTCTGAGAACTCTGCTATCTCTGTAGTAGTCAGTCCACCAATTTTGTGCCATTAGGGCAAATCTAGAAAATATACTAATATTCCAAATAAATGTGGCATAACAATGCTTTTGTACATCTGAGGAACTTTAAACGTGTTTATTATATGTTTTCTTGGTAAACTTACTTTGGATTTAGGTGTAATGTACATGCATTCTTTTTCTCCTCCTTTCAATTCGTGCTAGCGCCCCTCCTATTCTATCAGCTGTCAATGCAATTTGTGGAATGTTTCATTGGTTAAGCACACTAACATGAATCCCATACATTTTCATGTCTTTGATAGGAGGAAAGTAAAACATGAACATTGAAGAGACCACAGGGGAGAAGAAACCCCCACAAGATTTTAATAATTGTGAATCAAAAAGCACAAACAGTTATGGATTCTTGTCTTCTTTAATTGAACCTGTAATTTTATGGAGGTTTTCTCATGATTTACAGATTAAATTCAGGCTATGATGTAGTCACTTAACTACTTAACGTGATATCTCAGGGAGCCTCTCTAACTATTTTGATAATGTATGAATGACAGGGTTCTATCACTAGCAGCTGTTCTACATGGGCCTTGTTATACATGGATGTGGCATTACATCTGTGTCTAACAATTTGTCCTGACAGTCAAAAGCCTTGTCAGATATTGATCTGACATCAGATTCATGTATAACAAGATTTTTGAGTGACAGATGAGCAACTGTCCAGAATGAAACTAAAACCTCACTGTTTTTAAAAGCTAACACTGCCACTCAGTAATATGGCTTTTCTCTAGTATTCTCTAGTATTCTCTACATCTACAGTGTCTTATATCTTTAATTTTATAAAAAAAAACCCTTCAAATTGGTAATATTACAAAGATTGGATTTAGCTTCTTAACGAAATTTTAAAGATAAGAACTGGTATAACCGTATTAACAAATGCCGTAGAAAACCATGCTTGGCAGCTTCAATTTCAGTGCAGACATATGCGATATCGAAACAGCAGGGAGAAAGTGAAAAGGCTGAGGGGAATTAAGGTGATGTGCGTGAGAGAAATATGTTAAACATGTGGTTTTAGAGCTTGGGTATTACCAAAAATCCCTAGCAGAAACCACTGTTGGGATTTTTGAAGTTTATGGAAACTTGACCAGAATAAGTGTCTCATAATTTCTGTTTGCTTATCTCTTACAATATTTATGCTATTCTGAAAAAGCTTTCCAGATTCTAGAAGTTGGTAAGAGGAAGAGAAGAGCAGAGTCAGCTTCACTAAGCTTTTGGCAGTCCTGTGCAAAGGACGTTGTTGCAGCCACAAGACAAAGAGGGAATAAGAAAGAACATAAACTAGAGTGAAGAGATTAGGCATTGAAACTACCTCAACACCCAAATCGTTCAAGGTGTATCATCAGTAATAGAGAATTATTCAGAAATTGAAAGCAACCAAAAATATGGCTCAGAATTTTATTGCAGAAATGCTATCTACAGCACAACCATAGTTTTGTATTCACCTTAAAAAATTCACTTTTGCTATTTCTGTGTATTTTAAGCCACACTGAAGTCCCTGGTTGTAATTTAGAAAAAAAGGCTAACAAACAGTTTTTCAGGTCAGCACTAGAGTGCAGGGGAAATGGCTGATGCAATCCATTAAGTAAGACTAATTATGATCAGCAGTTTAAGACAAATGGGAATCTTGCTACTGATGTCAATTGGCTGGGGATCAAGCTCTAAGGGATCTCACCTACTTCAAAGGTTGCCGTCCCTCCTTCACTCCAACTGCTTTGAATTAATCTGATGACCCAAGGCATCCACTACAAGGATACAAAGTACCCGTTAATGTTGCTTAACTGGCTGGTTAAGTCAGTTTTATGGCTCCTCTGTGTGACTCAACTAGTGCAACACATCCAGAACACATAAAGCCTAAAAGCTATAGAGACCGATTTGAAACACATATAAACACATATGCACCATTTCTCCTGCGCTTATCTTCACTTTATTCAGTGTCCTAAGCCACTTAAAAACCATTAATTGAACCTTACAATAGTTCTGCACTCATTTAACTTGGAAGGCCTTTATATCTGCTTCAATGAGCAGCTGTAAAAGGACCAAGACAGCTTGTTTGGTTAATTCTGTATTTGCAGTTATTGTTCTATGACCTTGGTTTCCAACTACTGCCACTACTCAAATAAACAGCTAAGTAGACAGAATGACTGGTAAAGACAGATGGCCACAAACATAGGCAAATAGAAATTGATTTGTTTATGTATGTACACATTTCCCTTTAAAAACATCAGATTCAGTGTTGGAATCTGAGGAAGTCCAAAGTCAGAAAACTATAGAACTGCAGAGCTTGGAGCAAAATCCAGTTTAAACTACTGAAAGCCAGCTTTCAGCTTTACTGATGAGGTTTGATGCTGTTATGAAACACTAATTCATTGGTAGTAATATGCATTACATTTGTCTGCCTTAGCTCCATGTGCCCCAGGATAGGGAAAAAGTAGGAAAATACTCTTTGTCAGCATGAGAATTTTTATGTATGGTTTGTGTTTTATTCAGTTCAATCCATTATTAATTTCTATATTCCTAAGGCACCCAGCAATGTTGAAACCAATACTTTCAATTGCAGCCTCAGCCATGGCATCTATTAAGCGAGATCCTTGAAATTGCTGCATTTGAAACCATTCTCAAATCAGAGAATCTGGTAAATCTTCAGCCTCTGCATAAATATGTGAAAAGCAATATTTTCAAATAAATGATGGGGTTTTTTTTTTTTCCACTGGGTTGAGAGTGGCTTCAGCCTCAGTGTTGACATTTCAGAGGTTTCCAACTACAGTCTGATGTGACTGAGGCTAAATTTCAGATCATAGTTTCACCAAAGAATGAAGCTTTCAGTATCTGAGAACTTTAGTAACTTAAAATTATTAATTTTAATTATTTATCAATTTTTAATTTATATCACAATATGCTCTCAATACAGTATGTGGAAAAGAATACATTTTTATTTTGGATGTTGAATGTAACTAAAACACATACTAAGCTATTTCAAAAAATGAAATCAGACTTTTTAAAAAATAAAAAAAAAGAGCCACTTTAAAATGAACAGATTTACACAGACCTATTGTATTACAAATAGAAAGAAACTTGTATTGAACATCCCAATCAAGTGTTTTGGTATCTTTCTGCTGCTCCCTGATCTAGCAATGGACAACAATTGCAGTAACTTTTATATACCTTTTATGCTTTCCAAATCCTGAGATACAAGTAGGTGTATTCCAGAAGGTTGTCACAGTCTTGCTTTATTTAGAATTCTTTAGTTCTTCTGGGTTTTTTCTCTTTCATTTTCTTGGGTTATAACATCTGTCAGTTCTGTTTTATGGGTTTGTTTGTCTACAGAAAATGGAAAAAGTAATGATTGTGCCAAGAGACCTCTGTATCATTTTATATGACCATGAAGGATGGCCATTCATGACTTGCTTACAATGGAGACAGTGGGTCTGATGCTGGTATCAGTTACACTGATGTAAACCGAAAGAAGTTCCTCTGTATTTCACCACTGTAAAATTGAAATAAGATTTAGGAAAAAAAAAATCAGAATCAGATATGATGTAAAAGTTTGTGAAAGGTCAAATATTGCTTTTATTAAATAATTTTAAATGAGTTCTAAATCTCTTTTTTCTCCCCTCAAAATGTTCTAGTTGGCCATAAGGGGAATGACACACTCTAGGCCTTTCACTTTCTTTGGCAATACCAGATTTCTCATGCCTCACTATCTATCCAAGCTGTGTAGTTTTCTCACAACAGCTGCACATGCTGTCTCATGTTATTAACCCCAGTAGGAAGCCTGAGGAGCTGCTGAGTAGCTTCCTCTCCTACAGGGTTTCTACACTCATTTTTTGGGCTCCTGCATGGAAAGTGGATGGTTAGAAGAAACCATCCTCTTAATAAGGACTCTTGAAAAGCTTGGTTCAGATACCAAAAAATGTCTAAGCTTCTCATCCTGTTCCAGGCTGTGTTTGAGGAACAGAAAGAAAATAAAGTTGAGGGAAAAAAGAAATATGTTCATCAAAATGTCTTCTGTTTTGTCCACTCCAGCACAGAGTGGGTTTTCTGTGTAATTTCTCTCTGTGTACTGTATATCAGTGTAACAGTGGCAGTATTACTTCTATTGATTGGGTTGATAACTTCAGAGAATAAATAATTACTTTTGGGGTACTTAGATCCTATAGTGATGAGTGTTTACATGAACTGGTATGTATGTTCACTATGCAAAATTTGCTAATTGAGCTGTACATCTGGCCAGCAAGTTGTGCAGTATATTACCTGCTTTTCAGTAACTCAAAGCAGAGTACAATGAAAACATTGGAGGGATAAATTGTCTCATAAGACAATGAAAAATCTTTAAATTGATAAAGAAGCCAATGAATTAACCTATGAGGTAGCTTAATTTCCTCACTACCTCTACATGAGAAAATTTACATTCAGTCAGCTTTGCAAAGGATCTGGGTTCTTTCCCATTGACAGAAAGGAAAAAAAAATACAGTAGATATTATGGTTTCCTTGAGTATTTCACAAGCAGCTGGTGGATGCCAAATTGCTGAAAATTATGTCTATTGCCAAGCTGCTGTATTTTTAACTTTTTAGTCTAGATACAGACCAAATGGGCACACAATCAGTCCATAACCAAGTACGTTGCCAAAACCATAGGTATTTTCCAACATGAATTATATTCCACATTCCAGTGGGATATATAGTTAACATCTTCCTCCAGTTTGTGAGCCATGTATTTTGCAAATACCTTTTTCCTTAGTGAAAGAACATTCTTTTTTTGTATTACAAGATTCCCTTCCCTTTCCTTCATTCACTACTTTTGATGCAAGGTGCTCAGTTAATGGAATTTATAGGCAAAATTTTAAAAATAATTTTCCTTCTCAATCTTCTTTTGTCTTTCTATGTCAAATAGCTTCTGACATATGGATCTTTTTGGAGATGCAAACAAAGTCACTGAGTGAACTTTTCTGGTCATAATCTTCCTCCAGATTAAAAAAACCCCAACACCTTTTCTCAAAAGTATTTGTGTTGGAATTAATGCTGTTGGCAATATAATTCTGAAAAGATAAATATAAGGGTTCTGGAATAAAATATATGCAGATATACACCTGTGTCTTAAAGGGAAATGCGATAACTTTAAAAAAAAAAGTAGATAATAATAAAATCTCTGAAGAAATTTGACCTGCATATTTAATGAATTTTCATTAATCCTTCACTGTTAAACTGATGGCAAAATGTAATTGACAAAATTATGGTCTCATGAAATTCAATGACTGGCCCATCATTGATTTCAGTGAATTAAAATTTTCAAACTAAATGTGTGTGGTGACTCTCTGTTCATTTGAATTTAGAAATAGTTTGCTCTCTACTTAGCATTATAATATCTAAATTGGAAATTTCTATTATCAAAAATAAGAAGTAAAAGTACCTGCTCTATTTTGTTCTTCCCCAAAGCAATGGAGAGATGTATGGCTTTATTGACTTTTTGATTCTATTTTATGGATTGGTAAGCCGAACAGAAAGAGCCTCTACCTATCTATTCAGGTCTAAAAACTCTTTACTACCTTGGCCTGGGACATGTGAAGAGATAGAGAGCCCATAGAAATGACTGGAACTCAAAGATGAAAGTCTGCAAAAGTCAGCAACTACTACAGATGCTACAGAGTCTACTTTTAGCTCCTGAGAAGGAAAGATTCTTTCATATATGCAATCATCACAAATCAGTTTTATGTAGCCATCCCTATACTGTTTGATTGTTCCTTGTCTAATTCCTTCAATTTAAAAAAATATGTATAGGAGTGAAATTTTACTATATAACACAGTCCTAATGAGATCTGGGTAAGCATTTGGTAAAAACTATAATGTCTGAAAGCGAAGAGGGATGTCTGATGCTAAGTAAATGTAATGAATTTTTTGATAGAACATATGTATCAAAGCTCCAGTTATATATTATGCAATGTCCTGGGCAATCCTTTTCAGGCTTTTAAAATTCTTAGAATTCACTGCTGAGATATAAATGTTGCTGACATTAATATGTCAATCAGGCTCTGTACAAAATGGAATGATATTACTTAATAAAATTATGTCAATTGTTATAACTTCCACCATTTCATGTAAGTCCACTTTAAAAACTGTAGAGAAAGGTCAGCAATAACAGAGGCAGAACGTAGCATTAATTTTATCAGATTTCTAGAGGAAAATTAGAAAGTTGTGATGGTATACTATAAGGATTATTACAAATCAATTATTCCTTTGTCTGGAAGGAAATAATGCCTGTAATGTGACTGCTATGTCAATACTAGTCATGAATTAGGTTTGTAAGCATTGGGAAATGCAAATTACTACTACATGCTGGGTATTCATCCTGTAACTAATGAATATTCACTTGACTCTTGTAACCTAACCTAATTACCCATAAAGCCACAGATAGATTTCACTTGACCCTAAACTTTAAACTGTTAGCTACCCCTTTGCCTGATAACAAAGTGATAATGCAATTATTTGTGTACCAAAGCAGAAAGAGGTTGACCCCCAGTAAGATGTCATGGAAATAACATGGAAAAAAAGCAAGACTTTTGGAAAAAATCTATTACATTTTTAAATTATCTAGGAGTTGTAGGAGTCTTTTAAGACTGACACAAAAGTATCAGTTCTAAGGGAAAGGAAGGAAAAATTAGATAAAATAACCGTAAGGGAAATAGAATAAAAGAGCGCATTTACTCAGGCTTAAACTAAGATATTGCAGTTTTACTTTCAATCTCTGCATAAAACAAAATCCTCAAATCAGTGGATATGGGCTTGCATAATAAAGGAGTCAAAGTTGATGAAAGTCAGTTTCTTAATTTGATTTTCTGTTTTAACAGTGAGGCAAAAGTCTGACAAGTAAAAAGACCAAATGCTGCCAGCTGTAGCTAAGAGATATACATGATAAATAGAGCCTGTATCATAGGAACCCTTAGGAAAACTGGAAATTACATCAGTACTTTCTGTATTTTCATATCACGTCTGTATTTTCTAAGGAAGGATTTTTTTCATTTCACTTGAAAAACTAGAATTTGTTTTGATATTAATACAAGTTCTCTATCTGGCCATATTCCCAATGACAGTAGACAAAAGTAGAGTTGCTTCAGTCTAGTGTTCTTCAAGCTGGTCTTGCAGATATACAATTATACACCTGTTTTTTACTTTGTGGATTTGATTGGAAGAAGTTTTGGGGTTTCTTAAGTTGCAACATCATGTTCTTTGGTAGTAATGCTTGTGGAAATTTTTCCTATCCCCTGCTTCAGTATTTCCAGCTTGATCTTCCTGTAGGGCTATTTGGCTAGGCAGGGTGAAAGAGTTTGTAATCTCCTTTATGAGGAGATTATATAACGCATCTCCTTCTCTAACAAAAAGTTTGGGAGAGATCCAGACAGACTTACTTTTCTTTTACTTGTGCATTAAACATTCTGAGAACTGAAAAAATGTACTTTGATACTATGGTAAAAATGAAAAGATGTCTTTTTTACCCATATACCATAAATCTTCATCTTGTTTTTGTAAGTTGTCCATGTTTCTATTTGTTCTAATGAGAGTGACGTAATGCAAAGAGTGCAAGGCACCTGGAATACATTTGTGGATTCTTACCCCAGTGAACAAATCTGCTATTTTGTGAGGAGTGTGAGTGTAAATAATCATTTTTCTGGCTATTTGCACTGGGAGGAATTGAAACAGTAAATCTAGGGCTTGATAAAAACTCAGATGACACTGTCAACTTCTCTGTCATGGTTAGTATTGCTGGAGCAGGGGGCTGTTCACTTGTTCCCTAGGGGAAAGCTAAGGATTGCTGTCTTTCCCTCTTTTCAAATTTGGAGATGGAGACAAGTTTACAAAGCAAGTATTTACGCCTTCTTTTGTAAAGCTGTGGCTCACAAATTTCATGATTCCTGGCACTGTGGTGAAAGCACAGTACAGATCGCATGTAGTATCAGAAAGTAAAACCGAATAAAACTTCTGGATTTGTACCAGAAGCTTCATATGAACCGTAAGAGGAAGAGATTTATTTAAAAAAAAAACAAAAACAAAACACCCTTGTCAAAGCAGAGAGAGTGCTCATCCATATTTGGGAGGCATGTATCAGTTCATATCTCACAGAAAGACTTGCTTGTCCAGGAAATCCTTGATTTCACAGCAGCTCTGCCTATAGACCAGGGTTAATTAGAATGGACAGGATTTGACTTCATTACGAAATAAAGTATTCACCTTTCTGCTCAATTTAAGACCTCTTCTACATATGAAAAAGAGGCTTAATTTTGACAATTTTTTACTGAAAGCACATATGAATGATCATTTGAAAATATAAGAGAGACATAAGAGAGACAGAGTTTGCTTGAACTAATAAATTTAAATAATAATGCATCTGTTCCTTTAAAAAAATAAATAGAAGTATAAGAGTCATGATTTGAGGATCTCTAATTGCTGATGGGACTATTTTAAGAAACAATGTTATTAAATACTATGGGTCACTTTCAATGTCTGATGCCTTCAAGGAAAATTGCACTAATGTAAAAGTAATTGTTACTCTGTACGTCACTTTCCTTTAAAACTGGGTATCTGGGAAATTATTTTAAAAGCAAAGTTTTCAGATTAACTCATGCTGATATTGAAGAGATGCATATAGAGAGAGGTACTTTTGTGTTTAGTAGATTAGTGGTTTCAAAAAAGATGCTCTGACCTGCAGCTAAAACATCTGGGAATCCTTCTTCTTGTAGATGACAAGATGACTCGTGAAATTATTTCTTTTGTAGTGTCTTCAGAAAGCGATACTATTCTCTCTGCAGACAAATAAGAAAAAGGAAAGAAAAAAAGTAAAAATACAAGTAATGTTTCAAGGCCAAGGAATTCACCTTTTTCCCAAAGTAGCAAAATCCCCTCTGCTTACTCTTTATAGACTTATGAGCTTAAAGACAGAATTTGTAGGGAAGGATACTAGGAGGACTTTTTTTTTATTCCGAAGAAATTAAGGCTCCAAATAGAGGAGAAAAGATACCTTTTTCATGATTGATGATGCCAACAGGCTGTTTGATATTCAATTTGGAGCACATAACCTATCAAAGATGACAGAGGACTCTCTGTCTCTCCAGACTGCTTCACACACCATATGAATAAATACCACTGGTTACTTCTGGACTCTATTGTAAGGCAGAAGAAAGATAAGGATTCTATGATTTCACCAGCCTCTCTTTAATCAGAATTCTATAGGGTTACCCTAATAAAATCCACAACATGATGAGTTATGAATTAAGATAGAAATTAGCTAATATAACCTGCAATCATACTGCAGTAATTTCCTAGGATGTGTGACCTCAGTCTGGATGGGACATTATAAAAAAGAAAAATGGTGAGACTGGGAATAAAAATGATTTACATTGACTCTTTTCCATTCTCATGCAAGTCTGCTCAGAATTATTTCAGGATTGGGGATCATCTGGATAGGTCAACATACTGCATGGCCAATTTGTATGGGTAGGAAATACTGAAAGCAGCATATATTGTGCCATTTTGTGCCCTTTAGCACATTTGCAAAGCATTAGAGTTGCTTATGCCTGTAATGTCCTTCTTTTTGTGAAAATCAAACTAACTTAAATATATCAAATTAAAATAGCAGATAAATTTTAAAATTAGAAGGTAGTTCTATGTTTTTGCCAAGAACATTATCTAGGTATGGTATAAAAAATTTCTTCCCTTGATCTATTATTTTGTTATTCCTGCTCTGATGATCCATCACTGTTTTATTAACATAAAAATTTTCCTCAAAATGTCATAAATTCATGTCACAGATAAATCATATGTAGCTCAAGAATTTTTGCTGAAATAAAAGAAAAAAGAAAAAAATTGCTGTAAATATTTTGATTTGCTAATCTTAATTTTTTTTCATTGTTTGAAAAATCAAAATGAAAAATTTATTTTCATGTTGTATTCATACTATTTTGTTTGTGTCTAAGATCATAGGGACATGGATGAGTTTTAGGTAGATGAAACTTACTTTACTTCTGGGTTGTCAGTGAAATTCATCTACTTGAAATGCACAAAACTTAAGGTGCTCTGTGTTTCACTTCCCTGTCTTTCAATAAGTTCAGTCCTAAATCTTATGTTCTCCCAAAAGGCAGTTTTAAATGTTTTTCTTTGGTTTACATCTGTTCTCATTCTGAAGAATTATTTCCACCTTATTAAATATTTGGCAGAAGATACTGGATTAAATGACTGGTTGATTTTTTGGGAGAGTGGGGGGGCATAGCAACTACTGTTAGTAAAGTATAAATTCTTTTTTTAAGTTCAAATGAGGACAAGATTTAGCAATGAAGAACATCTAGGTTGGTTTATTTTCATTTCTGTAAGCACATTAAATGTTTTAATATTGACCATAATATTTTTTTTTAATACCTATGAGAAAGATTAGATCTAAATGTGAGTTCTATAGGTACAGGGATGGCACCCAGGGAGACGTGTAGGTTGACAAGTGCTTTCATGAGAAGCTCATGAAAGTCAACAAGGCTAGGTGCAAGGTCCTGCACCTTAGCTGGCAATCCCCAGCACAGGTAAAGAGTGGGGGATGCATGGGTGGAAAGCAGTCCTAAACAAAAAGGACATGGGGATACTGGTGGAAGAAAAGCTGTCCATGAGCTGGCCATGTGTTCTTGCAGCCCAAAAAGCCAAACATATCTTGGACTACATCAAGAATGACCAGTAGGTGATTCTGCCCCTTTAACTCAACATTTATGAGACCCTAACTGGAGTACTGCTTCCAGATCAGGGGTTCTTAGCACAGGAAAGATAGGGAGCCTGAAAATGATAGTAGGCTTGAGCATCTCTTCCGTGAAGACATGCTGAAAGAGTTGTTCAGTCTGGACAAGAGCAAGTTCCAGGGAAACCTTCCAGCACCTTCCGGTGCTTAAAGGGCCTTACAATAAAGCTGGAGAGAGACCTTTTTGGCAGGACCTGTGACAGGACAGTGGTCAACGGTTTCAATTAAAGAGAAGAGATTTGGAGTAGATGTAAGAAGGAAATATTTTATGATGAAGGTGGTGAGATGTTACTGTACGGGGCTGTGGAGCGGCGAAAGGGCACAGTAACATGACTCCTCTTGCATGGTGCAAGAAAGAGCAATTTATTGAAGAAAGCCGTGGCCTTTATATAAAAGAGATGGTGCAAAACAAAGCAGAAAAGATTCATTGGTCAAAGAAGGAAGCACCTCTTTGAAAACATGCCTCTGTGAAAAACATCACGTCTCTCATGTACCCTGCAGGTGCATAATCATTGTTATAATTCCCTGACCTTGTAATGGCCTGAGAAAGGCAAGGCCTCAAGGCTACTTTTTTTCTGGTTCCCAATAGTATCCAACAACAGTGGGATACTGGAACAGGTCTCTCAGAGAAGCTGTAGATGTCCAATCCCTGATAGGGTTCAAGGTCAGGTTGATACAACAGAAATGTCATGAAAATTGTTGCTGCCATAATTTTTACTCCCTATATAGTATGGATATATCTGTGATGCTCTCTTGAGGATCCTTCTGGAACTCAGGAACAAGCTCCTGACCTTTAATTTCTGAGGTCACCCGAAAATACTTGTTAAATACCCAATCACATTGTTAACTCAAATGGTTACCCTTTTCTTTCCAGAGTTTCTTTTGAGGTGAAAAAGCATTTTTATTCAGTTAATGCAAATATACTGCTCTCTGGAATACCTCTTCCTCTACCTGTAGCAGTTTCCTTAAGAGTAGTACTTTCTGCATTTTATCTATACTATACGGTTATCTTATTTATTTACTCCTGCAGCCTTTCACATCTTTTACCAAAAATCTAAAGAAAAAGTCTATCCTCCTCATCTACTTCTGTTATCTGACTTCTGTTGGTGCACTAAAAATAGTTGATACCATTTGGCAGTTCTAAAACCCCATATTCCATCTCCCTCCTTACAAAGTCTTCAATGGATATCCACTGTATTATCCAATTTTAAGACCTGACTAAACAGAAATAGAGGCAGTTTCTGACTGGATTGCCAAATCAGCCAGATGTTCTCACATGATGAAACTAAATATTTACATGGTTCTGCCACTGTTGCCAACGATAATCTTTTGATGAGACTGTTGGGAGGGAATAATTTACAGTGGATTGAGCCACAGAAAGAAAAAGAATGAGCTAGATCAAAAATAAGGACTTGGTAAATTTCAATTTTAACTTTTCTTCCTTGGGACAAAGTGGGATTCAGAATTTAGAGTTAGATATATGTATTCTTCCCTCATAGGATCTAGAGTGAGCTGAGCAACTCAGCACAGAATCCAGGAAACCTCTGGGCAGCCTGAGGAGATACCTTGATACAAGCGTAGGAATCAGTGATGACAGGTGTATCTCTAACAACCTGACCATCTCTGAAGCTTGCTGGCTGACTGAAAGCTCATTGGAAGATGCCTCCAGCCACTTATGATCCCTGACATTGTACCCTGCCTAGAAGGTAAGTTGCTTCCTTACAGCTCCTCTTCAAAGAAAGAAACAAGATTCTCACTGGCAGCAATGAGAAAGGTGCTACAATTGCCTAATTTGGTGGGTTGTTTAATGGACATTTATAAATTGGGAATTTTCTGGGTACAGAGAGGGTTTTCTTGAGCCAGAAGGAGACAGAAGTGCATCTCTCCTTTTTCCCTAAAAACTTTTATATAGAGTTAATGTAACAAGATCATATGATCCTGTCATATTAAACTGGGTACAAGATGTATGGAGGCAGAAATAGAAACGTACAAGGAAAACATCCCAGCCTGCTGGGTTTTTGTCTGGCAGGTTAAAATGTTTGCCAGTTGTGCCATGTAAATATATATAGAGAGACTACAGTTGGGGCGGCTGAAACCAAAACCAAGTTATTATAAAGTCCTAAAATTCTCAGTGAACAAAATACTCTTTGCCTAGTCATATCTGTTTCACCTGACCATTAGCCTGATGCTGAGAAAATTATGGGCAAATTGCATGCTACTGTACTACTTGGGAAAAGGGTCTCTATTCTGGGGATGTCTGCCTTACAGTTAATGGCTGCTTTGCTTTGGAGACACTGCTTGAAGAATGCCTGGCAGTGAAATTCAACTGATTACATGCAGAAATGTGCAATATACGGTGAATCATCCAGGAGAAATAAATGCTTCTAAGGAGAAGTTCAAAGAGCTCTCTTGAGTTAGATTCTAAACCAGGTCTGTTGTACTGTATGGTAAACAACTATTTTTCTTTCATCAACTATAGAAGGAAATAGGTATAGATATCTAAACTGCAGCATGCTTAATGTAATAGGAAAATCCAGGTCATCATATTTATTCAAACAGCTATTTAAAATTAAAGATAAAAAATTATCTAAAGATATTTAAAATTATTTATCATATCACTGTTCAGTCAAGATGCCTGTGTTTCTCTGGATTACTAACTGTAATTACAATATATTGTCCATGTTACATAACTGGTCACTTGAAATTCATTGAGGAGATGAAATGTACATTTCAAATCAAATAAAAAGATAAATAGTAAAAAATATTTAAAATTAAAAAAATATTTATTGGAAAACAATGGATTAAAATTCACAAGAATACTGGAATTTGCAAAGATGTTTATTAAGTGCTGTTAACCGTGTACTTAAGCAAGGCGTAATGTGCACTGAGAGAAAAAGCTAAAATAATTTTAAACCTTTTTCTTCCTATTCCAAAATAACTTTTTTGGTAGTACAAGACATGCTTGTTGACTTTGGTACAAACTCCTAAATAACTGCAATATCAGTAACAAATTAGTGAAAAGTCCAAAACCATTTTAAATTTTTTTTTCTTTAAATTTTTTTTTTTTAATTTTTTTTTTTTTTTTTTTTTTACATCCAGCATCAACTTAGAAAGCAACCTTATCTAACAGGGAACAAGCCACAACCAGGACAGAAGCTATTCCTAGGAGAGCAGTATCTTCTCTTTTTACTTTACCTTAAATATTCTCCTCAACATATCACAGAGAAAATACGGTTCCTGTATTTGTACATACAGAGAGAGGCAATCTGAATTTGACACAACTAAGGAGAATAACCGAAGGCGAATGTCAGCAGTACTTAAATGCTCTCTGCTCCTAGGGCTTCTAAGCTGTTAGTTTTGGATAATAGCAAACAGACCAACAGGTGTTTTACAAGTGACAGCTTGCTTGTAGCCTCAGCTGGGTTTAATCAGCAGAGCTGGCTACAATGCAAAGATGCTACTGCAAATCTGAGCCCAGTAACTGGAGTGCCTTGGGTGGCAAGGCAATGGGTTACTTAGGCTCCACATTATGCACCTGTTCAGATATTGCCACAGGTCCCATTTCCCCACTCACTCATTTTTCATGTCGTGTGAAAATTAGAACTTGAGGATCTCAGGCCAGTGAAAGGCAGTATATTGAAAGTAGGGGATCTGTAGGGTTTTCAAAGAATCAGAGTACTGGCAACAGCTCAGGTGGACATTCAGACTGGGATTTCAGAACTTTCATGTCCCCAAGTGTATACAGAGACTGCACCTTAGCCTGATCATAAGTGTGGTTTATGGTCCGTTTCACTCACAAGTCAAAAACCGGGCATCCCAGAGTGTAGATTTTTCCAGACAGGTTTTCAAAGCCTCAGTTGTATGAGTTGACTCAGATCTTCATTACTTATTTGATGTTATGGTAGAAGGCAGTAGAAGGAAACTTCTACAGCTTGGTCAAGTCTGTGAGGTTGCAACCCTTGAGGCTGCAAGTCCAGTGCCTACAAGCACTCGCTGCTCTGAGAGTGCTGCTGCTTATACACCAGACTCATCAACAAGGCTCAGTAGGGTCCCCAAGGCAGAACCCATGGCTTATTTGGACAAGTGGCATCCACACGGTATAGTCCTACTGAACATTGCATGCATTCTTCCAGCTTTTAAGTTGAGAGATCCCCGTGTATCACTTCATAGATCAGATGCTGGAATATATAAAGTATTCTATAAAACATACCTTAATCTCCTTGTAATAAATTTAATTGATATCATCAGCACTGCTCTGTGTAAAACACGGTAGCTGGAAATAAAAGCATGTCCTTGAAAATCTCCAGTAAAATTACCTTTGCACAATATTTTTTTTCAGGGAAGTACAGTAATTACAAAACAGAAGTATGTGCTCATTATTCTAATACAATTACCTTTCAACAGTTGGAACAATGATTCTTTCTGTCACTGGTTTCCAGATTTTAACTTTATTTTAAATTCGGTAAAAGCAATAAGACTTCCTTCATCACAGGTTCTTTTGGCTTTGGGACAGACGATAACAAAAAATTATAATAGAAGTTTTTGAAAGTCTGACAGGATATGCAACAGGGTTGGCTGTGTCATTGGTCAAATAGTGAGATAGGCTTTCTTCTAAAGCAGCAAAATGCCTCTAACCTACATCAATGTTACAAAATATTACCTGCAGCAGGCTAGCTTTTCCTAATAAGAATAGATAACCCTTTTCCATTTTGAATACTCTTGTTAATGTTATATACTTACCCCAGGAGGAACTTATGTAAGGGGTTGTGTAAATGCACATATATTTAAATTAAACATCACAATAAAAAGTCACATCATTACTGTAGCAGAAAAATAATTCAGATATGTAATACTATAGTAGCATTATGCAGTTATAAAACAGAAAGCAAATATATATATGTATGCATATATATGTATGCATATATATGTATGCATATATATGTATGCATATGTAACACAATATATTATAGTACAGCCTACAGGTATGTACTGTAATGGTTTCTATAAAATATCACTTAAGTTCTTTTGAATCTCAAAACTGTTGAGAATTGCAAACTTTAATGAATGCTACTCCTGAGCTCTTCATAAAAAGCAGAAGACCCTGATTACTTAATTTATTTATACGTCTTACTTTCTAATATTTCTCAATGCATTTTTTAAAGTGCAGGATATTTTGAAATATATATATTTCTTGACTTAAAAACACTTCCTCTTCTAGCATTTTTCACTTCAGCCATAAATAGAAATTCATCAGCCAAATAAACAATACAATCTTTGCTGTTACAAGGAGCTTCAGCAATTCTGCTCTGCTTTGAGTAGAAGAAAATGTTTGTTATCTCAGGATATGGAAATGAAATTACTCAGTGTGTATTACCAAGCATATTGAATTACATATATTGAATTATAGCCTAAAATCTGTGAACTGAAGATGTGCAACTCTTAAGAGGGTTTTTCCCTGGGGAGGAATGTATCCCTGGGTGAATCAGATATACATTTATCATAAATATAAATAGAAATATGTATCTTTAGATGCAGACTCAAAAGTCTTCTCAATATCTCAAACTGCTTACCTATCAGTATGATGCTGTCACTGAGTTTATTTCTTGAATTTTGTTCTCTCTTTATAAATTCATTGTTTTATTCCGCAACATTTTTCTTCTGGAAATGCAAAACAAAGGGTTTCTTTAGACAAAGCGAACGTCCTTCTCCACTAAAGACAATCCTTAACATAGAAATAGAAAGAAAAGGATTTTTTCCCATACTACCCAAAAGTTTAATCAAGTGTAAAAATTACATGTCTTGCAAATGAAAGTGGAATGTTTCCTGTACATTGTGTGTTAATTGAACAGTGCAGTAGACAAAAGAAAACGGCACTAATTACAGCAGTGATTATAAAGCTATTCTACTCTATAGAGTTATCTGGCAGATGATGACATAAGTTTAGGTCCAAGGCTAATGTATGAACACTTTTGTTTTATTTTGAGGAAACAGTGCAAAGAATCTCTTCTCTTGATTTGGCACTTCTGGGGTGAAGTGCAGGACAGAGTTACTCTGCTTGAAGCCTAAGTGCTAATACAGTGCTTAAAGTCTAGGGTTTTTGTAGGCTTGTGCAAGTCATCAGTAGAAAAGGAGAATTTTACCCCAATTATTATTTATCTAGAGAACCACAGTGTAGAAGCACTACTAAATGATGTAGCTGGTTGCTATTATGGTAAAGTTTTTGGTACTATGAAGTGAGTGGAGAGCTACAATTTGCAAACAACTTCAGTTGTTCATGTTCATTAATTGTTAATTATTTCTTATTAAATGAGTATTTGCCCAAGAGTACAATGTTTTGTCATTCAAAGCACATTCCAGAAGATCCTTGCAGGATATAATGCCTATACTTCATTCATTACTTTGAAAAATGTGTTCCTGTGTTCCCTAGATATTTTAGTAGACTTTTATATGTAATTTCTTCTCTAGTCTGGACAGGTCTACTACTTTATTACCAGTCACAATTTACAGCAACAGGTCTGCAATATTTTTCTACTTGAACTCAGCAGACCATGTCATGTCCTGGTTACATTCTTCTGACCCTGAGATAGTTGTTTCTTTAAATCAGTGGGAGATGTGATGTGAAAATCTGAAGAGCTACATGCAATTTAGTTATTTCTGTTATGACTTATAGTGCCATCTTTATTGTAATGATACCTTGACTTCTTCATCAAGAAGCACAATTTTCTTCATTGACTTAATGTCCTTCATTCAGATTTGTATCTGTTATGTTTTTTTTCCTAGTTGTCTGCATGTGATTCAGCCGGAAGAAAATTCTATATGGTTTGTTTTATACTATGACCTACTATTAGATTAATGAAAAAATTCTACAGAGCAATAGTCAGCTTTTGGTCCTCCATTTTTACAGAAGCAAAGTCCTTCAAAAAACCATGTTTTTTTAAGGCTTGGGTGTTTTGAAGAGAGTGAGAAGCCTAGAAATACTAGCTTTAAAATAACATTTCAGAGCGTTGTTAATTTTTAACTTCTTAACTTTTCACCACTGGCTTTTCAGATCTTGAATTGGCCATGAATGTTTCACTATAAGCCATTGCTGACTTCCAGCTCTGGTGTTGTGTAGATAATCACTCTCGTGATCAGTAATATGCTACTTAGGATCTGAAAGGTGTTCAGGGACTTCATATCCATAGTCCTTCAAATACATATTGAAATATGTAAGCAGATATAATGCTAAGTAGTATTAAGAGGATTTACATTATATTGTATATAGATTTCGGGTGTTATTATTATTGTTATGACAAGCTATTCTGGCTCTGTTTTGTGCTCAGTTTTTGTCTGTGACCAGAGGATAACATTTGCTGTGTTCTACACACAGTTCAGTTACTGTTCTCACAAATAATTATGTACATAAGTATAGAGCTTTCCTAAGAGAATGGCTCACACAAAGTTACTCACATGTAAGTGTATATAGGAATAATTTATAGGAGAGACTGAGGCAGTATAAAAATAGCCTTTCTATAATGAAAACAAAGCTAGAAGAAGCTAAAAACTGGGTTTAGCATTTTGGATTCAACTGTCTAAAAATTCTTTGTGAGGAAGACTGCTTCTTAACATTTGCCATGCTCTATCTGCTCTGCTGAGATGTTATTTTGCTTCTTTGTGCTAGCTGACAAATCTAACTGCTGATGATTCTCTTCCTATTATGTGATGTTAACTATATTTCTATACGGTTTTCACAGGCACCAAAAATGATGTTGTATACCTTTTGCCATTTACACCATGCTAGAAAACAAGTGTTCTCTTGGAGGCAGAAGGAGATGTTGTGTTGTAACTTTGCTATATATTTTCCCCCTTTCTCAATTTTTTTCTTTTTCTTTTTTAATTAAAATTCAGATGAAAGTCTTTTCAACTAAAATATAACCTTTTGAAGTCATTCATTATTCCCTGGTAAAGTAGGAAAGTGTAAAGATGATAAAAGCTCTCTGAAATGAAAGATAAAAAAGCATTCAGTTTGAAATTATAGAGCAGAATGTCTCTTTTGCATAGAGAATTTAGTTTCCTCATACACTGTATATTTGGTATGTATAACCATGATGATATATTTACTTTTCTTGTATGTTCTAGTCTGGTAATGTAGAAGTCACTGAGCATCAAGGTTAAGCAGTCATATTTTTTTAAATGCTGTTTCTTTCTCAAAATATTACTGTGAAAGAGTAGGCTTAAAAATGAATTGAGGATTATGGCAAATAATATTAAATTTATATCAAAGTATACCAATAATATTAGAGACAAACACATTGCCTATGTGAGTTTATTCAGCTTAAGAATTTTTAAAATACTGTGTGTGTCTCACATAAGCATTTATACTGGATCTGTTTTAACTTCTCGTTTGAGAATGCTTCATTTGCTACATGATATTCCTCATCATACCATATAAATTTTGACATCTCAAGCTTCAAGAAAGCATACACACTTGAAGGAGTCTTTAAAACTTCTAAGTTTAAGTTTACTTAGGTACCTATTTCATTTCAAAGATATTTTCTGATGATGTCTTTTAAAGCCTACTTAGAGAACTCAGTTGTGGAAAAAAGGAGAAAACACATGCTCTGAAGATACAGCCTTTTCAACCATCAAAGATACCCTTCACCAAATTACTTCTTAAGAAAAGTGTTCTTCTTTTGAAATGAGGAACCGACGCAGTCCGCCTGGACTATCTAAAGGAATTTTTGCCAGTGCGTGTGTTGCCTGTTCTTTCACAACTTATCTGGTGTCTGTCAAGCTCTTTTGCAGATCAAAGTACCCCTTAACTGTCAGATGCTGATATTTGTGAGAACGATACACTCACTCTGTGGCTGTCTTATCTCTTGGTGTGTGCCCACGTTCCACCTTTCTTCACAGACCTTAGCTTAACCAAACAGTACACATCTCAGAAACAAGTGAAGATGTCTGGAGCAATATCTAAAAGACAGAATTTTCCTCAGATTGTGAGTACTAATTTAGCCTAGTCATCTGCATCTGTTGTAATTTGACCGAATGGGCCAGTATGTGGGTCAGGCATTACCTCTCAGAGCTAGGCAGCTAAAAGTGGATCCATCAGTGTGTAAACTGTAACTGCTTTACCTTTGTACATTTAGATTATATTTACATCTAGTTTTAAATAGCTTGTATCAGGGTTACTTAAAGACATGTTCTCTTTCTTTCTAGCTGAACTTAAGAACAGTAGCTCAGTAGTTAACATATAATGTAGCACAATGCAACATTTAAAATCTCCATGATCCAGTTGCTAATCACAGCTAAATAGGAATGTGTGATTTAATCTTAGATATGCCCTCCATGCAGTCCTAGGACAATGTAGGAGAGGGGACAGTGTTTCCTGTGAGAAATAAGGATGACTACTGTCAGAGAGCAGTAAGTCTATTAGTTCTGGTTTTGCCATATCCTGGGGCTCAGTTGTTTCAGCTGACTCCAGCTGTTTACCCCAGCATGTGGAACATCATGTTCTGGCTTCAATAGATTCATACTTTGACCTCTGAATGCATTTCTGCCTCAGGTGCTCTTTCTTGCAGTATTCTGGATGCTCTATCATGTCTGCAAGTCTCAGGGGACTATCTGCAGACCATGACTTTGCCTCGTCTTTGTAGCTCTCTTTGCTAGACAAATTCTAATAACAGATCAAGAGTTAAATCTGAGTCTTACATTAATTTCTCCTTTAGGCTGTTTTGTTCCAGATTCCAATCATGATCTAATATTATCAAGGATTCAGTTTATCCCTGGATTGCTACATTAGCTCTTCACACATGAGCACTTCTATGTTTTCAGGTTTTTTGTGCTCTCTGCTTAGAAATGCATTGCTGATGTGTTTCATTTTTATGTAATGAGCAGCACTTCTCAAATCTCTGTATTAAATCTCTGCAGTTAGTCTGCTCTGCCTGAGCCTTATCTACCTGAATTAACTGCAAAATACTATGAACATTAGGTGATTCAAGACCAGCTGTTACCAGCAGTTTCCCCTGTCTTCTTTTCTCAGGGTAGCCATGGCTTGTAGAAACCAAATTATTCATTACCTTTTAAACCTTTCTGTTTTCATCTTCCTTTTTAGGAGTGTCAGATTTAACCCAGATTTAACTACATCAGAGACCAAGTGATCTTAGAGAGATCTATTGTTTCTGTGCCACATGTAAACTGATCTTTGTAGCACTAGTGTCTTATCATTGCAGGGACTTCGTCCCATAAGAATCCAAAACCATAACTTTGTGCAACTGCAGTGTTTCACAAACAAACTCCCCTTTTTTCTGAACATCTAAATTTATTTTGTATGCAAAATGGGTGGGGAGAGAAGTGGACATGTTTGGATATTTCAGTGGCTCCCAGCCAAATGCGCTCAGGGCAGGGTTGGATGACACCATTAGTCCTGGGCATTACCAAGATCTTGCTGTGAGCCTCTGGGAAACACAGAAACAGTACTTTCTAGTCGTTCTGTTATGTCATGACTTTGAACATTAGAAATTATTAAAATGCAAGAATGATGCTTTTATAATACCGTATGACAAACGTATATCTTCTAAAACACTCAACTCCCTGCATTCTGTTTAATTTCCTCCGTTTCATATGAGATTTACCTTTCATAAGATTTTTTTTCTCTGGGGATGCTTTTGTGACTGACTAATTTGGGCAAGGTCATGCTGCAGCAACCCTTCAGCAATCCTTTTAACAGTTGGCAGTGATTTGCTTTGTTCTTTTTTATCCCATGAGGTAAATACCTGTTTCGTTTGAGTACCTCCCTTCTTAGAATAATGACAGATTCATATATCTTTCATCTTCTAATTTTATAATTCTGCTTTATATAGCTCTTTTCTTTCTCTGGACATGAGACTTCCCTAGTATGAAGCAAAATATTATTTGACCTGAGTTTTATTTTTCTCCATTCTCAAACCATCCCACACTGTCAGTGAACTGCAGATGGAAGAGGTCATCCTTTCAAGCTTGAGTTTGTATTCTGTGTGTTATGAAGCTGTCTTCCAGACAATGAAGCTCTTTTCCCTCCTCTATTTCACGTTACCTAAGTAATTAAACTTATCTGTTACTCTAACATTCAACAGTCTCAAGAGTTCTTCTGGTAATGGCATGTACTTGTCAAATTCTGCTTTAAGTGGCAGATAGCCGCTGCTGTTCCAGGATTAGATGATCTTCTGAAAGTTTTTCTTCCTCAATTAGTTTGTAATTTAAAAGTTTTCAAAAGTTTCAGGTAATAGGTTTTTGGGTGGCAACGATTATAACTATTCTGTTGGGATATGTGGGCTAGGGAAGAGGGTAAAAGCTGATGAATTTCCTACTCAGATTCTATTCTAATGTCCATAAGATGTTAGCTTCTGCTGGCACAGTCATGCTGTTCACTGGGATAACATACAAAGGAAAACTGAAAACAGACTTTCCATTCGGAATTTGTTTCCAATGGAGAAAAAAACATTTCCTCTAAAAAAATACCTGAATGTCTCCATTGGTTTTTCTTCTGGAAAGAGAGAGAAAAATGAATATTTTGTGTCTACATTTTATATGCATATTTTTATGTCACTATCCCATTGTAACATAAGGTTGTGTCCTTTTATTGTTACTATGCATGAATTCCTATGAATAAACAAGTCTTGAAGAATAGGTACTGAACTGGGCCATGGAGGTAAGAGAGGTAGGAAAATGCCTAATTGTGCATGGGTACTAGTATTGCTATCTGAACTAACTGCTGCTTCACACATGATGCTGTATTTAGAACAGCATTAAACTCCTTTCTTTCTATTGTTGATGTCCCTGGAATCCATTTTTGTTAGATGGCTTAGAGGTGATCAAGGGGAAAATCATTGACAGAGATTTGACCTCTGGTAGGCCTGCACACTACTCTTGAGTCTCACGCTTTATTGTGGAATGTTTTGAATTGAGGTTTTTGACATAGATTCCTAAAATGATTCTGAACTTTATTATTATCAACATCACAAATGACAAGAACACAAAGGTTTTTAAAAGACAACCAGCCAATTTTTATCTCCAGCAACACCTACAAATGTTAGGTAATTCTAATAGTTTTCTTCTTGTGGTTATTTTTGTTATGTTGAACTTGATAATATTATTTTGGATTGAAAAGTAACATGTAGATCTAAAGATGAGAAAACCTACTTGGTGTAGCTGTGTCACTGAAGCGATGATTATTTGATAATAAGACAAACAATAGACAAAGAATGATTTCCATTCATTGGGGTACCAAAATCCTCACAGCCTGTGTTACTGTAGGAGGATGACATGGAAATAATTGCATCTAACATTTATAACATGGGACACGAGCAGCTATGTGTCATTCATATAAAGACAGTAACTTAAATGATGTTGAATACATAAATAAGATAATCAGCTGACTAAAAATGCATGACAGATGGATGAATTGTTAAATGATTGGAAACCATTATTTTGATTTAAGCCACCATGGGAATGATTGTGTTGTCTGAGGGTTGTCTATACCATAAAGAGTGATATATATGATGCACCATGCCATGGACTAATATTAAATTAAATTAAGTTTATGGTTAAAATTTTTTGAGTGTATTGGGATATTTTATCTTAAAGGAGGTAGTATTTAAAACAGTCAACATAAATAATGGCTGAGCAGTCTACCTGAAACAGTAAAGAGAAGGTTTGGGTCCCTGAAGCAAGAACCAGTAGACAGACCTTGTCTGAAATAGCCAGCCACTTCCAACAAATATTAGGCTGATCTGTAACTAACTAACTGTGAACATGAGATCCACCTGCAGGGTCTATTTCTGTGCTAGATACCCTAACTAGACTATTTCTGTAGTGTATGTAAAGAAAGATTCAATTTATCTCATTCTAATGTAGAGGTTTAAATTAGTTGTGATGAACTGCCTCCTAAAAGCATTATTTTTCACAATATCCCAAGGAAGAGTATAAATAGGTAAGTGTCTTGTGCAGGAAGAAACCATCCTGCCACATTCATGATTAATAAACAAAGACAAGATATTTGTCATCATTTTCCAGTAGCTGGAATTTATTTTAGAAATAACCAAAGGGAGCAATCATCCCTGTTACTGTAGGCCAGTGCAGGATAGGCACAGCTATGACTTCTTTCATTGAATAAGTCAGTTGGTATGGCATGAAGAAGGGCAGAAGAAAGGAAGAAATGGTCCTGTAATTAAATCACTGAAAACATCCTCAATAAGTATTTGTTTGGTTCCAAAATGTGACCTGCGTAAATGTCTTGTGTCTTTTAGCAACACTCTCAGACACATTTTCCTCTTTGTAGAGTTTTACTTTCCTTTTCATAAGTTTTGGCTGTCTTCTCTCCCATGAGAGAAAGTTTAACTTGTTAAGGATGGGGCAGGTGATCCCAAGAGTGTGTGTTCAGACAGAGTCTTGCACCATAGAGCCTCAAGCTGCAGGTGTAATGCAAATGTAGATTAAAAACTAATGGTACACAAATACCTCTTGTGAGCATGGAGATCCAGGAAGGACAGGCTCAACAGTGGGACTGTACATAAACTGCTTAACTGAGAACCTAATTAATAAAAACAATAAGGGACAACTCATGCTGTGTTTTGTAGATCACCATGCTATTTTCAAAATTAACTGATGCTGGAGAGAAGCTTCAATCCAGATGTGGAAAAGTTCTGCAGTATTGAAGTGCCTTGTGAAAAAAAATTAAGAGACCTGTGCAACTGAATTATTAGGTAATATAGATGAAGGAAGAATACATTTTGATGATAATGCTTAAGCAAAATGGCTATTTGGGGTGTTCAGAATATTGATCCTCATATTCATGGAAGCATAGCATATTATAGGTTGGAAGGATCTCTTGTAGATCCTCTAGTCCAACTTCCTTCTCAAAGTGGTGCTGGTTTTGTAATTATATCAGGTTGCTCAGAATCTGGAACTTTAGATGGACATTAAAAAGCATCCCACAGCAACTTGTTTCATTCCTGTGCTTAAGCATTCATAAAATGAAATTTGTTTTTCTTGCATTTAGTGAGAACTCTTTTGCCTCAACTTAGGATCATGGTCTCTTTTTCTTCATGATGCATCTCTGTAAAAGGTGTGCCACAACGTCTTCTGTAGCTCACCATTATGTAGTTATAGAAATCAATTAGATCTTTCCTAAGCCTTTCCTAGTCTAGACAAATTCAGGTTTCTCAGCTTTTGCTGACATATCATGTACTCCAGTTCCCTACACATTCCAGGGCTGCTTTGTTGTATTGCTTCAATTTAGCCAATGCCTCTTTTAAATCAAAGGGCTCTATAACAGATAAAGCCAGATGTGGACTACAGGTGCTAAATAGATAGCAATAATTACTGCCCTTGACCTTCTGACAACTCAACCCACTATTAGGTGACATTTCATCACTAGAAAGACATTTTTCATCAACTTGTTTGATGCTAAATAATAGTCTTCATGTATTGAAACTATTACTATGCATAATTAGTCATGATAAAAATACAAGAGGAAGAATATATATAACAAAAGTACTTTGCCTGAGGTTTCAGAAATCATAGCATTCTCCCATGATTAGACTATAACTCTTAATGAGGTGAAGAGTAGGACATTTTTGCCAGTGTAGACCAAATAATTTGTTCTTCCTTGCCTTCCGGGAGAGAAGGAGTTCTTGATTTCTTACTGTGATATTTCCTTGATAATTATATTTTCCTGAGGAATTCATGCTGATTCATGGAAAGGTCAAATTAGAAAATTCCCTTTCCCTGCAAAGGTCTAAGATATTACAGAGACACGGTAGACTTTGCCCTGAACAAAAAGTAGTATAGAGGAAAGATTCATGCCTTCCAACAAAAGGGGTTATAAATATTCCATAATTCTTTGCAAAATAAAAAAAACATGGGGTCCAAGACCATTATAAATAACAAATTAGACATTACTTTAGATCTTTTTTCTCCTTTTCCTTAGTACTGTATAGAGGGACACATATCATGCCCTCCAAAATAACCATTCATTCTTCGATGAATGTAGATTTGATCTGAGCCATTTTTTTCATTATGTTTTACCTTAATACGTAACTTATGTACCTTGGCACCTTTGGCTGGCACAATTTCTTACATAAAAGATATAGAAAGTGAGAAATCTTACATGTCGCAAAACAGTATTTCAAAGAATACAGTAAAGACCTGAATATCCAGTGAAACACCTTATTGGGAAGGATTTCTTAAGATATCTCTTGATGATACAAGTGATCAGGTAGAGGAAGGATTCTTACTGAACATTTGCCTGATCACTGCTTCTTTCTCTGGGATCTTTTTTATGTGTCCCCTGGTTAGTTATATTTTTTTTGATTCCTCTTGGTGCAGTGCTCTCTTCTTTTTCTTTTGGAAATTTAAGAGACACAGATGGAAAAAAGAGCTCCCAGAGCAGGAAAGACATGACTGGCAAGGGTTCAAAGCCAACATAAAACAATAAAAAGAGGGTTGAGAAAGAATTGCTTCATAGACCTAGATTTTCATCCTGTCTGGTTGGATTTGAAAGGACTTGCCAAAAAAGATACAATTGTAGTGAAAACTGCTAATTTTCAGCAGAAATAGAAATGCTGTGATAAAAGTTTCTGATTTTAGCTCAAAAGTATAGCTTGTTTTATAATCTTGATCATTATGGTCCTTTTAAATAGGCCTTTGGGGAAATAATTCCTTGGTTATTTTCAAAGAAGTTCAAGATGATGTTTTTGGTCAAACACAGATTAGAGAAGAACAAAGCTAAACTATTTTAATATTATCCACATACACATAATTTAATTTTTTTATTATTTATTACAAAGAAAGAAGTAAGGATACATTATGTGGTTAAGGGAATTACCATAACATGCAAAAGTACAATGGGATTAATAGATTTACTACATAACGAATATGCATCACAGAGAACATGATTAGTCAATAGAATGTGATTACATTTCACGCAACTAAGAAACAGAGTCACACCTGGGGTTAGATGAGCTTTGAGATTAAGAAAAGACCCTTTTAATCCAACATGTGCCTCAGAGTGAAAGTGACAATTGAGTATTGAGGAAAACACAAAGGGCCAAATTCATCCCAGGTGTGACTCTTTGGAAATCAGCATAATTGCTGCTGGAATTATTGCCATCTAAAATATCTTGTGAAGGATAAAAAGAGGATAAAAAGTATCAACAGTACATGTAAGTGTAAAGAGATATTTTATACAGAAGTCTCTTTTGGTCTATCACCTACATTTAGATATTACTAATTTTTCTTCTTGTTGCACACAGAGCTGATGCCAGAAAAAATTGTCAAAATTAAAAAAAAAAAAAAGTCTTTTTCCAAATGAGATCTGAGCAGAGAACTAGTGAAGCAACACGATAAACTTAGCCTGGTATGCTATATAAATTGGGCTATTAATGTAAATGGTAGTTCATTAATTACTCCATTTTCATCATGACATCTCTATTTGTCTGGGCAGTGTGAGCCTGGATTTTTCATGATAGTCAGTAGTCTTCACCTAATATAATGACTTGTCTGAATAGAACATAGCAGAATATAAATTAAATTGTCTTTTAAATTCTGGGTTATCCATCTAAGACTAGTGTCAATTACCAAATCCTGAACATACCTGCAGACCTGTGGGTAAAGAAGGCACAATGCAGCCATATGTAATAGAAAACAGAAATACGATTTCTGTAGAAATAGTGCATAGTTGGGCAGATTGCACTATAATTCTGATCCCTCCAATTCTATAACAGAAAAAGGTTGTGGGAGTAAAATATATATTTTGAAAACTAGCTTTTTTTGACTGATTTTGTTAATATAATCATAATCCTTTGTCCGTCAGAGAGAAGACATCAGCACTATGATTGTTACAAAAGTGTAGTGGATATCTTATTTTCGTCCAATTAATATTAATATTTTAGAACATTCTTGGAAATTTCACCTGTAAGAATTTTAGTAGCAGCATTGATCAAACCTGAGAACTTCTCACAAATAAGGTCATCGGAAAAAATATTTTTTTTTTTCCATTTAAAACATCACCCATCTGAACTGGGTTCATTCTTCTAAATTGGATTATGAAAGCAATGTTATGGGTATTGTTACTATATTTCATACAGCATCAATAAGTAAACCTATCCAATTAGGAGTATGTACCTTCCTCCAAGGCAACCAGCATTGCAGAATGCCATTGTGAGAAGATTCAACATCTCTGCCTTTTAGTAGGGAAATGTTGCCCTTTGTATGCTCAGGTATTGAAGGTTTTTTTGACTCTGTTTCCTTCCTTCATATTTAGTCTTAAATCCTGATTACCTGATAGTTCATACTTTTCTCCTATGCTTCCAAACTCACACAAAATTAGCATCTGTGACTATAGTTTCATCACCCTTTATATGCCAAGGCTGTGAGATGTGATTAAACCCTTGATAAATTTTTAAATTAAAAGAATTAAAAATAGAAATAAGTGAGAACGTTGACACAAGTCAAACAATATTATTTGCCCCGGCAGGTTCCTGTCTAACAGGTTTTAACCACAGATTTACAATTAGAACACTAGGAACTGTTGGCTACACACCATTTCTTTGTGAAATAGATGAAACCTTGGGGATTTACAGACATCTTTGCAGGTACCTACCATTTGTCTGAATAATTACTAAAATCCTACAAATCAGACTGAACTAAGCATAGTACTTCTTTTAATCATGGTCTTTCATTATTGTCCTTGATTTACCTTTTCTATTTCTTTCAGTGGTAGAAGAAGGCAATGCGAAATGGACTGTGTAGTCTTTGTTTTTCAGAAATAATGAATAACATGAAGCAGATGTTCATGGTATTTGGATTCTTTGTGTTGGTGTTGTTGTTTTGTTTGGATTTTCTTTTAAAATAAGAAAATTGTAGTCCCGAATTCAGATTTCAATTCACCTATCTTTGTTAATGAACTGAAATATAGCAGGTTTGTCCTTTCTATGATTTTCCTCAGGAATTTTGTACAAGAAGCTATTAAAGAGTAAACATAAGACAAAACAGGTCTTTTGAAGCAAGGAAATGAGTTCACTGGGAAAATGATAAGTATATGTTCTGGGATCTTGTCCATTATCCCCTTTCTTACATCCTTCCCTAGGTAGTAAACAGGCATTCAATACGCAACAGATCTATCTCAGTGACAAGATACTGGGCAAGATGAATTTTTGGCCTGACCTAAACTGACTACTTGTATTTTCCTTACATTTTGGGATGTCATAAATTTTAAATATGGCCACTATAACAATTTTTGGCCACTATAACAATTTTCCTCTTTCTTTTAAATGGCTGGGTTGAAAAAGTAGTAGATTATAATACAACACAGCAAAATGGTGGCTAACTTTCCAATATGGAAGGACAGTGTATGGGTAAAGTGCCACAGAGCAGCTTGTTCAATTGCCAAACAAACTCTTTAATCTCTTACCCATGATATAATTTTGGTCATTTTAAGAAGTCTTTCAATGCTTTTAAGAATCTTACCACTGAAGTTTGTGCCTTCTGCTGACAAGATCTATCGGTGTGTCAGCAGTATTGAAGTACTGCTATTGTCTTGGAAGGCCAGTGTGCTGTGTTGTACAAATGACGGGATGAACACAGCCCCTGCCTTCTTCCTAAGGCAAAAAAAATTGATTCTTTTTTTTTTTCTCCAGAATAATTAAGAAAGAGCTTCACTTATGCTTTATAAACTGCCTATTGCATATTTTAATGTCATTTACAGTATGTGATGTTTGCTGCAGCACTCATATCACATTCTGACATTGTTTTGGGAGGAGTATAGCCAGTTTGAAGTAGTTCTTGGGAAATGGAAGCCTCATAGCTGAAATTGTCTGTTCTGTGTTAGGTCTGGTTGGAAAATGCCATCATTTTGTGATCTGTGTAATCACTTGAGATTGGTGAAGTCTTTGAAATATTAAATGGTCTGAATTACTTCCTGGACATGCCACTTTCTTCACTGACTGTTGAGGAGGGCAGAGTAAGTACACTCTGTACCTACTGCACACAAAAATTTTGCTTTTCTATCTGGAAATTAGCAAGATGTTTGTACCTGAAATCTAGAGGGAAACGCCTACTGCATTCTAGCTAACTGGTTATTCCTATATAATAACTTGTTAATGAATAAGCATTAAAAAACTTCCACAGCATTGGTCAAGACCAGATTGGAGGAGGCTCTGAGTAATCTACTTTAGTGGAAGGTGCCCCGGCCATGCCAGGGGGCTTGGAACTAGATGATCGTTAAGGTTCCTCCTATCCAAAATCATTCTATGATTCTGTGATGGAAATAATGATCCTTCTTTGATTCCGTCCAAAACACTTGTACAAGCACAGATTTCTACTTGTCTGGGTGAACTTCAATTCTGTTGAAGTCTTTGTTTAAATGTATTTATTTGAATCTTATAATCAATATAAAATATGTACATTACTCCTAAATCAGCTTTATTTTCCTGAAAAGTAAGACATGCTGGGGCAACTGTGGAAAGCATAAAAGCACATTTGAAACAGGAAAAAAAGGAGGAACATTTATTTCTGATATAAACTCATGTCAAATCATTGTTTGGAATATATTGCTGAAATATAGCTTTGATTATGTGTATATGTGTATCTTCTGGTTACACTTGTTATTTTTGTAATGTGAAGAAAATATCCCTCTGTCCCTATATCTAATTTTCTCAAATTTCAGACGGACTAGTCATCTTTAAATCTGGAATTTGATGGAGTCGCACTTACAAACAAATATTCCTTCTTCATAGAGTTTCAATTCAGACAGAAGATGGCAGCTCTCCCTTTTCAGTTTATGAGGCTGGGTATTTTTTCCAGAAACAAATCAGACTTCCTGGCTGTGTTTCTTGTTTACAAAGTGCTGTATACATTGACATTTCAGAATTTCTGTGTACTTTATGACTGACTATCATGCATCACATCATAAAATTAAAGGCATATATGTTCCACAGAATACTGGGTGAGACCTAAATTGGTGTGCACTCTACTGGATGTTGTACAATACTTCATGTATGGATCCTCTAAAAATTAACTTTCTGATTACCTCACTGCTTTCCTACCTGTACTTCTGGTAATAATGATGGACTTTCTTGACTTTGGACCAAGAATCCTGATTAAAATATAATTTAGCCATTTTACTTTTACATTTTTATGTTCTATAACTAAAAGTACAGGGTGATCTAATATGCTATGAAGGTGAACTCCATATTCTATAGATTAGATATCTTTTGGGAGATACTTCCTAAAATCCTGTTTAACAATGTTTAAAAAATTAAATAACTAGCAATGAAGAAGTTAAAAATAAATAAGGAAAGAAAAAACAGCTTTGAAACCAGAAGTATTGAATGTATAAGACAGATGAAATCTTTGAAGATAAGCTGAAAGAAAATATGGTTAACACTGATGAAGCAAAATAGTGCCAAGTATATGTCATTTCTGATCCAAATACATTAAACAAGGTGGAAATTGAACTTTCAAGAATCATGCTAATATTTTACTCTTATTCTTTATCAAGGTAAGTGAGAAAATAAAAAAAAAAAAAAAGAGCACAAAACCTGCATATTGGTTCGTCAATTTTAAATTGGTAAGCCTGTTTTAAATATGGTCAACACTGATGAATGACATCTTCAGGTAAAATGATTACAGGACTACGTAATGACTCATTTCTAAAGGCTGGCAAATGCTAATGTCTGACGCCCTTCTTGGTTTCAAGCCTTAAAGTTTTAATGTATATTTTTAACCTCCATTTTTTGGTAACTTTTTTAGAGATCTGCACTTTACATTTGTAGAGATATTTTATCCTCTTGCACAATGCAAATCCTTTTCATTATGCACTGCTAACTGAAAAAAATTCTCCATGGAGCCGTCCTTGATCTTACTTCAAAATGATAAATCTGTTTTCTTGTCATTGTTCTTTGTTGCAAGAGTAACAAATTTCCCTTCAGTCCATATGGTATAACCTCTTCGCAGAATCTCTACAGCTATTTCTGCTATTGTTCTTGAGATATAAGCTATCATAAAATAAAGATTTGGCTCTTTTTGATTATGTTCTGTCCAGCACATGATAAAAAAGGTCAGTGGTCGTAGGCTGTAAATAGCAAAAATCAACAATGTAAATTGTGTAGATAAATTGCCAGTAAAGAAGTAATACTATCAAACAGGCACAATTCTCACTGACCTTTGAAAATTTATGTAAAAGTAGTGGATCAGATCAACTTAGATTATGCATATGTACAATAATTAAAGGTCTGACTATTTTAAGTGCTGTATAAATGCTCCCCTCTCTCATGAGTTCACAACTCATACAAATAAAAACCAGAGAACACATCTAATGTTTAAACTTGTTGAAGTGCCTTGAGTCTTCTGAGTTTGCACATTTTAAATACTCACCCTAACTTCAATGACATGTGCTTGCTCTTAGCTGATGAAATATAAATACCCTGTTAAAATATCCATAGCTTGTGCAACATATACCTGTAATCAATTATAAATTAAGGATATGTCTGATAATAAAAACAGTAGTATTAGTCATGTGCTTGACAAAGTGTAAACTACAGAATTAACTAAAGAGCTAACTCTTTCCCTAAGAAAGGAAAAAGCCAGTAGCTGACAATGGGGCTTCTGAAAAGTTTCTAAGCCACTTTAGATATCTAACCTAGGTCACACACAATGTAGAACAGACAGAATACTGAAGAAGAAATGTCTGTATCTCCTAAGAATCTGGAATTTCTTCTTTACATTTCGTTTCCAGAATAATCTAAATTTGATGGTCATCCAAAAATATTGCAGGATCTCTTTGTCTAATTTTATTCTCAGGAAAAGGATGAAATTTTGTCCGTTGGTGAGATGAGTAAGAAGTGGAAACCTTTTTAGAACAATTCCTTTTTTTCCCATTTGGTAAGACGAGGAAAAATGTTCTGTGCGTTTAACCACTGCTATCGGTCAGCAATTTTACTGTATCCTGAACAGTAATGTGTGTGTACTGTTGCTAGTAAGAGCATGATTATTGTCAAAAATGTGTATGGGTGTTCTTTAGTACCAATTCTGAAGAAAAATACAATCAAAATATTTCAACTTTATAAATATATATGTACCTATGGCTCTTGCTCTTTCGCTTGTTTTTGTTTTGGTTGTATTTAATGTGATTACATGATAGCTATTTCCAAAACAGAATAACTATGGTGCTGATATATATGTGATCTATAAGTCAGAGATTTATTGGAGATATATGGTTTATTAATTTAAAGCATGAGAATTTTGCTCAGGAGAAAAGAAAGATTTGTTTTCCCCTTAGAAGGACACGTAGGCAAAAAACTATAGACGGTATCTCCCCTGTTCTGTTCCCTTTCCCCCCGTGTGCTGCTATGCCCAAAAAAGGCAAAAAAAGAAAATAGTGTCCTGAAGATAGTCAAATATACAGACTCCTTTGCTGCCTCTAGAAGTTGGCTCCACTACAAAATATCTTCAGCAGAGACTGCTTTGATGCCTAAATTCTGTCATTGATATTTTTCTGGGGAGATTTTTTCCTATACAAAATCTAAACCTTCACTGGGGCAGAGACTGAAACCTAAATGCCTCATTGCCTAATATCTTACCAACTGTCTTACTGAATGGGTTGCAAGGACCACATCTATTATCCTAGAGAATTGAAAATATTTATATTTTCCTCTTATTCTTTAATTAGAAAATACTTAAAGAATGTGAGCAATAAAATATTAAAAACTATACCTACATTCCTCAAATATAAACACCTTAAAGTATTTAAATATTCCTTGTTGGCCTTTTGTTTTGGCCTGTAGGATATTTAAAGCAGTGTTTTTTTCAGCTCAGTGCTTGGAGTCCCTGTTCCTCACTTAAAATCATTCAGTGCTCTTTGAAATACAAAATGAGAGAAGCAGTCTTTATGCAAGTAGCTAAGATTTTCACATAAATTCTTGCCCCTTGTCTCTTGACTTTGTTTATCAGAATTGAACTTTGTCAAGAAGACACTCTGAAAGCTTGTTTCAGCCTTTCCAAATATTCCATACCTTGCTGGTTCTGACTCTGATCATAGAGGTGACTGTCAGGTCTTCAAATGCTTCTTTAAGAAAAGTGGAAACCGAGTCTTGGTCTCCTTTTGCTTGCGTAAGCCTGTAGTACGAAAGATAAGGAAACCAAATCTCACTGCTTAGTGAAAGTTTTTTGCTCAATTTCTCATTTGCAGAACATATTCCATTCTCTATTTGAAATGATGAATGAACTTGTGTAAAAATATTATCTCATCACATAATTATGAACTGCACCAAAAAGTACAGTGTGAAGATAGATGAATAAAGATTCCAGCACTTCATAACTTCTGAATGCCTCATTCTGCTGCCGCTTTGCTAATTTTTATGTTTATAGCATTGCAAGTACCAGGATAGGTGAGGATAATTGATTGCTGGGCCACATCCTGGTTCTCCAGGTACAGTATTAGATGCACTGCATGTTAGGGAGTGCATGTCAAGAATTCCCCACGTTTTAGGTGAATCATATCACTGAACTGAAATCCAAAGAGTTTTAATTTGTGATAACCAATATCAGAATCTGATGCGGGAAATTCCCAAGCGTTACCTCCTATTGATCATTGTTGTGGTATTTTAAATCCCTAACAAACCAAAGCTAATAAGGAATTCTTATTTTTCTAGTTTCTTGTGGGAAAGGCACTCTTGCTGAATCTTTTTATAGATATGTATCAGTCGGCCAATATAGTTTCCAAAAAGATTCTGGGGGTATATCTTTGTACTTTCAGCTGAATTGTGAATTTTTAACCATAAAGTCCATTTCCTCCCCACCTTTACTCAGACGGTGTTATTAGGAGTATGCCATAGCCCCTGAAAAACCAAACATTACTTAATGCAATAATTGCCTCAGTAACTGACATTGCTAAGATGAGCACTTAATAGCTCATAACAAATCAAGTTGAAACCACTGATTTTGCTTGTTACAAGATGCAAAACATCAGCAGCTTTTGAAAATCTCAGGTAAATCTTCAGGACCGGGAGTCTTGAAAGCACTTTCTAATTGTAGTGGTTTTTTAATATTTGTATTTTTTCCTTACTTTATTTAATTTTATTTTAGATTTTAACTAACCAACCTTTTATAAGAGGTAAAGGCAAAAACTGCCACGGTAACTCAATGAGCATGAATCCAGAAAGAATTTTATAAATCAGATTTATAATATGGACAAAAGGCAAGAAAAATCATAAGGACTTGAGATTTATATTTACAGGCCCGTGACACTCCATCACTATAAAAAATGCAGATTATCCTTTTTATTTTATTCATAAAACAACAATGATATAATAAATTATTATGTTTAACAAGTATTTAATTAACTTCTCTAAAAAGCTACAAGTCACATTTTGTTAAAAGTTCTTTCATATTCTTAAATGCAATTATCTAAAAACTATCAATCATTTTTATTAGTTAATACTTGAAACTGCATGCATATCCAATATAATTATTAACGCTAATCCATTTACTGGTTCATTTGAGTCTGGCTATGCACAATTATGTGTGACATTTTGAAAGGAAGCACCATCTTCATAACGATACAATCATTATATTTTTTCTGAAGATCAACAAAAGATTTATTCATTTTAATTCTATTGCTTGTCTGTCTACTATATAACTTACAAGAATAAAAGAATCCAGAGGGTAATAGAAAATATAGCTGTTGCTATCTAAGTAATTGCCACTCATAAATTGTTTTTCCTTTTGTACTTTTGCTACAGTACAAAATTAGGACAAAATAAGACCACTTGAGGAAATATATGAAAGATGACTACTACTCAGAGGTGAAAAAGTTGATTTCCTGAAGCCTAGAGTGAATAGACTAGGTTTTGCAATGATCTGTTGATCAAAGAGCAATGTTGGTTACTCTTTTACAAAAAATTATGTTGCAGAACAGGAGTTCATTAAAGCAATAGTTCCACAAATATTTGGAAGTTGGAAGAGGATTCAATGACTCAACTGCTTACCCAGAACTTTGGGCAGAAGAAATTTTTTCCCTGTTTATCCTGAGATTTGATTTAGATGTTGAAAGTCACTTAGGCCAGATTAAAAAACCGATTGTAATTAGGTTCCTAGTGTGCTATAGAAGTCCTCATATGGTTTAGATCCATTAGGGCATATAGACATAAAAATAGTCTGCATAACTGTCCAGATTTATCTTCTGTCTAGTGCTAGTGAGATATATGTGTCCTAAGGTAATGTAGATTTTGTCAGATGCATCTAACACACTTTGTAATCCAAAATGCAGAGAAACAGACATTATAGTCTCTGTTTCACTTCAATTATTATTTATGATGTGGTAAAAAACAATTTAGCTTATTCTGTTCTCCATTTATCACTTCATCAGTGCTCAATATTTTGGACATCTTTCCTTCTCTTTATTAATGTGAGTGAACTGGACTGCAGAAAGGATTAAGCTGACGTATGAGCATGGGGGGTAGACTTTTAGGAAGAAACTTACAAGTTAAAACTTTTATTAATTCTACACTCTCCTCATTGTCAATAGAATGAAAAATGGTTTCTTCTTCTGAAGTGTACTTTTAGAATAGAGCACATATACTTTGAAGGTTGCTATTAATGTTTTTCATAGAATCATGGAATGGTTTGGTTGGAAGGCACCTTAAAGATCATGTAATACCAACCCCTCTGCTATAGGAAGTGAAGCAACTCACTAGATGAGGTTATCCAGGGCCTGATTGTATTGGTTTCATGTATTGGGGAGTAGGAGGGACTCTCCTGTCTCTGGGAGCTTCCCCTGTGAGCTGCTGGCACCAATCGGAGAGCTGATTTGGTGATAAACAGCTCGGGTAACCAATGAAAAGTTATTTCGCTTTCACAAATAGCATTTGATCAAGCTAACTAGTCTCTCTTTTGTTTTCCGGCTGCCACGAGGTGAGGTGGCTCTGGCCGGGGCACTGGCACCGGCCCAGCTCCGGGCTCAGCGGGGGAGCCTGGTCCGGCACCCTGGTCCGGCACTGGCTCTGCGGGGAGCCCCTGGCCCGGCCCCAGCTTGGCCCAGCCCCGTCTGGGCTCGGCGGGGCCGTGGCTCGGCCGCATGGCTCCCGGCCACATGGTCCCGGCCCCCATCTCCGCATGGCCCCGGCACCGGCTCTGTGTGTGGCAGAAGAAGCCTCCAGCTGCCCATGTGTTTTCGTCACGATCTGGATACAATTTTAACCCTTTTAATGCCTGGATAAGATTTCTCGATCTCCTGAGCTCCCCTGGATGAGAAGAAATGAAGCATGGAGACTACAGAGGTCAGAGGAATGAAGATAAAGTTCCTGGTGGGAAGAGATTGAAAAGATGCAACTGATAAGTAGCTG
>JAOTQP010000001.1:56537252-56565138 GCA_026413545.1 Cichladusa arquata
AGCAGCCTGCCTTTAAAAGTAGTACCCCATGTGTGCATCGTAACCCATAACACGGCTCTGGAAGGACTGTGTAAATGAGAGGAAAAATACACGGTTCTGTAGGTTCCGGGCGGATGCAGACTGTAAAGGTGAAGACACCCTCTAAGCCATAACTAAAAAAGGAACTTCTCTCTCTTAAGTGAACTGAAATGATTAGTTGGGTGGATAACTGACTGAAGTGTTCTCTGTATGTTGTTGGTAGGAAATGTGGAATGAAGGGAGGAGGGAATAATCTGGGAATCTTATTCTGAATTATTTTTTTGTGTTATTAATAAATTTCTTCCTATACCTTTTTAAGTTTTGAGCCTGCCTTGTCTCTACTCCTGGATCCTATCTCTAAAAGAAATTAAATATATTAAAATTGGCAAACCCAAGTCACACCGTAACACTGATCCAACCTGACCCTAACCCTAATCCTAACCCCGAACGCTCCCACATTTGGGGCATTCGCAACTTCTCTGGGCAACCTGTTCTACCAACCTGCGTCACTACTCTAACAGTAATGAATTTCTCCCTACCATAGAATCTAAATTTCTCCTCTATTAGTTTAAAACCATTACACTTGTACTATCACTATCTGCCTACCCTTCATCATTTTTATAAGCTCCCTTTAATTGCTGAAAGCTGCAATGAGATCTCCCCAAAGCCTTCTCTTCTCTAGTCTGAACAGCCCCAGCTCTCTCAGCCTGACTTCATAGGAGATATGCTCCAGCTGTCTGATGATCTTCATGGCCCGACTCTGGACCAAATGGGTCCTTGTCTTTCTTGTGTTGATGATCCCAGAGCTGGATGCAGCACTCCGGGTAGGGTCTAACAAGGGCAGAACCACTCCTCTCAACCTGCTGGCCATGATGCATTAATGCAGTCCAGATGGTGGCTGAAAAGGCCACCCTTCTGTGCTGTGAGTGCATACTGTTGGCTCATGTCCAGATTTTCATCCTCCAGAACCTCTGCAGGACTGGTCTCAGTGAATTCTTTCTTCTCACATATGCATGCCCTGACCCAGGTGCAGGATTTTGCACTAGGAGTTGTTAAACTTTATGAGGTTCTTGTGGGCCAACTTCTTAAGCCTGTCCAGGTCCCACTTCCTTCCTTCTCTTCTGTCACTACTCTGCTTTATGTCATCTGCAAACCATCTGCAAACCACTGAGAGTACACTCAATCCCACTGTCTCTGTGATTGATTAAGATATTAAAGAGCACCTATCCCAAGACAGAGCTATGAGAGACACAACTTGTCATCAGCCTCCACCTGGACATATTGGTATTCACCAAAACTTTCTGTCTGTGCTCCCATCCAGCCAACTTCTTATCCACCAAACAGCCCACATGTCAAGTCCATGTCTCTCCAATTTAGATATAAGGGTGTTATGTGGAGTTATGACAATGGTACTACAGAAGTCTAGGTAGATGAGAACATTCAGCCTTCCACTGTCAGTAATTACGGTCACTCCATCATAGAAGCTCCAGGCTGGTGAGGCACAATATGTTCTTGGTGAAGCCGTGCTGGTGGTTCTGGATCACTTCCTTGACTTGTATATTCCTCAACAATGCTTTTGTGAGGATCTGGTCTCTGATCTTCCCAATGAAGCACATAGGCAAAGCTTACCGCTCTTTAGTCCACTGCATTTTCCTTTATCTTCTTTTATAAAAAGGAAATATATTTCTAGATAGTGGTGGCTTTGCCTGAACATTATGACTTTTCAAATCTGACAAAGGATAGCTTGGCAACAACATCAGCCAGTTCCCTCAGGACCCTGGGAAGCATCTCATCAGTCCCCATAGACCTGTGCCAGTCCAGTTTCAACAGGTGGTCTTGAGCCAGCTCCCTGCTTACAGGGGGAGGGCTATGCTCCTCAACTGGAGGTTTCAGGGACTTGAGAGATGTGGGAAATCTGACTGCCAACGACAACTGAGGTGGAGAACTTGTTTGGTACCTCAGCCTTCTACACATCCCTTGCCACCAGTTTTCCCTTCTTGTTTATTGGGGTGCACTCTTCTCCGCCTTCCTTTTCTGACCAATGTACTTACAGAATCCTTATTCTTTTATGTATATTTTTTTTATTTTTGGTTCCTTTTTATTTTCAGTTTAATTAATGACAGATTTTGGCTAGTTGTGCAATCACTGATGCTAAACTGTTCCCTTCAGGGAAGTGAGATCAGTACGACCTTTGGGATCTGAGCCTTCACTGCATACAAATCTATTTGCTTCAGAGGGTCATCTATAAGGAGTTGGGTGGGATGGTGCATTTGCAGCACTTCTTTATATGTTATGCTTAAAACCAACCATGCTTCTCTTACATGGCTCTTTCTCTTTGTAGAAATAAATAAAATTTAAATATAACCTTGATATGATTATCAAGATTTGGGGAATAAATAATCTCCCTATGAATTTCAGTGCTTTTGAAGAACCACCTCTATTAAACTTCTTTTCTTTATAAATGATTTTCCCCAAAAGCATTATGTCTCATTGTATCAAATTTAGTTTCTATTTGTTTATTTCAAATTACCGTCATATCACATCTTTTCTGCCTTTCAAAATAACTGTTGTCTGTGTTCAACTACGTAATCCATAAGCAACAATAATTGAGAAAAAAAGACATTTTGAGTAGTTTGTTTGGTTCTTTTTAATTTCAGATTTTAGCAAGGGATTTTTGTTTGTTTGCTTGTTTTTGTATTATTTAGTATAATCTCCTGTTAATGATTTTAAAAAGTAATACAAATATGTGGTAAATGTATTATGAAGAGAAACATCAGAGTATGGTGAGCTCCACAATGTCAGATCAGAGACTTGGACAGATGACTTCTATTTTATATTGCTAACTGCAGGTACAGTAATAAATCTTACCATGCGTATGAACAGTTATGCTTTTTCAAAAATTATTTTATTTTTTAATTATAATTTAGTAAAACACTATCTGTGTATTAAGTTAGAACGCTGTAGAAATTAAATAAGTCATTCTATTTTTCCACACCTGTGAAAAGGATAAATAAGTATTATTTCAAGTCTAAGCCAGAGAAGAAAAGTTAAAGAATGGTCTTAAGGACACCTGGTTTTTACTTTTGAATTCAATCCCTGTGAAACAGAAATGCAGAAGGTTCTGTGCCTATGTTTAACAGTAGCTAGAGGTTTTTCCATGGCCTGTCTCTCTTCTCCCACAAGTCATGCATTAGACTTCCATGCATTATTGGAATAAAGGTTTGTTCTGCCTCATTTTGAGGGCAAACAAGTGCTGTGCCATACATATACATAAGAACTGAGCTGCTCCTGTTTTGCCTTGGGGTTCAGTGCTTGCCTTCCTCTTGTGTTTTAATGTTTCATTTTGAATTTAATGCTTCTATGCTGCACCAGATGGACAGCTCTGCAGATGGGAACTCACTTTTTAAATTATAGAAGTAGCACAGGTAGAGAATGAGCAATAGCCAACAACCTTCCCTCGTGTAGCCTTTCCTACATGCTGGTACAAAGGCACATTTTAGCCGGGTGATGGTTCAGGATTCATACTCCTTCCATCCTTGGTTTTTGTGGTAAATGTGCTAAAATGACAAGAAAATAGCTTTTTCAAAGAATGTCAGTCCTTCTGGGATTGGTTTGAGAACTGCAACTACAGGAAAGAACTTAAAAGTAACTCTAATAGTTCCCCATCTATTCTGACTGGAATTATTTTTTTATATTTCTTTTTCTTTATTTTTTACCATACTCTGATATCCCATTTACATCTGACATCCACTTGGGATCTTTTTCTTAGCACTATGGTGTGATGATTACTTAAATCTATCATCATATTACAAATTTCTCAACTGGCAACTGCTCTCTTCTGCATCATGTTCAAATTTGGACACTGAAAATATTATGTAGCAATGTCACTGACAGCTTATTAGAGGCTGATGAGTCTTTTATCAAAACTATCTTGAATTTTCTGGCCTTGCAATGAAATGTTCAATTTCCTGTTCCAAATCACCTCAGATATCCAACCTCAATTTACCAAGATATTAACTAAACATCTCCCTTAATTTTAACTGAACAGTTATTGCCTGCAAGGGATCCTGACCAGGTTACCCTCTGACTTAATGAGGAAATTATTCTAAAGCTGTTAACAACCAAACAGGGCCTCCCCTAGGGAGAAGACATGAATTCTTTCCTTAAGAAGAGATCGAGCAACCAGATGGACACCTTCAAGGCATACACAGCTTCAAGGGGGATGATTCAAGTGCCTCAGCTTGCCAGCAGCAATGGTGCTTGTTTACCATGAAAGGATTTTCTATGTTAGCTTGTTTAAATTTTTAATTTGGGAATCATCAAATAGAAGGATAAAAACATTCTAATTGAGGTGAATGTTGTTAAACTCTTTAGAGCATATACACATAAATATTTGACTGAAAAGAAATCAGTGGAAAAAATCAAATTGAGGGTTGTGGCTCTCCTTTTTTGCCTGTTTCTGTAACATTTGTATCAAAAAAAAACCTAAACAAAAAGCCAACCGTGTTCCAGCAGTAGTCGTGCATACAAGATATATTGCTATTGTTGTATTAAACTGCTGGATTCACTACAAAATATGTATTTTTAATGTTGGAATTTCCTAATATTAGAGATATCTGTGTCTGTGACTAATGAAGACATTAGATTTCTAATCAGAATGCAAATAGGATAAGACATCCCTCCTCTTACAAAATTTTATTTTTTAATATTTGACTGTCAGCACTATCTAAGAATTATCCAGCTTTGATATTGCTGCATCAGTCATGTAAAATTCTGTCCTATTTTAGAGCCTGTACCCAGGAAACTAATATTCACTCTGCTTTAATATGTTGATATTTTAATTATAAGTTTCAGAACATTAACTACTTTTGGGTGTGTATGTGCCTTAAAACAGTGCTGCATAACCTGCACTTTAACTCCTTAGAGACAGTAACTCAATCTCTTCCCTGAGCAGCTTGTTCCAGTAATAACCCTTTTGGGGATAACCCTTTCAAGGGAACAAACTTTTTTCTCATATCCTATCTGATACTTCCTTGGCACAGCTTGAGGGCATTTCTTTTTGTCCTGTCACTTGTTGCTTCAGAGAAGGGACCACATATGTCCTCCTTTTAGGTAGTTGTAGAGAGCAGTGAGGTCTCCCCTCAACCTCTTTTTATGCAAACTAAACAACCTCAGGTCCCTCAGCCATTCCTCATAAAATGTGCTATAAATCCTTCACTATCTTCATAGCTTTTATAGGTTTATATGGGTCTAAGAAGCTCATTATGTAAAGCATTTAAGGTGAGGCAATGTCCATAAGCAGCCCTAAACAAGGTGATGCAGTCAGCATCACTCTGGTTGTCAGGATAAAGCAAGGTATCACACAGCTGACTTATGGTCACAGCATAGATGTGCTTAGATGTGAGTTCCATAAACACCAGCCCTGAGAAGCTTGGCTAACTGCTGCTACTCTTCTCCCATTTCTGAAAGGAAATGGTTTTTAGGAAGTCCAGGCTTGATCCTCACTGCTTGAAAGGTCTGAACAAGTTCTAAATCCTGTTAGCATTTCGCAACAACCCTTCTCATTAGTTCTGAGACTGAACTGTAAAATTCAATATGCTGGAAGCCAGATGCTCACAAAACTATACTCTATAGTAGTTAGAAAATTCTGGTAAAGGAAATAACTTTGTTGTTTATGAATTGATTGTATTTTTTTTACCTAGTGCATCTATCTTAGTTTTATTTCATCAATTTCAAAGCCAATGGTAGGAAAACATTATTGATTAGTGTCACCTCCATAGTGAAGGCCATAGAATTTCAATATTAAAGTTTTTTGCATTAATCCAGAGGAGCTGGTCTCCTCATTCAAGCCTTTAAATGAACAAGGATGGTTACAACGCAAAAGAGGATCTGTGCAGAATATTTGTATTTTAATTATTTAACCTTTTGCAGTTATAATGATCAATCTGGTATTCTTCTGAATTGACAATGAAATGCACATTTCCTTTTGAGGTAAGATTTTTTTCAACAAAAAATACTTTCTTTTTGTTTATAGTACTATGGACCACAATATTTTAATTTGTTTTTCTTTACTTGGTCTGGTTCAGATTTTCCTTCTGGAAAAGTCAGTTTGTTGCTTTAAAGAATTACTGTTTCAACTTATCTCTACTAATTTTTTAATTGTGGAGTTCCTGTTCTTCCCTCCTGACTCTCACCACCTCCTCAGGATTCTCTTTTGCTTTATATTTGCTTGTTCTTCTTCCATTCATGGCCTGGTGTGTCATATGTGTGCTGATAGCTCACTAGAGCATTTGTTCCACTCTGCAGTCCTGGGAGGCTGCTTGATCACTTGTTTAATTTTTGGTGTTATTCAAGTACGCATGTCAACAAAATTTCTTGAACTTAGGAAAGATAAAACCAAGTTGCTATTGATTGGTTCGTCAACACAGATATTTCAGGTATAATCCATGTTCATATCAGCAAGTGGCAGATCTTTTAACTTTCTCAGATAATGACTATGACCTTGCTGATACTGAATTTCTGTTAGAAGTGTTAATTGTACAATTTTAAGCATGTTTTAACTGTCCTGGTAGTTAAAAAAATCAGGATTAAATTAAGGTTGGGGTTTTTTTTCTGATCAGGTCTAAAGCGATAAATTAGAAATTTTAAATTGTAATCTGATAAATTGCTTCCATGTTTCTTTCCTGTTTGATATGAATGTTATCTAAGTCCACCTGTCTAGCAGTCCACCCACCCAATTTAGAGAGAAGTTGATATGAGGGATCCTGTCAAAGACTTTGCAGAAGTCCAGATAAATGACATCTGTAGCCCTTCCCTTGTTCACTGATGCAGTCACACCGTCGTAGAAGGTCACTGGGTCAGGCAGGACTTGCGCTTGGTGAAGCTGTGCTGTGCTGACTGAGTGCACACTGAGCAAATTTGTGTATGACAGCAAGAAGAGTAGTGCTGTTGACACAGCTGAAGAACAGGAGGGGAACAGAGGGACCTGAACAAGCTCAAGAAGTGAGTGCATGGGAATTTCATTAAGTGAGACAAGACCAAGTGCAAGGTGCTGCAGCTGTGTTGGGTGTCAATAAAGGCTGAGGGATGAGCAGATCAGAGCAGCCCTGCTGAGGACTTGGGGGTGCTGGTGGATGAGGGGCTGGACGTGACCCAGCCATGGGCACTCACAGCCCAGAAAGCCAAACCTGTCCTGGGCTGCATCCAGAGCAGCGTGGGCAGCAGGGCCAGGGAGGGGATTCTGCTCTGCTCTGGTAAGACCCTGCCTGGAAAACTGCATCCAGCTCAGGGTTCTGCAGAACAGGAAGGACATGAACATGTTGGAGTGAGTCCAGTTGAAGGACATCAAGATGATTAGAGGGATGGAACAGCTGTCCTATGAGGGAAGGCTGAGACACCTGGGAATGTTCAGCCTGTAAAAGAGAGGGTTTCAGGGTGATGTAATTGTGGCCATCCAGTACCTGGAGGGCGCCTACAAGAAAGATGGAGAGAGATTGCCTACAACAGCACATAGTGAAAGGACAATGTGGAATGGCCTCAGATTTAAAAAAGGATAGATTAGATTAGGCATTAGGAAGAAATTCTTTACTGTAAGGATGGTGAAACACTGCAACAAGTTGCCCAGAAAAGCTGTGGATGTCCAATGCCTGGGGGCCAGATAGGATGGTCTAGTGAAAGGTGTTCCTGTCTCTGGCAGGTGGTCTGCAACTGGATGATCTTTAGGGCTCCTCCCAGCCCAAGCCATTCTGTGATTCTATGATTCTGTAGTTTTTGATTCTATGAAAATCACTATCCAGTTGTAGGCACTTTAATACCGTGTTTTATTTATCCTTTTAAATATATACTGCGTTTGGTTTTATTTGTATTGTGCTTAGGATTTTCCCATGAAGGACACTTTATAAAAGTAAGCTGCATTGTTTGGTAGACTGTGTGAAATATTTTCAGGAAGTACTACTTTGTGTCGTAAAAGGATATTTGGGAAGCCTGTGTGTCTGAGTTCTGAATAATTTTGCAGATGTAGTACCAGGCTAACAAACAGCACAGATTTTTGACAGAATGTTTAGTACTTGGAGAGAACAAAACTGTAGAAAACTTCATGGTTTGAAAGATAAATATTAGAGCTATTTATGTTCTGAAAAAATTTTAGGCAAGTAGCTTGTATTGTAAAATAACAATTCCTTTTAAAATGTGAAAAGGTTTAGTCTGGTATTCTCAGCATAGATAAATGTACTTTATTGGTCACATAACTTGCATGATTCTGACAAGGAAAGCTTAGAAAATCTCAGCTACTTTGACAGCAAGCAGCAATAAAATTCTGTTTATTAAAATGCCAAAGAATTACAAATAGTAAAAGATAACTGAAAACCATAATAAAAAGAAGACCAGATTATTTGTATGCTTTTTATAGAATTTAGATACTGAGATATATTTTGGGTGATGTTTCAACCCTTGGAACATATTATATATTGCTGTCAATTGTTTTTATATACATTTTAAAATGTAATTGAAAACAGATTAAACTGCTTTCTTTGGCATAACAGTACATATATCAGGACAATGTACAATCATGTTATTTTGAATTTAGGGATTTTATATTTTTCCTTTTTTATTTAGGTGCCCAGGGGGATGCAGAATTATACAACATTGAGCCATAAGCAGCCACAGACAAAAATGTTGATCTAATCATGCTGTGCCTGTATAGATTTATCAGTGTATTATATCACAATAGCTTTATTTTTATATATATTTTAGAAAGAAGTATTATGTAATGAAACTTTACTTAATCTTTTCAATGTTTCTGAGTCTATCATGATTAAGCTCTTTGACTTGCTTTGTCAGAAAGGGAAGTTTGCTACTAAGGGGCATATTAGTGCCAATTCCTTTATACCTTCCATCTACATGACTAAAAAATCCACAAGGCACGGATAAGGAGAGCAAAACACAGTCTGAAGACATGATGCTTATTCAATACATATTTTACAAAGTTTCTAACTCAGACCAGCTTGATGCATTAATATTTGAAGGCTCATTTGTACCTGGAATCCATTGAAAGCCTGAGTATATTTTCAGTGTAGAAGAAACTTGGTTTGTGTGTGCTGAGACTGCTGCATGCTGTGATACAAAGTGTGATTAGTGAGAACAATGGGGAGATTTGTTTAAAAATTACTCTTGATTCAAACTGAAACACCAATAGAGGAACATGAATGTTTACTGCAGGATTGACTATATATTTATTCTAGCATTTAGCTTCCTGGAGAGTGGCAGATTCAAAAGCCAGGAAAGACTTGTGTATAGTTTGTTTTTAAAATTGTTGGAAAAAAAAGATGTGCATCAAAAGGATGCAAAGCTAAGAATCAGAGCAATGAATGGAAGGTGAACTGAAGCCATTTCACTTCACTGACCCTGCTTGCCTTTTGTTGTAGGGATGTCCCTGTCTCTACTTTTATATTTCGGTTAAAATTGGGGCCTGCCCTGTGCTTATAGAATTTTTATTGCACATTGAGGTTTAGTGCTGCTCAGTCTGCACTCTCTCTACAGTGGGATGTGGAGAGATTTGGAAGAGCAGCAATGGTAAAACTTGTGGGTTGAGGCAAAGACATTTTATTAGGTAAAGCAAAAGTTGCCCACAGAAGCAAAGCAACACAAGGAGTTAATTAACTGCATCTCAAGGCAGGCAGGTGCTCAGACATCTCCTGGAAAACAGGGCTCTATCATTAAGCAGAGAGCCTAATGGTGACTTGGGAAGACAAATGCCATCATTCCAAACACCTTCTTTTTCTCATTCTTCCCCCCACTTATATTGATGAAAATGCTGTCATATAGTCTAAATATCCATTTTGACTTCTGGGATCAGCTGTCCCAGCTGTGTCCCCTCACAGCTCCTTGTGCACCTCCAGCCTCCTTGATAGTGGGGTGGAGTGAGAAGCAGAAAAAGCCTTGAGGCTGTGTAAGCACTGCTCAACAATAGCTAAAACATTCCTGCATTATCAAGGCTGTTTTTGCCACAGATCCAAAATACAGCAGGATACAAACTTCTATGAAGAATATTATCCTAGACAAAACTAGTGAACTCAGATTTGTGAGTTTTGAGTGAAGTCTCAGTCTCTGCCTCAGTTAAGTCTCTCTGCCAGAAACCAATGATAATCGTCCCAGACATTTGTAAAATACAGAGGTGATGGTCACCTTGCTAAGTCATTCAACCATGTAGAAAATAGAAGGCTAGGAAGCCATCCCTGCCCTCCCCTGGATGAGGACAGACTGAGGTCCCAGATCCTGCTTCTGTCAGAGTGTATGCATTTTACATTAGATCATCATAAGAGAAAAGCAGAGCATTCTTGACTAAGAGATCAGAAGCTCACTTTCTAGCCTCTCTTGTCTGTTTGGTTCCTGTTCCCATGACTCTAGCATTCCTCACTGCCAATGGTTTTGTTTCAAGAGGGCTGAAGAAGTCATTAAAATTGAAAAGCAGAAACTGTGCCTGAGAGATGAAAGAAGTCAGTGTAGATTTTGGCAACATAAACTTAAGTACACAATAAAGAATGCCAAAAAAGATCTTGTGGAGTAATTTGCTAGCAGCATAAGAATGAATAATATATTTTATTTTTTAATATATCAGAAGCAGAAACCGTGCCAACCAAATTTGTATAACCAACATAAGATTGATGTGTAAAAGGAATGTCAGAAGATGATAAGGTCCTGCACAGAAGATAAAATAATTCTATGCATTGGTATTAAGAGCAATGGCCATTAAAGAAGTTTTTTTCTTTATGACTGTCAAGTCTAAGGAACTGTCCCAAAAATGTTTTATAATAAATTAATAGCTATGTATTGTCAGAATGAAAGTACTTTAGCCCTAGAGCTTAAAAGAAATTCAAATATGAGATTGCTGATCTTGTTTGTAATTGATAGCTTACTGCTTAAATTTTCTTTAGTATCAGATGAATGCATTAATGTAATGGCTGTTTTCAAAAGGACACCAAAAGCATCTGGGAAATTAAAGATTTTTATGTCTGACTGCTATTTCAGGAAATCGTTGAAGGAAATATGTTAAATAATATCATCCATAGACACATAATATACTTACTCTGAAGGATTAGACTATGACTAAACATAGGACATTTGCATAAGTCTGTGATTCACAAATGGAATAGATGTATGGTTTCTCTTTAAATGTTAACAAACATGTATGTGTCATCTGCTTGAAACCCCCTACATGTATTTTCAAGAAGTTATCAATTAGATTCTTCACCACTAGCTCATAAAGAAACAAAATTATCAATAAGATGCAATTTCATGACCACTAATAGGTAAAAGGAGGGCAATTAAAATGCAGACTTAAGCAGTTACTTGCTAAAATAGAAAAGGTAATGTAAATATCCCACAAATTTTGGTTTCTGAAGTTGTTTAAATGTTCCTATATAACTAGCTAATGGAATGCTGAGTTAATTTGTATTTGGGGGCAGATACAGAAAAAGAAATAGGTGTCTAAAATGAAATGTATATAAATACAAAAGTCCACATTTCAAGTCTATAAACCTGCTTCTCAACCTTTGGCCTAGGACTGTGGATACTTTAACTGCTCTAGGGCAGGTCTTGGTGTTAGCATGTATGATTTGAGAGACCCTATTTACAAACTTTTACGTACCTCAGTTCTATATGTGGTTTGACTTTGGAAGCATTTTCTATAGGCAATTGATTTATTTAATTGAGTTTCCATTTTAAAAATTCTAAAGTGTTTCTTTTAATGTATATAAAGCAGAATTTTTACTTTCTATGAAGAAAAGCAGATTATTTCTTTAACTTTGTAAATAGCAAAGATGTTATTTGATATAAGAAGTGATTGAAAGAAAGAGTTATCTCTGGCTCCACACTTGGAAGCTGTGAGCAAAATGAAGAGATTCTCAAAGCTAGCACATGCTGGTAGATTTACAGCTCTGCTGTAATTGGCGAAACAGTTGACAAAACATGTTTACATAAAACTCTTGAAAAAAGACTTTTTTTTCTTCATGTACTCAGTCTTCACAGGATTTATTTTCCTCTTTCATTTTCACTATAGCGAGAGATAGAAACTGACAAGTTTTACAAACATATTTTGACAAAGGAAAAAGAAATTGCCTTATTGATAGGAAGTAGAAATTACTCAGTTTTAGTGAGATCTTTTTAAGACCCCATTGTAAAATTAAGTACTATCCAATGGATTAAATGAGTTACATAAGAATATACAGTCTCTGTCCCAGAAGTTTTTTTAATCAATATAATTATCTGTGGAACCATGGAGTTACTATATATACATATTTTCAAAATATTTCCAAAATTCTTCACAAGGGTCTATAAAAAGTTGTGGGCGTTTTAGAAAACTCCTTAGGAAAGGAAAGAGAAGTTAATTTTACACAGGCCTAGTCGGTCTCTTTTTGTTTTCTTTTCTGCTGTGTTTTGAATGGTAGAAAAATCTCATAAGAAATGTCTTATTCTTCTGACCCAGCTCCCTTTGAAAACTATTTTGTCATCCTTCAGCTCCTTAAAGGAAAAGATGAAAGCAAAAATATGGATGTGTTCCTAATGAGGATAATGAAAGTTGAAAGGCAAGTAGAAGCATTGGAGGAAGGGTGAAATGTGGATACTGATAGATGCTCGGCAGAGAGAGATGGAAATGATGAGTCTGTAATGTGACTTAATGACACTTCAGAGAAGAACAAAGATTGTGACGAACAATCCTGAAAACAGATACTTGAGATTTCGGTGAGAATCTGAAGTCTATATGAAGGGATTAGATTGATTACAGGCAATACTATATAAACTTCTTGTGACTTTCTTTTGACATAGTGTTTAATCTACTACTGAGAGATGAATAAATATATTTTGGTACAAAAATATTTCTGACACCAGCCTCAAAATATAATAATAAAAGGCAACAGAGGTCAGCACAGAACTTTCCTACCAGTTTAAGTTGGTTACATTCTTACCGGAACTGGCCAAAAGCTTTTTGGATTTTCTTTCTTCTTTTTTTTAAATGGAGTTTTGTTTTTCTTAATGCAGTATGGGTTACATATGTATTTTTTATTTCTGATTTGGTTATTTTGCAGTGTGTTTTCTCAAACAGAGATATTTATCTGGTAAATGATGATGACACAAAGCTATTCATGAAGCTAATTCCTCAACTTCTCAGACTGAGTTTGATAAAGAAGCTGACCCTTTATTGGCTGGAGATGATTTGTATGATTGTTACTTTCTGCATTACTTTTGCTTTGTTTTGTTTTCTTCTCCTCTCTTCATGTGCTTAATCTTTAGAACTTCATCTGGTATTCATGCTGATATTTTATTTTAATCTGACATAAATCTTTTGATGAATGATCATACTGAATATTAAATATTTGGACTGTGTCATGAAATAATTTGAATGAAATGGATTTTTTACTGTCCTGACTGTAACATAAACTATTAATTATGTACTGTCTTTCTTATTTTATCAAGCTGTGGACACTGTACATATAGTAAAATTATCTCTTGTTGTCTTACACTAGAAAATGTACAATGAGCTTGATGAAAGAAAACACATTTTATAACCATGGTAACTGTCAGTAACATCTGTATATTTCTCTCTCTCTTATTTCTCGACAAAGATTGAAAATTGTCATTAGTTGTTGTTGATTTTTATTTTTCTACAAAAGGAGAAAAGGGAAAATCAATGACAGGCATAATTTTAAATCACATATGGCAAAGTATTTAGGAATCACTGGCACAATGAGTAGGCAGGCAATAAAAATATTTAGCTTCAAATAAAATTGTCAGAGGTAGAATTAGCTTTTCCATAAAATTGGTTTTTCTCTGTAGCCTCTCTGCAAACATTTAAATGATACCTCTAACGATATTTTCTGAAAAAATGTTGATGCATACAGTTATTTTCAAATGTTTTTTCAAGAGAATCTGATACTTTGTCAAACTGCATCCATCTGCCCAAAAATCTTAGAGGATTTATACAAGAAGAAAGTCTTTATGAGATGATTCTGACAGATTATTTTGGAATTAAGCAAGCATGTTGTTCAAGAAAGGGAAGATTCCTGCTTGATACTGTAAGACTGCTAAATGTATTTCAATGATATTTTAGAACTACCAGTAATTAACATGGAATTCAGCAAACAACATTCTTGTGCTGCTGTATTTAGAGTTGCAATAGTCTCCTCAATTCAAATTCAAGCACAGGCAGAGTCTCTCAGATCAAAGGCCATGAATGTGCAAAAGATGATCCTTTCAGATACCCTACATCTCTTTTGTAGGCTGCCTGGAGTTATAATCCTATTGCAAATCTGTTGCTAGGGCAGGTTCTCCTGACTTCTGCCTGCAGGGGAAAACTCCAGGAGGAAGGAAGGCATACTGCCCACATTGTGTCACTGCTCAGAAGTCAGAGGAGTGGTTCCACCCCTCCACTCCTTCTCTTGGAATGAGAACTAATAGATGGCTGGTTTATGCTAACTGATTACAGATTCCGTGTGCCTATCTGCCCTTCCTTCTAGATGGTTTAAATCTGTGTGTACAGCAGCTCCCCTGTGATCCCTTGTAGGGAGTTACAAAGGCTTCTCCTATTCTTCTTGGAAATACTGCAGAAACACTTCTTGCCTCTCAACAGTTTTCAAAAACAACACATGGAAAAACAAACCTACAGGGTATAAAGATGCAGTCAGTTGAGGAGAGGGGTAGAAGAAACTAAATTCTTTGTGTTTGGACTTCCAGAATACTACAGAAAATTTTAAAAATGTAGAATATCCCACTAAAAACCTGTTTCAAAGCCCTTTAAATTAATATTTTCATTCTAAAAGAGAAGTCATACCAGAGGCAATATGTAGCTGCCTTTCTTTGTATGGATTTGATGGTGCATCTAAATTGGCAATTTTAGGTTGAAACTGGCTTCTGATTTTAAGAGGGTCTCTGTAATCTAAATTGCATTCTATAATGTGAGAAGGTTCTTTATTCTTAAAGTGAGTCAGATTTCCATAGATACTGTGTTTTGTGAGAACGTTCTTGAAAAGATTGAGTGCATCAAAGAGCAAATTATTAAATTTATAAAACAATAGATTAAATATTGCCATCTCTGGACACTCAATGATATGATACAAAACCAAAAGATTCAGGTTTTTAGAATGAGTTCACAATAGTATGACTTTGAAGATCATCTTTCTTTGCTATTTTGATTTTAAACTCAGAATCTATATATCTACCGTTTTTCTTTACAAACTCAAATATGACAAACTCTTCAAGACATTTGAGATTCCTTTAAAAACTATTACCTGAAATAAGAGTTTAAGCTTAAAAAACAACATATACTATTATGAGAGTTAGAAAAAAGTCATGAGTTGACAATCCTGAGACATTACAGAAGACTATATATTAAAGCATTCTTCATAGGTTCTGTTGGATCAACAGAAGATGTCCTCATGCATTGTTAGCAATTCTCTCTGTGCAGCTCTTTACATGGAGCTCTTCATGATGCATTTAGATGTCCCTGTCACAGTTAATCTGCATGCTGGTAGCAAAGTGCATTTCATATTTTAAATGCTATTGTCTTCTTTTCCTTCCTGTTTTCTTATGTATTTCTTCCCTGTTTCTTGCATGTATCTTTAAAATATCTGAGCTTACTCTTTTCTGTAAAACATTAACTTTGAAACAAAAGACCTTTTTCAAATGCAGCAATGTCTTATGTTGATTTTAATGTGTATTGCCTTCTCATGTTTTTAAAATCTCTGGGTATTTTCTGATTTAGAGTGGCATTTTGTCTACATTAGTATGAAGGTTAAGAAAAAAAAGTAGAAAATAGTCAGTTTTTTATGACTTCTCCATGTTACAGTTAAAATATACTTCAGAGTGTGTAAAGAATGCCTGTCTGGGAAAGTCTGAAAAAATCTCAGTATTATCAGAGGGTTAAGTCATTCAAAAAACCAGAAAAATAGTATGTCTAAACCTATGATAATTGGATGTAAATAGGTTTCATAAATATGTGAAGAAATTAAGAAAAAATCATAAATACAAACCCATCTAAACTTTGGACATTTATATTCATAAATATAATTATCAAATAAATGTTTGTAAAGTAGATTGTTATATATCCACATTATATTTACTTTGAGTGTAATTATTTTCAAGAAAGAGAAAAATCTGGACAAAATATGTTAAATTCATGACCATTTGAGCATTGAGCATTTCCATTTGGAAGTTATTATCATATTGCATTTCTACAGTTTAGTTATGCACAGTTTCCCCAAATTGCTCAAGCACATTCTTGATATTTTTCAGGAAAAAAAAATCAAAATCAAGCATTGTAGCTTGATTATAGCCTGCATAGCTTAAAGCCAGAAGACTTTCAAACATCTAATTAAAGTAGAAAACATCTAATAGAAAACTAGCAAACACTTAATACAAGAAAGAAATGCACAACATCACAGAAAAGACAGAAGAATAAAGTGGTTTTTACAGTAGATTTCATAAAGCTGACAGTGTAACACAATTAGACACATCAGGGAGTCACAATGCATAATAGAACATTTTAGTAGTGACAGTAAAGTCCATACAAATTGTGTGGTGTATTGAAGCACAACTTCACTTGAATGAAAGTGAAACAGCTGACTGCTGGGATTAGGCATTTTAGAATTTGTCTTGTAGACTGTGGTTTGCTTTTAGGAAAAATTTACTGAAACTAGAGACATTAACACTCATTTTTCATTACTTTAAAAAACAATAGGAGCCCCTAAAGAAAATACTTGTGTATGATGACGTCCAAAAGCAAAGCACATCTGAAATTTCTCAAAATTTAAAGTTATATTTTTAGAAGGATTTGCTGAGCACTTGTTTTAGGCAAGAGTGCTATTGTGATTTAACCCCAGCTGGCAACAAAGCACCACACAGACACTTGCCCTCTTCCCCATCAACAGGATCAGAGAGAGAACTGGAAAGGTAAAATCTAGAAAACTTGTGGGTTGATACAGAGAGTTTAATAGGCAAAGCAAAAGCCCCACACAGGCAAAGCAAAAGCCCCACACAGGCAAAGCAAAGCAAGCCAAGGAATTAATTTACCATTTCCCATGGGCAGGCAGGCAGGCATTCAGCCATCTTCAGGAGAGCAGGGCCCATAACAGGTAAATGTTACTTGGGGAGACAAATGTAATCACTCCAGAAGTCCCTCCTTTCTTCCTTCTTCCCCCCCACTTTATATCCTGAGCATGATGCCATATGGTCTGGAATAGCCCTTTGGCCAGTTTGGGTCACCTGTCCAGGCTGTATCTCTTCCCATGCTCCTGTACACCCTGAACTTCCTTAACAGTCTGGCAGTCCAAAAAGCAGAAAGGCCTTGGCTCTGTGTAATCCCTGCTCAAAAATAACAAAAACATCTCTGTATTATCAACCCCGTGTTCAGCACAAATCCAAAACACAGCCTCATACCAGCCACTGTGAGGAAAATTAACTCTACCCCAGCCAATCAGGAATTAACATGAATGCAATCGTGCGCATAAGTTCAGGCATGTCCAAAACGTCAGGTGGTGGTGTTTGGCACAAGTGCTGCTTGATAGAATTCTAGCTGTAATACCCAGAAAATTAAAATTAAATTATTTTAAATTTCCTTTCCATTGGTCCATCCTGTGATTAGAAAACAAGATTCTAAAATGATTTCTCAGAAATAAGCAAAGCTATGTGATTAATGCTAATTTCCATTATCAGCATTCTGTCAGAAAGAGTATGCAACCTGCTGAATACTGTGCTAGCAGCTTGATTTAAAACAGAGAATTCTGCTACTGCTTAAGTGACTTTGTCATAACCATCTTTTTCTGGTATATACCCACTCAAAGACAAACAAATATTCAGGATGCAAAGTTAACTTTACTACTTCATAGTTGAATGTTTAATGGCCATTGTTATTAAAATCTCACTGCTTCTTCCATGAGCTGAAATGAACTATGCTGCAGATATTACCAAAGAAAGCAAAAATATTAGGCAGAGATGGTACAGGTTAAGTATGATGCAACATTTGTCTGTTTCAACCATTGTGGGTGGAAGATGTTCCTCAGTAATGATAAAAGTGGGCATAATATATCTAAAAGTTTTAACTGGGTACTTCCTAGACATGGCCTGATCTACAAGCCACAAACTTTTGGTTAATTTAAAAACTCAATTCAAATATGAATTTTCTTGGTCTCTCTCTTCCTTGGTACCTGATTGCAATTAAATATTCTGCTCCCACCAGAATAGAGCTACGGTTACTGCAGTAATGTATTCAGGTTTTTATGTCACATTCATCTTGAGCTTTTCCAATAAGAAATGTGATGATGAATTCAAATGCGGTCTATGCTTCCTCTCATCTTCTCCCAGAGGAAAGAATCATATGTGTAGTGAAGTGGTTTTTGCTGATTTATTTATGTTTAATATGTGCACTGTGCTACTTGGGTTTGTAGTAGAGAAGAAGTGTAGTTTACCTTTCATCTGAAAGAGGTTACATGGTGATATTATCTATGCATTTTTGAGTTATCTTAGAATTGTTACTGCAGATAGGAAATTGTCTGTGGAAAAAAAAAAATCTTGCAAGTTCTCTTTCTTTTTTTTTAACAGAACAATATATAGTGTTGAATTATATACAATTTCTTAAAAAAATATTTCTAGTTTAAAGTAACTGAATGCTTGAGTGTTTAAGTGATACCCATGGAACAATGGTTTTGAAAATATTTCTTCTGAAATATATTAAACATCTTACCATGGAAGACAGTTCTTCCAGGAACAAACTAATACAGTGCCAGAAAATCAGCTTTTATAGCACTGTCGAAGTATTTCCAGCTATAACCCAGTTTTACAAGCAGATGCTGGCTTGAACATCAGAATACATCTGAACTTCAAGATTTTTTTATTGTCATCTGTTTTTCTGTCTATGCGAAAAGGAAAATTTCACTAGATATGTAGCAGTTAACATTATTTTTAATAAGGCAAATCCTGCAGGATCCTGTCATAGAACCTGTTTCTGCTAATGAATGTAAACTTTAAGTTGTGCTGCTTTTGAACCCTCTTGTAAGGTGAAACTCGTGGAGACCCTGGAACTAGCCAAAATGATGTAAAGCGATACAGCTGTATTGGCACAGTGATGCTTCTGAGGTTGTTTTTGTTGAACATCACAATCACAACACCACTCTCAGACACACGCTGGAAGCTCTTTCTAGCGCTTTCTGGCACATTCCTTTCCATGTGACTGGCTGACAGATGGTTCAGGCACTTCTGTGTTATAATTCCTCTTTGTAATATAGGATGAAGGCTCGGAATCCAGAAGCATTTGTGAACCTCTCTTCCATTGAAATCAAAGTAGGTAGGTCTATATGCTCTGAGCTTCTTACACTAGGTCACTTGATCTACACAAACAAAAAACGTGTGGAAGCATAGGAACCTGGAAAGAATATGTAAGGATAAGATTTTTAAGCCTTATTTATTCTGACCTAAAAAATACTAAAATAGATTTTTTTTAATGATCACACCTTTATATACATAATTTCTTTCTAGGATACTCTCAAACTGTTTAGCAGAGGTGTATCACAGTCATTTAAGGAGCAGATTTTAACCATTTACTTGGTGCAGATTCTTCCTTTTGAGCTGCATCCACAGGCACTTGCACGTTCATTAGGGAATCTTCTTTACCTTCTTCTCCAAGGAAAAGAATATTAGTTTCTTTTACTTCAGCCTTAAATGACTTCTTTTGGCTCAATCATTGAAGGGTGGTTTCTGATGAACAAATTTTAAGATGACAAATAATGCTGATGGAAGAAATATGCTTTTTTGCAAACTACTGATGTTATTAAAGAAGAGCCTTTAGTTAAAGCCTGATGCAAAATCCAAGATGTTAGAAAACACTAGTGCAGTTATTATAAAAGCAATAATCTTCAAAACCTACTTTTCTCTCGTCTGCAGAGTGATGAATTGCATGTCACAATGTGAATTCTAGCTGATGGTCTCTAAATTCTGGAACACTGTTCAAATATATGGATTAGAATTATACTTAGTTGGGGTACAGTGATTGGAAACAATCAAGCAGGTCTGTTGCAGCAACATGCTGAGGCTGTGATGTTTAAGTAACTGAAACACAGGGTGGAAAGAAGAAGTTATGCAAAATGAACATAAAGAATGCCAAACTATTACTTTATGAGCTGCCCTTCTGGGAAGCAGGCTTAGTGGTGGTGATACTTCTTTCAGGGAAATGAGTGTGTGGAGGGTTAATGATAAAACAATGCAGCTGGATGTTATTGCCAGTAACATCACACACCTCTGCATTATATAGTGTTCTGATAGACAAGTGCTCTTTTCTGTGTTTTTTTGTGTGGGTTTTTTTTTGTTTGTTTGTTTTGTGGTTTTTTCTTTGTTTTGTTTTGGGTTTTTTTTGTTTTTGTTTTGTTGGGTTTTTTTTTTATGATTTGACTGTTGGCAAAAAATCCCCGTGAAAGCAGTCACAATATACACAGAAATGAGCCACACACCACAGGGAGTCCTCTGCACAGTAAGTTACTCAAACAATACAGTGTGAGATTTTTTAAACCTCACTTTGTTTAGGAATAAATGCCAGCTTTCTCACCAACCTGAAGCTGACACTAAGAGAACTTGTGTAACTACTGCCATTGAGTTATTTCTGTTTATATAACAGAGGAAAATAAATCTAAGTGTCAAATAAACAACAGACTCTTTCAGTACAACAGATTTAATTAAAAAAATCTATTTTGTGATAACTATTAATTGCTGACCTTCAACTAGTTCTCAACAGAAAATACGAAGAAGGTTCTTTTACCTGATATAACTGTGCTCTTGAGAAATTAAGTCCTTTATAAATCAACAATGTATGTTGATTTAACCTTTATAACCATGCTCTTTTCTTTAATCATACCTATATATGAATTGATGTATGTACATTTATGTGCCTGATGTTATTTAGAACTCCTCCTTGTCCCAGAAATAACTCTGTAACTGTCTGTCCACACAGACTCTCTCCAAAGGATTCCTCTTGTAACCATGCAGAAGCTCTGTGGACCAGAGCTTTACATTTCCATAATGATATTCTTCTTATTATATATTAAAAATATGAGTAATTGGCAATTTTTCTGATTGTATTAAACTCAAGTTGATCTACACACAGAAAAGCCTGTGTCTCAGTGCAACAAACTGGAAAAAGCAGTGTAATGTATAAAGAACCGTCCTTAATCTGGCACAAGGTAACTTATACCTGTTTATGATTTGAAATCCATATTAGACATCTAAGAAAAAGACAGAGACTGAGTTTCTAATGTACTTCTGAAAACTTATAGAAATTCACCTACAAACTTGGAAGATAGAGCTGCAAGCTTTTAAGGAATGTGTAGAGAATATATTTTTATGCATCTGGCCTTGATATCATGATGTGCTTGTTATTTTAGATTGGTTTTTCAGGCTGAATTATTTAGAAGATTAAAAAAACAAAACAACAGAAGAACCCCAAACCTAAACTAGCCCTTTCTTTTAGGTGTACTTGCTCATCTTTGCATCTCTTCTGGAGTGTTTGATATATGGCAATAGTTTTCAGGTAAAGTGATCCACAGAATCACAGAATACTCTGAGTTGGAAGGGACGGACAATGATCATCAATTTTAACTCTTAAGTGAATGGTCCATGCAGGGATCAAACCCACAACTTTGGCATTACAAGCACCATTGTCTAATCAGCTGAGATAATCTCAAGGTTTGTTCATAATATGAAAAAGAAATGGTTTTCATATTTAGAAAGATGTTTGGCATTTTTTAAAGTTCACTTACACAAATGCAAAAGTCAAAATCCCTAAAAAATATATACAGTGAATTACTTCCAAGGAAGAAAAATATAATGGCATTTAAACAATAATTCTTAAACACTGTTATAGCAGCTGATATCTAGTCTTGTCCTTATGGCACTAGCCATGTAATTTGGGGCAATTTAACCACACATGCCCAAGGACTGGAATCTTGTAATGTTTTGCGTGGTTGAGTTTTGAAGTCTGAAGGACACTAATGATTTGTACTCTGAATTTCATCACCAGCTAGTGCATGGATTTTACTTCTGTCCTCAAAACAGGGGTAATATCATCATATTCCCCACTAAAGTAGTTGTAGTGCTTTCACATTAATGAAGCACTGGGATACCTCACCATGAACTTCTTAGAGAAGCCTCTAAGAGATTATTCATAGCTCATATTCAGAAATAAGGTTTGCATTGTATGAAGTAAGTAAAGCATTGGGTCACGCACTGAATAATGAGGGTAAATGAAAATATTGATCATCATATTGATCACTAAGTGAGCATCATACGTTCATGGCCTGTAAAGAGGCTGAGGTCCTGATGAAAATACATTGTGTAATGGTGTAATTAAAGATTATAACATAATGCATGTATATGAGGGATAAAATTAACATTGCAATAGGAATCTCAAATCCAAAATTTTTGAGCAATTGAGCACTCAACCTAATAAGTTATTTTAACATATATTTGTGAGTATGTACAATATATGTACAGGCAGTTTTTAGTGGTGCATATAAATTAAGAGAAGGGAAATTTAAGTCTTTTAAAATTGTATTTTATTTGTTATATGTGTAGCCATAAATGGATCCTATCCAACAGAACAACACAATGGAGTTGAAATCAATGGAACTAAAGTATTATATCATTGAATCACAAAGTGATGAAATAGATTCCCTAGGGAGTTTTTTGGCAACTGGCGGTCTGATGTATCAATATTGAAAAGAATTATGTCTTGTCACCAAATAATGTTTTTCTCACCTTCAAACTACAGATTTGGTCAAAAGAAAGAGTAAGTGTGAAAGACATGCAAATACTGCAGCCTACACATGAGAATTTTACTACATCTGTCTTGTGTCCACATAGATTGACGCTACAAGAGTCCTTTGGGGGCAAAGGCTATTGCAATAAACAGGATGAAGACAATTTTAATCAGATCTACTCAAGATACTCTTTTTGACTTTCATACCACTGATAAATATGCAGGACTTGAATTGATGCTTTTAATACTGCAAGAAAATTCATCATTTCAGACACCCAGATACAGTCCCTTAGCTACGAACCATTTTGTTGTATCACTATGGAGGGAGGAGGAAAAGAGAGAAAAACACATGCTAATTATTGGCAGCTGTTGCTGTTCTTTTACTAATTGAGTAAAATCACAATAACACAAAAGCGAGCAGAGGAAGTGAAGATGAGAGTTTTAGAAGTCGTTCTTACCTTTGGTTATGCAAAAACTGGATGGATTTTCTTTTTACTTTAAATTTTGTTTCCATTAAAAAATTTTAAAAAAGAAAAATTAAATGTAGATCTAGATTTTTAAAACACCCTTTTCCCTCATCTTCTTCTAGACATATTTATGTATGCATGTTCCTCTATAAAATCATTTATTTCTTTACAGATTTTTTTTTAATTCATTATATAGTATATTTTTATGCTTGCTAGATGTGTTTAAATTTGCAATTGCATCAAATTACCTTGGCAGAGCATGTGGTTGCTATCATGGAATGCCACACTTCTCCCACAGAGATAATTGTGTCTCAGTAGTGGGTGGATTGTTCTTGTTCCTTTGCATAAAGCACTCTGGGATCATCTGTGGGTGGCAGAAGCTGCTGCTAGTGTCATTGACTTTTAATCTAAGGTGGTCAAAACTCTTTATGTACTTTTGTCACATCCATTTGACCAGTGTTGCTTTCCAGCCTGGAACCAGTTCTTGGGTGGCTCTCTGTGCTTTTCAAATCATTAATTCAGTGTTAAGGAAACTTCCCAGTGTGACCATTGCTGAGACTCCCTGGCAGTCCCATCCCAAGGCCAGGCACGGCCACTGCTGGGTCAAAGCCCCTTCGCAGCGGGCAGCTCCCGTGACTGACGTGTCCCCCTGGGCTCCCCACACACCCACTGCACAGCCAGACCAGGCTTCCTCACCAGTGCAGCCCCAGGTGTCCCAAGGCAGTCTCAGATGTCTCGTTCCATAAAACCATTTATTCACAGCACATAACACAGAAACAGCCCGAGCTGGTGCTCCCAAGGAGGACCCCAGTAAAGGAGGCCCTGGGCTTTTATAGCCTCACTCCATCTGCAAGCAGGTCTCCCTCTTCCTCTCCTTGTCCATCCATTTCACTGGCTGTCAATGGTCCTCATCTTTGTTATGCAAAAGGTTGGCAATTCCTAGCTCCTGTCTCTCAGTGTTCCTTCCCCTGACTGATGTCACCCACTTTTATCCTGTTTTTTGTACCAAAAGTTGGCAGTTCACAGCCTCTTATCTCAGACTCCCACCAAGACTTCAATCTGCATCTCAATCTGCAGTTTGCAAGCCAAGCTACCTGGACCAGATATATTCCTCAACATCAATTGCACACGCCCATATATAAAATGTACTCTTCTAGAAAGAACAAAAATATGCAGAAGATTTTGCTAAAAGAATCCATAAACAGATGTAATCCCCTTTCCAGATAATTATAGAAAGGATTTGAACACTGTACAGATTTAAGTATTGTAGATAATCATTACCCAAATTCAAAATCCTAACATAATTCAATAACTATATAATAAGTTATTATATATGATCATATTGTGTATGAATATGTTTTAAAGCACAAAATTTCCCTAAGGATTTATTTTCTCATTAGTAAGTTCTCTTAAGGCCCAACTGAGTTAAGAAAGTCCTTGGACAATTAGCAAAATTTTAAGCATATACTTAAGTCACATTGACTTGAACAGAATATAGGTATGTGCTCATAATCAAACATTTATGGACATGTTTCCTTAAGTGAATGCCATTACTGGTTTGTGGATCTCCAATATGAAGAATCAGATTCTACTCAATAAATGCATCATGAAACCTTAATATAGGCAGAATGTCAATAAAAATGAGTTGCTCCTATATTGCTCTTTAAGCCAAGAATATGCAAAAATCTGTTTGTTTGCTTTATGGAAAACTCACACAATCTTTCTCACTTATGTTGGTCTATTATATTAAATCAAAGTGGGTGTACCTTGCCAAAACATATTGAAATGGATGACAAAGCTCAAAGCAAATAGAAACTGAAATAGAGATTAAATAACTAGGAAGACTCTTCATTTTAGCTCTGCTACACGGTGCAGAATATGAATGTAAAGTCTGTGGATATTAAACATGTTAAATAGTATATTTGTAAAGAACTGTGGCATTATCCTCATTTTATTGACAATTAACCAGTGTACCGATAGACCATGGATAACCTTGGACTTCATCAGCTGGTATGAAAAGAAAACTTCCTGCTGCAAATGCCTTTTCTGCTGTCCTTACCTGTTCTGCTAAGTATTGAACTGGCACCAAATTGCAAGTAGTGTCACTGGCAAATACTGCATTTAGAAGGGCTGATTTAACAAAGTAGCAGAGCAGCAGGCTGGTTATGGCAGTGACAGCAGCACTAAGAGGATTTCAAAGCATTGTTAGACTTTCTAAATCTTTCCCTTATCATCTTTCCAATTTCTAATTTGCTCACTCATTCAATGCAATCTCTTTTCAGAAGTCATACTGTTTCTCTTTTTGGGAGTCAAGTAGTAAACTGGAGTTATTCCCTGCTGCACTACCTTGGTTCCTTATTTTTTTGGCACATATATATTAATGACTTATTCAAGCAATTCCAGCACTTAACTTTCTGTATCCTGGGCAGAGTGAAAAGCTGCAATAGGCTGTAGAAGTATGTAATTGGCCTTTATATGCTGTCAGTCCTCCTGCTAGATACGACTATGCCAAATACAAAGATGGAAGTGGAAGAGAGGAAAATTAATCTGCAGAAAGCATCCCAAATTCAATTAGAAATGCTTGGTATGATAGAAATTAGCATTGAACCAAAAAAAATAAAAGCTTTGGCAGACTGAAGGTATGAATGCCAGATGCAAAGCGATACTGTGTGCGAAGGTTGATTCATCACAGGAAGTAGCAGCCAAGATTTGGGTGAGATAGCCAAGAAGCCAGAGAGGTGATTTTATGTACTGAAATATGGAAAGCACTTGGGAAGGTGGTTGCAGAAGACATCAGCGAACCTATGATTGGTGGAATACAGGAGGGTCTGGAGAGAAACAGCTGCTGGAGTAACATTGGAAGCAGGTGAAAGGGCAACAACAGATGTATCCCTCATTGATAAGACTGTATATCCCATTCCATTTCATTGGGAACATAGAACAGCAGGCAGAGAGGTCTGCATACATAATACACTATGCTGAATTGAAAAAGCATCTGCTAAAAGTCCCAAACAAAACAGTGATTGGTTTTGCACAGCAGAAGTCTGTAGAAATGACAATTGAGAAAACAACCTGTGTGAATACATAACTGCACTAGCAGAAGCAGTTTTTGTCAAAAAATCATTGAAGACCCAGTAAATCATATAAACCTGATTAAATTAGTTTCTTGAAAGTCAATTATTCTGGTATAAGAGCCTTTGAATAATCCATGTAATATATACAAACTTTATAGCAGAATTCAGTCTGGGAAGGGTAGCAAGCACATTTCGGAGGTCAAAAATGAGGATTTGGGAAGAGATGTTCCTTGAATTTTGTGCGATTGATTTTAGACAGGTGCAAAGCATTGAACTTAGAAAGGAGAAGTAAGATACATTCATTTGGAATAGGTATTAGCTGTGCAGTTGGATGAAAAAGATAAAAGGCTTAACATAGACCTCAAAATAAATAGAAGCCACTGGTGTGATCCTGTTGCAAAACAGGAAAATCTCATTCTTGAATGAATCAAGATGACTGTTGGATGTCAGGCATAAGAAGATTTTTTTTTTTAATTTAGCTCTTCCTGGCTTTAGTGGATCCTTGACCAGAACAGAGTCCAACAACATGGTTTAGAGAAGACTGTGATAAGTTGCAGTAGTAAGACTAATAAAGCATCTAGAAAAAGTGAATATGAAGAAAAAGAAAAGTAGAAATAATTGCATTTATTCAGTCTATCAGATAGAACAATAACAATTTTTATCTTGCCTGTGTGCAGGCTGGACTAGGTGAAGCTTTCAGCTCTGTGATTTCTAAGATCCTGTGCTTAAATGACTGAGAAATTCAGCAAATACGACAGAAATTTTCTACTCAACCAAAAAACAGAGGGGCTATTAATCAGGATGTTTTATGGAGAGCTCCAGTGACTAATGAATTCTTGCTAAAGATGAATGAAAATAACCTGCCAATGTGAATGACATTCATTGATTATGAGAAAGTTACTGACTAGCATAAGAGAAAGAAAAATGCTGTTCTGAAAGCGACCCAAGCATAACAAAACACTATCTGCAGTTTCTGAGAAACAAGTGGGCTGGACTGTGGCTGACACAGATGGGAAAAAAGGAAAAGAGAGCCCAGAGCAGTGCTTTTTTGTTTGCAGTCTACTAGTGGTACATTTATGTAAAAGTACGGAAAGCGTCCAGCACAGTCTGCGGATACAGTGTGTGAACTTGGATGAGTGAAAATTTCACTCATCCCATGTGTGCTGCAAGGACGGGGTGCAATATCCCATATATAAGGTAATGAAAGCCCAGGTTCAAACACACTGGAAAGGGAGTTTGGGAGGGAGTTTGGTTGGAGAGGAGGAAGTAAGAATGCTGGTGTCCTGCCAAAACACCTTTAGTTCTGACTTAAAAAAACAAAACGCCTATAACACTGAATGCTTATTGCAAATAAAGTTAAAATAATTTGTTTTCCCTTAAAAAAGGTAGAGAGCAAAGAGCTACCAAGACGTCTTAATTTCCAAATACAATTTCTTTTTTTATTGTAAAAATTTATTGTTTCTTGAGGACAACAAAAAAAAGGTTAGGCTTTTTTTGTTTTTTTTTTTGTTTTTTTTTTTTTTTTTTTTTTTTACATA
>JAOTQP010000001.1:56565238-56591007 GCA_026413545.1 Cichladusa arquata
TCTTGAGGACAACAAAAAAAAGGTTAGGCTTTTTTTTTTTTTTTTTTTGTTTTTTTTTTTTTTTTTTTTTTTTACAGACACCATTTTCTCATGAGTTTTTACAACCTCAACCACGAGGGTACATGCTCTGTCTTGGTCTGTGGATGCTTCTACTTTATAAATCAATACACCTACAGCTGCACTGAGCAGGAGAAAAAGTAAGATAAAACCAAAAAAGCAGTACTTTTTGAATAGAAGAAAAAAATGTGGAAAATGGCAAGGCTAAGCTGTTCAAAAATCACAAGAAGGAAGTTGACAAACTACCCCCACCTGCTGCATTACTCTGTATTAGCATTTCTACTTCTCTATTAGAGTACATTAGGAATGACATTGAACAGGGATTACTTACATGGAAAATGCAATAAAGTGTGGTCAAACAAATTGTACAATGGCCTCACTGTGATCACAGCAGTCAGGGATGAAACCTAAGAAATGGCAAGAATATTACTGTTGTGTCAATAAATGTAATTAAGACTGGGATGATAATTTTATTCAGAATCTGTGTTTCCTGCTTGCTAATGTCTCTCTCAGAAATTTACCTTTCCAAATGATGCATCTCATATTAGTTCTCTTCTAGTTCATTCTGTAGTTCATTTCCATTAGAGACAAGAAGAAGAAACTATGTTACCAAAAACATCAATTCCTAGCATTAAGAATGAATTAATTGAAGAAAAATGTGTTATGAATGCTTTGTTCTGGTTATTCTAAACTCGAATTGAATTTTCACAAAATCTTTAAATTACCTGTGTAGAAGGAAAACATGTGCTTTCCTGTTTGATTTTGTTATAGGTATATTTATACTTTATTATTTTTCGCTAGCACAAAAATGTGTGTATAAAACATTACCTTTGATGTATGGCATACAATCTTTCTCTAAAACATGTGAGTGGCAGACAAATCCTGTGGAGGCAGGATGGAGAGGAACTTGTGTTGCCCAGGAACAACTGTGGGTGCTGAGGACCTGCTGTTTTGTGCCCAGCCTGTCACAGCCAGGGGCAGTGGAGTGCAGCCCCTTCCCACCATTGATCTGAGGTCAGGCTCCTGGGCACACAGTAGCATCCCGTGCTCCTATCCTGGGAGCTGTTGCCAGCTGCATTTCAGCTCAGCTTCAGCCCTGCTGCCTCACAGCCCTGCCTTCAATTGCCCTGCAGGTCCAGACCCTGTCCCCATGGTCCTGTCCAGCCACCACGGGCTGTGTCTGCCCCTTGTCCCCTTCACTGGGCCTGATCCTGTCCCTGAACACCCAAGAACACCCTGCCCCATTGCTGAGCAGAGGTGACAGCTCAGAGTGGCCAAGTGCCTCAGGTTCTACCAAACAGCAGGGCAGGGTTTAATGTCACGCGTCCTGTTGAGGCAAGGGGAGCTGTGACTGCTTCTGAGGGTTGTACACAGGAGTACACCCTCAACACATCTCAGCTTCCCATCATCAGGACTGGGGCACATGTCTGTCCTTCCAGTCATCCTTGCTGGTGCAAATTCCATCCTGCACACTTGGCTGTGTGGAAGCTTCTGTGACCACTGATGGCAATTGTACCAGCTGTGGTCCTGCAGCAGGCATGAGACCAGGCAGAGGCCTTCGCACAAGAATATGTCCTGGTGCTGGACACAACATGTTTGCAAAAAGTTGAACTCGTGTGATTACTGTAATGGAATAGCTAGGAGACCTGACACATGGAAAGAACTTGGCAAAAGCCTCAAGGATGCCTTGGGTAGCTCATAAGATTTAAAGGGCAATACATCCATTTCCCTTAATTCAGTGGTAATTTCCCTGTCAACAGCAAATATTGCAGCCACTGAGGAGGAGGTGTCAGAGAAGACAAATGGGTACCAAAAGTGTGCAGAACTGTGGTGAAATATACACAACCATAAGGAATTGTTGTATAGGGTCTAGCTGTCTTCAAAGGATGATTTGTATTGTAGTGGCTTGGAGAAAAACTTGAGTATGATAAATGTAAATGCACAACTAAAATCTAGTTAATTTCTTAATTCATTACAATACTTCTTTACTATAAGCAGCTTGGAAAATAATTGATTAAACAAACAAGCAAATCCTTGGTTGAATTTTGGCTGGCAACTACTCCAGCCCTAAATCAAATGTTGAATCTGAGGCAGCAGTGTGCTTATCAGCCTCAGGTCATGTCCTTAATGCTCAATGAAAGGGAAACCTGTTTCTCATTCAGTGATTGCTCAGCTATAATAAACTGCTAACATTTTTTAATTTGATACTTTACATACTCATTATACTCTGGTATCACATAACAGTATGGAAGGTTTGACTTTTTCCCCAGGAGCCGTTTTCTCCTGGAGCCTGAGCATTTCATTCTTGCACTGTAATTTAAAGGGTTATAAAGACCTGGTGGAATAAACTACAATATTTTATGAAAATAGCCAAAACCAAAGACAAAATTTAAAAAAAAAAAAAAAGATCCTCCCAGCTTCAGTACATGTACTTTTCAGCAGCTTCAAATCATACAGAGGGGGACAAGTTTTGGACAAAGTATTTTAAACAACGCTTCCAGTCTTTATCTCCACAGGAAGGGGAAGAAATTTACAGCATAACTACCTTGGAATCTGATTCTTTATGATACATCTCTCCCCCCCCATATTTTTATATATTTAAAAAAAACCAAAAAACCTCACACAACCATGTTGAGATTATTCACCCTGTTAGAGAATACAGAGAAAATACTCATCAATGTTCCTTATGTAACAGAACGACTAATCTAATATCCGAAAGTAAAACAGACTTTCAGACATCAAAGCTAAAGCTTTCAGCGTTCTTTCAGACTGCATTTCCACATGAGTCAGAGGGGGTAGGAACAGGTATGAAAGATCTGTTAAATAATCTGTTGCAAAGGGAAAATAATAAAGAATTCAGATTAATAATTAGAAAGAACTTTAAAATTAATTAAACAAAGCATCAGGACACAAGGGGTTATACTTTACTGAGCCAGGAATGCACATTGTGACGCATAATACTGTATGCCAAAGCATATTCAGTCACCTGAGGTACCTATTAATAGATCAGTTAGACATGGGCTGATATTTGAAAACAATTCTTAGTCACAAATGTCTTTAGGATTTGTTTACAATTTGTACAAACTCATTCATGGTGGCAAGCAGTTTTTAGTAAGAATATAGTGGCGACACACTACCAAAAATAATTTTGTTTCCCCATTGTAATCTTATTTCAGTCTCCACAGCATCTCCCTAAGGGCTTTGAGATTAGGTGAAGGTCCATTCTCCACTATTTTGTTTTTACATGCTGATGTTTCTTTGAATACTCTCTCTGTGTCCTTTTTGCTATGATGTTCAAAACCTGAGCCTAAACTCTGCTGTCATTCAATTTACAAACATTTTGTTCAATTTCCTCCATCAGAAGTGAGCCAACTGATTTTCCAGGTAGGAAAGCACAGGCAAGATAGTGTCTTTTTTTGTGGTAGGAAAAAAGAATTCAGATTTGTGATCCTTTCCAACACAGCATGGAAACTAGCCCTTGTCTTTTGCTGTTAAAAAACAATCACTGAACTTAAGCACTGCTATCACAGGCAGTGTGTTTGTGCCTTTTTAGATAGAAAGGCTGAATGTTCTCAGAAATTAGCTGAAAAAATTGTGTCTCTAAAAAGGCAAACCACTAACAACAGAAGAGTAGATGCTGCCTCATGGCTTCAAAAATAAGAGAGCATTCTGGACATGAGTCTTTCTTCTTTACAAAATGTTATAACATAAATCACAGACTAGTCATAGATTGACAGTGTCTCTCAAAATAAGGAAAGGGTGTAAGGAAATCTAGAATGAAGGGGGAAGGAAACTAGGGGAGATAAGTGACAGAGAAATAGAGGCCTCAACAGCTGCTTATATAAGTATGGGGCTGTAGAAGGAAACAGAGCATTGTGGAGACGGTAAGAATATAAAAGCCAAAGGAATTTATGAAGCCAAGACACCAGGAAAGAGAATAAAAAGAAACAAAAGGAATGGGAGAATTATTTTTTCTGATGGCAGGTTTTTGATGTGTACCTGTGGTTGACATTCAGTCTGAGAATAATCTTCTGCCTGTGAAGGGAAATAAACGACACATGTAGATTAGAATTTCACTATGTGATCAGATTCATGATCTCTTTTTATTTCAGAACCATCTCCAGCACTGAACATATATTTTTGATACAAAAATCCAAGAATCCTGTAGTAGCCAATCTTGTATAAGCTCTCCCATACAAGTCCCATTTATTTCTTGAAAGTTAACGATTGTTTTAAGATAAAAGTTTGTCTTGCTTTATTCCACACACATGCTACAGATATTCATATTGTTCTTATAAACCTCTAATACTTCAAAATTTTAAAATTCTTTACATCAAACAATACCAACTTTTAGCATTCTCTATTGGGCCCTGCACTGATTTCTCCTCTGGAAAACTTTGTCTCTCTCAGCTGGGAAAACATGAAAGTTTCTGAAAACTACAGTCATAATCTTCTGATATTAAAGTTAGTGCCTGAAGTTATCTGTGGTACTTTTGGTTGATAAGTTGACATGTTTGATATATGTGCATCTAAAGTACCATTTAACTCAGGTGAGGAAGACCTTTGCAGCACATTTCCCAAATGTAACCATTTTGGTTTGCAATTTAAAGTTATTTAAGGGTATTATTTAAGGGTTATTAAACTGAATTACTTTGGGGTGAAATTAATCAAAATAATTCCAACTTCTATGTGGAAGCCAGAAGAAGGTGCAAGACTGAAGATAATCTGAAATAAATCTCCAACTAACTGTGTATATTATGGACATCTGTTTTCAGCAACAGCTGTTTCACTCAATAGATATGTTCCTATTGTCTAAAAGAAACTGTTAATGCCAACATAACCATAACCATCTTTAATCAGTTTCACAGGAATAAAGTTTTCCACAGAAACTCCTTTCTGGTTTTGTTGTGTGCACTCTCCCAGTATATGTCCTATTCTTTATACATCAGAAGAAACACATCAGTAAGTTGAGGTGAAGGAAGTTAGGCACGAGTAAGTGCTATCTAAGTTTGTGGGGAGCTCAAATTTGTGGTGGAGGAGAGGTGATGAAATTCAGTAACTGATTGAAAGAGGGAGCTTTGGTAGGTAGAGATGTGGAAAGATTGAATCTCCCTTGAGAAGATGAAAGGACAGTTCAGTAATTGGGAACAGCAAGGACCCATTTGGAGGGCAGAGAGGAAAAGAGAAGTAGTTTAGATAGCAGAGTTGTTTTCACATCTTCAGCTTGAATGCACTGATTTGAAAATAAAAGAATGGGGTGGCAAAAATGTGTTGTTTTATTTTATTGAAATACACATTGTTTTTTTATCATAAATGTGCATTTGTGATTGCTAATTTTATTATAAAGTGGATTTATAAAACAATGATATCTGTCCCTCTGGTTATACGCTAAACTAATGTTTTGGAAAAGAACCTGGACTTTTCCTACTCATTTCAGGTACACCCAGACCTATTGTGCATGCATGGCATAGTACTAGGATTATACACTGTAGTATTATTCAAATATGCAAAGTCCCATTGACATAATAGTCAGGGGAGAGTATGGCTTAATGTATCTGTAATCCACATATTAAAGCTCTCTAAGTATGATTTGACATGACAGTCCATAATGCCTCTAAGCTTTAACTTTCTATTGTGCTGTGACATATACTCAACAAATTACAGTGCAGGACTGTCTTGTGAAATTCCATTTCTGATCCATATTTTCTACTACATTATTTATTTATTTATTTATTTATTTGCATTTCCTCTATATACATACATATTTCTATAGCTTCTAAATATCCACCCCGACAGGATGGGAATTCAGAGATGATTCCTTCTTCCAGTCTTTAGTTCTCCCTGCTGTGCCTATGTGTTGAAGTTAAGTAACCTTGAAAGGCTTTAGAATGTGTCTGTGCCATCAGCAGGGAAATAAAAAGGGAGGTGTATATGGGAGCACTAATACTTAAACTACAAGCTGCCAACACTACTGATATATCACAAGCACTCAGGGAGCAACCAAATGCCATAGTCATTCCCCTGCATTCTCATCAAGCACTCACTAAATAGGGTAAGTTTCTATTTCCTAGCCTGCAGTTACAGGAAGGATCCTGGAGGGTTTGGTAGCTGAACCTTTCCCGAAGATCATGGATGTTAGTGCCATGGAGTTAATGGAGCTGGTCCTGGTGGCAGTTCTGCTCTCCCTTGTGAAGTCACCTTGCTTTTATGAAAAGGTGAGATGGCAGCTGCTGTATGTTTCTTCTAAGGACTGAAGAGCAGCTGAAGTCGGTGGTACTGACCATAACATGACAGACCTGCTGCCAGTACATCTATGATGAACTTATGTGACTGCCCTGATAATTAGCTCTGAGACAGAAATGCACGATTGAGACTGCTATCATCTGTGGGTGCTAGAACCTCTCTGCTTGCACAGTGGAGCAAGCTACTTAATGGTGTGTGCTTTGGATGTTTAACAAGGCGTGTGATGGTTTTTCATCAGTGTTAACAACAAAGCTGTATCTGTCAGAATTAGAAGGCAGCTCTAAAACCAGCCCCAGCTAGGTGATGTTTGTATCTCCATGGACTTGCTCTTTGAGATTTCCTGATGGGGAAAGGGGTGTACTATGGCAGGAAGCATATGTGAAGGAAGGGGAACCCGAAGCAAAAAAATCCTTTCTGAATCATATTGAAAATCATCTCATAATCAGAGTTTGTAATATATATATATTTATATCTATATATAAATCAATATCTATACACACACACACACACACACATACATACATTCATACAGAGAGAGCTTTCAAAATAATTTGAGTTTAGAGATCTCAAAATTTTATGACAATACAGCCCTAGTCACTGCTTCAGGGTAGGAAGAGAGAAGACTCAGGAAAATGTTCTTTTAATAACCTTAGCAGCCCATGCAATTACATCTCTCAGCCCTTCTCTGTTCACATAGACATCCTCCATATCATTAGCTCCATCTAATGCTCCAAATTTAATATTCTTTGTCTTTCCCTTAAAGAATGAGAGTGCCCGTCTATATGATTAAATCACTATAAAGAAAAGGTCTGCCAGCATTCTTCCTATACAGCACATCATGTTGAGAAATATGATAGTCCTCATTATGCAGCACTCTTTTCAGCAGGCCTGATCGGGTTTCACAAATAGGAAATGTTCAAATTGCCAATGCTCATTTGCATAGCTTGCCCGTTTCCCTGCTCTTGTCCACTGGGACCTGTCCCAGGCTGTTTCAAAACCTTTCAGTGAACACTTATATTAGTCTGTTTTTTCCACTCCTGTACCGACTGATGGTTTTTTATGGTATCTTTTAAACATTTATCTCCCGGTTTACTGCCACCAAAGCAACACGTTTCCTGAGTCTTGTCTATAGAAAAATGCACACCAGAGACTCTTCCTTTCAACAACTTCTAATTAGGCAGCTGAGGCTGAGGTCTGAGCAAAGCAATTTTAAGGGTAACTTCCTTGAGCTGGCTCCAGTGCTTCCTGCTTACCAGAGCTCACTGCCTAAGAAGCTTATCAGCTAACTTCCTGCTGGTGAGACACTTGCCAATCATCTGACACTGCTCCTTCACTGTATCAATGAGCTGGACTGCTGTTTTGAGAATAATAAGAAGTAAAAAGAGGAACTGACCTTGTACAAAGGAGTGTTAGGGCTTGCATGCAGAACACGGCTGCTATTGCGAGCAGTGATTCCCTTTCTAGGGCACACACAGTATTAGGTGGAAATATTGCTGTTTCTGCCGGGAATCTATGCAAATCTGGCCTTTGTACAAACTGTTTCTTTTGGCTCTTGATATTAGTTGCCTTGAAATTTTTTAAGGGATTTTTCACTTTTCCCATAATGAAGGGCTGGTTCCCTTCTGTTGTTTTCCCTCCCTTAATTTCAGTGCCTGACAATGTTGTTCTAAAAGCAAACAAGTTTTCGGGGATGTTGTTCTTAATTCTGCTTTATCCCAAAATGACAGCTCTGTCAATACAAGCAGCTTTAAACTCAGAGAGGTATGCGGCATGTAACATAAAAGTTGTTTCTGAGAACTTTGGATTGGACATTGGCCTATTTGTCTCATAGGTGAAATTATAAAATGCCCCCTTTCTTTATTGCAACTTGGATAACAAATTGAGGTTTTCTTCTTTCTATTCTATTTAAGCAAAAACTCTACACATAGAAAGCATAAGTTTTTTATTTCTGCTGTTCCATCCCAAACTTTTCCCTCCTTACTAAATAGTTGCATCAGTATTCTTACTAAACTTAGTATATTTCATCCATTAGTCAGTAAAGCAGCTGGGAGAGGGCAGGGGGAACCACCACAAGAAGGTACATTTTAAGTCAGGTTTGATATAGAATAAAAATGTTCATGTGTCCAGACTGAGATTTTGCAATATGGATTTGGGGGGAAAAAAACTCCAACAAAACAAACACATAAGAAATCATGGCTTCATAGCATTCTGTCATTACAGAGTTGTCCCTGAAAGACTGCCTGTATTTACACAATCTATGAAGAATTCTGTAGGTTCTATACATAATTTTAAACTCTTCTTTTTATAGTGTCTATTTGAAACTACAGAGTTTGTTGAAGAATTAACCAGTATCAAATGTCTTGAAGTTCTAAAACAAGGAAATACCTCTACTAAATTTAAGTAGCTACTATAAACAAATAGAAGATGTTTACCAAGCAATCAGTTCCTCCATACATTTTGTATGATGATATAGCTAAACCAGTTACGTTCTTACCACAGTCATTAACTGACTTTATGGAGCTCTCCAAAGGAGAGATGAATGATTTTTGTGATAAGTGTATTCTAAATACTCAGGCACTTAGGGAAAGCTATGTATAGGGCACAACTTTATCCTTTATGTAAGGCTTTGAGACAGGGAAGGAGTTTCTTCTTCTGATTTTTCTTCATCCCATATGTTGGGCCATGACACAACTCATTTCTGACCATGCTGCCTTATGCTTTATTGGCTGCTTGCCCATTCCTTGGGGCAATTTCACAACATGTCTTGAGCTCTATTTGATTCACTCCTCTGAGGCTGATTTTGTCCCTTGGTGCCAATGTCTGTAATATAATTGCCTGTGTACAGGCTGCTTGCAGACAGACTTCTTCTGCTGGGTACATTTTGACACACCCCATGTGGTCCTTATGGTTTGCCAAAGCACTTGCTGCATTACAACCTGTTTTCTTATTAGCAACAAGTGCCTTCCATGATTTTTGCCCCCAATGTTCAGGCATTATTTTCATAAATATATGTCTCTGCACAAAAAGTTGTTAATAGTTAAGGATAATGAAAGCAATCAACAGAGTCTGTTGGATTTTTATTGTTACTGAGTCAGAACTAAAAATTTAAAGAGAGAGTAGTTTAATGACATTTGTTAGATCCCTAAAAAAATTCCAGGCACAACAGCTTCCCATCTATTATGCAGTCAAGTTATTCACCGAGAGAGAACAGAAGAGGCTTAATTTCCTTCCTTAAATTCCTCCACAATATCCTTTAACTAAACCAACAAGTTATTCTAGGCAAGGGCACATCTTAACCTTTCTCATTGAAACTGCAGGAATGTTCAGCGAGAAGCTCAAGAATAATGTATGAAAAGTGAACACAAAGGAAGCATCACTCTAGCTCAGTTGTTTAGGCATTCACCTAAATGAAACAGTACTTTGTCCAGTATTCAAACAGCTGTTTATGCATTTTACCTTTAGTGGTCTTTGGATAAATGCATTAACACCATAGAATAACAGGGAAATCACTGCACAGTCAGTACCTCTGATTCAGGAAAGAGGAAAGTTGGTGATTTTTTTGGTGGTTTTTGTTTGTTTTTTTTTTTTTTTTGTTTTTTGTTTTTTGTTTTTTTTTTGTTTGTTTTTTTTTGGTCAGGATTGTAGTACCTTAATTTAAACATCTAAATTCCAATTTCCACATTATTGCAAAAGTCTGTGGATATTACTTTGTCTACCTTAAAGGAAATACTTTTGCTTATATGATATCATCAATATTAGCAGGCACTGCTGATCTCAAGTGACTTTGCAAGTACTCTGGGATTCTGGGGATAACTTTCTGGTACTTAGTGCTGTAGGTTAGTTTATTTCTAAATTGAAGGCATTAAAGTTACTGTAAAGTATTCAGAATGAATAAAATCAACTACAATGAAATTTAATAATTTCACACTCAATCAGATATTTATGGAAAGGTACAAAATTTGCAGATATCCCAGCTGTACATTTGTAGTTGTTGCCTTTTTGATGTTACTTAAAACTTTTGAGTTGGGATGAACCTGCTGAGACTAATATTGTTAGTGCAAACAAATTACATCAACATAATAACTCAATGCATCCTGCACGCACTCTGTATGGACAAGCATCCATAAATGATGGAATAAAATGATGGAATATGCATTTAAAGATCCAGTCTGTAGCTAGTGTTTTCGGTTGTTTTTTTTTTTTTTTTTGAGCAGGATGCAGGAAGGAAATCCTGCAGTATCATGATATTTTAGAAACAAAGAAAGAAAAAATGACCCATAGTCACATTGTATTTTTTTTTTACTGTTTCTTATCCTTGGACTGAATGTATAGACACACCAAGTATAAATGAAGAGTCAGGTAAATCCACTTTTTAAAAATTACAAAGAGCTTTAAATTAATTTAACATTTTTTAAGCTAGGTTGCCACTCTGTCTACCTAGTTTTCTATCTTTCATCTGTAAATATATTCCTATTTGGAAAGCAGTAATTTTTTTTATAGATATAAGTGTCTAAGTACCTGTTTAACTGAAGTGCACATTTATTTATGGCTAGAGAGACATGCTAAATTACCTGAATTTAATCAGGTAATTAATACACCCCATTCTTCAGAAATGCCTTCTTGTTTTTTTTTCAATGATATTTCATTCCTTTTGATGGGTAAAAAGCCAAGGATGTCTTTCCCTCCAGTCTCTTTCTTTTGTACTTCAATAAAGAAAAGAAAAACTCGTCATGAAAGGAAAACAATTCTACAATTCCGATTTCATTTTAAAGGAAAATGAAAAGGAGTCAAACTTTCATCTTAATGTTCATATTACAACTGAAATGTTGATTAACTGATTAGTGACTGATACAGTGAGCTAAGGTTCAGTTTATCACCTGCTGCACTTTATTAAGTCTCTAGAGCAGTACTTCCACATCTCATCTCTGTGGCCAGCCAGGTGTGAACCTGTTGCCAGGCCCAAGGACATGCTGCACGTGCCTAAAGTGCTAAAGGGTCTTGTGCTTACATTCTGAATTATGAGCTCTGTGTGGTGCCCATATACACACCTTCAGTCTTGGTTCCATCAAATTTGCACCAAAACAAACTCTTCCTGTGCATTAAACCATTAAAGCTTTGTGCACTCATAAAATATCCCTTTTTTTGATCCTGATGGAAATGGATGTAGTACTTCCTGTGGAGGAAACATGAATCATAATAGGTCCTCCAATCTTCAACTCTTTCTCCTTTTGAAAATTCCCCCCAGGAATACTTTCTCAAGAAAGCATTGCAGATATGGTCTTGGTACTGTGGACAGGGATCAGAGTGAAAAGAGCATTGTTAAGTCTATCTTTAAGGCTCTGTTCCCATCAAGAAAACTGCTTTCTTTGATAATGACGTTATCAAATACAGATATTTATTTCATGATATGGAGTGCACTGCCTGGGGGATCATGAATAATTTATTGTCTGAGATTGAAAAGATATTTTTATGCTTGGGCCTTGTATTGGGAAGATGAAAATAGCATTCCATTCTTTAAAGGATTCAAGAAGTTCTGAACAATTCACAATGAAGTGAATTGGAGCAAGATTATAGGTTTGGTTTTTCCTAGACAAATGTGGGTGGGGAGAAATATAGGGACATAAAAACCTTAGGTTATATATACTTCATTATGACAATATGACATCAAAGGTTACCCTTTTTTGCAGTTGGATGGAGAATAAATGGGCTGTGCACAGTGATGCTGCCCACAAATTGGCAGCCTGCAGAGTACATCCAGCAACAATGGAAGAGCCTTTACTTGTAGCTGAATGGCACAAGATAATATTCCCAACAGAAATTGGAAGAACTGTCCTCCCTCTGGCTACGTACTGAGGTGATGCTGCTAGGACAAGATGTAAAGTCAAAAGGCTTCTCCCCTTAAGTTGTAAGCTCCTTTGCTGTTTTATTATTCTGAAAATATCACATATATTTATAGGGCTGTATAAGTAATAAAGTAGATCATAACAGAAGATTCCCATTAGCCATTTCAAACATGGAAACGTACAGAGGAGTAGATCCCTTTAAAAACTAAATTTCATGATTTAGAAATTTACTTTAAAGTTTTCCAGAAGCTATAGTACACAGTTATGGTTCTTTAAAACTTTAGGGAGGGTAGGAGAGGACCAGCAGCATGCAGTTTCTGACAAAACTATGAAATATTCTTTCTGGTAAATAAATTCTGTTCTTCTACCTTGATACTGAACCTTTTTTGTCCTTTTCATTTCTGTATAGGTATTGTATTTGGCATTTCATCACCTTGCAGGAAAAAATATTTGGGATGCATTAAAGGTGCTAAAAATATGGATCTGAGACAACTGTCAATGCAAAAATCATAGTTTTAAATTTAAATAATTGAGTCTATCATGAATTTGCTAAATAGAACATTTGGTAATGAGCACTCATACAAACGATCTGAGACTGGTTTAGAGCAGAGTAGTGGAAATTGTTCATGCCAGGAAGTCTCAAGTAGAAGGCATGGCATAGCTTTTTGTGCTTGAAAATTAAGCCTTAATGTCATAGGGGATAAGGTATTTCCTTTAACTAAAATACTGCAGCAATATTATAACTGCCCTTTAAAAAAAATAAATTCTAAGCAGTAGAAAGAAAGTATAGAGAACATAATAATGTTTTTAAGATTTGTTAAACTACTTGAACTAAAGCATTCACAAAAAAAGGGTTTCTAGCTGTAGGAAATTAAAAATATTTATGTAGAAAAATATTAACTCGTATAAAATATAACCAAATTAATTTTTTTCAACTTAAATTGTTTTGCCATACATTTACAGTAGTTATTAAATGTTTCATCCCAGATTTCAGCTACTGAGAAAAACAAATTTCACTATTTTCTTATGGGAATCAACTGGAAATTCATAAAGTATGCCACATCTTCTTTCAGGAAACCTAGTATGAAAGAAAATTATATTTTAATGTAGTAGGGAAATTATTCTGCATTACTCATTACCCTGCAACTTTGCATCCTTAATGGATCAATGTCCTTTGTCATGTCCATGGCTGCCTTAGTGCAGAGCCAGTATCCCCAAGTACCATTTCCCAAAAGGCTGCTCTCCACACAAGGTTGATAGTGAGGTTAAGGTATTAAAAGGTATTAAAAGCACATCTTTGTAGCTTCCTAGAAAATAATCCACTGTTCGTCACAGCTGAAAAGAGAGGGACATCTCTCTAGCTCAGTACTGTGGGTGTCCCAGAAAAAGAGACACATAACCATACTAGGTTCTGCTTCTAGGATTTTCTAGATGTGTCATTAGAAAACAAACAAATAAACAAAAAACCACCAACAACAAAACAAAGAAAACAACACTTTTTGGAGAAGAGATCAACACCAAGCTCTTTTCTACTGGTTGAATGCTGTCAGTGTTAGGAAAGTAGTTAACTCTGACCACCTTCAGGACAACGGCTACTGGGGGAAGAGAGAGTGTGAACTATGATCTCTCTCTTTTTTTTCTCCTTCTTACTTTTGTTTTTTTTTTTTTTTCTCTGTTCTAAATGAAAATGAATGTATGTGTGTGATGAATGTGTATGGGTCATGCCTGATGTGTGGTGTACATGATGTTTTGAGCTTGCCTAGCAGGTTAAGCTTTTACCAGGACTTAAGCAAATGAACACATATTCTCAGGATCCATCCAGGCTCAGGTAGGTGTAGAGGCCAGAATGAAAAGGCCTGAATGCATAGAAGTTAATCTGGAAGCTACCATATCTTGAAGGCTCTGGGGAATCACAGACACATGTTTGTATTTGCAATTTTAAATTCTGTGTCATTCTAATTTTTTAAAAATATATGTGTCTCAGAGTGTTTTATAAACATTTATGATTTAATTACCTACAGGGAATCTAGCTGTTTTGGAAAAGTGAATTTGTATCTTTATCATCTTATCATTATGCTGAATCTCTTACAGCCTTTACCCTGTTATATCTTTGTGTGTGTGTATGTGTTTTCCTGCACTCATCTGAAATCCAGTGGCTTTTACCACGAGGTTTTGAGACAATCCAGCACTCTGTAATACTTCTTTAAATGAAAGATAAAATTTGTCTAAAAGTGAAACCCTGAACTGTCTTTTATGTTAGTTATCATATAAATTGTGTAGAGCATTTTTTTCTGAGGTATTTTGTCCTGATGCCTCTTCTATTAAGTTACTGACTCTACAACAATGGTACTTCACTCAAAAAAAATCACAAATGGACAACATTTTCAAGGCATTTCTAGACTATGGCAATAGAATGATAAGATTAGATTCACCCTTATAACCTCTGCTTCCTGACAATTTTTGCAGAACTCAGATTTTCTGGATGTATTGAATTTAGTATCAAATTTGAGCATACACTAGGGACAAAAATTATGATAAAGCTAGAAAGGAAAGAATACTGAGCACAGACCAATGCACAGGATGTGGAAGAACTACGATAGTAAGAATGTCTTTGATGTAAAGACAATTAAAAGCCCTCCAATGTAAATTGTGGTGGATTGACCCTGGCCAGCAGCTAGGCAGCACACAGCTGCCTGCTCATTCCTTATCCTGAGCAGGGTGAGGAAGAGAATAGGAGGAACACAAGTGGGAAAACTTATGGGTTGAGATAAAGATACTTTAATAAGTAAAGGAAAAAGGAAGGAAGTGACAAAAAAAAAAAAAGATGATGCAAAGCCAGTCATTTACCACCTCTCGCAAATAGACTAAAGCCCATCCAGTCTCTGAGCAGTTACTAGTACTCCTCACAAAAAGAACTTCCCTAAGGTTTTTATTGTTAAGTGTGATTTCAGATGGCGTGGAATATTCCTTTGGTCTATTCGCATTAACTGTCCAGATTGTGTCCATTCCCAAATTCTTGCCCACCCTCAGCCTAATCACTGCAGGGACAGAGTGGGAAAAGACAGGATTGTGCAACTACTGCTCAGCAATAACCAAATCACTGGTGTGTTATGAGCACTGCTTTAGTCAAAAATCCAAAGCAGCATCCTTGGGGCTGCAGCAAATTACATTGACAATTATACATGGGGTAAAAGAAACACACCGACAAAAATAAGTTGCAAAGTATGTTACAACACTTATTCACCTCAATATCTGTTTCTACCACAAATAAGATCAGGTTTGATTTCTGATGACTGACCATTGCTTTAGTGTCAAAACTAACAAAAGTGTTGCTCTGTGAGTGTATCCCACTTACATTACTAATTAGCTCTGGTTTGCTTATCAGCAGTAAGGATTCCATGGCTCTGAGAATATCTGTGAATGCTTTGTGGATTTGAATCTCTGCTTCAAAAGTTGTTTGGGATTGTTTTTTTTTTTTGTGTGTGTTTTGGTTTTGTTGTTATAGTTTTATTTTGTTTTGGTCTTTTTTTAACAGGATTGCTTTTACTGATCTCTACAGGAGATTATCCAAAAAGTTACAGGTAAAGACAAAAGACCACTGGTTTAGATCTTGTTACAGTTTGACCTATTTTAGATAAATCTATTGAAACATAAATCTGGCTTTAAATTCTCCAGAGAGGTGATGTGTACAATATATTTTAAGGGCCAGGAGAAATCTACAGAAAATGTCTGCATGACCAGCAAAGATGTAGAACCCAGATGTATGCAAATTTACCTAAGCCTGATGTTAATCTTAAGAAATATCCTTAGATTTTTTCCTTCTTTCTTTTTTATGATGATAATGGTCAAGAGCAATGGAATATGAGAAATTTATGAAAATTTATGGGGTTTAATGTAATTGCTGCCATATTTGCAAGGCAAAAATACAAGAACCTCTGTAAGGATTTGAATTTAATTTGCAAAGAGAAGAGAAAAAAAATTTTATTCATAAATTCACGGAAATTTTTTCTTGAAGTAATTTGTATTACCTGACTTTTGTTTCTACTAATGAAATTTAGGAAAGGTCAAAAGTCCCAGTGAAATTTGGATGAATGCAGGAGAAAGAAAAATAATATAAAACTCTGACTGAAATAAACTGGAATATCAGAGAAAACTTGTCTAACTTCTGTAAATAATTTTGCTCAATAATAAGTACTTTTTCTATACCTTAATGCTTCTGCAGTGAAATTCTGTTGGTTTAAGTAATTTTTATTTTGTTGGTTGCTTTTCTGTACCTTTGGTAGAATTTTCAAGTGTCAAAACAGCATTTTAAAAAATATTTTGACAATTATACATGGGGAAAAGGAAAGAAACCCACAAAAATAAAATATTTTCATGACCAAAAAAAAAGGTGATAGGATTAATTAAAGTTGCTCTGAGATTGCATGTCTGTGAGTTTACGTCGTAGAAACTTTGAATTTATTTTTAATAAGTGCATTGAAAAATTGGATATGCTGGATATCACCTAACAACACACATTCTTTTAAGGTTGTCTGACTGATTTCTTGTCCAGACAGGCCTGGATAAACCACAGGTAATCCTCTGTATGCTTATCCAGAGTGGAAAGAACACAGTAAGTTTGGACTGTGTTCTTTAGCCATTGCATGAGATCTTTATGAATAACACACTATACATAAGGATCTCAATGATAAACACTTTAAAAAGGTTAGAGAAAACTTGTTTCTTGATACAAATGGAAAAGGAGTTATCTGTCAAAACAATGAAACTACAATGAATGATATCCACTGTATGTAGCACTCTAAATCTGAAGAAATATCTGATAGACTTTGCAAATGATAATCCAATCCCCTTTATCTAGTATAGTGAGTAGGTCCACTAGAGAAACATTGCCACTTTTGCAATTAAATGAGGTTTCTTCTTCTTACAATAAATGAAATCAAACTAGCCAAGGACAATATTTCAATTTTAAATTTTTTAAAGTCAAAACACTAAAAGACAATCTGGGGAAGGAGAATGAACACACAGCCTAATAACCTATCTGTCCTCTCTTTTGAGTAGTATGGTTCAACACTCTATAATTTTTTTTTTAATGAGTCACTCTGTTTGACTTATTGACATGGGTGAGATGAATTTCCTGGTTATAGTCCAGCCATGTATATATAACATACATATACATTCATTTCCCTGTTTTAGTTAGATTATGATTTTTTGAGGGTGAAATTTTAGGAGTAAACATCTCATAGCGTGTATCGTATCATTTTACATGTAAACATAGGTTCGTCTGTTTAGACTAGTTTCAATTGCTAGCACTGTTTGATTTTGGAAAAAGTGCTATAGGTAGGTGAATTATTTAATACTGTAACTTACTCAGTGGTGCTGTCTACCAACATTTCTGATAGCATAGTAATCTTAGAATCCAAGATAATAACCTGAACTGAACTTGATTTTATTTAATGTTTCTCATTAACTGACCATTCAAAAGAAAATGTGAAAATTGCTTGTTTCAACATTTCCTTTAGTAAACTAAACATGAACTTTGGGTTGCCATGCTACATCCAATATTATTCTTGGAAATTATGCTGTAGTTAATATCTGCACCTCTGAGGACTTGAGTTGCCTGCTACTGGGAAAACCTAGCAAATTTCTGTTGATTTCATACTGAAAATTGCATTCTGACTAGGACAGAGTGGAGGTGTACACAAGAAATCTTTTCTGCTCTTATGTCTCACAAAGTTGAGTACATTTCCTGTCAACATCTGTGTGACTTTGTGTAATTCCGTCTGTCTGTCTCAGATATCCTTGGATGTCATCTATAAAACAAGAATATAAGTTTGGGAGTTTTTATAAAGGGTGTTGACATCTTAAAAATGAAAAATAAGATCTAAGTGCAAAGTACTGTTGTTTATCAACATGTATGAATATGAAATTCAGTCTGCTGCCTTATTTCTCCCTTTCACAATGCAAGAGGATTATAAATGTCGAATAGATTTTTTTTGTTAGTCATAATACAAGAATAACATGTTGTGCATAAAAATTTGTCAAATTAAAACATTATGTGCTTCTTTTGGAAATACAGAGTATGTGCATCCTAAACAGAAATGTTTCACTAGCTAGAGTCATTTTAGAACAAATTTCTTTTTCTATAATGTTTGGTTTTCCCTGATGAATAGTTGCAGGTCGCATTATTAAAAGTGTTAAGGAATTACAATATTTATGTTAGGTAATTAAACCTGCCAGATAAAAAAATTACGTGATACTTTGGATTCTATCTTTTTCTATCTCACCTTAGATAATTCAGGGAAAAGAATTTCAGAGTTAAGAAAATAAATCCAGATTTCTGTTTGTACTGAAAAAAATTTAAATGAGTAAATATTTTTTCCAGTTGTGTGTAATATTACAGATGCGTTTTTGCCCCCAAACCATTGCAATTGAGAAATCATGTTAATTCTGTATTTTTCTTCATAAAGAACCTAAAACATTTGATGACATGCTGATTTTTTACCCTGATGTTGTGCCAAGTCATAATGGCCCTAAGCAGCCTCAGCTGGTATCCTGACTGATGCCTGGATTTCAGTTCAGGCATGATGGAGGGGCTCCTGTCTTAAGCTTTGCCTCCAGGGTGGACCTTTAGATACACTCTGTAACTTTGTCCTCAGACCTGCTTTTGGCTCAGTCTCCTTGTGCTTCTGATGGAACAGAAGGAAGCTGTGAAGTGTCTGGAACACAAGTTCTTTGAGAAGCAGCTCAACTGGGGTTTAGTCTGGAGAAGAGAAGGCTCAGAAGGGACCTCATCATTCTCTACAATTACCTGAAAGAAGGCTGTAACAAGGTGAACATTGATCTTTTCTCCCAAGCAGCAAGAGAATGAGAGGAAATTTCCTCCAGTTGCTCCAGGGGAGGTTTAGATTGCCTATTAGGAAAAATTTCTTACCAAAGTTCTTGTCAAGACTTGAAGCAGGTTACCCAGGGAAGTGGTTGAATCTCCATACCTGGAGGTTTTTAAAAGACATGTAGATGTTGTGCTTAGGGGCATGTTTTAGTGGTGGGCTTTGCAGTGCTGGGTTAATGATTAGACTTGGTGATTTTAAAGGTCTTTACCTACCTGAACAATTCTATGATTCAAAGATCTTTTAGGTAAAGTCCCCATCAGAACCTTCAGTGAATGTGGAGATTTGACTGTCACATGTGTTGTGGATTTCAAGATACTCTTCTCGGGGCTTTTATTCATCTGCAAGCATGCCAATGCTCAGAATTAAGTGTAGTATTCCAGGTCTTAAATTGCTGCATCATATCAACCAGACGTAGGCTGAAAGAGTAATTCTCATAAAGATTGTACTCAGTGAATGCTCAATTCCTAGACTAGGAAAAGCTTCTTCCTCAAAATCATGCTGATGGAAAAGAAATGCACCTTTCAGTTTGTTAATTCAAAATAGCGCATATCAGGCATAGATTTATGATTTTAAAAGGGCTGAAAACTACCTATTGTCTCTAAAAGGGACAGTATTCAGAGTAGCATGCAGCTGAGACAGAATCTACCTAAACCTACACTTAGGTGTCCTTTCTAGACTGATTAAAATTTAGTTTTACTGCATTGCACTAATGCAGAAAGATCCTGGGTATTTGCATATTTTCTATTTGTAGGCCATATTTTCTATTGTTTCAGCTGGGCACTCCAGCTTGATTCCGAAACATCCTTAGAAATACGATAACTGAAGATTTACCAGGTTAATTTGACAAGTGAGTGTTTCCTGCCTTGGAACAAGGCAGTTACTGTTTCTGTGTATGGTGTTTGCAATGAGGTTGGAATGGAAGCAGTGTATGCAGATTCTCTCATGAATATGTATTTTTCTTAGCACTTTCATCGAGATGTGTAATGTTTTGGTCAGTCTTGTCTTTATAATCATCTACAAGGACTTAATGTTCTCTGTTCCATAATGACACAGAATTGCTTTCAACTCCATAGATTCTTCTGTCATTCCTGTTTTCTTGTGATGTTGCTGGCCACTTTCTGAGACCTTGCTGCCCAGTTATATTTATTGTGAGCTTTATTTATGCTTGCTTGAAGGCTTGAGTAAAGATCTGTGGTTTTGTAAATTACCGTGTTTGGGGTGTCTGTCATCACAGAATGTAAAACAGAACTGTAGTTTTATTCTGCTTTAACACAGGATCATCATGAGTCTCAGGGCACATACTTACTTAGCCAATCTTGTGTGAAGGAAGCACAAGCTGTAACCATAATATTTTGTCCACAATATCTGAAGACTTGCTGTTATTGTAATATCTGTAACCACCTCCTTCATTTAGTAGAAAAATTCACACTTACTCCAATTGAAATGACAATTTTGTAATTTTTCTCTTTTCTAGCTTTTTCTGTCACCTGAGTCACACAACTGCTCCTGTTTATTCCTGACCTTGTCCAAACCAAAAATAGCGTGCATAGAAAACCCAATACAGCCATTCCATTTGAATGGCCTTTGCAATATCAACTGCAATAAACAATGACTATGCTGCATATTGTAATATACTACCATGAACCAGGTTTCCATATTAACTTAAAAGTAAAACTAATATTTTCAGAACAGAAATTAAGAGAGTGCTGTATCCTCTTCTTTGTCTTTCTGCACTCTATGGACAAAAAAATAGAACCTTGCTTCCTTCAGGCGTCGTCTTAGTTCTCAACCTGCAGAGTTGTTTTAATACAAAGAATCCCTTCTTTTTCTGTTAAATATAATGCCACTAGAATGTAATGATTATGTATACTAGATAAAGAAAAGCACTTAGTTGCATGTCTTCTTTTCTGTGATCATCTATTTCTATTTGTTATGTTACAAATGAATGTTCACTTTCATCTCTGTGGTAGAATGACTTGGATACTTCTCTCAGCTTCAGGTGCCAGAATCTATTGAAGCCTTTCCCAAAAAACATGTTTGTATAAAGTAGCAGAGGGTGACTGATTGACACAAAACTTATGTTGCCAAATTATAATGCTGGCAAATTATAGTACTCCTATTGACTCTACATTTTATTTATTTGCTTTTTAAAACTGTGAACAAGTATGTTCTGAAAACTTCAACCAGTGGGTGATTAGAGAATAATGTTCTTCTTGCTGTGAACAAAGGGAAAAACAACAGTTTGGGTTTTTCCCCTTGCATTTTGATTTAAAGATAAGTAGAGTGAGGAAAAATCTTTGCAAAATGCATGTAAATCTCTGCTTTTCTTAAGAAGTGATGAAGGGGAATGAGATAGTGAAGTTGAATATTTTCAGCATGCCAGTTCAGGAAATTTCTGAACTAAATTTCTGTGATTTTTCTAGTCTCTTCAGATTTCTCAGAGGGAACAATTTTAAAAAACATAATACCCTCATTTGTTATAATTCCATAGATGATTATATGTTTTGAGTGCAATTACTTTACACCTATGACTGTCTTATCCTGAGGACAATGAAAACTGAATTGATGGATTTTGTATGTGGGGTTTTTTTGTTTGTTTGTTTGTCTTTCTTTTTGTTTTGTGAGGTTTTTTTGGGATTTGGTGGGGTTTTTTTTTGTTTTTGGGTTTTTTTTGTTTGGTTGGTTTCTTGTTTGTTTGTTTTTGTGTTGGTTTGTGGAGGTTTAAATTGTTTTTTTGGTTTGGTTACATTTGATGTTGCATAATTCTAACATCCTGTTTCCTTGTATTCTGCTCCAAGAAGAACAGGAACACTCTACTTCACCCTATTTCACAGTTTTTATAGCGCTGGAAACAGGGAGAAAATAAGGGTCTATACCCTCTGGAAATATTTAGGAATCTATCCATTGCATTCAGTGGGGTTGGATAAAGGCCCAAAGCAACATAACACAATCATGCAGACATTTCCTTTTTCTTTAGAACCCTTTAAAGGCTCATCCCTTTGTTTTGTTTCTAAAGTCTCTGATACCAGGAGGATACTATCTGTCTGCGGGTTAAAGACATATGAGCAGTAAGGAGGATCAGAACATAGCCAGCCCTCCAGTGTTGCATCTGTGATACAGAGTAATTGCTGTACATGGTTTAAAAATGAAAAGACTGCAGTGTAACTCAGGGCTTCAGTGAGGTGAAAACTTTTAAATTTTCTTCCTAAATTAATGAATTCCAAATTTAATGTGAACTCATTACAGTGCTTGTTCACAATGGAAATTAATGTAGTCAAAGCTCAGCTCTGAGTTGCTGATTTTTGTGTTCTGTAGCCTGATATAAAAGATGGATGCCATTTTTATTTGGGCAAGCCTTAGGAAGGGCCCATGGGGGAAAAATTAATAAAAGTTACCATTCTTGCATATATCCAGAGCTGAGTTCTGAGGTCAATGGAATTTCCCAAGTAAAGAATATTGTGGAATGAAACATTTACTTCATGTCATTCAGCAGAATGAAGTAATTTTAAAATGAGTCACAAATTTCTTTAGTTCCGTTACCTTTTGAAAGATAAGGGAAACACAGTAAGATTCTTCAAGACAAAATGGTACTTCTTTTGAAACAGGAAACATTTTCCTCCTCAATAAGAAGCTAAGTGCTGCGTTTTCCACTCTTTTCACGAACATTATAAATTCTGTGGGATATTAGTAGCCTAGTTTAGTTTGGAAAATTCTGTGCTTTGAAAACGCATAAATAATTCTATATTGAGGTTGTGCAACTTCTAACACATTTTATGCATTCTTTTGCTACTATGTCTAAGTATATTTATAAGCAAGGTATTTGCAGTACATATGATGTTCTCAAACTGTTCACGCTTTTTGCTCTTTGTTATTTCAGGTGTGAAATTCATCACCTAAGTCACTGCTAAGACTTCTAGTTTCTGCCTTGTTATAGTTGCTATTTTCTTCTTCATTGTTTGGTGAAGATGACAGTATGGCCTCATTAATTCAATGGAAGATTTCAGGGTAGGTTGCACAATTAAAAGGATAATCACATTCTTTTCAAGTTTCTACCTCCTGCTTTTTTTCCTAGTTGAAATTGTGCTGGCTTCTTTTCATGTCTGTGTTTAAAAATGTGTTGTGTGTCATTCCGAACACTGTTGTGTTTGATTAGTCACTATGATTTATAGTTAGGGTTTCATCAGAGTGCTTGCCTGATCCAAATAGGTATATATCCCATTTCTTCTACTTTTGGTGGAGTTTAGTCTGGCTTCTCCAGACACAGTCTAATTTTCTGGTTTATCAGATCAATTTGTCACAAAGAACAGAAACAGGTGATAGAGCAGATCATCAATTCCTATTGTGTGTAGGGCTGGATAATACTGAAATTGCATTGAATTAGAAGTCAATGCTTGCTGGTAGGGAAGAGAGTGACCTATAATATATAGCAATTTTCAGTCACCATGTTATACTTGAAGCACATAGAAATACTATCTTGTCTATACCTACTTATTGATTGACAGTAACGACTAAAGATGGAATAAATTGATGAAAACCTCAAGTTTCCTTCTACCTTCCCACTTTGTTTTAGAGAATAAGCAATCATTAATCATTAGTACTTCCTTTTCATCTCTAAAACCTTTTTTTTGGTCTTTTTTTATATTTTTTTAAGGTCTGAACTTGAGTTTCTGAGCTGCTAAATAGTGGTATTTTTCAACTGAAGAGAGAACTGTAAAAAGCTGATTCTTTGGTGCAGACATTATGTGCAAACTAAGAAGCCCTCATGGTCTGTGTCCCTAGCAAGCTGTTGGTCAGCTGAGGAAGAGAAGAAACACCAGATGATTTCCATCAAAGTGCTATCCAAGTCCTACAATTATAGCCCAGGGGAAAGAGATTAATGCTTGAAATATAACTGAAATTTGGAGATGGATTTCTTATAGCTGAATGGTACTTATTTTCACTTCATAACACAGTCATGAAATGAATAATTAATGACAATTAATAACAATTTTTATGAATATACTTCAGCTTTTGGAGTGAATAGCAATATGTCAAAATAGTGTATCCCTCTCAGAGCCCTTACAGAAGAATATAGGAAATAAATAGCTTACAGCTTTTTAACTTCAGGCTTATGCTCTTATTGATTCAGTGACTCACTTAGTCCAGAATTACGTCCCTGGAAATAAACACGCCTGGAGTAGAATTTTTTAAATGGAATTCAGATAGAAAGGAAAAAAAAGGACTTTTATTACTGACAGTTGTCTTTGTCAAAGACATGTATAACTAAGGTGAGTTTTGACATGAGTTTCATCTCATGATAATAAAAAAAAAAGGTTAGGTGACTCTTGAACTATGTACTCAAAGAAACAACAGTTTGGTGCCTTCTGACAGCTCTTTCTCTCTTGGTCACAGAAGGTGAGTGGAAGATAGAAAAAGAGGAGGGATTGTGGCTCCATTTGTTATGTTTTCCTGTGTAAGAACACAGCACTAACAACAGCATTATGGATTTTCTGGTATTCTAGACTATCCTATAAGAGCCAAATAAGTGGATTCATCTTGCCTAACATCGAATATAAAAATATAAATAAATATAAACAAGTCCAGCAAAAAGCCACAAGCATGGTGAAGGTACCTGCACCTCTGATGTACAAGGAGAGGCTAAGCACAGGCTCAGGGGATATCTTATGATTTGTTAACTGCATGATGGGAAGAATAATAAGATGGAATCAGACTCTACTCAGTGGAGCTCAGGGTTGATTTAACATTTGTTTCTCATTATCCAGGTCCGGTTAAATCAGCCTTATGTTAAATCTTTCGTTAGTCAAGTCTGTTTTGCCCATGACAGTACTAGCAGAACTCCCTGTCTTTATTTTGATGCCTAATGAGCTTTTTTCCCTTATTTTCTCCCTCTGAACTGTTCAGAAGTGTGACTGGATAAGTGCTGGACAGCTGACGAAGATCAAGACACCACAGAGAATGGCACCAGATGGAAGAGACCTTGAAAGACTCTCTATTCCAACCTTTCAAGGGAAGGGGAGCCTCATAACCTGTCAGATTGCATCTTGAAAAACCTCTGATCTCTGATGATGGGGATTCTGTCATGTGCCTGGGGAGGTTCTTCCAGTGAACTGTTGTTCTCAGTGTAAATTTTTTTCTCATATCAAAATGAATTTACAGTAGAGCATCTTAAATGGGATGGCCACAGGACTCCTGCACCAATGAGTGTGTAAGGACAGCAGGTAAAACTTTGGATAGTTCTCCAAAAGGCGACTAAAATGTATTGCTGAAGCAGATTTATTTTTTTTATAATTTGTTTAGGTGATTGTACAGTATTGTTCAGCCTTGAAGACATGAGTTTTAAGCTTCTGCCCACAGGCTGTGCAGACCTGGGGCTTTTTGTTTGTTTGGTAATTGTAATTGCTTGCATGGGATAAGTAGAAGCTTTTTTTTTCATTTTCTTGTTCATGCTTAGGATGTCTCAACATTGGCTACTGCTAGATACAAGATACTGAAACAAGCAGAGTACTGTATTGAAACATTTGTCAGTGGAGAAGGATGTTGAGATTGTTTGCCAAACTTTGTTAAGCCTTTTATTTGAAACCTTTCTTCTTTTAGCACAATGCATTCTGCTTTCATTTAGCACAATGCATTCTGCTTCTACTAGTGTACTCATGACCCTCCAGAAGTGTTGGGGGTTGAGTGTTTTTTCTGTTACTGTGTCAATTTGAAGAATTTTTCCCATTATCATGCCAATGGA
>JAOTQP010000001.1:56591107-56609938 GCA_026413545.1 Cichladusa arquata
GAGTAGAATTAAAGCCTCTATTTCAGAGGAAACTTCTGCCTCTACTGGCAGACACCTGTCCTTCAAACCAGGACAAGAAGGCACAATGAAAACAACCACTATTTCTGTTACTGAGGATAAGAAAAATCATAACAGTATTAGTAAAAGTCAGAAAAATCTGAACAGTATCATGAAGCTTCCTTTAAAGACCAAAAGGCTGGTATAGCAGCAGCAAAATCACAGCAAACAGAGTACTCATTATTCGTTTAAATTCTAGTGACTTTCTGAAGATTGCATATTCAATATGTGTTGAAACACCCTGGAATTGACCAGAAGTAACCGATGGGCATCTTTCAGTTGAGATGTAACAATTATTTCTATCAAGAGCATAAAAAAATTAACTTCCTATAAGATTTATTGTATCTAATTGTTCTAGGAAATTCTGATAAATTTTTTGCATTCTTGGAGATTAAATCTTCTTCAGTTAAATAACAACAAAATAAGAAAATATTTAGCAAAATCTTCTGGTAATTTCAGTAATTTAAAATCATTTAATTAATCACCAAAAAAAATGCATAAATAACTCCAAGAATATGGCCAGAAGTCCCAAGATGAGGACAAAAGTATTCCTTGATTTTGGAACTATTTTTATAAATGTATTTCCAGAGTACCACCTCTTTTATTTTCTCCTCTTTTTGTTGCTTGTTTTTTACTTTTCATTGCTTTTCCTTCTTTTTAAACCTCTTTTGCTTATAAGATCCTGAAAAAGACTGATACTATCTGTTCCTTTCCAATAATTGTACTCCAGTACTTCTTGGTAGCATCAACTCAGGATTTACTTTGTTCTTCTCCTACTGTTGGATAATCCCTGTTTGGGGTCATGGTCTTATAAACTAGATCACAAGCTTTGTGCAGTCCAAGCTTATGTTTCTTTTCTGCTCTTCTGTCATGCCTAACACAGTCTGTAAAATATTATAACAACAAAGTTATCATTATTGTTTCCTTTTAATTTGCCTCTTGTGTTCCCTTCACACCTTTACAACTCTTAAAATGCACTTTGTTTCATTCAGTCTTTATTCAGCCACTATGTTAATATGGCTAAATGACATCATCGAGGACTGATCCTTGACTCTGAAACCAAGCAACTAAGAATACTGACTTGCCTCTAAACTCTTAGTAATTAGGTCTCTCTTTAAAATATTTGTCTTCTAGAGAGCCAGTTGGAATGGTGTAAGACATAGCCAGGGAGCAAAATAAAAATTAAGCAGAGAGATGGAACAGGGATCAATTGTTTAAGGCTACTTCCTAACAACACAGTGTGACTCTTCATCAGTAATTTGATCTAATATTCAGATTGTAATAAGAGTGCTTAAATGTCCTGCTTCCCTCTACCCTTCAGGAGTGAGGTTCCTCATATTATATTAAAAGTTCTGAAAAAACAAAAGGTAATGGCCTGCAGAAGAAACAAGCCTGACAGCTAATAAATTATGGTCTGTGTGGTGATTTTGAAGAAATAACAATGAGATTGTAATTAATTTTAATAAAATGTGTGGGAAATGCAAACTTTCTGAGGTACTTTCTTTTCTGAAGTAGTTTTGCAATCTGATGCACTGGAAATATCTCTCCAAAAAGAAAAAAAAAATTATCTCTTTATTTGCAATTAGTATGTTCTAAGAGCCTGCATTAAAATATTTGTTTGTATTTAGAGGGAAATATTTTAGCTAGTGCAGCCATACTTATGAAAGGATTTCCATTACTCTGACTATCTTCTTAATGAATTAAAACACACCAAGGAAAGCGTAAAGATAGAAACAGAATAAATGGAAAAAAGAAACAAAAAAGGTGCAGCCTACAGTGAACAGAGAGATGATCTAGCCCTACTAATTTATAAATTACTCAAATGCTAAGTTCAGTAATATGTAGAAACAACTAAAAGACAATTAGTGCTGAGATTTATCCAAAGCAGTGATGGGTTTTTTTAGTTGCAATCTTTTTTGTTGATTTTTGTGGGGATTTTTGTTATTGTTTTCAGGTTTTAGTTTTGTTGGTTTGTTTGGGGTTTTTTTTGATTGTTTGCTTGCTAGCTTGCTATTTTGTTTTCTTTTTATTGGGAGGGGAGGTGTTTTTTTAATTGTCTGTTTGCCTTTCATCAAGGGAAACTTATATCTCATTTTGTTACAAAGACCTTAACTCTTTCATTTGCTAGAATAAAGCTCGTTTCTCTTGAAGCTGGTCTACTGTTTGCACGAAATGTGAGGGAATCCACAAAGTATAAGGCAGATTGGGTGACAGTGAAAAATAGACAATTTAAAGCTACTTTGTTCATAAATGGATCCAGAGAAAGGTTCAGTCATGTTACAAATTAAGATGTGTTTCCTCACAAACTGCAAGGATCTCCAAGTGCCAGATATTGAGAGAATACATCTAGAAAGTGTAATCCCATACATTTGTGGAAGGAAACAAGTGGTGGTAGTGTATGGTCTTACTTTAACCAACATTCCTACACAGATTGTGTTTTTGCCCTCACTTAGATTCTTGAATGTAATGCTTTAGGCATATATCACTTTTGTCTGTTTCGTTCATCCTTCCTTACGTTAACAAACAAGTTTCTTTCTGAGTCCTTCTGGTAGGTTGGCTGCCTTCTTATCTATTTTTTTTTTTAAAAGCTTTCCTTCAATACTCTCTTCCTCTGTGGTTCTTCATCTGACTCTGCTTCCTTTTGTCTACAAGCTCTTGTGTCCCTAGTCCTACAGCCTGAACTCTGCCTTTCCATAAATCTCAACCAGTCCAGTTTTCATTTGAAATCCCCAGAAAGAACCCTTATGAGTCTAATTATTGGTATCTTCCCTTCTGGTACACTTTGGCACCTGTGGTTGCAGCTGTAAAATATTGCCTGAGGTGGGAAAAGTAGTTCCTGAAATTGTGTCATATAGACATAGGCCTTTGTTTCAGGGCAGAAAATACAGGCACAGGAACTATTTTCACCTCAGGGTGAGTATTTTAAATTCAGTTACCTCCCTCTAGATGTACAGGAATATTTGGTGTAGCACATGCCTTTGTTTTATTTTTCATGGAAAGCAGGCTGGTATCTCCTCTTTCATCCCTGCAGATTATTGTTTCAGAAAGGCCAATATTTTTTTTTGTTGTTTTTTGTGAGTGTCTGCCTTTTTATCATCATTTCTTTTCTTCTTGTCGAAAGAGGCTACACTCCTGCCAACAGCACAGTAGTTTGAAGAGAAGAGGGGCTGCTTCAGACCAACTTGCTTTCTCTTTTATGTTGTACTCAAGGCAGATCGAATATCTTTTCTTTTCTGCTTGGTGAACTGATTCTTGGAGCAGAAATGTCCAAAATATTGTTTCTGAATATAGGCAGATGATTGCTAGTACTCAGATATTGTAATGTATGAAAGTTAGGAAGACAACATAGGAATCTGGCATTGTAGTTTGCAAGCAGCCAATTCCATTCTGGAAGTAGAGATTTACATCTAAATTTTTGTCTCCTAGGTTGGGCTCTGGTCCCAAAGTGATGGTAGCACAGACTGCACAATTTGAATAAAGAAGGATGTCCTCTTTTCCAAATGCAGTCAATCCTTGCTGATTAAGAAGTTTTAGGCAAGAAAAATACTCTGATAAGAAAAGAGGTCACAAAAAATGCCATGTAGCAGACATCAGTGGTTTTGCTTTATACCTGGCCGCAGGGTTGGTTGGCAGAGAAGTTCATTATTAAAGATTACTGAAGAAGGGGCTCTAATTCACCTAATTCAATAATTTTGTAGTAGTTTTGGCTTGATAAATCCTTAGGAGTCTAATGGGACTATTCTGCTCCTTTAACAGAGATCCATCTTCAAAGCAAACTTCCAAGGGAGAAGAGCAAGTACAAAGGACAGTGAACATCACAAAGTCAGTCTCTTCAAACAAGTTTGTTTTTTTTTTTGTTTTTTTTTGTTTTTTTTTTTTTTTTGTTTTTTTTGGTTTTGTTTTTTTTTTTTTCTGTTCTTTAAATGAGACTATAATGTGGTTAGAAAAATCTGTGCAAGAATATATTAAGACCAGAAAGTGAAAATAATTCGTGAGACTCTGAGAAAGGCATTAAACTAAGCTATTTAGGAGTTTGAGGAAGATGCTTAAAATGGATTTAGAAAAAAGGTCTGCATCCAGAGAGAGTGCCTTGAAAATACAAAATAAAATCAGTACTAAACCTAGTACAGAACCCAGCAAAATCAAAACCATCAGACATCCAAAAAGTTGAGTATTTCAGAAACAGTCTGAGAGCTGAAATATTGAAGTTTAGTTTCTTTTCATCAGAGAAGCAAACGATGGACAGCTCCGAAGGACGGAGTGCCACAATGAATTGGGGGAAAAAGGAGACCATTTATGTGGTTCTTTTCTGCATTTCTGGTATGCATATATTCTTATATTTTAATTTTTTTTTTGCAAATTAGCAAGTTGGTTAATTTGCAAAAAAGAAAATAAAAGAATATATGTTGCTTTTCTGGGAAATAAGAGAATGTCTTATGTTAAACATATACAATAGTTTTGAGTTTCTTTTAATTCTTTCTAAATATAATTTGAGAACAAATCAGTCATTTTAAGTCGGCATGAAGTAAACGACAATTGCAGTTGAAAAACAGAGCATACAACATTTGACTTGGTATGTCTAACTATAAGAAATATGCCACTCACTGATAAAGTGCTGAGGTGGATTGATAGACTTCTAATGCCACTGAGAGCATGAACTGTGAATCAGCTCTTAAACTGTGTGTACTCATTAAGTTCAGGGATTGTACCGTATGTGCAAATTTTTTTAGACCCAATGCAACTCAGTATAATTATATAATGTACAAACATTGCAATTACGAAGAATTGCAATTTCTTCAGAAGTTCATTTAGCTGTGCACAAGCTTACAATATACTTACATATTAGTTACACGAGCATTTTAGATGTAATTAGCATCATAAAATTTGAAGTGTTACAGAACATTTATGACAGCTGTGAAGGAGAGAGTACAGACATAGGAAGGAAATACTGTTAGCCTCCAAATACATAAATCTTACACTCTCTGAAGTAATGTCAACATTTTCAATTTATTTTCAAGGAAAAAAGCAATAAACTATGCATGAGTTTTCATTATTTATCTTTTACTAATTAGCTGTGCTATAACCAATCTTTATTTACCTCCCTCTTAGAATTTACAGAGCTACTGTAAATTACATTTGGGCAGCACATCAAAATGAACTTAAATGTTTTCAGTGGAAAACCATGATATATTTTGTCACTACCAATATTAACCATAGAGTTTTAGGTCTGCTGGAATTTCAAATATAAACCACCCATTTTCAGTGGTAACTTGTTCCAGATGTCTTTGGAGTTTGAATAAATTCCTATATCTTTTACTTGGAAAGATAGTTTTAATAGTCACTTCAGCCTTGTAAAATTAGTCTTTAATATTTAAATATTTTTGCCATATATTATAGTTTGATACTGAGAATGAGACACAAAAATTCAGTTCTGTCCCAGAAGAACGCAGAAGCTAAGGCAAAGTTCACAAAACAATGTGATAGTCTTCAATTGTATTATTTCAAACTGGCTGAAGTTCCTCAAGGCGATCAAGGAGTGAGGCATAGGAGAGAGAAACTTTGGGATTGACCTGCCAAGAATTTGGCCTACTAATCTCCTGCTGGGGTTGCTTCTTGTCCCTGTGGGTTCAGGCCCTGTGCTCAAGATGCACCCCTTGAGACTTAGCACTGAGTCCTACTATCCTCAGAAATTCAGTCATGTCTCCTTCTGCTCACTGTAGTTTGATAATGGAATTCCAAAATTGCATTATTAATTTGGGGATTTTCTGAGGCAGGAAAAGATTCTTATGTTCAGTAAATACTGATAACCTCTCCTTCTATTTATTTTTCTTCATTTTTTAAATCCATATCTATATAAACATATGACAAGTTTCTTAGTTTAAATGCTATATGGAAAATGACATTTTGTTTTGAATGAAATACATTGCCATATAATTTCACTTGGTATCTCTAGTTTTCATGTGCAGAAAAATAATGATGGTTGTTTGCCTTTCATATTTAGTCACAGATTACATAGGAAGTGAAGAACAAATGTGCTGGCCTTATCCTTGTTGTGAGGGCTCTATGTGCTGTGCTTGTTTACACACATCGCTGCACACAAAAAATAAATTTATATTAATAGCTAATTGTGATATTGTATATACAGTGGTTACATCTGCATCTGTTCGTTTACTACAGTTTCACTCTTTGTCTTAAGAGGGCTCTCATCTATGAACATTAGTCATAACTGCATTAAGAAAACTAAATTTGATTCTGTGAGTTTATTTGATTGTATGCTTTGTGTCCTCCACTACAGTTAATACTAAGTAAACTGGACTCAGCCATTCCAGGCTCATTTACATCACTATGGGCAAATGCTTAGGTGTGCATTCACTAATAGCGATTCACTAATAGCAATTCACTAATAGAGATTTTCAGATGCTTTGGCTTATTGTTTGTACTGAAGTGAAAATGCACACTCTGGAAAACTGGGCATCTTCTCTGTCTTCAGTTTGCAGTTTACACAAAGCAAGCTGCTTTAGGGACATTCTCTTCCATACAATGGACTGTAAAAATTCATGAGCAGTCTGAACAAGGTCCATAACAGGATACCGAATAGCAATATCTTTTTGGAAAGGAAATGTCAATGATCTGAGAATAATTTGATACAACATGTCTCCTATGTCTACATTGCTTTTCAAGTCAAAATTTCTAATTCTGCTATATGCTGTATAATGCAGAATAAGTCTCTCTGCTGTATTCTATTGCACTGGAATAAGTCTTTACTATTATCATATAAATAGTTGTTATACTCCCCGTATTGCAGGTTGGACTTGGTGATCTCAAAGGTCTTTCCAACTGAGTTAATTATGTGATTTTAGTTCTTTTTATGCACAATTTTGATCCTATTTTAATTCAACATAGGGGATTTTGCATGGAGGTACCTTGAAAAATGGATCTACAGACTTGGTTAACTCTAGTGGTCTACTCTGACAGATAGGGTTATATTTTCTATTTTCCTTTTTTCTACTTAAGCCTCAGAATACCACTCCTTAATACTTATGGGAAAAAATTAATATGATCCATTTCATGTGATCCTCATCTTTTAATATTTCTTAAATTTTGAGGAGATAAAGATTAAAAGTGGAAAGTTAATCATGGAACTCAATGATTAATGAGAAACTGTAGGTTACCATTCCTCTATTGCAACATGGACATCCCTTGAAAAGATGATTTTTCCATCCATCCTTGGTTTCAGGTTCATAGCTGAGTCAAAATCAGGTTTAATCTGCATTATAGCATCTCCATGGAAAAAAACATTCAAACTCTCTCCTTTGCTTTATGTAGTTGAAGTATTTAACACTATTAAAGTGCTCTGTGACTTCCAAATACTTCAAAAAACTTATCTCTGTGACATCGAATGAAGTTCAGTTTTACAGAGAGACTAGAAAAGCTGGCAGGCCTGTGGAGCAAGCCATTCCTGGAGCTGGCAACGAATCCTGCCAGTCACAGCTGCCACTCCCAAGTTTAGATAAATCTGCTTCTCTTCAGTGTTTAAATAACATGATAGGCCTTTACCATTCCTGAATAATTCTGTTTGTCACTAGATAATTTGTCTTGTGGGACCAAAAGAGAAGAGAACAGTAAAGAAGAAGGGAGCAAAGGTGATTTCCTAGCCCTCAATAAGCTGTTTTCAGAGCCACTGCCAACGGGAGCACAAGGCATGGGTTAGTGTTGCTGGGAATGACTACAGTCATATGCAATTACACATATTTATTTCAATTAATTATAAGCTCATAGGACCTGGAGATGAAAAAATCCTTCTATACTAATGCTCTTTAAATGTACCTGAAAGCTGGGATAGATTTAATAGAGCTTTTAAACACACTTCAAAGAAATTTGGTAAAACTGTCAGTGTAAATTCATCTATTTTTTTTTTTTTTTTCCAGTGAATTCAGTGGGAGCTTGCTCACTGGCTACTGGGGTAAAACACATTGACTGAATTTGAATATCTTGTCCTACAACTAACTGGTACATCTTGACTGTTTATACAAATGCTGATAATATACCAATTGGGATTTTAGGGTGATTTTTGGGTTTTTGTATTTAAGATTATTGCATTCTGGACAATCTTTAGAGACTGGCAACTTGGTGTTTGTATATTTGTTTATTTATGCTATTGAGAAACTAACAAAAGCCACATACATTTATTTAAAATTTTACATATTTATTCAGCATTTTTCTCCTTCGCTTCTTCTGATAAAATATTAAACCTGATTGCATTTGAGGATGAGTTACTACAGTATAGTAATTGGGCTGTTTATAAACATTTAGAGTTCCTAAGTGTAACATTATCCTCTATAATAATTTGTTGATTGAGCTGGCAGAAGACAATGGGTTTTGATTAGATAGTGCTGTCTCATTAATATGTATGGTTCTCTTTCTCCATTTTTTCCCATTTATTCCTGTATATTCAGGATGGGGAAAAAAATTATTTTTCCTTATTATTGGTTCTGCATGACTTTACATAATTGCAGTCATTCTTAGAATTCTTCTAATATTCTGAGCTCCTGACTACCAATTATTTATTTACTCCTGTCGGTGTGATCAACAGTCACGTGAAATCAACAACTAACCAACTTAATTAAACATATTTTAGATTTGACCCTGGAAGAATATAGATGTCTTGTAAACAATAAAGAACACTACACCAAATGCCATGCCTCAGCTTCTCAATAGGACAAATTTAAATTTAATTTTGGGCTTTGCTGCCACAAACAAGTAGAGAAACAAGAGGCATCTCATAATAAACAGACAACATGGAAGACAGAGCAGGAATATGTGGGCTAGGTCTTCCCACTTAGATGAAGGGAGAACACAGAAGGGTAGCTAACTCTAGAGAAGGTAGCTGTTCTGACTCCATCAGTGATGGCTTCTTCAGACACATCACATCACCCTCAGCAACAGACCTTTCAACTTATTTAATTTAATTAATTTTAATTAGCTATCATTTTAAGGCATGAAATAAGAACAGCAACAAACCCAGCAATAATACTAGTAAAATAGTTTAAAAATCTTTTCAGCCTCTAGGCATCTACAACTATTTATTTATTTATTTATTTATGTATTTATTTATTTATTTATTTTAGGACAATCATGAGAGGAGTCTAAGGCTAAGAATATACTCTGCCCATGGCTTGTTGAAGTATTGGGGGAACAATAATTCAATACTTGTGTTAGAGTCAATACAATTTGATTTCATATGGAGCACCAGATAGTTTTGTTCCGTGGAGATTGATCTGATGACGTATGGTGAAATTTGGGGATGAAGACTATCTGATCTGCATTTTGTTGATTTTTCCACTTGCTGTCTGCCCTAGCTTTGTACTAGTATTTTGGGAGCACTTGTTTCTTTTCAGTTCTACAGGGAACAAGACAGCTGATCAACTGTCTTGGCTGGATGGAGCAATTAAGTTATGAAAAGTGATTTGAAGGTAAGTGTGCAAGTTTCACCACTGTAATTACAAGCAGACTAGTGATCTGAAACCTATTTTTTACTGCAAAATGACAACTTCCTGACATGTTTCCATTTCCTATCTTTCTAAGGGACCTTTCTGCAAAGCAGGGATGAATTTTCTTGAAATGTCTCAACAACGTCTATTATAGTGACCAGGATGACCAAAAAGGTCCTTTGGGTAGCACAATGACTAAGAAGATATTTCTTTGTGCAGGGATCTAAGATGTGAAAGTCAGTTACTTTGAGTTTACTCTAAAAACGCTTTATAACTAAAAACGTTTTATAACTAAAACCTCCACAGCAGAATTAGCTTGAAGTAAAAAAATTCCCATGACCCAGAGTGTCGGTGATGGAGAGACAGGGATATCCAAGTTTGGATCAGAAGCCAATTTTATTGAGTATACAAGGCATTTATATAGGGTTTTGCTTGTATGGCACTTATATAGGGTTCTGGTTTTGGTAACAATTTCCCATTGGTTATACATTCTTCATGACATCGCGTTACATGGTAACCTTATCAGAAAGTTTCGCAACGCGTTTCTTGGTCACTTTTGCGCAGGGAGCATTTATCTGTGTCTGTCTGTCCCACGGTTTCTGCTTGATCAGGCTGAAGATTTCAGGCCCTTTATCAGTTCCATTGTGCTTTCTGTTTTATTCCCTATACCAGAGTCCTATGGTATGTACTGTAGCAGACAATGCTGGGCTATGCTGAAGTACTAAAAGGATATATTTAGTGTTTTTTCATGTTCCAGTGTAACCCTATTGAAAAGAAAGAAACTGAATCAACAGCATCGGTTGCTCCTACTGGTCTGAGTTCACTTAGTTTAATAATTTCATAGAAGCCAAACACTTCCTTTACCTTTTGAGGTGTTGCCCTGACTCATAGACTGACACTTCATCTTGGCCACGAAATTCTTCTCATAAACCATTTGAATCCTGTGAATTACTATAAACTACAGACAACTTTTAATTTCCCTTCTGGCAGAAATAAACATAGAACCTGCTCTGACTGTCCTACTATTTGTCTTAAATAAAGATTTGCATGGATCCTCTCTTTCTGTCACTGGCTGCACCCACATGAAAAATAGCACTCAATACATGCAGGATGTGGGAGGTAATTGTCTGGGGATTTTAATGGAGCAGAAAAATTCCAAGGTTTTGGAGGATGCTATGGGATGTTTCTTCTTGATAAGACATGAGAGGAAAGGAAGAGATTTCAAACTGATTGATTTTGGGGAGTACTGTGGGCTGTGTTTTGTATTATGCCTGAGCATGCCATTCATCCATAAATCTGTCCAAACCTTATTGAACTCCAGGGCAATGCATAACCTCCTGCATTGCCAAGCCATTCAGAACAAACTCATATGAGAAACAAAGAGATTGGTTCTGCAGCAGAAAAAATGGGAAATGTATAACTTTCCCTTGTGCAGAAGGAAAGTATCTATTTTAACTTGTAAATAACTGCTCATGGATTTGAGCTAAAACAGTAATATAAATGACAGAGTGGAAAATAATTGGACTATTTGAACTAATTAACTGTACCATGTTTATAGTAAAAAATCACTGATCATCAGACATGTAAAATGGGTAGAAGCAGAGCAGTAAGTTTTTCAGCAGAGATTGTTTCTTTGCCCATGGTCCCCATGTTCCATGGAGGAACAGGCCTCCCCGCACTGCAATGTGTCTTATTGGCAAAGAGGTTTACATTTAGCTCTGCTTCTGTAGATTACATCTGCATTCTTTGTTTACTTTGATACTGTTTGCTTGAAAATTGCATTTTCTAAGTCTTAGATTACATAAAGGCACAGAGAATGAATGTTTAGCTAGAGAACTGTAATATACATGCATGTATGCTAGAAAATATTATATGGAATTAAAAAATGTAATTACATTCATCACTTAAGCTTTGCAAGAAGTGTACTAGATACAGTTTTAAACTCTTCAGTTGTTATGGTCTACATAAGTCTGTGGCTTAACATGTACAGAAATTGCATCTTTACCTCCAGTTTCAGGACCTTAGCAGAATGCTTTGCTAGATGAGAGAGAAGTTTGTAAAGTTGAAGGTTGGAAACAGATGCTGTATTTACCCATTTTCAGAAGACAAGCAAATTAAACTCTATAAAGCTAAAATAGCATTCAGTTTCTTGCTGCATGTATATAGTAACAAATGTGCTTTGTTAAACAGTTGTAAAGCTGTTACATCAATTACAGCATTACATCCTTCTATCAATCAAAAATTCTTACACCTCCTTTCTTACACCTCCTGCTCAGTCTGGTTTTGCTTAGTCATTCTTCCAAGAAGTATTTGCAAACCAGTTTTTTCCCAGACATGACACCAGAAAAATGGATTTGAAAGGGAAAAAGGCATTGAAAAAATATTGTGCCAATGTATTAATTAATTAATTACGAATTCAACATTCTAATTACTATAAAGTTCTTTTTTAGATGAACATTTAAATAAATCCATTTTATTAATCTCTGGACTTTCTAGTTAATTCTACCTTATCTGTGTTTTCATTTTGTTTTACAGTGTGCTGTATTTGAAAAAAAAAAAAATCCTCATCATTATCATTGTATTATTCTCCCAGTAGTTAAAATAGCTGAAGAGCAGGTAATGCATTATCACTATATGGGTTAGAAGTAAAGAATTTGAAGAAAAGACACATGCAGAACCCTAATGAAGCTTGTGCAAGTCCTATGGACTTTACAATGCTTTAAACTAGCTCAGTATGTCCTTACTAGAAGACTACTTATTCAGCTGTAGTTTGATGTGCATGAGTAATTTTACTCTATGCCATAGCTTTACTCTCATTCTCAGCTGATCTGAGAGGATTCGATCAAATTTACTTTTTCCCAGTACACCAATGCAGTATATAGTAGTTATTCCAGGTCCAATGAGACTCAGCCTTCATCTGGGATAAAAAACGTAACCTAAGTTTGTTTATTTCACCTTGCTTTGTTATGTCTTGAGGCCTGTAGTAAAAGCATTGAGGACAGACATAATTTTCTTTTGAAATGTCTACAACAACCTTGAACTTTTAAAAAAAGTTAATTTCCATTTTAGTGCTTCCTATAATTTTCATCTATTTCCGAACTTTAAAACCCAGCAATAAACAGAAGGGTTCAAGCCACAACTATTTGCTATTTCCTTCCCATTTATGTAGACTAATCTCCTTTTCTGTTTTTTTCCCTCTCATCTGATATCTCCTCTGCAACTAATATTGCATCACAAAACTGACTGGGAGTAGCACTGATTGCAGTAAGTGAATTATTACTGTCCATCCATCCATTACTGTTACATCCCCAGGGCACTGACCATATCATTTTCCCTGCCCACTGTTTGCCATCCAGTTTAATGGCAATACATTAAAAGGCAATGGATGAATATAGTAATAACTAATGATAACAGGTGCAGGAATGACAAGTTTTATGGGTAAAGGATAAATAAAAGAGAGAAGAGGGCTATCATACTTCTTTAAATGGATCTTGAACATCTCAGACTTGGCTAAAGGACACTTGCAGATTTCAGATAACTACATCAGGAGCATTGTCACTTTTTTAGGAAGAAGACATAAATGAGATCACTGAGATAGATACATTAGAATGCACGCCATGATAATTGTATGGCAGTCTAAAGAGCACTGATAGCTTATGCACATAATGTCTTTTTTCTATACTGAATATAAGACTTCAAACTGGATCATACTAAAGATCAGTTTGGCTCAGTTATACCAGCTGGTAAAAGACATAAAAATAAGTAGGAACTTCCATTCTTGTAACGAAAATTACCTGAGCACCAAACAAAACCATGCTCATGAACTAAAAATCTCACAAAAATAGTTTTTATGAAAAGGCGAATTATCAGTAGTCTCCATTAATAATAAAGTATTTTATTTTAGTGTTTTTAACCTATATATTCGTGTTTTTATGCACATTAATGATCTCTTGGTTTGGAGTTTGTCTTCCTGCATCTTTGAAACAAAAAAAGACTGCAAATCCCCATAACTTATCTATATCTTCCTTAATGCAGGTAACTTGTACTGAGAACGAAGTCTACCTTTTCACTGCTTAGCCTCTTTTTCAGTCCTGTAATGGAGCAGGACTTCAACATATTTTTCTAAAGGACTTGTCTGAGGGTAGTGGTGAAATAGTCCTACCTTCTGTTTTCTTTCTTCCAGTTGGTTTTTTAAACATGTGAAGATCTTCCATTTTGTCAGTCTTCATCTCTTTACCAAGAGCAAGTTTGTATGATGACACCAAATTGAGTAGATCAATCAATACTTTAAAGAGCAAGCACTTCAGAGAAACCTTGAGAGTTTGGAGAGAAGTAGATGGATAGAAACCCCATAAAGTTCATTTGGGGCAAATGCAATGTCCTGCACCTGGCATGGAATAACTCCATGCCCCAGTACAGCCCAGGAGCCAGCTCTCACCGCACAGAAACGGTAGAGTTGGGGGGTTTGCAGTACAGGACAGGGGTCCTGGAGGACAATGACTTGAACATGGGCCAGCAGTGTGCCCCAGGGCTGATGGCAGGGTGGGCTGAGGTAGGAAGAACACAGTGGCAGGTTGGGGAAAGCAGGACTTGTGACAGCACAAGTGGGTCCCTGCATTCAGTGCAGGGCTGCCCATTGCTAGGCAGATGTTGACAAAGTAGAATGAGTCCAGAGGGGAGTTGCTGCGGTGGTTGGGAGCTGAAGAACAGAACAGAGATGTGAGCAAGAGAGAACAAAAGGAAAACTGAGAGTCTGAGAGCTGGGTTTATTCAATTTCAAGAAGAAAGGGCTTTGGAGGATCTTGTTGCCTTGCACAGCTACCTAAAGGGTTGGCCACGGGGGCTTCTGACAGATGTACACAATGAAAAGACAAGAAGTAGTGGACACGGGGTGCAGCAAGGCAAATTTACCCTGGATTTAAACAAAAAAGTCCTAAGTGAGGGTGGTTAAACACTGGAAGAGATTGTACAGGGAAGTTGTGGATACTTCTTCTAGGAGATGTTAAATCTCAGCTGCTCAGTGAGCAAACAACCCACTAGATGACTCAATGACCCCCAAAGATTTCTTGCAGCCTGAACTGAAACTTGCTTAGATTAAGTTTGAATTCTTTTTTTTTTTAAGATTTATTTTCACATATTTTTTTTTAAATTATTGCTAAAAATTCTATGTGAATCTTCTGAAATAATGGGCTATATCCAGACTTAAAATTTAGTCAGAACAGTAATTTTAACTGCCACACTAAAATCTAGAGTAGTTTTCCATATTAATCAACTAAGGATGCATCAAAAGGTAGCTCAGAGCGCCTCACTTTCTATAATTGTGTCATTCTATAATTGTGTCAATCTAATGCTATCTAAAATCTAAGTATCTGGCAACATTATTTTTATCATGCAGCTATTACAAAGTTTTTTGCTAATTAGTTTGTCTTTGTAAAATCTTGATGATGACCTTTTGAATTTCCAGGGCATGAAGCTGCAGTTATGCAAACTGGACTTGCCATTAACACCTGTGCTGAATTATTTCCCACTGATTGAACAGGTGTTGGGCACTGTGTAACTCATCATTGATTTGGAATGGATGATTTTGCTTCAGGATACTTCTGGCAAGCTGAACCTCTCTAGTTGTTTCTTTATGCACATAAAAAAAGCGAATGGACTTGAAAGTACAGCCATCACTGAGTAATGAGTGCTGGGGGAGAAACCCTGACTTTCAATATTGACAATCAGTAGATAAAGAACTCCCTAATGAGAAGAAAGCTATCTCATTTTGCTATCACTCTCTTGAATGGTGTGAAAAGAGAGAATAGTATCTTAAATGGACATATCAAGTCATGAACTAATGCTGGATGAATTTCTCAGATACAACTGCATAAGTTTGTAGATTACTCCAACTACTGTTTAGCAGATATCAGGTTCATTTGTAGTTTAGAGTTCATATTCTTGATAATAATTCTTGATAAGTAATATTAATTTTAAAAAAAGCTACTCCAATGATTGAAAAACAATAGGTTTCAAGTCACTGGATATACTCAGTTAAGAGCATTAGTTTTGCTCCAAGAGAAATTGTCAGCTCTGTTCCTTCAAGTACAGATCAGATAAATATATTTATTCTAATTATTGCATTATATAGAAATGGCAACCTATAATATTCTATTCAAGATAATTATTTAAAAAGGTGGTTTTATTGTCTTTAACAAAAATTAGATTAGTCAATGCTTTCTAAGATGGCTGATCTTTTCTATTGAAAAAGTTTTCTTTTGGAATTAATTTTGAGAAGAATTAGATTCTTATCTGTCCCTCAGTCTGTCTGCTTTTGAGCAAATTCGAGCTTTTTCTCTGAATATTTAGTATAGTTTGGCTGAAATGATTTCTGTTATAAAGTGATGCAGAAGTGGATCATGGAAACTTGAGTCTTGAGCCATCGATTTGCTATTCTACTCTCTCAAACCATAATCTTCTGAGATTGTTTCCCAGAAAGTGTCTCTTGCAGGTGGTCTCATAATCTGGATAGACCTACATCATGGATGCTTTAGGTTAACTGGGGAGATTGAAAGACCTATAAGATGTGAACAATGTTAATTGCAATTTCCTTAATATACGGTTGTCCCATTATAGAGAAGTTGTATTTTATTTTTATAGTTTTATTGCAACCTTAAAATGAGGGTGGGGGCGATGGTGTCGAACCCAACAGGGCTATATTTTATCACAGTCTGCCAAGGAAAGATACCCTTGTTTACTTGTTTTATATTCTAACGTGTATTTTGTACATATAATCACTCTTGTGTTTGTATTATTGGCATTACTTGTTCCTTTAGAATTGCTTTATGTAAGATGATTTGTGTCAGTCTTTAATGGTATACAGACCTTAAAGGGAGGTTAGAAGTAAATGCAAATTGAATTAAGAGCTTAGAAAAAATATCTTGTGTGCTTACATGAAAGTAATATCCAGAAAAATAAATAATAAATGAAATATATATGTTCTGTAGAATTGAGTGATATAAATCACATGATGAACAGTCTGTCACCTACATAAGTTACCTTAGAAACATATAATTTATTCCAATTGTGGATTTTATGACCCTATATACCCTGAGATACTCAGAATAGCATTCTTTATGGGAAGATAGTTCTCATTTGCTGTGTAAGCAGATGTTGCCATCTAAGAGTCACCCAACCAAATCTTTGTTGCTGAAAAGGGAGATTTATGGTTTGAGTCTCACTGCATAACCAGGTGATAAGTCCTGTTCAAAAGTTAAATATGAGGACTTTTCACAGACACAGGACAGATGCTCCACAGAAGCTCATAAGTTAGAACAGAAATAACTGACCACAGTATTATAACTGCAGTGAATTCACCATCCAGACTTTTATTGCTTTTGAGACTATAATCCTCAAGCTCTGTCCTGCAGCATTTTAATTTTCAAACTTAAAGAAGGAAAGGTAAAAACGGAGCAAGCTGAAATTGTTATGCCTTTGTGCAAATGAGATATGTGACCATAGAAAAGGCACACTTCCATATGACATATAACACAGGAGGTTATCTCGTGAGTACTCTTGTCTACAGTTTGCTCTGGAATTTTAATGTCCATGCTAAAGCTGTCTTTGGAAGATTTAAATTGAGATTGCTTTGTGGCTAAATTCCAAAGTCTTCTGACAGAAACTGTAGTAGCTGTAGTACAGAAATGAAAACATTCTTTCTTGCTTTTGCTAATGATCAAACAGAGCTAAATTGTGATTGTTAGCTAATGTGTCACTCCATGAAAACCACTGGGGGAAATTCTGCACAGATTTGCTGAGTGGATGGCAATTTGCCCTTTAATGCTCACAGTGCATTAGCTTCTCCTATACAATGTGTGCGTTTTGTTATCTTGTGTCTCGAGCAATATCGAGGCTGTCGTTTCCTTTTCAAAGCAGCTCCATATGAGTCAAAGGGAAACTTACAAAAGATGTGTAAAGTCTATTCAGAAGCACAGTCTTTGTGTAGCAGCTAATTCCTACACAAACAAATATGAAGGATCAGCCAGTGCTTTATGCTACATTGTAGTTTTGTGTGTTATGAACCTCATGGAAGAAAGACGGAATTTAACTTTTTATACTCTCCTACATTCCAAGTCTAAATTCATATATTTGTAATACTAAATGGAAAAATCTAGAGGGAACTGCTTATAAAGGTTGAATATAAATATGCTTAGGAAAAAAGAAAAAATTAAAATGGTTTGTCTCCACAGGGCATGTTTACAATAACAGGCAACAAGGTAAGACCTCTTTTTTCCATGTTAGGGCTGATTGGTGCCAGCCTGCATGTCCTTCACCTGCTATCCTTGAGTAGATGTTGATTTTTCAATTTACAGGTCTGTTAAGAATTCATGATAAAGTTAAATTATACATGAGAATGAGAATTTTCTCCTCCAGAGAGGAGAGTCTCACTTTGTTGTGATATGGGTTTTGTATTTTTTTATCGCTAATAAACTGTCAGGAAAAAAAAACAAACCCAAACACTTTGTTTTCCCTTCCCATTCCTCTTTATCATATATTTCATTTTCTCTGCACCAAATTGTTGTTTCAATATGAAAAGAAATGTGGATTTAACATGGAAGGGAAAATATTGATATCCTTTTGAAACTACTCATTAGTTCAGATGCATAGGAACCTGGAGAGTTAAAAAATTGCCTTCCATCTGTGTTTATCATCCAGGGTTAATTGTGTAATTCAGTTTTACTATATAGTTCATTAGAACTTTAAAGCCAAATTAGTATCTTCACTCCTGCCTCTAAATTTCAGGTTATTCCTGCCCAAAATTCATAACATTTATTTTTCAGGTCGAAAACCTCACTAATACTGCATTGGCTCTTACTAAAATGTTATTTATAAAATGGTTTTCACATGAAGAAAGATGTAGATCTTTGACAACAGAAAATATTATAACTAGGGTAAGACCCTTGACAAAAAACACTTTATACAAAAAAGTACTTTATACTGCAATTAAATTATTCTATCATACAACACAAACTGAATTTTGGAGCATGAACAAACTGTGAGAAGGACATAGATTTGCTTAAATCTCAGTAAGTAAGCAAGTTAAAATATTTTCTATTGCTGAAGGGGAAGGACTGACACCAGTATTGAGCAAAGTGACATTTCATGAAGACAATAATTGGTACATTGAATGAAATTATTATAGTTTTGGATAGTTTTGGTTTCTTTCTGCTCTTTTGTTTTATTTATTTATTTATTTATTTATTTTTTAATTGAGTCTTTTATCATAGGCTGAGTAACCTGGGAT
>JAOTQP010000001.1:56616624-56627584 GCA_026413545.1 Cichladusa arquata
CCCCCCCCCACAAAAAAAAAAAAAAAAAAAAAAAAAAAAAAAAAAAAAAAAATAGAGAGAGAGAAAGCTTTTATAATCTTGAGAAATCAAAACCAGTACATGTTGTTAAAATTGTGACCCATTATTTCAGATGAAGATATTCTGGTAATTTTTCAATGCAACTTTTAGTTAATCACATAAAATACAACAAAAGTGTTTAATATATTTTACATAATATGAACCTTTAAGGAGGTTAAATTCCTTCATGTCAATGTATGCCAGCAATGTCATTTAATCTGTGTGTTGCTGATATAATTGACAATACAGGATTTTGAAAAGTAGTCAGAGGAGTCATGAAATCAAATTAACTGGGAGGATTTACCACCACAGTAGATTTTGACATTTCATTTGATGTATATACCTCATTTTGCATTGCCCATTCTTGTAGCTATTTCTCATTTTGGGCAACAAATAATTTCACATACAAATATTGTTGCATCCTACTTTCACATGTGAATAAGAATTCAAATGATGTACAATCGTTTAAATGTATTATTGAAGTTAGTTTTTGTTCAACTCAATATTTTATTGAAATTATAATTTATTAAACTTCAGTTACTGTAGATGTACTGACTATACTGCTTTTACCAGGTGAGAATTTCTGTCTAAACGAATGGTTTAGCCAGGATGAGAAAGCCCCTCTCGCTAACGGGGCATTTTCCTTATAGTGTTGAGCAAATCAAGCTTGTTTTCTGGTGAAATGGACTACACCCTTATATTGGTACCAGCATTCTTACAAAGCAATAAAAATGCTTTTCTTTTGAGGGCTGCTTCTTTCCTCAGACAATAATTTCCTGTAACTTCAGGGAATTAGCTTCCTTGCATGCTGTTAAAAGCAGAGATTTACATGAACTGTGTAAAAACATTGGGGAAAAAAGCATGTTGTCACAGCGCACTTTGTGAAGAGTATCCTCAGCAGAGTTATCAACCAGTTTTTAGTTAGGATCACCAAAGGTAGCCTTCCTCAGAAATTGCTCTTTGCAAATAGTTACTTCATGAAGACATTCACAGCCTCAACGCACTTCTTCCTTGAGGCATTGTTAGACAAAGCTCTTTCCCAGGGAGACCTGCAGTAGCACAAATTTAAAGACATTAAAAAAACCCCAATGCAAAACCAAAGCAAGTCAACAACAAAAAAGTACATTAGCTAAATTGCATGTGTTCCTATAATACAGTAAACAAATAAACTGTCCTCTGCTCAATTTAGAAGTGAATAAAGTCTGTTTGCTTGCACTTACCCTCAACTGCCCTACTGGGAGGAATGGAAAGCATTCATCTCATGTACAGTTTTACCTTGCACTTATCATTTTACTTTTATCTCCTTCCCTGACTCCACATCACAAGAACATAGTGTAAAACTACTGGCATATGTTGAAAAAACTGTAGCAGCAGTGTTAGCAATACTATTCTTTTTCTTCTTGTTTGGACAAATCTTGTTTTAGTCCATAGAAAGCTAACCTATTTCATTAATATTTTCCTAGATTGCTTTTTGCCTTCGAACCTTGTTTAGTAAGATGGATTTCATTTTGTTTAATAAGCTTACCTTTCAGCAACTCATCCTGATGTTGGATTTTATTGTCTTATGCATACTCCCAGTATCTCAGCTTCTGTCAAAATAAATGTAATGCACAGTGCCAGATGCAAAGATAAAATCTACTGAGTTTAATGGAAGAATTGTCAACTTTTCAACAGGTATCTGTCTACTGCTCAAGACTAGAGTCTCCTTTTATTTAAATGAGGCCATGTTCTCATATTGACAGTTGGGGCTTTTTTTATTATTTCCTCTAGCATGTTGTTTTTTTCTACCTAAGTAAGGCTTCCCTTAACCTTAGCTGGATTAGATTAAATTTACCAAATTTTACCTTTGCAGAATTTTAGGTGAAGAATATGTTTTTCAGGACAGCATTTACCTCAGCTAATTTTAAATCTGGAGTTCACTAATGCACATGCAGGTGACTGCAGTGTAGATGTCAGTATCTGAGACATGTATGCCAGGTAAGGGTAAATGTGTGTCTTTTCCCTGCAGCCTCTCTGCGAGACACTGCTTCTGTGATAAAAAACAATGGTTCTCAAAAACTGAGATACAATAGCAATTACACAGACTGTTTTGGTAGTTCTTGTGATTATCATCCTGTGCTGCTCTCTGTTGCTTCAAACTATTGCCCTGTGCATGTGTATCTGACTGCAACCTCTCTTAATTCTGTTAAATCCTGCTTATGTTTTCCAGCTGCAACTCTGCCAGCTTCTCTGTCTGCCAGTGACCCGATGCTCATCCTTTCCACTGTGCTTTGCTAAGTCACCTTATTTTCTTTTTGAGTAAAACATCTAGATAACAAGACAATAAGAAGAGGAAACCGTGCCTAATCTAGCATACAGGATTGAAATATTTCTTAGCTTTCTCACTCTGTTTGCTTTACCCTTGTCCAAGCAGATTGCTATGCAGACGGACACAGTCACATTTGAAGTGACAGATTTATGTCTAAAACATGTAACAGAGAGTGTCAGGAACCAAACCTGGGCCTTGATTCCATATGGCATATATAGATGGCTTCCATCAGCTCAGCATACAGCAAACCCCTCTGCAGGTCTGTATTCAACCAAGCTGTTTGAAATGTCCAAATATAGAGCCAGATACAGGCGTGACCCCTAATCAGTGCACAAGGATCAGGCTCAGAAGCTGGCTCTCTTTATTGAGAGAGTGCCCATAGTGTGCCAAACCTTGGTCCCATGTTGCAGAATGTGCCTTCAGAAGCAGTACAGGCATGTGCTGATTCTGATCCCAGTTTTTTCAGTGCATGCTGTACACACAGGCTGTGCAAAGACACATGCAGTATTAAGCATATCCCAGGTTGTTAAAACTCAAATGGGAATATCAGAGAGCTGCTCGTACTTTGTAAGCAGACCTGGATAACAGCTAAAGATCTAGGCAACAGGAGAGGTAACATTTCCTTTTTCAGGGTAAGAATTCCCCAGGAGGTACTTTCAACGCTATAGAAATGGCATAAAAATATAGAATGGATTGGATTAGAAGGGATTCAAAGAATATCTGTGTCCTATCCCCCTGCCATGGGCAAGGACACCTTCTACTAGACCAGGTAACTTGTACAGCCAATTGTAATCTTTTCAGGAACCTGCAACTAGAGGCACAGTCCCTTTCTCTAGAAAGGGCTCCTCATTTTGCTGTGAGGCGCTCTGTTGTTGCCAGAACTAAAGGGGTTAGTGCACTTGTGGTCATTCTGGTCTAGGAACAATGCCTGCTTACCAGTACTATGTTTTGCCATGTGCAGTATTTTACTTGTTGTCATTCCCCTTGTTGTTATTCCCCTTGGCTTGTTTTTGAACGTGGCTCATTACTCCATTATATTGATAACGTGGATACTTCAGACATAGCCCCCACTATTCACATATTTCAGCAATAATCTTATGCACTAATCTTTGTGTAATTTGAGGTTGTAGTGTTGTTGGAGTGTTTTTTAATTATTTTATTCCAGATTTCCTTAGGTCTATTAGCTGTTTAAGAGTTTCATAGTTTCAAACTGTAATACACCATAGATAGTGGAATTACAGAATCATAGAATGGTTTGTGTTGCAGATAACCTGAAAGATCTCCTAGTTCCAAACTCCCTAATGTGGGCAGGAAACCTTCCATTACACCAGCATGCTCAGAACTCCATCCAACCTGGCCTTAAACAATTCCAGGACTGAGGCATCCGCAACTTCTCTGGGCCACTTGTTTCAGTGCTTCACCATCTCCACAGTAAATAATTTCTTCCCAATATTTAATCTAAACCTACCCTCTTTCAGTTTTGCTATAAAATGAAAGGTGATAATGCATTTATTTCCAAGGTTTTATCTTGATTCATAAACCACACTGTTGAATGTGAAAAGAATGCATGAAAATATTGAGGTGTAATGTACTCAAAGTGGTTAAAACCTTAGATTTAAAAACTGGGAAAAAGAAAACCTTGACTGTCAATTAATAAAGTGTGGAGAAACAGAAGCATCAGCATAATCTTCTTCCCTGTGCATTTTAGCAGCTGACTTTTGGATAACACGGCTACTGTGTGATGAACTAAAAGTTAAGCTACATGGAGTTCAATTCATTTCACCCAGCTTCACACGTCCAAGCCTGAGACAATGAGTTTCCTCAAAGAGAATAAGGATTTTCAGACTTCATTATATTCTCAAATAAGTGTGCAAACCAGACCAGCTGAATTACTGTCAGGTTGCCTGAAAAAAAGGCTACTGGGGGAATGAGTTAAGAGTTCATGTTTTTTTCTGCTGGCTGGACTGCCAAATGAACTTGTAGGAAGAGCTTCTAAAAAGAAATCTCCAAAGTTAGGGTAGGGGAGAATTAATTATCCCAGGAATTGAGGAAAAATTCCTATTCAGGATTACCAAGAGAAACACAATATAGAAATGTTTTAATAAATGTGAAGTTCCAATTGTAAGAGGAATAGAAGATTTTGGGAGAATGTGGTTTACATTTTTAAGCCTGCCCAGAGAAAAGGCCTTTCAAACCTAGAAAAGGGCTGGGAAATGTGCTGCTAGCAGAAAGCATCTTGAGATAGAATGTTGGCCTGACGGTATACTAATGTGGCTGATGTGGTGTTTTTCAATTTTTTTTTTTTTCATTTGGCCACTGCTTAGGGAATGTGTGAGCTTTAAATCACTCTGATTTTTAAAAAAGCTGTTCTTGAGAAGTGAAAATAAATACTGCTTATTTTTTCTGTCTTGTCTGAGTTGAAGACCACAGGAGTGAGAGTTCTTTTAATTTTAGTTTTAGCATTCATACTTTAAGAAAAATATACAAGTTGAATCACTTCAAAATTCTAACCAAAGTATGTTGGTTGTAATCCAACTTATAATAAAAATACAAATAATATTTTTTTAATTTTAAAGCAACCAACCAAACAAAAAACCCCTACCAAAACCAAAACTCCCACCCACTTCCAAGTCCTGAGGATTACATTGGAAACAGACAATCCTATAAACTGATTTTTAAATTTATGTTTAAGTACTCTCTACTGCTATGTGGAGCTCAGCATTAGAACCTATGCACTCCTTGAATGGAGATGAACACATATAATAATTTTACAGATTGACACTTGTGAGTACAGCTTGTTTTTTATGCTTAAGTGCCTACAGAAGAATAGCAAAGTAGAATCTCAAGAATAATTTCTCCTGCTCTACAATAGTGTCATATGTATATAAATTCCATAGTGGAACTTTTCAAAACGCATTGCACTGGGAGTTAATTTGATTTATTTACAATTACCCTCTGCATGCTCTTAAATCTCTTTCTTTATGACTTAGTAGAGAAGCTTTCTTTTTTATATTTCTACTGAGTATTATCTTGGTCTTCATTAAATCTTATCTCACTAAATTACTGTAGCCAGTGTCAGATCGTCTAGATGCATCTTCATTTGTTTGTGTTTAAATACCCCACTTGCTAGAGGGTTAAGACTGGAATATTTTAGTGCATAGTCAGTTCTGGATGTGTTTATTAGTTCAGTTCTGGGCTTTGCCAGACCACAGTTTTGCTGGGCCTTAGACCTTGTCAAATAAACATTAAATATTAATTAGCTCAAAGAAAATAAAAACTCTTTCAGAACAATTTTTTGATAGACTTTCTACAAAATCAGAAAGACTGTAAGATTTCAAAGCAGGTTGTGTTTCCTGTGTAGTATAATCTTCCAGGTATGCTATAATTTTGGTTATATGCATATACATTATTAAAATTAACAGTATTTTACATAAATTGTTATATCTTTCTGTATCCAGAGACACTGTCCTTTTTTTTTTCTTATAAACCAATGTAATTTAACTAGAGGTAAACATAAGCCCCCTTCACTTCTCTTTTCAAATACAAAGAAAGACATCTTATTGCAGGTGGTTCCGGTGGCATCCTATGTCTTTTAGGTGAGATGGTGTGACAACCCATCTTTAATGGGAAGGGCCTCTATGGATGGTTTTAAAGATATCTTGCTGTAGCAGGAAGAAACACATTTTACAAGTGCTAGTAAGTACAGACTTACACACTTTACCTAGAGGAGAACTGGTACAGACTTGGTTTAAAAAAAAGCTTTGCTGTTCTGTAGTGTCTTCACTATGAAATGGGAAGAGATGTCTAGGACTGTGCAGACACAGGCCAGGAAGTCCACAGTCTGCATCACCATGTGAGGTGCATTGCAAAATTCATGTCCAGCTTCAGCCTAGATCCAGCCTAAACCAAACTAAGCTTTAGCAGATATGACACAGAGTCAAGATGCAACTTGGCAAAGTTAATATGGCATGGTTTCTTTTGACAGAATTAATTATTTCTTTTTCTGCTGTGACACAACTCAACCTAGTGAGTCTCATACCGAGCTTGGTGCTACTCTACTCAGTAATGACTACCAAAATCTCTGCTAGATCCTCATTTGCCATACTTCATTTTAGACACATGGCATATGTTACGTGAGTATAGGAATTATTTTCACAATATGTGCCAGTCCTACACTTTTTGCCCCTGATGCCTGTTTTGAATAGCACCTGCTTCTGAACACCTATCTTTTTTTTTTTTTTCTCCTGTGACTGGTAAATGGTGTATTTTTATTTTTTGGCAGTGCTCATGCATCTGCTGTGTGCCAACATAAGTTAGGAAAAGGTCAGTGAAATAATATAGGAAATGCAATTGCAACCTCCTGAATTAAATATTTTATCCATAATCTCTGGAGTGCTATAGAAACATGACATTTTCTGCCAATGCATTAAATTTCTATACATACAAATATAGATATACCCACAGATGCTGAATAATTGCAGTGCATAAACATGAACTAAATTTATGTTTTATATAGCTGTATGATCCTTTAAAGGTTTTTTTTGAGTTTTGTTAATTTTTTTTTTTTTTTCTCAGTTTGATGGAGTTTTACTTTACTTTATTCCCGTCTTTCAAACACTTTTGTCTCTTTTGGAAGCCCAAGATTAATTAGTTGATTCTCTCTTTTCTAATTCCATCTACAGTTCAGAGGCACGTAAAACCACAAAGCAAGATAATAACCAATAAATGGAATAATTAATTCAATGCACTGAAACTAATTTTAATTTATATTTCTCAAACATTCTCACTAGGGAACAGAGAACCTGGAGTTCTAGGGACTGAGCTGCTCCACTTCTGGTTGTTTTGAATATGTTGTGGACAGAAACATAAGTTTCTGAAAAAGTGGAAGTTACGACAGCTAAAATCAGAGGGGAAATTAATAACCAAAAAAATTTAAAAACTAGCAAGAAGTAGGAAAAAGTTACTAATTATTTCAATCATAACCTCTTTCAATCAAAACTATTTTGTCTGCCTCACAAAGGAAACTGAGTATCTAAATCTCTGATGTTGAACAGCCCGCTGACTTCTCACGGCTCTGCTACTTGGTGGCACAGACTCTTGCCATGGCTCACGTCCTGCAGAGAAGTAGCCCATCACTACTGGCCCTGAGATCAGTGGGAAGCACCAGGAATCTCTGCTGCACTGGGCATGTAGAGCTGCATCTGCCTGCAGGGGCTCCAGGTTCATTCTGGTCTGTGGTGTGCTGTGGCGGTGGCTACAGTGGGGACTGGGGACTGTGCCTGTGGCTCACCGTGCGTGTTTCTGATGCCAGAGCTACCTGGAAGACATCTCTTCCACAGTTGTCTCTTCCTAGCAGGCATTCTAAAGCTCCTTGAAGAGTTCCCTTGGTCCCTGGACCAAACCAGATGGCACCGAACCACTGCTGAGTCAAGGGTCCCCTCATGAGTATTGTCCTAAAGTCCCTACTGTCTCACTTCTCCTGCTAATAACTAAACAAAATCCACTTCCTTGGAAAACTGGTCAGCTCAGTACAAAGTCTGATGTGTTCATTAACCTTAAGAAGTTAGGACCAAAAAAATTGCCATTTTAGGATCAGAGAAATAATCAGCCTTGTGACAAACGTGACTGAGACATGTTTTGAGAAAAATGACTTCTCCCTTATCTTTAGTGTACATTTTGCTTCCTAGTCCCCCAAAATCAACAAACAGTAAGTACAGTCCAAATTTTTAGGATGAACTTTAATTATGTACTTTACTTCTTGAAACCTGAGTTCATATTCCTTTTTCCCCATCTGAATCAGCTCAAAAGAAATCTATTTTAGCACTTAATATTTTCTTAAGTATTGGGTAGATGCTTTATTTTCCCACCCTTTCCTGTGATACACATTAGTACCCATGTCATAATGTTAGAGAGATGATTGCAAGAAAGACCCACTAGATAACTACTTTTTGCTCAGTACTTAATTCAATGAAACGGATTTAAATATACGCATGTTTTAAGCACAAATCAAATAAATAACCACTCAATAAAGAATCCCACTTACATGCCAGAAAGGGTAAATCTTTAATGACTGGAATCACTGAAATTTTCTTTAATGTTTTCTGGCCCAATTTTCGATTAAAATGCAGTACATTATTAATGCCATGGAAGGGACAGCAAAGAAAGCAAATAAAAAGTTCAAAATAGGACTCCATATCTAATAAGCAACCGTGACAAAAGTACCACAATACAAAACTTCATAGTAATTATTCCATTGCACATAACAAAGTAACTAGTGGAGCATAAAGCTAACAATTATTGTGTGTTGATAGTTCAAGCACAGTATGCTTTCTAAATGCTATCAAACAGTAGCAAACTATGCCAGAAAGCACAGCCTCATCCAATAGCTTTATGCAAAATACAGACACTTACCAAGTCTTAAAATCTAGTACAAAGTACTATAACGTTCCTAGGCTTCATATTATGCTGTAAAATGCAATGAAAAAGCCCAAGCCTGTAAAAAACAAACAAAAATTCCTCATTTGCCTGCTAGGTATTCCAGAGATTTTTTTTTTAGAGTTTTTAAAGTACTACCATTCCCTTGTGTGTGTGATCCATTTTTTGGATATACTTTACAGCCCTCATGTAGGTCCTTTCTGTTTGTTCTTTATTGACAAGAACATGTTGCCAAATCAAAGTTTTTCCATTTGTCTTTTCAACAATTCTAGCATATTTTGGGTGCACCTTGACACAGAAATATAGTTAGTATACACAGCAGTTGTGTTCATTTGATTTAGAAAGTGAAACAAAGCAGGTTATTCTCTGGAAGAAAACCAATTTAGATCTGCAAAAGAAAGGAAGACGGCTGAAGAGTGAGGGCTCCACCTCAAAATGAGCAATCGTCTTATGCTCTGAAGAATCCTGGAGAATTATTTTGACACCTGTTTACTGTTCTTTTTGCTGCTAGGTTAACATAGTGGAGTGCTTCCTTCAGACACTGAATTTGGCTTCAAGTCTCTTATTCACACCTTTTAGAATGAAAGAAAAAAAAGTAAAGGTGCTATAGTTCAGACAGCTCATTCCTTCATTGAATCTATTAATTTACCTATTATATGCATTGGTTATGTAACCTTTAGCGACTACAATCTACTCACCTTTTAGTTAGGTCTGCTTTTATGACTTACAAATTGTTAGTCTGTGGTTTAGCAGGAGCAAATGTGCAACTGGAATCACATTAGCATGTTTAAAGGCATGTAACACACTTTGCAAAGAGATCAACTATTGAATTAGGAAGCGTGCAAGATTTAAAAGAATGATCAACTAGTAAGTTTTGGAATATAAGCAGCAGTAAGACAACAAATTTCTACATTGAATTTCAGATTTCCAAAAAGTTGGAAGCTCCTATTGGAGATTTTCAGTAAAAAGTAACAAAATACTTCATAGTTATATGTACTCTGGATGTGATAACTACAAAGGCTCAGGACTCAGCGGTCAGCTTCTAAATTTGTTTTATTCTTTCAAGTTTGTAGGTCCAGTGTGTGTGAACAACCATATTTGCCCCTTGGTATCCTCCAATTTTGCTGAGAGATTATGGCTGCAAAGATGAAGTCTGCCTGCCCTGATGCCATGCTGTCCCAAACCTCTGCTCAAAATTACAGGAGTGTCTGTCTCTCCCAAATTATTGCTGCTCCCAATATTTAGCAGCCTGAAGAGAACCACACTTTTTAATAGGAGTAGAATTTCTAGTACTGCTGTATATCTATGAAAAGCTTCAGAGTATAGTGATATTTTGACAGAGGAGAGTGGAGGAGGTTGTATTATAAGCTGTTCATGCTGTAGCTGTCCTGTGAATATATAGAGGTTGTCAACCACCAAGGTTGCTGTGTTTTTCAGCAGTCACTCAGTGCCAAGTAGCATGATGGAGGATTGCTACATTCGGCATTCGAGTCCTAGGCAATCCATACTGTATAACAGGAGTTCCTGAATAATATAACAAGACAGCAGATGACAGTGACTGCTTCAGTTTGGCTCATCTTAGCCTCTTCAAGGTTCAGTTGCCCACATCCTTCTTTCTGTGCCAAATGTGACTGTAATGACAACATAAACATAATGTAAAATTTTGAATTTTATAAGCAGACGAGTAATTGAGCTAATTACGTCCATCTAGTTTTTTAGAATTGCTAGGTGCTGCTGCAGGGTGCAGTGGGTCTCTCTGGGACATCAGCACTCTTGTTACCAGATGAAAATAAATATTTTTTTTCTGTCTGAGACTCTGAGCCCAGTCTCTGAGGGCTCATCTGCTCAGTCTGCTGTGGCTGTAGTTTCTTTGGGACATTTTTGGGAGACACAGCCAATTCAATGCCACTTATCTCTCTCTTTTCTGGAATATGGAGAAGTTGTTGCTTATTGCTTCACAGTATATGCCATTTGGAGTGACAGCCTCACAAGACAAGGAGGATACTTCTTGTGATACTGACTCTGTTTGTGGCCTTTGTTTCTTGCTGTGATGTACACAGCTTCATTTTTGTGAAGATTCAGCATCTGCTGTAAGACCGAGTTCTTTTAAGGAGGAAGATTTCAAAGTGCACCTCATTATTTTATTTCTTTAATAAAGAT
>JAOTQP010000001.1:56644824-56666955 GCA_026413545.1 Cichladusa arquata
TATAAACTACCTTGGTCTTGATTTTTAGCCACTCTTATCTTTTAAGTCCATCCACTCAGGATTTTGTGCCGTTCTTTTTTCTTCTTTTCAGATATCCTACTGAAAAACAAAATAAACAAAATAGTCCCAAAAAACTGAATTTCAAGTGAACCAGATTTCCCCAAGCCCAGTGTACAGTGATGAGGTTATTTGTGAGGAAGGCCCTAGTTCTTGGTGAACGAAGGCTAATGAAAATTAGCATTCTAAGAGGATTTTCTGCAGCTGTCTTCATAAAAAGAAACTGATTAGTGGTTTGGACGGTTCTAACTCTGTAAATTATCAAACAAAATACGGCAGAAGCATCCATTTACGTATATGAAAATTACAATTTGAACATCACACTTAGAGCACATTAATCAACTTCATCTTTTGTTTTTATGCCTAATGAGCCTTTTCAGAAAGGTAAACAGCTTTCTAAATAAAGTTGCCTTGGCAAAAACGGATAAAATGCATAACTATTTGGTATTTATTTATTTATTTATTTATAGTCTTTGCTATTAGTTTATTTATTTATTTATTTATTTATTTATTTAAGTAGGTACAATTTGTTAAGATGTGGATGAACATTTGGAATGACCAGGCTTCTGCATTATAAACGGCAGCACCAACAGAGGCAGAAATAAATACAGCTTATTCTTGTTCTCTCCCTTTTCTCTTTAGTGATTTAGTCTCTTTCACAACAATGCTTGTAATTGTGCAAATGTGAGACTCATATCTCACCATCTTTTGTCTGCACCTTCTTCCTGTTAAAGGTTTAGTTGTCAAAAAGGCACCCCTCATCTTCTTTCATCTGTGGATCTAGGGGAGGGGGGGTTGGTGAAGGAGCTGCTGTTTTTCCCCAAAAGATCTACATTTAAGTATTGCTCATTGTCTTTGTAAGTATTGCTCATTTAAGTTTTGCTCTTTGGTGTTCAAGCCATGAAGCACAGTTGCTTTAACTGTTTGTAGTTTTTTTTTTTTATTATACTTGGTGTTTGTACTGGTTGTTCTGATTGTTAAACATATAAATAACACCCTGTTGCAGAAGGTTTCCAGAATTAATACAGTGATTCAGCTTCTCAAAAAAATACTCTAAAAAATAAAATGGTATGTTAGAATTGGGATAAATTTTCAGCCTCAGCACAATGGAAATGTGATGCTTCACTTGGTTACACTGATATGCTTTGGATTTACTCCATCAAAGTCAATGTATCAAGGCCGTAGCATCTCTGTGCAGACCTTTGGCTGTATATGAATGCTGCATCAAGCCACACTGAAAAACTTGAGTAAGTGTTTTTGTTTACTGTGAGATGCCATAACACAGTATATCATGTCCCTGTGCTCTGCTCCAGGTGTGGGATAACTCAGTTCTGTGTCCTTCAGTGAGCAGCATGGAGATGACTTCTCTGCTCTTTCCTTATTACCATCTGGATGGTGCTGAAATGATTACTTATGAGACTACCAGTGACAAAAAAACATTTTCTCATCCTTTTCTACCTTATGATGATTAGGTGATCCTGGTGCTTCTGAGAGTAAAATGCACCTGACTACCTGATCTCTGTCTACTCTGTGTGATTGTACTCATGGATTAAGCAAAGCAGAAGTTGAATCAACAGGTACTCTGTCACCTGCTGGATGCTTGGGAAGGATACTTTACTCTGTATTCTTATACTGATTATCTGTGCATATCACACAGTTCCTTCCTGAAGGTTTTTATAGAACACATATTAGTCTATATTTACTCTACAAGAAACTTTGTAATTTCAAGTGAAGATTCATTTCCTCCTCAGTCTCCTCAGTCAATAGCATTCTGTGAAAATGTGTAAAAAAGCAGACCTCACAGGTGACAGGGTGGAAATTGCATGTTGTAAGCAAAAGATGGAATCTCAAAAACATGCTACTTTTTTTTTATTAGTGCCTTTTCATATATGGTATTTCACATAGAACCATCACCATGAATGTCTTGTTAGAGCTTTGGGGAGTCAAAGGACTTTGAAGGGACTTTTTCTTGCCAATGAACAGCTGACATGAGAAGAGGAAAGATAGACCACAAGAGTGGATGTACAGAAACAACAAATAAGAAAGGCAAGAAAATTTCAATGTGAGATGTGAAATTCTGCACTCCAAAAACTACATGCTTTCATCCCACTTGAAGAAAAAGTATTTCCACCAGCCTGCAGAGAAGTTATTTTGCACAAATTTTCCTGACTGACATTAAGACTTCTTTCTTCTTTCCAAGAAAATTTGGGATATCCTGATAGAACTCTGCCCCAGAGAATGCTAGCAAGCTTCTCTTGGAGGTAATGGAGATATTCCAAGCTGCACAACCCTTGTTTTTAGTAGTAATGGATAGGACATGGATTAGATAATATGTTACTGAGAGCTAGAACAAATATCTGGGAATAGAACTGTCTATTGATCACTAGACTAACATATGGAAGGTAGTTAATATTCCTCTAGGAAGCAAGAGTCCTGTGCTATTTCATATCTCTGCTGCAGAATATGCTGATCTAATGTCATGCATTTAACTCTCTCCCATTTTATTTATTATACTGTATTAGCAAGATTTTACAACATATTAAAGTACAACTTTGCAAAGGGTGATCAATGTATTTGCTCAACATAAGTGTGCATGAAACTACTGTTGCAGTGGAATTCATTATGCTTGTTTGTTTTTCATGTTTAAAGTAAATTAAAATGTTGCCTTAAATAATACCAGTTTCTTTCAAATTTCTGACCTCATGATGGCAAGTGAACCCATAGGTCCAGGCTTCCAACAAAGCCAGGGTAAACCCTTGGCACTTTGCCTTGGATGGTGATCTGCCAAGAAACTGCTTACAGCATGCAACCCCCTTTGCAGGAGGCATAAATGGCAGGCACGAGTCACAGTTAGAAAGGCTGCCAGGGCACTCTGATTTGATACAGATTTGTTCCTTCGGTAGGTGAAATAACTCTTGGTTATCTCCTAGGTTTAAAAAGGGCTGCCTTTTAATGACTGAACTTCTAGATGTGGCTGAAAAAATGCTACTGGACGAGATCCAGACAGCTTCGTACTGAAGCACAGGAAAAATGCACATGTAAGGAAATAGGGTTGAATATCAATTCCTTATCACCAATTATAATAACAACTGAAGCCTTCTATACTGTACCTTCTTTGAAAAAGGATAGTACACAATTTTTATACAGGAGGTCTATTTATTGAAGTTCATACCAGTGATGTGCGTTACGACATGGTCTTTCTCCCCTTTATTTTCTTTAATCGCTCATCATTCTATCAAATATATTTCTTCCTAGTGATGGATACTTTAGGCAAACCCCTTGACAGGAGCCTGGTAGTAGTCATTGTAGTGAATTCAAGTAAAATTCTTCCTGTTCAGAAGATCTCAGAGTCAAGTGCTGTCTTTTAAGCTGTCACAACTTAACAGATAGCTCCCACTGACAGGAGTAACCACACTCCTCTTGCTTGCCTTGTGTTGGATGTGTGATCATATCATGAGTAGACTCATAGATTTTAAATTAATTTAAAATATGTCACCTATTTCAACACCACCCAAAATAAAAGGGGTGAAGAAAGTTTTCTGTTGGTTTGGTTCTTTATTCTGTCTCACTTGAAGAGCTGATGAGCAACCAAATGGGTGCAAAAGAGAGTAGAGTTATGGGATTAGGAAAAGGGCTGGGTTGGGAGATGAGCTGTTTCGTCATGGCCAGGGAGCTGTTATATTGAAGCAACTATAATGTGAAGCCTTAGATTTTTTTTTCTTCAGAATAACTGCTCATATTTGAAAAATATCCCCCCCCTGCAGATTTGCATTCTGTGCCTGTATTTTGTTCATGATGAGCTCAGAATCTATGAGCAGGTTTGATAGGCTTCCCAGAATTCCTTGGTATCTATAAAATTATTCAGATAACTTGTGGTTTATGTACTTATTAGTGTCTCTGTATGTATATGCATATGTGTATGCAACAGTATAGAATGAAATGAGCGTGATCTGATATATTGCTTTCCATCTGCTGTAGAAATATTTTTAACACCTTCAAAGTAAAATAATGACAACAATAGGCAGGTTTTTTTTTATTTCATTTATTGAAAAATGATCAGGGAACACAGTATAACCCTATCTGAAGGTGACATACATAATTCTTTAAGATATTTGGCACTCTAGGGATGATTTACTTGGTATGCTGCCATTAAACCTACCATGTACCTTACTTTTTAGTATTCAACTAATCTGGGGTTATTTTGCTGCGCTCAGTTGGCTTTTTTTGTACATCACTCATTGACCTCTTCTTTGTACTTTTTTCACCTGCCCACTTATTGGCACTCTAACTCACTTGATAAATGGAGTGCCATTTCTGCAAATGCAATAACTACAGTTTGTTTGGTAACAGAAAGGTCTGATCACCCCACCTGTGATCCTCACATATTTGTTACCAACCCTCCTGGGCACAGAAGATATTAAAGCAGGCTTGCAGAAAGCATTTTTAATGGATCCAGTGTTTCATATGAAATTCTGCACAGATAATTCCTGAATTAGAAATCTCAGACTGTAGTGAGTGTCTTACTCCAAACGCTGTATGTTTAATGTTCATTGTTCAAAGTAAACACATAATGTTAATATTTGAATAAAAATTTATTTTTCAATAATGTTTTAGGAGGCTTTCATCTTGTGAATACTCAGAAACAATCCTTTAACTTTCTGTTATATGCTTATTCCTTCTGGGAATATTGTTTCTAGAATTTAAGTAGGCATCATATTCTTTATCCACATTCATGTGTCCTGGAGACATGGCATTGTGAAAAAAAAGTCATTTCAAAACAGGTGTAAACCTTATTTTGCAAGGAAGTTAAATTATTTCTATAGCTGTCTTACACCCATAAAGCAGGCCAGTAGAGCCAGAAAATATTAACACATATGGCCCAATATATACACAAACATGATGGGAGGGTAACTTCTCTAAAAGCTTTCATAAGCTTATAGGGATTTTTTTTCCCCTAGCTTTTGTGCAGTTCTTGTTGCCCTCCAAATTCTGACTGAATTATTAAGATCTGTTCATCAAAAATATATATTATAGAATTATCTTTCTTAAAGGCTGATTTGAAATCTTTATTTGCAAGTTGAAGTCAATAGATGTGAGATTCTGAACATCTTTTGTATTAAACTGTACCACCTTTAACTGATATGTCCTTGTTATCAAATAATGACAGCTTCACAGAAATACTTTCACATTAACTGCTGAGCTTGGAATACAAAGAAAAAGTAGCACTTTCTAGTGATTAATTTTATTAATTTCTTGTTGTCAGCTCCTCTGGAGCAGTTTATTATGTCATTATTTCCAGATGTCACAGTGGACAATGGCATGCATGCTTAAAGTTTGATGGACAAGTGCCTTGTTTCTAGGAAATAGAGCCCCATGTTAAAAGGTATATCTTCTTAGAGAGCTGAATGCCTGTGTTTGGCATTATGATTTCTTCGTGTACATCAGAATTCGTGTGAGCAGCTGTTTTGGCAAGGATAAAACAGATGAATTTTGGAAAACAATACAAATATTGTTTATTTCAGTATTTGAACAAGCAAATGCCACACTAAACTCTTTCAGTCTTCTTCTCATCTGAAAAATATTAAATGATGGCTATTTGAAGTAATCATTCATAATGATATCTAGTTAATGTGATTAATAATTTTTGCCAGAAAAAAACTTTTCTTATTTCTTTGTCTTTTTAAAAGTATAGGATTATGCCTAAAGGAATAGGGATTTGTGGATTTTGTTTTTCATTTTGTGATGACTTTTTTTAGCAGAAGGTGGTAGCCTTTCTGAGACATTACTCACAAGCAGCACATTCCTACTTTTTGATTTTTCATTTTAGGTGGATAGGCTAAAGGAAACAGCCAAGCAATTTTCTAAAAATGAATAACAGCTTTGTTAATTAGCTTCCAATTTCTATATAAATCAGATTTTTATTAGAGCATATCTCTCTGTAGTCTCTGATATATTGGAAATGTAAAGATTTTTTTCTTCCTAAAGAAAGAATTTTTGAATAATAAACTCATGCCACTCACACTGGGTTTTTTTTCCTAATTACTTCCCCACCCCATTTAGAAATCTTTTATACCAAACAAAAATAATGATAATTCCACAAAATAAGTTTTGCTTTCTATTGCATCTTTTTTTTTTTTTTTTTTTTTACCACAAATGAAGGAAGTATTAGTGTGAAGACTGAATATTTGATCTGAAAAGAATATACATACAGAAAGACTAACATTTGGAAAAGAAACTGCAGTTTTAGGAAGATGTATTTGTTTTCAGTCCTTTGCAAAACTCAGAGAATGGAAAAAATGATTAAGTGCAACCATGAGGTCTTTTTGTTTTGCCTCTGACAAAGGACGCTACATTTAAAGCTACCTATGAGAAGGCTGGGAAGGAGGTCGCCTTCTGATTTGCCAAACTAGGAAGCATTTTTTGAATCAAAAAGGAATGTGGCATCTAACTAAAAGAGATTAACATTAAGCCCACAGCGTAAACAGCTTGGGTGGAAAAAAGGAAGCTGATTAGCAATTCAAGCTTTATCTTTACTGAAAAGCGACTGATGCACAGAGAGTTCTGGCATTCTTCACCTTTTGTTGACCATCTGTACCTATGAGCTCCCCAACAGAGATGCAGCTCACTTGGGGACAGAAGAGCAGAAGGGCATAGCCTCCTCTACAAGAGCCACAAACCAAAAGCCACGCTAAACACCATCAATTAAAATTCATTAGTCCTGTAGGAGCTGCCCATTAGAGTGTTGAGTGTGCACAGATGCCGCTATTACAAGCATGACACCAATAATTAAGCACCAAAAGTAGGAGGACTTCACAGCCTATTTAGCAAAGATATGATCTCTCTGTTCTTGCATAAACTTTGCCATAATTTTAATTGCAGTAAATTTCACCTACATTGGTCAAAAGAAATATTGCCTTTCCACTTATAACTGCTAGGACTGTTGCTTTCTAATTAGGTTTAAGACACATAACAAAATAGATGAGATTACTTTAAGGAAAAAATGCTGTGCTATTAGAAGTGCATTAGTTATGATAGATGTCTATACTTAGTCAAGAAAAATTAAAGCCCAATTTATTCTTATATGTTTTCCTGTTGACTGTCACTGTTGACTGATGACTTGTCTTCAGAATGCATCTGCAATGCTTTAAAATAAATAAGAAAGAGATAGTTATCTGTATGCATTTTGTTGGCAATTGCTTTTTATTTCCATTTAAGCTTGGTTTTCCAAAAACTTCAGAGTGTAGGAAGTGATTATTACTTTTTTCTTGTTTTCTTCACTCAAAGATTGGGAATATCATAGACTTTGTCTGACAAAGAGCAAACTACTATCTTATTCTATTATCTGCTTACAAATGAGTATGTGAGGCTTTTTGGTCTTTTTTATTTGATTGGTTTATTGTAACTTCTTCCTTAAATTGTATCTATGCTGTAAGTCAGAGCTGCTATAGGAGGGGTAGGAAGTGTATCAGACAAACTTGGAGAAATTCACAGTTTAATTTATTCTCCCTTCCCCTCACCCATTGTTTGGAGCAATGGATAATAATTGGTTCCTTAGAATTCAGTTTCAGTGTCTTATTTCATATATTGAAGTCTTGTGAATTCATCTCTGGAGGAAACCCACCTTAATTCCAGTGTGTATGCGAAGTGATGAACAATAGGGTAGATGCAGATCCCAGCTGCATGAATTCTTTTTTTGTTCCACAGGAAACAAGGTGGAAAAAAATCTGTAAGCTAGACATGCAAGTTCCACTCTCTGCCTATACCAGTCTCCTAGGAGCTGGACAATAAAAGATAAATAGGTCATTTTGCAGTGTTGTCATTGTGGTAGGCAGAAAGGAAAAATAATCTTTCTTAAATCAGGAAAATGACAATAACCAGCTCTTTCCCCTTAAACTGTCTAATACTGCAAGGTTAGCTTTGGAAGTTTGTACTGAGAATTTATGGAGAGAGAGAATTAGTGTGCCATACATAAAAATTTTAGTGTACAGCATAGTAGGAGTCCAATAATATTTCAGGATTAGTCAAATTCATTAGCTACATCAAATCAAGAAATAAGTGAATGAATATGGGTTTTTTCAGGTACTTCTAAAATTTATATTTAGAAAAGTAACTGACTTTTTTTCTGTGATGGCCAGCTGCCCTGACTCAAGCAATGACAACAGCAGCCAGTGTTTTGTCTCTGCTGGTGCGCCTACTGTTATCTCAGTGGTGGCAGCAGGAAGAGCAAAAGTTTGAGGGAAAGGAATACAATACAAAGGCAGCAAGTCTCTAAGCATTACTTGCAATCACTGCTTTTGTGATACAATGGCATAATCACTTCCTGGCTACATATATACATATATGTGTACCTTTGGTTATTTTTGATGTATATTTTGATCCATGTCTGATAATGAGGTCTTCTCTGCTGGTAACTTTTCTCTTGCAAGTTAGTTACAATGAAAAAAGAAATCTAGCTGAGCCTCCCATAAAAGTTAAAAAAACAGTTTTGTTCAAAATTGCACTTTGATTGAAGTGCAAAAGTTCAAAGCCAAAAGCAGCTAAATATACAGTAGAGAAAATAGTTCACATTCTTTAGTAATGAAAAATATACCAATTTATCACACATTTTATTCTTCCAGCTTGACTTCCATTTTACAAAAGTAAAAGGAAAATTATAGATATATTTCATGGAGGCATGAAGAACTATTTCAAGTTCATTGTAAGCTGTGGCCATGCATGAAAAATGAAAAGAAGGTGGCATTGGTTTAAGTAAGTCAAGCCAAGTAGGAACGAAATAAAAAAGATAAAATATTCCTTAAACTAGTTGTGACTGACTAGAGGTAGCTTGGTGGTCAGCATAAATATTTTCAGTACAAGGCAAATGAAAAAAACAATAGTGAGAAGTATGTGAAATAAAAATTGCTGATCAAGTCATAAGTCTAATAATTTACCTGACTTAAATCATAGTTGTGTGTATAGGAAGCAAAATGCAATTTCCACATACTTCAAGAAAATAATAGCTTGCAAATGACACTGAAAATATGTAAGCATTTTAGTCTAGCTCTATGAGGGTAAATATACATTAAGAGCTAATTTTGAAAAGGGAAATCTTGAACTAATTCTACAGCTATGATTCCTGTTTCAATCCAAGTTGCTCTCATGTTGTTTTCAGGGTAAATATGACTCAATGATTTACACTTGATTCACTGTTTTTGACAATAAATATAGTGATATAATTTCTCTGTTGTTGAAGCTGGCATGCACAACCTGTATATAGACTGTAAAGCAATGGTTAGCTCTGCACATGTGGCCTCTCGGTTAGCAAGATAAGGGAATAATGTGGGTATAGTGGAACTTCCTTCAAGTCTGTCCAGCCAGCTTCTCCCCTCACTGAAACTTGGCTGCAAGGGAAGTTGCAATGTACCTTAGCTCTATCTCACTCCAATGCAAAGGTAGGACACACCCAAGAAGGTTAAGGCAGAGACAAAATCTGAAAAGGCCTTCTGAACCACAAAAAACTCCATGGAGTTATCATATATAATATCTATTCTTTTTCACTTAGGAAAAAGTAAAATATGTGTCTGCATTTAGTAGTACAGCATGATATAGTAAATTTCAGCTTTTTAGTGCAGACTACAACACGGTTCCATGCAAACATCAATCCTACATAGAAATACAAGAAAAATGTAAGCTAGTTAACACTGCAATGAATGAACTCTTCCAATGGAGTAATTAAGATTCCAAATAATTTCAGTGTTTTGAGCTGTTTCATTCAGATGGAATCTAAGACAGTATTAACCTATATATGAGCAATATACAGAAATCGTCTGATCAGGGTTTCTGCAGGAAATCGTCAGTTAGGTACCCAATATGGCAATGACCCCTCCAGACTCATTATCAGAGGCTGCAGTCTGCCTGCAGAAAGCACATCCTCCAAACACTATCTCTCTGGGTAGTAATTCAATTCTGGTATCGTTCATACAAGAATGTAGAAATGGTCTTGACTTACAACACAGGACACAAGAGATAACGCTTAATCAGATTATCACTTCATCCAGACAAAGATTGTTATTTACCAGGAAAAAAAAAAAAAGGGGGGGGTGTTGGGATTTGAAAGCTTAAGGATTTCTTAGTTTCTTGCAGAAATTATAACCACTGGAATCTTCTGTGGGTTTGGGATGTTGTTGCTCCTGCTGTGCAATACTGCATTAGAGACCTGCCTCCTTTCATAGCCTGGTAGGTCAGCAATGGTTTTTTGAGGCATCTGCATACTAAAAAGAGATAAAAGCATTGGAAATATCTGCATCATCACCACAGCAGAAATAAATAGCCTTTTCTCTACCATCACAGTTCAAAAGCTGTATACTCTTGGGATATTGTTATTCTCTGCAGCCAACAGGCTAAGCAGTCTCTGAATAAACACAGTAGACTACTAAGTGTTCTCAAGTTTTTTTACTGGAAGATGTGACCTAAATGAATACTGACCTAAAGACCCACAGTCTTAAACCAATGTAACCTACACTAACTGCTTTCTTTCCTTTACCAGTGTTTGGACACCTTGTATGTAGTGAAGATCAAGAAGGTCTGAGAAATATTTGTGCTGAAATACATTGTGTATTCCTATGAATCCTGATCTTGACAGATCAGTAATTAATAACATTAAACAATACTAATGGAGAAAAAAATAACTAGTACATAAACGGTATCTGGAAAAGTTGGCATTCAGGAGATGTGACTTGCCTGTAGTTTTCCCTTTGCAGGCAAAATCAGTTCGAGTAGAGTTGACCTAGCAACAGCATGCTATCATCTTTGCTAACATTTTGAATTCTGAACAATGACACAGCAGCATCAGTCTTAACAGAAAAAAAAAAAAAAAAAGCCCTTCTTCAAGCAGAAGAAAGTATTTTAGATTTTAAAACTGTTATTGCTTCATATTTCTGCTGCCTTGACACCCATCAACCTGACATATTGTTGTTGAGACTTTATGACATTGTGGGAGTACTTTGTACAATGTTATCATTGTTCACCCATTTTTTTTCCACATCCATATGAGACATGGACTTTCCATGTAATCTATATGAGTTTCATCATCCTCAAGGATCAGGAATGTCTTTTAACCTTTAAAACACTTTTGCTATGACTGCTAGCAACACTTGCTGTGGTATATTCTTTATGAATGAATATCCAAAGGATATATACCAACTCCTAACCCAAGTTAAATCAGTATGTCTTTGGTATATTACACATACTCAGGTACTGCAGGTGACAGGGATAAAAGGGCAGTGATGGGAAAGATGAGTACTACTACAAACACCAATAATCTTCTGAACTTTCATAAAAATAAACCCATGCTTAAAATAAGTGTATATTTGCAGAGTCCATTTATTATTTTTTAATATCTGAAACCACATTTATTAGAAGAATCTTTATATAAAACATTACATACTTTTTTATAAAAAGGTGGGAGTATGAGCTCAAGAGGTACTTCTTATTCTCCTAGAGTAAGAGGCTTTCCACCAAATACACTTAATGTTTTTTGTTAGTTAAATAAAGCATCTTCTCCTAAGAAAAACATTTGATTTTTGTGTATACCAAAATTTTTAAAGTCCTATCTTTATCCTTGCTTTTCTGTCCTTTCAAAAGGGCATTCTATACAGATAGAAAATCTCTGTAGATTTCAATGAGCCTTTTGAGAACCCCATACACAAAGACTCAATTCCAAAACCTTAAAGCAAAGATAAGCTGAAAGAAAATGTGGAAAAGTACCTCTTTTGGTGGGTACTTGTCTTTTCTATTTTGAAAATCCATATGATGCGAATTTTCTGTGGATCTTTAAATTGTAATTTATGCTGATAGTTTTTACTTGCCCATTAGTTTTTATTCTTCTTTTTATTTGTCACCTTCTTTTTATTTGTCTCTCTTATGATGAAAAAAGTATTTTTGCTTAATTGGTGGCACAGGAGTACAGGTGCTTTACGATTCTATTCTATACAGGCTGTAGACTTGAATTCCAGGCCTGTAGTATTGTGTCAAGCATAGGTATAACATCAAAGGCTAAAAATGAGAAAAGCACTTAAAGAATACCAATGAATCATAAAATTCCCCAAAATCTTTTAGAATAAAATCTTTTTTTTAAAGACAATTTTAGAGTTACATTGAGTTTCTAGATATTCATTTTTCTTTGGGTTGGCTTTTTTTTTTTTATTATTATTATTATTTAATTGTATTGTCATTGTTAAAAGCATTTTGTTTACTCTGTTCCTTAATACAGTCAAGATGCCCTTGTCTAATGCACAATATTATGTTCCTTAATAGGTTCTTGTTATGGTTGCTGTTAGGGGAAAAAAAAACCACCTTGGTAGAATTAAACAGCAAACTGGGTAGGTAATCTACCATGTAGGTGACTTAGCACGTACAACAAGTGATTTAAATTTTGAACATATAGTCTGCTGTAAAAGAGAAACAATGTACGAAAGTAATTTCTTTCTGTAAGCATTTATTTGTCCATTGCTCACCCAAACTGAAGGAAAAATAGTAAGTCAATGTATCATATCACTCCTTTCCTGGGATGGAGCATCACACTGATAATTGGTTAGTTCATTTCCAAGGGATGCTGCAGCATATTTTCTAGATTTCATTTTTTCCTTTTGTATTATTGGTTCAGCAATTCTTTGCTAAGTTCAGTGTGGTTCATTAGCTTATCTGAAGAAAATGGATCTGGTACTTTCAAGACAGATTCTTTCTGTGACTTTTCTAATTAAGTCTCTTTCATCAAACAAAAAGCTGCCCTTTTTACTTGACAAACATTTGTTCTAATTTGGCATTCACTCTGTTTTTTGGTACTTGTACTTCTTTCTATCTCTCCCTCTCTCTCCACCAACAGCAGAAGCAGCTGTTGGTCACAGGATCACAGTGTCTGACATTTACTCTAAATGTGCTTGGTTATTAAAATAGCTCACTCTTAGACAAGCTTATCAGCAGAAAAAATACAATAAAGCAGTTCCAGTATGTTGTGTGGGTACATTTCTAATAAAGTGCATTTTTAATATTTCAGTGCACCACTATTAATGCATGCATTTGTAGATATAAAATGTACCTTCCCTTGTATGTGGTTTTGAATCCTAAATAATGATGCATTAGACAGGTGGGACATACTGATCCACAGCAAATAAATATATTGTATACACTGGAGGCCTAAATTTTATAGGGAGAGCATATTTGCCTACTTTTTTATTAGCATATTCTAAAAAATCGTCGGTTTTGAGAGCTCTGCTTCAGGGTGTATTATCGTACAGGAAGGGAGAAGAAAGTTCAAGAAAGTTTTAGTAAAAGCACTTTTTCACAATGCTCAGAAAACCTTTATGAAAGCTTTCTTTGGACAGGCAGATCATTGACTAATTCTTCAGGTATGTACTTTTCTCCTATATGAAAAAATGTGATATGAGGTCAAGTGCTCACTGAGGAAGAAAGAGTTTGGGCTTTCAGGTTTCCCACTGAACAATGGGAAGATATTGTCAGGCTGTGACAAGCATTGCTGTACACAGTTTATGCTGCTATTCTTTAACTCTCTCTAGTGCCATTAGCTTGCCAACCATGTAGTCTGTAAGTAATAGGTTGCAATAGCAGCTAAAATTGACAAGCGCTTAGCCCAGAGCATGGACTGAATGTAATTCATAGGGTTCCTGAGTTAATTTCCAATACCTGTTTCATCAAGGCAGACTGATAGATGACTGCCAGCATCTTCAGTCTTTATCTGCAAATCCCTCTGTCTTTCACTGCCATCATTCTGGTGTTACTGTTGGGGTTTTTTTTTTCGTTTTGGTGTTTGTTTTTTTTTTTTCCCCTTCTCTTTACTTCTCTTTTCCTAGCTCTCCTTTTCTTTCCAGTCTATTTTTTCCTTCTTTATTCTTCGGTTTTTATTTTCTTTCTAGGATTCTTTCCCTTACATTTGCTCCTCTCTATTTTCATAAATATAAATGCAGCTTACTCTATAGGCTCATCATTCATTCAGAGTAGAAGCCCTCGCAGCTAAAAGCAAGACCTTCAGATTTTACTGAAGAACATTTTTCCATGTGGCCCGGTTTAAAGTGATGCTTCTTTAGGGACTGCAGGATGAAATACGAAGTTTTCTGAGACAGGAAATCTGTGATGTTGGACAGATGGTGAGGCATCAGTGCATACACAGAAATGCATTTTACTTTTATATAGGGGATGTTCTCAATCAGTTTCAGCCTGAGAAAAGAGTTTCTCCTGTTGCATCATTGGCATTTCATGTGTTTTGTTTTGTTTTGTTTAGGGTTTTTTGCTGTGGTTCACATTTTGTTTCTTATTTGGTTTGGGGTTTTTAGATCAATAGGTAAGTCAATTCAATTGTAATAAATTTTAAATATATTTATGAATTATTTGTATGCATGGCATTTGCCAATAGGAGCACAATTCAGGATTTCAAGTGATAGAGAACTAAAAATCAATAAGGCTATGGAAAATAAATAAATATTGCCCAATAAGGTCACAAAAAATAGTTTACTGAAAAATATAGCCATTAACTATGTCTATACAAATTAATTTCTCACTTCAGAAATATGAACTTATAAAATATTTATTATTTAAACAGTATAGAACAACACTCATTCCTATAGACCTCATGGGTGTGCTGCCAGTTTCAACATTGCTTTTGAGGTATATCCTTCTATAAAGAAGAAATTACCTTTTTTGAATGCGAAAGAATCTTATAAACAGTGACTACACAGAGCTCACAAGGACACCAGGTGAAGTTTCCTTCTATCTAGCTGCAATCACTTCTGCTCTGTAACCACATAAGGGGTTGTTTTGTTTAATAAAAGAAGTATATAATTTCCATGGGTAAATGCTTCTTCATTTTAATTCTGTTCTGTTAGCTGTTAATCACACTATAGACAGTTCTCTTCTACTTGCTTTGTGCAGCTTTTAAATCATAAGAATGAAACTTCTAAACTGCTTTTGAAAAAAGCTGACAGTCAAGAGTATAGAGTCTTTGGTTTCCATTATACTTTGGGCTTCCTGATATACATCCGTGCTGCAACAGAACACAGCCATTCATTTCTTTTTGTTTTCTTTGTTGGGCTTTTGTTTGCTTGTTGGTTTTGGAGTTTCTTCTTGTTGTGGTGGCGTTTGTCTGTTGTGTTTCTTTCAATGAAAGGGATGAAGGTATGCCATCAGGCTTTCCTACTGTTTTCCCGACCACAGTGCTTAGTATCTTTGGTGTACATTTGCAGGTATGAGTGATCTATCAGATTTCTCTGCTCTCCTGGAGAAATCAATATTTACAGGGCTCTTTGGAAGCTCATGCCAATAGAAAAATAGTTTTAATGGTAAAACAAGAACAAAATAAAATAAAAAAAAAAAAAAAAAAAAAACAAAGCAAAAACAAGGTAGTTCAAATAATATTGTGAAGGGCACAAACAGAGTGAGTGCCAGCTTCTAGGGAAGGCCACAGCTGCTGGACTGGTAACTGCTAGTGGTGTAAATGTGTAATTAAAAATAGTTTTATGTACAATCCTAGGCATATCATCATTAGAGATTTCCTAAAATAGAAATATAATTTAGAGCATTTTTAAACATTTTTGCAGTTTTTGTTAATATGTCTGATTTTTAGCTAAATCCCTTGTGGAACTTAAGATATTCTATTCAGTATTTTAAAAAAAAAAAGTATGTCTTACAATTAGCTTGGCACTAAATCTTAACCTGTATTTTTTCTGCAGGGAAAAAAATATTCTTTTTATTAATTCTTTTTGGAAATATGACCTGTTTCAGAACATGATACTGCATAAAAATAGAGTAAACTTAGCTTGCTAACCTATTTAGATTATTTTATTCCAAGCTTAAAGAATTTTGATTACTTTTTATTATAGCTAGACCAATGTCAAAGTCATTTTTTCTTTCCATCAAGTGAAAAGTGATGAGAAAAACACAGCTTGAAAGTTTCCCATTGCTCATATGGGTTGAATCTTCTTTATTTTGTACCTAATTCCAGCTTGTCTGTTCAAAAAAATTAAATAAATTATTAGTATTGCTTTTTCAAATGATTATAAATAATTTTTAAAAAGGGAAACACTAGAATATGTGCATACATGACTTGCACCTGGAGGAAGTCAGCTAAGAGAAAGTTCCTTGAATGATTTCTTGTTCTTTTTCCCTCATCATTTTTGAAAACAGAAGTGTTTGTTTGTAAGTCTGAACAGCCACATAAAATTCTTTCATGAAAAACATTGAATCAATGAACCCAAAATAATTTCAGCTGAAGATGCATAATCAATTTGCCCTTGGCTGTTCTGTTACTTGCCCCAAATATACAATTCTCATTTGAAGTACTATGACACATAGTAAAATTCAAATACAGGTAGTCTAGTCTAGAATTATTTTTGTTTTAATTTTATTCTAGAGATGTTTGCAGATCAGCACAAGACAACAGCAGCTATCCTAAGCACTACAGAGATATAAAATAGTTTTTGGGCACTAAAAAATCAGTGTGTATCAATTCTGACTTGCAACCTGACAAACCAGCCTGTGAGCAGCAGGTGGTGGGTAGCTATTTCATGCCCTGGGAGGCAGGAAAAACAATGGAACTGAGTATTTGAAGGATGGCTGTTCATATTGTTTCATTTCACTGGATGTAACCTGACAGCAAATGGTGGAAAAAGTGGAATGTCAGGAAACAACAGTTTAATAAAATGTTTTATATCAGCTATTTACAAGGTCACCTTAAGTTTCAATACTATCTACTGAGATTTCCTGCTCTGTCAAGATATCATTAAAACTTCCTGTAACTTCTGAAGTATTTGAGCAATATTCTCTTTCCAAATAGTGTTTATATCGGAGATTATTGTTTCTAATAAAGCCATCTGGATAAACTTCAGGTATCATTTTATTAGCTTATGCGATATTTAATTGGTAATCAATCTTTGTCGAGATAAAAGGGTTGATCAAACTTAGCACAGCAACATATTCAACTGGGAAGAGATAAAACTAATTTAATTTGTAAACTAAGGAGAGTATTTCTTCTATTTGGATCAGCTCTGCTTTTGCTAGTTTCCCATGTTTCCTCAAATTACTTGTGTAAAGGTCACTTGAAGTTCTTCACAGAAGATTACGTCAATGAGACTGCTGCCCCCTGTGCATTGTCCATTATGTTATGTGTTGATATAGAGTGGTATTTGGGTGCAGCAACTATTGTCATCTGAAAAAATGCATCCTTTTAAAGTAAAACCCTATTACAGATTTGTGATCATTTGTGTCTATAAATTGACATTCTTAGTTTTCTGAAAAATGTGAATAAAATTTTAAATTGCTTTGAAGTCTTCTGCTGAGTCTTCTGTTTTGTTACCCATACTATAATATGTTTAAGATTGATGTAAATTTAGGACAACGTGACTGATTTAGGACAGGAGTTAATAGAGATCCCTGTGTTACAGCTCTTACTGCTGAGATAGGAGGAAGGTAGAGACCAACACAGTACTAAAAGTTAAATTTTGCCAAAAAATTCTGGTAATGAGGCTCATTGGCCATGCTTGGAATTGGTTTGGACTGAAGACTTGCTTTTTAGGAGTATCTGACAGGAAAATAGCCGAAAAGGAATCCACTGTGGGCTGTCAGAGTGTAATAAGGGATAGAAGAAGTAGCAGGATGAGAATAGATCTAAATCTAACAAGGATTTATTGACAATTAAGGTTTAAATTCCAGCCAGTGGGGACCAATGTGTGTTTTTTTATGTATGGGAGGGATGCAGGGGTTTGGCTTTGCCGCTGTCATCCACGCATTAGGTGTATGAGATCACATGTCTTGTGTATAATAGTGTATTGTATGGATGTGGAGCCAGCCTGAGCATGTTCCATTTTGGAATTACCGATCAGTGAATCAGAAGTACCAGAACTTAATTTATAAACTCTGTTAGCAGGATGTACTCTCCAGCATTAGTTTCTCAGTGGTGTTTGTCAGGCAAAGACCTTGAGGGTTGGGAATGCTGGATTTGATTTCGAGCAACCTGGTCTACTGGAAGGTGTCCCTGCTTATGACAGGGTGACAGAAATTGGGTGATCTTTCAAGCCCCTTTCAATTAAAACCATTTTATGATTTCATTGTTCTATGAAATAGAAGACAAACAAGCTTATGAACCAGTTTACGAATCAGATCACTGGTTTTCCTCTCTAATTGGTGGCTTTCATACTCTTTTGCATCTCTTCCTCTCCTTGCTCCCTTCCTGTGAGATCTGAAGCATCCATGGGCTAAAAGGTTTGGAATTAGGGATGTGGTCAGATTTTAGAAAGAGTTGTACTTGCTGTAGCTTTTTCAGGGGTCATTTGACTAAGTTTAAGTCTTGGACTGGCAGAGGTCACACAGGTCATGCATAGCTTTGGATTGAGATCCATGAAAGCATGACTTCTAACCAGTAGCTCACATCAGGAAAGGCTCTGTGTGTTACCCAGTCTTCCAGTCAGCTTTTCCTCCTATCCTATTTGCCTGCACACATCCTCACAAAATTTTATATTGTGTAGGTACCAGCCCTTTCTCTTATCTTTCAGTGTAATATAAAAGAGAGTGTAGCTTCAAAAGAGGAAAGGTTTAAGGTCATTTTCTGCTCCACTGTCTGAAGATAGTGTTAAAGAGGGTGTCAGAGAGAAGAATTCCTCTAACTGAAATACCTGCTTTTAAAAAGTTCCTGTTGATGAATAGCTCAGTGTTTATGGGCAGGAATTCACATTCTAACAGGAATATCAATATCTGGAAAACCTTAAGTCTTTGTACATGTGAAGAGACTGACAAAAAGAGATTGGGGTGGAGATATATGCATACAGTTGAAAAAAACCCCAATAATGTAGAGTAACATAGGAAAGGTGAATATGGAACGACACATAATATCTGATTGTCACAGATGTATTTCAATAGACAACACCACAGACTGGTGTAGACAAAGAATTTCCTCCAATATATATATGAATATAGCTTTTCTTAACTGATCAACTGGTCCTCTGCAAAACAACAGAATTTCTTTTAAAATCTACAGAATCAACTGTAATTTTATGACTTAATGAGTCATCGTAGGAAATAAACCAATACTCCTTATTCTGTATTTTTTTCTGTTTCAAGAACATTGAGAAATTATAAAGGAGAGCAGTGCCATTTTTCCATGTAATAGAACATTTGCTGTTGATAGTGGAAAAAAGAAAATTATTACATGTAAATTAATATGGACACACAGTCTTTATTACTTCTCTAACACATTTTCTTTTCTGGTTGCTTACAGATGACCTTTTCTTTTTTCTTTCATCTTCTTTGTCAGAGTTGTAATTCAGCTCTTCATACTACTCCAAGGTAAAATTTTGGGTTGTTTGGAGTTTTTTGTTGGTTTGGTTTTGTTCGGTTTTGGCTTTGGTTCCAGGATTTTTGGTGACCTTTCTATTCCCTTTGGTTTCTATTAGAACCTTGAATACTCTTTCAGAATCATAGACATTGTTTTCAGTTCTGAATCCATAATGTGTTTAAAAACTCTAAAAATCAGAACAAGTGTACAAGCTTATTCAGTTCAAAGCAGCTGTGTATAAACACTAGTAAAGTTTATTTTCCTAAGAATGTAATAGTTATTTGAAGCTAACTAGATGCCCTCTGAAATAGGTAAAGAGAGAAATATTGTTGAAAGGTGATTCATCCAAACAGGCTTAGACAACTTACTTAATGTCTTGGGATAACTACCTAAACCAAAACCCTTAAGGTAGAATGAATTGCCTACTGGAGGTGTCTATCTCTGTCCATTTACTTCAGAGAAAGCATAGATAACTAATTTCCCAAAGTCACTTCTCTACAAGCTTGACTGATATTCAATAGAATGAACCTTTCCCTCAGTTCTATTACAAGAATTGCACAGCAAACTAACTAAATATGTAACAGCTTTGCAATACATACTTTTAGCCATGGATTAGGACTAAACATACTCCTACACCTAAATAGTCTAGGTGTTTGAAAAACTCCAGGGAAGAGTAAAAGTATTGAAGTACAGTTTGGTGTCTTTGAGCAGATAGTAAAAATTCTTCTTTCTCTACTGGAGGTTCTCTCTCATGATTCTCATATTTCTTTACTTGCACTGTGCAGTCATCTCAGCTTCTACCAGCAAAACTAGTTCAGAAACCAGGTCTTTATATATCCAGTCTTTTATGATGCATTCAAATTATTTCCTTTGATTAGAAGTTTTTATGCTGGATCTCAGCAGGATACTTGTTCAGAAATCCAGCGATTTTTTTTCTGAAAATTAATGTGCTTTTTTTCAAACATCTACCTTTGTCAAGATAAAAATATCTCAGTTTCTGTCCTGAATGTCACAACTCCTTATGAGGCTTTTAAGTAGAGGCTGTCTTCCAATACTACTGCTTTCAGAAGTTTCACAAAACTCTCTTGCAGTAGTAGTAACAGAAACCCTTAAAAGTAGGCTTCCTTCACACACGTGTGCGCCCTGCTTTGCAGAATATTGCGCGAATATGAGCATCCTGTTTTAAATTGTTAACTGACAATTAATTTCCCTGTCTACTTTAATCTAGTGAGTGCCTACATACACATAGTACAGAATATCTTGTCCTGGCAGTCTTTGTGGCAGGCAGATGTTAAACTTGTTAGATTAAAGCCAGTGCTCAAAATCCCTTCATTTTTTGTGTTTTGCCCCCACGTTTTCCAGTAAGCTGAATAGCCACATGCATCTATTCAATCATGTACTCAACAGGACTGCTTTCTTGTAGTGTTACTGCAGAGAGAGGCCCTAGAAGACAAAAAATCTGCTATATGGTATGATTTTGCTTGATTAGGAAAGCTTTACTCTTGAACACTATGAGGACAATGGGCATATGGTGAAGACTTGAGCTAAATGTAGTCCTTTGGATAGAGAGGACTCAAATATTAATAACTAGAATAGGTGGTAAAAAATTAATTTGCTCAGCATAGAGTGTTTTTAAAATTAGGTCCCATGTTCACATTCATGCTCTTTCATTGCATGAAAATTCTTTGTCTTACCTTCCTTGACTGTTAAAATTATTGTTTTCTTCCCCCACCAATTTAATTTTTTCCTATCATATATCAGTTACAATGCTGTCAGAAAGTATGAGAGCACATATTGTTCTGTCCCAAGTTAAGCACAGTGGAAAAAACATTCCTGTCTTAAAGTCCTTACAGCCCAAGCTTGAGACATGAGATGAGATTCACCAAGAGTCTTTTTAGAGATGCTGATTTATAATAATGGCCTGAGAATTTAAAGTAATTTTTTTTCCTCAACAAAACAGGAATCACTGTTAAAAACAATTTAAGAACAAATGTATTTTCATCCCATCTCCTTAAACCATGGGACTTGCACAGTTGGACAGTTCATCACATTTCATTTGTTTAATTTTAGACACATAAAACTTTGACATTTCTGCTGGTTGGTCATACTATAGTCACCGAGTTAAGATTTATGGCATAATTCTCCTGATCTATTTTGATATACAAATTAAAGAAATATGAAGAACTTTGAATTTCAAGAGCCTCCAGGTTGATTGATTCATGTATGCTCATCAGAAGTCAAATTTTCAAATCCTTTGCATAAGGAGTTGCACAATCTAGTTTACTAGATTATCCTAAATCCATTGTTTTTAATGTTTTTTAAACTAAAAGCATTAATTAAAACCAGTTTATTTCATTTTTACATTTTCATTTAACAGCTTAATATGACTCTCCTCACTTACATGCTCTTTCCCCATAGCTTAGCAGTTTTAATTTACAGAAAAGACAGGGGCAGTAGAATCACTCACGTCTGAGAAACCTGGTGTAAAGAGTCCCATCAGTAGATAACAGAAATGTTCTGCCTAAATGAAGAAGTCATTACATTTGGATATGTGATATCTGCGAAGATGCAGTAACCATGTGGACACTACACAATGTGAAGTAAAACAAGCAGAATGGAGGTGGCTTTCCCTGGTTTTTCAGGGTGTCCTGTTCAGAAATCTGGCTTAGTTAATGTTTTTTTTGTTTTTTTTTTTTTTGGTTTTTTTTGTTTTTTTTTGTTTTTTTTTGTTTTTTTTTTTTGTTTTTTTTTTTTTTTTT
>JAOTQP010000001.1:56667055-56692726 GCA_026413545.1 Cichladusa arquata
TTGTTTTTTTTGTTTTTTTTTGTTTTTTTTTTTTTTTTTTTTTTGTTTCTTTTGTTTTTTTAATAACATATAACCACAGTATAAAATTAAAATTAATATGAAATGAAAGTATCTGAAAATCAGAAACTGATGAGATATAAAAATTTAATTTCATTAGAAAATACAGAATTCATGTGATGTAATCTAGTTTTCTATTATTTTCTAATATTCAGCCAATTACTTTTGTAGGATTCTAAATGGTTCTGAATTCTAACATTCAATATGCAGGTTTCTGTCTTCATAGAGTCATAGATTCATTAAGGTTGGAAAAGACCTCCAAGATCATCAAGCCTGGACTTTGCCTGAACACCACCATGTCAACTAAATTATAGCATTATCACATCCAGTCATTTCCAGGGATGGTGAATCCACCATGTCCGAGCACAGTCCACTAAAACTTAATCACCCTTTCACTGAAGGAATTCTTCCTGAAGTCCAGCCTGAACCTCTCCTGCCACAATGTGAGGCCATTTTCTCTCATCCTCTTGATCGTAGCCTGAGAGAAGAGGCTGGCACCCACCTGGGTACCACCTCCTTTCAAGCAGCTGCAGAATGTGAAAAGGTCCCCCCTCAGCCTTCTTTTCTTCAGGCTGAACCACCCCAGCTCCTTCAGCCACTTTTCATATAACTTACTGTCATGGTTTGTCCTAGACTAGATGTTAGATGTCCACCAGAGTCTCTCTATTGCTTTCCCCTGCAACTAGATAGAAGAGAGAAATTATAACAAAAGGCTCATGGATTGAGATAAGGGCACAGAGAAATCACTCACCAATTGCTGTCAAGGGAAAACAGGAAAATCAATTGAATTCATTAATAATCAAAATCAAAGTAGATTAATGAGAAGATAAACAGATCTTAAAAACATCTTCTTCACATCTTTCCCTCCTTCCCAGTCTTTATTCTCAGTTTTTTACCTCCTCTCCTAATCACTGCAGGGAGACAGGGAGTGGGAATCACCATCAACTCACTGCATGGTTTTTTTTATTTTTTGCTGCTGCTTACTCCTCAGGGAAAGACAACTGTCCTGTGGGAAAGCCTCAGTGTGGAATCTCTCCCATGGGAGACAGTTCTCAATGAACTTCTCCAGCAGAAGTCTGTCCCACAGGCTACTGTTGTCCATAAACTACTCCAGCCTGGGTCCCTCCCAGGGCGATGCAATCCTACCAGGAAACCTGCCCTTGCATGGGCTCTTCTCCCCATGAGTCCATGGGTCCTGCCTGGAAACTGCTCTAGCAGTTTTCCAGATTTCCCGTGGAGTCACAGCCATCTCTTGGGCATCCACCTGCTCTGGCACAGGGCTCCTGCAGGGGTTGTATGTGGAACTCTGCATCCCTGTGGACCTCCATGGGCTGCAGGGGCACATCTGCCACATCATGGGCTGCACCATGGGCTGCAGGAGAATCTCTAGTCTATGTTTCTTTTCATACTCAGCCAAGAATCCAGTTTCTCAAAACATTATATCTAAACAAAAAAATAAGTGAATTTGTAAAGGAATCTTGTGTTTTCATACCAAATTTTTTTTGAGCAGCAAGAGTATCTTCACATCATCATCATCAATCATCATCATCATCATCATCATCATCATCATCATCATCTTTAAAATATTCAAAGTGATTTAATAAAATGTTTCAATTCAATTAGTTTGCTGCATCACTCTGAATAAGAGTAGATTTGCTCATTCAAATATTATGTTGCTATAAATCACATCAGAAAACATAGACTGAATGTGAAAAAACTGGAATAAACTCCTGGGTCAGGATACCTTCCCTCAGTCCTGCAATGTCCTGTGATGAGTCTTTGCATCTTCATACTCCAAAAAAAATGAAACTGGGATTAAAATTTTCTCCAGAACAAATTGCAGAGTAGGGATGTTTTCAGAAAACACTTAGTCCAAACAAAATATGCTTTATGTATGCTGAAGGACAGCAGCCTGCAAATAACAAATATTTATTTAAGAAAAGTCAAGTAAATCAATAATATAGCTTTCTTCTTAAGCTGCTGTTTCTCTTTAAAGGAATAAATTATAATTCTTTTTGTTTGAACTGTTGAGCATGACCCTGGTGTTAATTGAGAAGGGGTGGGGGAAGAGACAGTAAGTCTGTTGTTGATAGTTCTGCTTTTCTGCTTTATATGTGCTACATATTGACAGAAAAGCCACTGCCTACTGCATGTCAGCAAAAGATTGAGCAGCTTTATGTTATCCATGAAAACTATGAGCCTGTGTGATGCTGCCAATTGGTCTGCAGAAAGATCACATAATATTTGAAGAAGATCAACAAAAGTGTTATAAATTCTCAGAACCAAAATTAAGTATCTAAGAAGCCTTAGATAAGGATGATTCTCAAGCTTGCCCTGGATATCTAGCAGTCAGATGCCCAGCCCTAAACAGTTGGTTAGGCTCTCTTCATCTGGAAAAGTACAGAGAAAGAAATGTACTTTGGAAATCCAATCTTTCTCCACTGGCTATATAAGAAATCTAAATATTGGTCTTGGACTAGGAATCTGACTTTTCAATGAGTAAAGCTGGGTAGGATGTATCTTCATTTGGATCCAGAATATCAGAACTCTGTCCTTTGGGAATGAAGTATTTTTAAAACGTATGGAAATCAACAGACATTATTTTTATATGAAATAATGGTTTTCATAGAAATTTACGTTGGTTTTAGAACTCTTCTATAGAATTGCCGTTCTCAAACACTGTTTCTTAGTTTGTTTTATCTGGGATAGGTATGAACTACAAAGAGAAAAAAAATGCATTTTATTGTCTTTTGTTAAAATAACAATTGCATAGCTTGGTAATTTCCAATATATATATATATTTTAATACATTTTGCTATTTTCCAAAGTTGTATGCCTTCTCATGTTTTTTATGTGAATTCAAAGAGCTTTAAAAATTACATATATAATTGGCTGCCTTTTAAAAAAATATTATATGTCTCCTGTTTACTTAATTTTTGCTCTGTGGGATTATTGAACATGTCAGACATTTGTCTTCTTTTGTCACTCAATCAGACATTTTCGTGAGATCTATCAGACACTCTTTTTCTGGGATGTCTGTTATAATACATGAATGCTACACTGCATCAATATTAGGAAGCTCAACATGTTCTCTATGAAACTCAAGGAAGTAATTTCGCCACTTGGCTCCTCGGAGTGCTTTTTTCAGTGTGCTAATTTGCAGAACTGGTTTCATTGCTAATGATGAGATCAGAATAAGCTGTTGCTGCTCTCGCTGCATTGAGTGACAGATACCCCCCTGCAAAGAGCAAGTTTGCGTGAATTTTTTTCTGAAGAATCAAGCTGTTAGCTCTGCTACTAAATGCCTATATCAGCAAAGAACTTTTAAAAACCAGAGAATGTGTTCTGTCTTTAATCCCTAGAATAGAGTACTTCCATCTATCAACAAGTAAAATACACTGTGTAAAACCTAGAGGTATACTTGAAAGAACAAAAGAGGTGGCTGTGTTTATTACCCTTGAACAAGTTTCAAATGTGTCTGCATCAAGAAAAGTTGAAGGTATCAAAGAACTCTAGAATATTTAAAAGGTTGCCTTTCTAAGGTATTTGTGGGAGACAATGCCCTCTTTCAGGTCAGTTGAAGTGGCAAGAAAAAGCTATGCACATTTTATTGACATATATCTGTGTAGGTACTAAAAGCATACCAATTGGTGTGTTATCAACTGAACTGTCAAAAAACACCAGTAAAATGCTCTTCAGAGGATCTCAGGTTCTTAAAACATTTTTTACTTTATTTCAGAACAAAAAACCATCTGCAATCATAATGTGAGGTTGTTACCTTTCCCTCTTAGGTCACTCCTTTTAAGAAGCCTTGAACTTTATGGTGGCTGTTTACATTTAGTGCAGCACACAAGGAAAATGATTCGCCAGTCACACTGAAATTGGCTGAAAAAAAGAGGAAACCACAGATAGGAAGACAACAGAAGAAGGAGACAATAGAGGCAGGGCAATAGGCAAAGGAATAATGACACGTAATGTGGAGGAAAACCCTTGCAGAGCAATAGCCGTGACATCTCTCACGGACTGTGATCCCAAAAGCTGTCACAGAATAAGCTGCCTTAATCATGGTCATTTATTATTGAGCTCTGAAATTTTACATGATTCTGCAGATAATGCAGTTCATAACCACTCCAAAGAACATGGGAAAATAATTCCAAGTGAACCGAGTTTCAGGACACAGACAATCATAGAAAATTATCCCAGTGACATTAGGGTCTCATTTTCGTGAAGTATAGAATTATCTTTTTATTTAAAAAAAAACCAAACAAACCCAGAAACAATCAAAAATCCCAGCAAACAACAACTAAAACCCTCAACAGAATCAACCAATTAACCAAACAAAAAAAGTACAAACCCAAAACCTTAAAAAAAAAAGAGGAAACAAAAAAACCCACAATCGAATAAACCTACCAAACAACAAAAAACAAAAACAGAAAGAAAATAAAATCCTAAATTGTTGCAAGTCATTGCAAATTTTCTATCACTGGATGGCTTGTCCTCAAATAGATATTTCCTGGCATATCTATAATCTATGCTGCTATAACTGTATTGTTTTAAGATCAGTATGGACATTCTGTTTCAAAATAATAGTAATTTTATTTGGAATAATTACACTAGTGTAATTATTCTGGGACAAAATAACAGTTTTGGCATACGGAATGTTCACATGGGAGCTAAGACTGATAGAACTATGGCAGAATAATTAGTACAGTGTATCTATGCCAGGAAATATCTGTGTGTATACAAGCCAGCATGTCAATATTATATTCTTTTTTCTTACATTCTTTAGGGGGCTTTTTTTGTTTGTTTTTTTTTTTCCCTAGTAGATTATTGTGTTGCACATATTTTATCTCATTCTTTTCATGTAGAGGACCATTATGAAATGCTCATCTTGAAGATGTGCAGCTACAGATGTGCAGATGGAGCAGGTGAGGAGTTGGGAGCCGTGTCCAGTGAAGCACTCAGGCTGAGCCTGAGCCCTCAGCAGCAGAGGAAGGGGTGAGTGACAGCAGTGGGGGACTGCTGTCAGAGGGGGACAGAGGATACTGCCTGCCCACCTGGCTTGCTGCCCAGGAGAGCTTCCTGCCTTCCAGGCGCTTGGATGTGGAATGTTACAGAGAAACTGCCAAAGCTTGTCCAGCCCTTGGACTGGCACCCCTTGCTGTTTTTCCTGCCATGTCCCAATGATGCTGTCAGGGAGATGTGGAGCAAATCTCAAGTGTGAATGCAGGACTGTGGGGCTGAGGGTGAAAGGTATGGAGCCTGGGGTCCCAGGCAGTTTTCTTCTCAATACTGAGATGGGGATAGAGGGTAGATTTAGATTAGGTATTTGGAAGAAATTCTTCCTGTGAGGGTGGTGACAGCCTGGAACAGGATGCCCAGAGAAGGTGTCCCACCCCTGGAAGTGTTCAAGGCCAGGTTGGATGGGGCTTTAAGCAACCTGGTCTGGTGGAAGGTGCATGTCCATGGCAGGAGTATTGGAATAGATGATTGTTAAGGTCCCTTCTAACCTAAACCTTTCTGTGAGTCCATGTTTTACTGTGAAGATGGTTGAAAACTTGAACCTGGTTTTTCAGTGACATTCTGAAATTTCCAGCCTTGCAGATATTCAAAACCTGACAGGAATGACCCTGAGCAATACACTCCAGTTCTACCTGTCTTGATGAGAGAAGCTGAACTAGGTGATTTCCAAAGGTGCCTTCCAGTATCAAGTGTTCTGTGATCCTTTGATTCTGTAAAATTTATATATTAAAGAACTGTTTTTACTGTGATTATCAGAATTAACATTTCTGCACTTTTACTTAGCCTTGGTGAGCTTCAGTTATCAGGAGCCTTTTTCAGTATTTGTCCTTATAGTGATAAAATTGTTCTGGGAAAAACAAATTACATAATAATTAAATATTCACAATTACTCAATGATTTTAATTTGGTATCATAGTTGTTATAACAATTTTTCTTATTTATTACAAAGATTATAGAAATACCACAGGCAGTGCAAGATTGCACATTTGATAGTCTCAAACCCAATCATAGAGAAAAGAATTCTTGCATCATCCGGGTGGAATTATATTTAAATTTGAGTATTTGAAGGGATTGGTAAAAGATACATTTTTGAGGCTTAAAATTTGATACCTTTAACTCCAAATTACTTTCATTTCTATAAATGAAAAATATAGCAAATGTAGTGCCAAAAAATGTATATAATTTGAAAATTTTGTGGTAGTGCATCTTTATTCCATAAAGGTCCTTTAAAACGTCCCCCTTGTTAACTGTTACCCCATAATACAAAGATTTAACAATGATTCCACCTAGTAAAATGGGCCAGTGACCTTTTAGGAACCTGCAATGGAAAAGTCAAAATTAAATTGGGAGATATTCTGTCAGCATCTCATAAAGAATAAACGCACTAAAGTCAAGATTTTAGCTCAAAAAGAATTCAAAATTCATTGACAGCCATTCAAAGAATGACTTTTGAATAGCATCAGATTAGACTGGGCTACAGGAAAGGAAACCGTGACTGCCCCTTGCCCTCATCTTATCTCTGGAAAGTACCACTGAAAAATTTGGTGAAATATTTTAGAGTAACATTTTTCAGAGTGCAGTGGGTGGTTTTCCCCCTGCTGCTATTATCATCAAGGATTTTTTTTGCAGAAAGCAAAGCATGGTCATGGGTCTCAAATATTTGTTCCTAGATATTGCTTAAAGACAGAACTTCTAATATGAGTCCCAGTGACTTCATCACTCTGGAAAGGAAGAAGCTCAATAATGTTGCCAAGAAAAATCCCTATCACACATGCTGATCATGCTATTTTTGTGGGGGGACAGCCTGATGTTGGCTGGAAGTAGTTCATCTTGGAGCTCCAGAAATTTTCTGTCCTTTTAAATTTCCCCTCCTGACGTTCATTTTTCCAAATATCATGAGGCAATATTATGATATTAATTAATATCACATTAGTTATTATTAAAATAGCATTAATACCTGTCTTTTTTGCTTGTTGCAGACATTCATTCCTAATAAAAGAGGGATCCTAACACAAAGGAGAATAATTTCCGGCTGAGATAGACTTTCAGCTCCAGCTCCTGCTAGCAAAACATGAATCCATGAAATCCTTAGAGCATTTAATATTATGATTCTTAGTCAGTATTTATTGCTATTCAATGATGAAGATCATACTGAATTTAGGTTTTGGGCCCAGGAACTATGGTTGTCTTTTTTTTTTTCTTCTGGTTGTGCTAATGATTCACTTAAAGCAAGTTGCCTTAACTTTTAGTACTTACTTGTAGCTCCAAGTAACCAGAATGATTAATTAATGAATGGGCCATACTCTAAGAAATTATATCATGGATTCATGTGGTGCAGTCTTTCTACAATACTCTGAAAATATTCAAAGTGCTGGGTATTAAATGTGAAGAGAATTCTAGTATCTACTATTTGATATTCATTCAAATAAGAAGACCAGCCATCCTCTGCGTATATTTCCACTTGTAAAATTTTAGTTTTACAACAAAAAAGTAAGTTAAGGTTAGGAGAGAGGCTGACTTTTTAAAAGAGGATGGTGACTACAAAGAAAAATGACAACTGATAGAAAACAGATGTATGTTAGAATAGTAAATTACTGGAAGAATGGTGCTCTAAAGGTGTTATTTTTCATACAGAAGAGAGAAAAAACATCAGAGAAAGCAGATTCATAAAATATACTGAGGGATCAAAGTGCAGCTAGCCAAGTACAGAAAAAAAGATTAATGATGATGTAAGTGAGGCTGATGAAAACAAGTAGTTAGAAAAAGTAGTATGAGAATTAAAACAGTTTGTGTAATTGCTAGCAAGATCCTGCAAGGAAGAAAGTTGTAAAGTACACTTAATTAGAAAGAAAGGAGGTGTATGTGTGTGTATATGTGTAAGAATATTCCTGTAAGAGAAGTTTAATCTCACCAAATGAATAAAACTTAGATGATGCTCTACTTCAGTAAGCATCCAGAGAAGTTTTTCTCTCTTCTCTCAAAATTTTTGAAGTTTCCAAAGCAAGAGTTTCTGAAGAAACGTAGACAATATAAACCACTTACCCTTAAAAATCAATTTACTAAAGGGGATGCTGGAACAAATCCAAAGCTGATTTGGAGATTAAAGAGGATATGATTGTTGTGACAGTGGTGCCCTACAGAACTGAAGTGTTTGAGGAAGAACAGTATTTCTGCATTGATTGTTTGACCTGTATTGAAAAAGAAACATGAAAGTCAAAGCTCTGCTAGGTACTAACACTGATAACTGGAGAGGTGTCTTTGTAATTGAAGTAAAAGCATGCCAGGGAACACTGTGTGCAACTCCACCTCCAGCTGCTACTTCTTCTAGCACAGATCAATAATGATAATACATGTCCCTTAGGAAACGGCCTAAGATTTTCTATTTATTCCCCCACTGCTTGGCCTTTCAAATCCAGAGTTTAAATCAGTGAAAGAAATGACTTAAAGAAATCTCCAGTACTAAAGAAAGACCACAATTAATATAATTAAAAACTTTCCTTCACTGAAGTAATAATTTAAGAACAAATTGTCTAACCTTTCATCAGTCCAGGGCAGATTATGACCACAGACAGCACTGAATCAGTCTATCAACAGAAATCATGGCTGGCAATTTTCTGAAACCAAGTCTAACACATATATGCAGGTTACAAAAATAATTAAGTAACACATACAGATGAACAGATAGATAAATGCATGGGATTGAGCTAATCATCTTGTCTCTAGTGCTGTACTCAATTTCAACCAGAGCATCACACAGTAAACTCTTTTGGGTGCATAGTGTCACATTTTTAACTAGTAAGCAATTAATCATTATTATAGATATGGTGTTATGCATCTTTCAACTGCCAGGACAAAAAAAAATTCTTTTTACACAGCTTTACTGTCAACTAAAACTGTTACAGTTCACTGGAAATTTCATTCTTGAGGGTAAAATTCTGGTGATATTATTAAGGAGTAATTCCTTAGATAGTAACTGGCTTGGACAGTATCTGGCATTATCATGATTTATTCTTATTTCTCAAGTCATATAAGACAAGGTGCATGAACTATAAATCTATTATTTTGCTAGGCCATACAAGCCTTACATGGAATTCTTTGGTTATACAAATGGTCTTTTAGTAGATTACTTAATCAGGATGCTCTAAGGATGCAATGCCAGCATCCACTTGGGTAATTATTTCAGGATTTCTGTAAAATCTTTCATCACCATGCTTCTCACTCTGTTGACTTTAGAAAATAATTTCAAGCAAGCAAAGGCTTGCGACCAGCAGGACAGCCCTTCTTGAGGATCTGAATAATAATACAGTCCAGGGAGTGTGTCTCCATGATGAAAAACACCGAAAGCTATCCTCAGGTGTTGCAGAGGCTCACTGAGCAGGGAATCAAATTCATTGCAAAGCAGATAAAACAGTGGTGCTTGAGGCAGGATGAAACAAGATCTAAGAAAATAATCAGACCCCTAGAGCAAACAGACTTAGAGGACATTTTCTGAGCTGAACAAGGATCTCCATTAAGTGATCATTCACAGTCATATTTATTGACAGGATCAAAGTAGGAGGATGCAGTTTGAGGACACAGATTGTTCTGGACCATGGAGTCCTGCTAACAAGGACTCATAACAAATGGGGAAAGAACTGAGATGATACAGAGATGAGTTATATTCCTTTGTGTTGTTGTTGTGTCTTATCCCTCCACATGTGACTGAAAGATGTGGTTGATTACACCGGATCCCTGCTTCTGGCATTAAAGGTAATTCCTACATTTATTTCTTTAAGACAAAGCTGCCACAGGGGACACTCTGCCAATCTCCCTGCCCCCCACCCCCCCCATTATATATGCTGAGGAAGACACCATATATACAGTATGAAATATCCCTTTGGTCTGTTGGGACCAACTGTTCCACCTGTGTCCCCTCACAGCTTGTGCATTCCCAGCTTCCTCACTGGTGGCATGGGCTGAGAGGCAGAAAACTCTTTGGTGCTAAACCCTGCTCAGAGGTAATGAAACCATCTCTGTGTTATCAACACTGTAGTCAGCACAAATTCAAAATTTAGCTTTTATGAAGAAAATTAATTCCACTTCAGCCAAAATTAATGCAAAGGTGATGCACTAGGACCACATTAACATGGTATCAAGCCTGCAACTACCTTCCAGTTGCATACATCAGGATAGACCACTGTTCTTTTTGCACCTATGCAGTTCCAGAGTTAACTTATCTTTTATACAGTCCCCTAGAAATATCTGCACAAAGATGTTGCATTTTTCTATTCCCCTCTTCAGCAAAATTTGTACACTGTGAAGAAAACCAGTCAGACCAAAGAATTGCTATGATGTTTGAGACCCAGGGAAGAATGAGAATAATATGCCTTTCTGCCTCATCATGTTAAACACAGATTATTTACTACGAGCATTTCCTTAGTATTACAGTCTTAGTTTATTCAAGGAAAATGTCCATAAATAGGCTAATAGTTTTTTCCAGTTTCTTTGGTGAATAAAAAAAAAATATAAACCAATATCTATTATATAGTCACAGGTAAGCAACAAAATAATTCAATCCTTTGATACCTTGATGTTACGAATATCTGTCTCTAATGAACTTCAGTTATGCATTGCCAAACATGAGCAATACAATTGTAAAAGGAGAGCAATATGTCTACATTACACATGTTGAAAAGGTAAGTTCATCCTAGGAAATTTCAGCCACAAGAAACAGGCTTTGTGGTTAGGGTAGCAAAAATTGTGACTACAGTTAGTCTTTTATTACTCTCCTTTTTGAGGGGACTTAGTTCTTAATATTAGAAGAAGCTTCCTAAATAAATTTGCAAAAAATATCTCGTCTTAAAAGCCCAAAGTCCCCTGACACTACCAGCACAGTTGCCCTTTATCTTCAATGAAGTGAGTGGAAAAAGGAAAAAGTCAAGAATAAACACATTGTCTTGACCAGCTAATATCAGGCATTGGAACAGGGTTTGTGCCTTACCCTTGGAAAGCCTTAGGGGAGAGCATTACGAAATTATAAAGTATTAAAACAGTCAGCAAACTGACTCGCAGAGATGTGGTATCCCCCTGCTACTGTGGAAAATACTACTTAAAACTGCAGAGATGAAAGACCTTTTAATCTGTTGAGGGAAGAATAAGACTCAACTGAAATGTTATAGAGAAACTTGCTATAATTCTGCAGATACTTAGTTCTGCTTATGGCTTTAATACCATCAAAAGAACCCTTGGAAACTAAAGTGGTAAGAAACCGACTTACAAAATAAATATTTAACTTGTAGGGTGGCCAAATTATTACTTGTAGGTAGAATGTGACCCACATTCAGCAGCTCTGCAATGCAGCCCGAAGCAGTTTTATAACTTATTGGAAACATACAGCTTATAGGCAACCATAAATCCCAAGACATGCCACTCCTGAGAGAACAGAAACTCTTCTTATCCCTCTCTGGCTCAGAACCAGATTGATCAAGCTTCAGGCACTGCACGCTGAGAGCCACTGGCCCTCCAGATTATCATGGCTCTCCTGTTTTTAACATAGCTATTAGCTACTCTTAATAAGTTGTAGATTTGCAGTGCAAGCAAGGCCTTACTGGGATGATGCTGCTTCTCTCAACAACAGAGCAAGTTGTTTTCTTGAAGGGCCCCAGTAAATCTCTGGTTACATTTTTAACAGGGGAAAGGAGAGCCAACCTCCGCCCTGATTGCTTGCATAGTGCTGTTACCCACCAAGGCAAGGAAAACACAATGATTAGCAGCTGTTAGTGATTAGGAATAATACTTATGGTAAAATTTATCCATGACTAAGATACAGGTAGTGGTAAGAGTGGAATTTTGACCAATGACAGTAGGCATTAGATTAGTTTTGACCAATTCCTTTCTCTTAGGAAAATCACAAAGAAAACTTCTTAGCCCTGGCCTTGGTTAACTGAGATTTCATTTCACCTGAACAAGTGGCACTTTAGACACATAAGCAAAAAGATAATACCTAATTCAGCCTCTCAACCTTTTTTTTAATTCCCAGTTTATAATTCTGGGATCTTCTAAACTGAAGATGACTTGCTGCAACAGAAATAATCTTTTGGCATGGAAAACCCATCAAATTACATTTTAAGATACAAGACAACCATTCATTATTGAGGGGTGGTATACAGTTTTCCTCAGGGACAAGCTACCCTGGGAGGTTCTGGTGCACCTGGCACCAAGCTCAAACAAAAAGGGACCCTAGGGATAGTTATCTAAGCAGGACTGGGAGACTGTGATGACTCAGCCAGTGGAGGTAGCTGTAAAACTTCTAGGTATTTCCATTCAATTATTTGAATCCCCAAAGCTATATAATTTGCTAAATCTCTTTTTAAGGAAATCTTATATACTGAAGTAGGCTGGGGTAGAAAGTGGTCAGCAGAGGAATTTATAGTTGTGGGCTGCTGAGATTTTTTAATATTATATAGTCTCTCATACAGTTGCTTATATAATCTCTCTCTGGCTAAAAAAAAAAAAAAAAAAGTATTCTTCTAAAATCCACTGAAATAATGAAAGAACTTGCAAAGAAGATGTGAAGAAACCCCCAAATTCTTCTGTTATTTTCAGTTTTATCTCCTCCAGTCTTGTTCTTTTCTGTTTTCTGGTGCTTATTTCTATATGCTATATTTTGTTTGTCCTTATATTCTTTCTCTACTGTTTCTCAGTGTGTGAATATTTGAAATGCCCTCAAGGTACATATCCAGCCTTGTATATTCAATTCAATTTCATTATGTTTGTAGATTTCACTTCTGAAATAATAAACTCTGCAACATGTGGTGAAGCTATAAACTTTGCAGGCTTGTGGCGCATTCTGAAAACTCTAATGGCATTGTCACTGATGTACCTGTCTCAAACCATTCAGGATTTTAAAACCACTCCAGTTTTCTTCCATCCATCTTTTTTTCTGCCTTTTTTTTTTTTGTATGATATATGTTTATATGCTGTATGACAAAAGCTCTTGGTTCTCTATTTATACACTAAAGCAATGTTTAGCATTTGTTTATTGTAGCAATACAACTAAACTGTGATAATATTAATGATCCCATATTTATACTACAAAAATGAATTTTAAGAAAGGACAAGGAGAGTTAATGTTACTGTTGTTATTCTAGTTTTCAGAATGTATGATGCAGCTTTCAAGCATAAAATAAAAAGTTTTTATACCTATGTGGTCCCCATTATCATGGAGATTGATCTCACAAACAATGCACTTATATTCACAATAGAGATTCCTTTTGGGGAGCAAGTGCTACTATTTCCATCCTGCTTTTCAGAAAGATGGTGATGTAAAGATCATGGCAAGACAAATCAATAATATATCTAACAATTCAGATGGCAGTTTTTAGGCAACTTAATTGCCTAAATCTCAAAGAAAATTAGGAATCTCACCTTTGACTACCTAAACTTTTTTCTAGTTTGGTGAGATTTGTCTTACAAATGATCTACCTAAGTCGATTAAGTTAGTTTTGTAGATGCCTTTTATTATCCATTTAGAGCTCTTCTGTAAATTTTTGGGGTTAGATGTATCTCTCAATAACCTCTGTTTTAAAAGAGGATTAATCTCTTTCTCAAGGTGCCTGGTTCTCTCTCTTGCACCAGGAGACTGGCTGATCATCTTGACATTACATTATGGAAGTTGGGTGAGATGAATTCAGCTCTATCTGACCAGATGCAGTTGTATGACTGGAATGCAGCAGAAGAGAGCTTAAGAGGATCTTTTCTCTAACCTCAAAGCTTTAATTTATGTGCTTGTGTAATGGCCCACTATTTTCAAAACATTGCTATGCTGATATACCATCTCCTTAAATAGAGGATTTGAAAATGGAAATAAAACATAAATAAAGAAGAATAATGACTTTAGAGGAATTTACCTATTGATTGCTTTATATTGCAGGTACAACTTCTGTAGCTGACAGCATCTCTCCAGCATCATTTTACGCACCTAGATTTTTTTTCTTTTATTAAATTAGTTTGTTTTCATCTTTAGAAATCTGTACAGCACATTGCAGGAGAGTATGGATAGGAGAATGATGTTTGGATTACTGACATTGAAATATCTAGTTATGAATAAAATAAGTTTGTGACAAAGTGTTGCCTTAAAAAAACTGCCAAAGAAGCTAGGCAAAATTTTGTTCATTTTTTTCCTCCTTTTTAATCTTTTTAAAAATAATCATTTTTTTTATTGCTATTGATTTTACATGGACTGAAATGAGATACTATGGTGATAGGCAGCATAAAACCCCAACAAACAGAAGTTAATTCCACATAGGACTTCTAAGATGTAGTTCTCAAAAACTCAAAAGTTTTATTTTTTTATTTGTATTATCTTTTTTTTTCTTAGTTTATTTTTTAGTAATTAATGACCTATGCAGGATCTTCAAAATAAAGGAAAATATTTGTTAGTAATTTTAATATTTTTATTAGTCAAAAGCACATGATGATTGCATTTTTTATTAAAATATTTTCTTTCTAAAACTACCTAAAATTTCAAAGTAATGCTCTACACTACAGTATTATATGTTCCCTATCTGGTGCTTCTCAATACCTATTAATTTTAAATTCACAGTACTTCATAAGCTTTCCTTACTATTACTGCTCTCTGTAGTCAGTCTGTAATACAGGCCTCTATTATAATAAAGCTCTTGGTGTCTAGGTTTCAGTCTAAGATCATTAATCCTATAATACTTAAAAACTTTACTATGTTTTGCTACTTAACGGGCTGAGAGTGTTGGCCAGATTAGTATTTATTCACTGTTAATAGTGCACTGAAGCAGGCATGGTTTCTGTTATAAAAATACTGCTTAAGCAAACTATCAATGTGCAGAGCTGGGCATACTGTAATGTCTGTGGCTGTAAGAGACTAAATGAGTGAACATATGGTCAGAACTTCAGTTTTCTTTAGGTAAGAAAATAATAAAGAAAAATGCAAACATTAGGTAAATGTTTAAGGAAAAATCTGGGAGAAGGAGACTTCAGGAACTTAGGCCTGAATACATTCAACCTAGTTTAGAGATCTTACATAAGACACCCAAAAAGGATTGCAGTTGATTCAAATTCTCTACATAGGAGATGGGGAGACACTTCCAAGGGTTGATGTAGATTGAAAATCTTATTGGAGACATTTGTCTCTCACCATTTGTTTGTAAAGAAAGTTCAGACTGTCACTTTCCTAAACTGCATGTCTGCAAAAAAAAAACAACCCAAATTTATGTTGGAGGAACTGAGGCCCCCACGGAATGTTTCATCAACATTTACAATGAAGAACTGAATGAGAGAAAGTATTCATTGAAATGGGGAGGGGTAAGCTCAACCTTTGTGTTCATTAAATACGTTGACACAATAAAAAAGAGTTAATTTCATTCTCTCTAGATATTTCCTAAGGAAGGTTTAACACTAAAAGCATTTATCCTGGGCTGACTAAATTGTTTTAGATTTGTGTGGCAGAATTTAAAAATTGGCTGTATCAGGTAAATCTAAAGGTACTTAGAGGTTCTTAGGGAACATTTAGTCCTTCTGAGCTGATCTCGGTTAAGTTTCTCTGAGTCAGGGATATTAAAAGAAAAAAGAGTGAAAGAAAGTTACCTTTCAACCTGTAAAGTGGCTGCAGCTCATTTTCAGTAATTGCAGTTTTGAGATATGTTTTTCTTCTTTCTTGCTGACAGAATTATTTTTACACATGGTTTTATTTCTAGAAGTAGCATTGTAGGACAAAAAGAAAAAAGAACAAATTTCTCTATTAAAAAAAGCCCTTGTTCTTGAATTGAAATATATTATAGTCACACCACAGATTACTTTGTTAATTTTAATAGTTGTTTTCATTTTATGTCTACCTATCTGTAAAACAGAAGACTGACCAGAAACTACTACTGTTGGACTTTACAGTAGTTGCTATGGTGTAGCTGAGGCCTCACCATAATGGTGAGTCTCCCACTGAGTTTCCACCATGTACAAATCATATTTTTTTTTAGCAACAAGGTACTCTGCCTTTGCTCAAAGCATAAATTATCACCATTTTACTTCTTTTGTTATTGTTGTTATATACACAGAAGGTAAGTCCTTTCATAGTTTAAATGCAATATAAAATCACTTTTATCAATAATCATTGCTTGTCTTATAAAAAAACAACAACCTAAAATGTATTTTCTCCTATCTCTTCATCAGAATATTAAAAAAAAAAAAAATCCAACCCAGTAATTATTTCATCGGATGTTACTGTTTCCTACCATTGATATTTTTCTCACTTAGTTGCTACTTTCTCTGTGTTAGTTTATCTGAAATGACAAATATTTGCATGAGTACTTTTAAATTAAAGCCATTGATATATACTGACATTTTTCTACTTAAATGATGATTGTTGTGTTTTGAACTATATTGTGATTTTTGTTTGTCAGCCAGTGGATCTATGGAGATTTTTGTGTTTTGTAGAATATTTGTGACGTATAAAACACTTTAACATATCTTTTAAGCAATGACTGCTTTTTTGTTATTTCTCATACATAGTGTTATGGATATTAATGAAGACACAGTGACATATAGAGGAATACAATGCACATGCATGTATATATCATATTTTTAATATTACAATTAAAAAGTTGGAATGCCAAACAGTCAAATTTACAAAGGCCTTATTATTTTCAGATTGGTGCATCATTGCATGCCACTTTTACGAACAGAATCACAGAATGAGAGAACGGTTCGAGTCAAAAGGGATCTCTGGTGCTCCTTTGGTCCAATATCTCCTACCTACAGCAGGTTGCCTGGTACTATGTTGGGACCATGTTTTAATATGTCCAAGTAAGGAAAAAGAAGAAGGTGTTTCCTGATGTTCATACATGTGAGTTCCTCCCATATTTCAGTCTGTACCCATTGCCCCTGGTCCTGTTACTGAGCACCACTGGAAAGAGCCAGTGTCTGTCTTTGTACCCTTTCCTCACGTATTTATATACACTAGAAAGGTCACCCCAAGCCTTCTCTTCACCAGGCTGAGCAATCCCATCTCTCTCAGCCTTTTCTCAGAGGATGGTGGTTCCAGTCTTTTAATGATATTTGTGGCCATTTACTGGACTCTTTCCAGTATGTTTGTGTCTCTCTCTTACCAAGGAGTGCAGAGCTGGACACAGACTCCCATGTGTGGCCTCACCAGTGATGAGGAGAGAGCAAAAATCACCTACTTCAACCTGCTGGCAATATTCCTGCAAATGCAGCCCAGGATGTCTTCTTTGCTTCATGGGCACAGCTTTTGGCTCTTGTTCAAGCAGGTGTCAGCAATAGCCTCAGGTCTTTTTGTGCAAATCTGAAAAGAACATTGTCTTCTAAAATGTGAATCACTTATTGACGGTGTTTTGCCTTGTTTCAGTAGTTTTAGCCAAAAGTAAGACAACTAGTGTGTGAAATAATATTGGGATGTGTCCACCTCTATGTGCATAATGCAGAAGCCACTAGAAAATATTGATATATACTAGAATAGGCATTCCACAACAGCTTACTGGGAGCACACTTTAAAGAGTATCTTTTTTTTTTTATTAATTGTGCAATACTTCCACAGGTCTGAAATAAGAAAGCATTTATATACTAGCCATGCATTTCTGAGTTATTACTGAGTAATTATTTCTCTGTCTTTCTACTTATAGACAAGCTCTAAATACAAGCAGTACTTACATTTCTTTTTGGAGTAATATAGTTGGAATTGTGTAAACATGACCCAAAGCAAAGAAGGGCCTGACAATCCAAAGGCTTTCCCTGAGGATTCATAGATACAGGTACTGATTGGATCGGTCTGTGGCTGAGACAGAAATACATATGGAAAGCAGCAGGCAACATGTTCCTCAGAGAGGAATCTTGGCCATGTCAGAAAGTTCAGCACAGAAACTGAGAGCAAGGAAGCTGTCAACTCCTGTTTGTCTTGACTTCATTTAGGAAAGAGAGACTTTGTGCCCATTCCATGGAGGTAAATCAGACAACAAGTAAAAGGCATCTGAAAGGATCTGGTTCACTTTTTGATGGAAACTTTAAAGTAAGACCTGAATGCTAGCTGTCCAGGATCAACAATACGTAAGTGGATAACATAACCCATTATATTGGTTTAGATCAACACTACAAGGGCTGAAAAGGCTCTTGAGAACGAGAGACAAGGAGAGTGCAGGGTATATTGTTACTCAGCATTTCACAGAAAGAAAATAGTCAGAGACAAAGACACAAGTCTCAAAGTAATAAGGGTCTTCTCCAGATGGGAAAAACAAACTTTAGGAAAAAAAAAAAAGGCAAATTATAGCCTTTAATCAAGAGAGTTTTCTGTTATTTGTTTTCTGAATTCTTGAATTCATTATCTGAGATGATAGGACATCTGTGATGCTCAGATGTCTGTTATGGATATATAAAAACTCCACCCTGAGAGAAGAGGAAGCCTGTCACTCCTGCTAGGGTGACACAAAGGCACTGATCTAGACAAATTTCCACTGCTGTGTGTCTGCTTTTTCTGGTCCTCTAAGTGCCCAAGTCAGGGAATTAATGGCAATGCATGCATTTGCCTACATTTCTCACGTGTGAAACTCCAAGTGTAGTGCTAGAATGGAGAAAGGAAGGGGAATGCAAAAGAAATATGAGTAAATATCTGAGATGAGGCTGAAAACCAGCCAGGTTACACACTCAGTGTGTCATACTCCTTCGTGCATGTATTCAAGCGTGACAAAAAGATCAGGAGTTTTCCAAGTGTGACCTTCATCAGTTGCAAAGGCCACCTCTTGTCTATGGTAGTCTAACTGAAGTTTTCTCTGATGCATTTATTCAAGAACATGCAAACTCACTAATTCCTGACACACAGATTTGTATTGGATTTATTATCAGGACTGGGCATTAACCTTACATATGAGTTAGTGGATCTGCTATGAAAACCTGATTTAGCAGACTTCTCAGGAGATCATCTGTGTGCTCATTTCATTTCTGGACAGTGTGGAACAAACCTTGGAGAACAAAAACATATTTGATAAAAAGGAAAAAATATAATACAATATGTCTGTAATTTTTATTTCCGAAAGGTTTACTTGTATACCTGAAGAAGGCTATGACTCTGGTTTAGGCATTATGATTAGCACTTAATGTATTCATGATGCAGTGGTGGTAACTGCATGGACTGTTATGTCATCAGGTTAGCAAACACATTGAACATCATTAATAAAAGACACACTAGAATTCACTACAGTATAAAGACAAACACATTTCAGAGCAACTTGTGACTGCTGACACTTGCTTCCATTTAATTTTTATTTACTATTGTTTATTACCTGAGTCAAGGAAAATCTGTTCATTATTTTATCAAAATGCAGACAGATGTTTTTCTAAACTGCTCCTCAAAGACTCTTTACCCATCTTCTTCCATTGCAAAAATAGTCAGGGAAGTTATTAATGGATACTGCAATATTGCACAGATGCCACGGTGCCAAAAGTGACCGAAGGGATAGAGCAATGGTAAATGGAATTCATTGGAATAGGTGGGGGTGAGGAGAGAAAAACAGTCAAGGACAATTTTGCTTAGACAAATGAGTAGGATAAGATCTACAGCCAGAAAAACAAATGAGGAGACTGAGAAGGAAACAAATGAGCAATAAAACAAAAGCCCACAGGGCAAAGACATGCTTGTGATGAAGGGAGCCAGCAGTATATTTAAAAGGCACAACAGAAAAATTTTGTTTACACTCTTGCCTATAAGGTGCCACGAGGAAGTCTAGAAGTTTGTTTACTGTATGCAGTCATGGTACCTATCCTCCAAACAAGATTAGGTCATAAAATCAGTTTCTCATGAGTCAACAGCTGTGAACTGTGAAAATTAATTTTCTGTTGTTGTATCTCCTAAATAATTCAGGGGTAGTCTGATGTCTCTATTTTAGACAATGGCAGCTGCACAAATGATAGGATTACTGAGTTCTAGTGCAGATGGAACACTAAGTGATTACACAGAGCCCTTGTAAAAGATAGTTCATGCTGGAGTGATGCAAAGAAGAGCTAGGTGTGGAACGGATTTTGATGATGGTAAGACAACAGACATGAGTCATGGCTTGGGAGGGTCAGACTGAAAGTTTGGAAAGGCGTCACCCCTAGGAAGGTTTGGGGAGCATAACAAAAGATTGTTCAGTGAAACTGTGCTAGCACCATCCTTGTGGTTATACAAAACTTGGCCAGTCTAGTCAAACACTGACCTACTTGGCCATTACAGCAACAGTCCTGCTATGAAGGGGGCGTTGGACTAGATGACCTGCAGAGGTCTGTGCCAGCCCTTATTTCTCTAACCTGTGGTTGTCTACTTCTGTGAAACCTTTTCCTTTGAGTTAACTACTGCTGCTGCTACTGCTGTGTTGCAATTCCAGGTAAAATACAGCAAATCAAAGGGACAGTGGAACATGGGAAAAATGAACTTCAGAACTCAGAAATATTTGCCTTAATTCCTGGGGTTTTCATGCTGTATTTTTTGTATTGGAAGAGAAGACAGTTCAGCACCACAATCCCTATTTTATTTTTTTATGAACAGAGTAATCCCCTAGCAGACTGCATACCTGTTATGTGCCTATCTCTTTTCCTGAGACATAAGTGAAAAATTCACTTCTTTTATCCTATTAATCTCCCCTGTCTCTTCTCTATGGTTAGAATATACTTCTCTGATTTCTGCTGTGCTTCTTGCTGAGGATCCTGATTCTTTATGCCTAACATGCACTCCTCCAAACACACTGCAGCAGCAGCATTAGTCACTTTGGGACAAAGTGCTCTTGGATACAGCACATTGTTTTCTTCAACAGACACACAGAATGGATGTCATATCTGAGGCTGCTTCTACAATGCCTTTTAATGTTTCTGACCTCCCCCAGTCTAATTTGAAAGCAGTGTATAAGTAGTGTCTGATTTACCCTTTTTATAGGCATTTAAAATCTTGCACTGCATGTGATTTTAGGACAGGAGGGAGGGTGGGGTGTAATTTTTACGTATGCTTTCTAAATATAAACGTAGTGTTTCAGATATACTCTGAGCTGGTGCTAATGAAAATCCGTGGCAGATTTTGCCAAGTATTATTCACTGTATTCTGTGGTAGGTTATACAACGCATGAGAAATTTCTTTAGGCACTTCCACTAACACTTGTAAAATCTAGCAAATGCCACAAATCCTTCCTGTTTTAGTTATATGCTCCAGATAATGTTGGCTTTCTACTTTTGACTAGTCTTGGTGCGTAAAAACACTACATTTCTAAAATATTTTCATTTACAGACTGCTCTCTCTCTCTTTGACTCTCAATTTCTCTATGAAATCTCTAGAAAAATATTCTTCCACTTGACAGTGAAGGCAGTGTCTCATCTAATTTTCCTTGTCTAAAAGTTAGGCGTCAAGACTAAGGTAGTCATTAAGGCTATAGTCTACAGCTGAGAAATAGTGAGCGAGAGAGAGTGATTCATCCTATAGGTTTTGGACAGCTATTCCAGGATAGCATGAAATTTCCTCTGGGAGTGCCTACTTATTTCCTTCACTGACTATATATGGTGCTGCTCACTCAGCTTCAGAAAAGGTAATGTTAGGTGCAGTGGGTTCTTTCCTTGCATGCATTTCCTAGGCTGATATATGAAGACTTCGGAACATGAGTTTCTGTGAAATAAATCTTGATTCATGTGTGACTGACAATATTTAAATGAAGGGGGTTAAGTCTCTGGTGATGCAAAGATATTTAATTTCAGGCATTCATATTACAGCAGTAGTTGGAGAATGTCTTGTGTTTGCTCTGAAAAATCAAATTTCTCTCTTATAAGGATATCTGGAAAATTGTGTAAGTAGGACAGGGTCCACCTTCAGAGTGAATTTTCTTAAGACTGTTGCCAGCTATTTTAAGCTATATCAAGTCAGTATTACATTAACAAATGCTTGGAAGCATGGTCCCTTAACAAAACAGCTTCATCCTCTTATATGATATTTTTAAATAAAAGTTTCAGCTCTGAAGAAACTCTGTATCCCAACAATTCTCTAAATCATGGTAACAATGTGGAATTAATGGGTTGTGTAACATGATTTTTTCAGTGTTTTTTAACAGTTTTTGCTCAGGTTAATTTTCAAGACTGTGTAAAATATTTGTAATCATTAAAGAACCTAACCCATGCAAAGATTTATTAGTAATAAAATTAGTTTAGAAACATGAATGTTTAGATGAAAAAATAAATGAGTATATATAGCAGTATCTGAGCTAGCATAGCCAGTGATAGCAACTTAGAATTGTAGAATCAAAGACTCGTAGAATATACTGAATTAAAAGGTAACATCATGTTCATCAAGTCCAGCCCGGTGCAGGACACCTAAAAGACATATCCTGTGGAAAAATACTGACCAGCGATTTTCAAAATAATATTTATTTTAATTTGTCTGGTATGTGTTTTTCTAAAACATTTTTAGGTATATGAAATGCAAAATAGTTGTTGATTATTTCTAAATATTTTTCTCTGATGATTTTTACACCGTTGCTAAAATCAGTGTATAGAAGATTATGAATGGGATTAGAAAGTGGATTTTATGGGAATAAAATACTTATTCTAGCTTGAAATCCTTGCTTTGTTTGTAATCTGCTTTTAAATTTCTTGTGTTTGGCCTAAGTATATAACATTGAATATTAGATATTTCCCAACTTTGAAAAATTATTTAGGGTCAAAATATTCTTGTTATTCCCTTAGAATATTTATTATGACAACCAAAATGGGAGCAAATCAGGCAGCATAGAGTTATTGCCCCTGGTGCAAGATGTGACCTAGAGAGAATTTGAAAAGTGGTAGAAAATAAATGTTTCTCTTGCCCTTACCAATTGTTAGAGTAAGCTTATTTTACCCAACAAATCCTTGTGCAAGTTCCATTAGTATGTCTTGAATGCATGGTTCTGTGGTGAGCTACACCAAGTGATACACTAGGCACTGTGTCACATTAATAAGCTAATTTCTTTACTTCTTTAGTCCATCTTTCTCCCTAGACATATAATAAATTCTTTCATAGACTGGTCAGCCTTCCTTCTGAAATATGGGTATGGATTCATGCATTTAGTTCTGTCGTAGAAGGTGTAGCATGTAGTGGACTACTAAATATTGAGTATTTCTTCTGCTTAAATTTATCAAAGAATATATCTCCTCTTTTCCTCATGGTAACAGGTAAATAATTTAAATAAATGTAAAAGATAAATCAAAATATTATGATGATTCTGATAACTGTTCCTTTTCTCTTAAAAATTATTATTTTGGTTATAGAAATATATGAGATAAATGTGCATAAAACGGAAGATCACTAACTGGGAGTCCGTGAAAATGTAGTTGGGTACTAGACAGATTGTTGTCCTGTGCTTCATATTATTTTTCTGTGAACCTAAATAATGCAGAGAGGTAGTTGAATCAGGCCCAAAAGGGAAGACAAATAAATATATTTTTCTCTGAACTTATTACCTTTGTCATATATTGTGTACAAATTCCCATAGGTTGTGTAGCAATGAAACTAGAAACTAGAGAGGAAGAGGACTTAGTCCCATCTGAGCAATGATCTCTCAGACAGGCAAAGAAGAAATACAGGTGAAAAATTTGGAAGCTGTTTTTAATCTAGTTTGGTAGAGGAAGAAGCAAACTATATATTTACTGAGCTGGAGTAGAAGACAAGTCATAGATGACAAAGAACTGTTTCTCCTAATAGTTTCTCTATAGCTGTAAGAAACTATTTTCTTGTGTGCTGTAGCAAATAACAGGGACTTCAGATATTTTATATTTATCCTAGAATGTCTGTTCAAGGCAAAATATCTTGTTTAATTTACTTTTTGGCTGGAAAAAAAGAAGGAAAATGTGTTCTGCTAGTAGTGTTAGAAAATGCAATGAAATTTATCAGTTGAACTACCTAGGAAAGATGTAATTTGAGATCCCTTTGAACAAAAAAACTGCAGAAACACTGGTGTCTTAGTAATATTGTATTCTATGAGTAGCTAGAACTAGGTTTATACCCTAACTGTTCTCCTGACAAATCCCTGGACATTGCCTCCAGGCAAGTTTCTCCAATACTGGGATACTTTCTAAAGAAGTATTTTCTGTTATAGAATATCATATAGCATTCTGTGAGTTCTCATGATTTCTTGAAATTTGCAGATAAAAAGGGCTGTAAAGTTCAGAGCATGCATTTTGGACAATTATGTGCTTCACATGCAGGGGATATTATGTTCTCTATCATATTTTGGAGCCTTGAAAATGTTTCTTTAGTAGTAGATAATATCATCTGATGGGCAATTTGTGTACATGTCTTGCCTGTCAAATCTCTTTCCTTAACTATATACTTGAATGTGAGTAAGTAATGAATAATAGATGTAATGCCATTCAAAATCTGTCATGATGTCCTGGTGCTCTCATTTATATCCTGCTGATCCTGATGCCTCTCCCTGACTCACAGCTTCTGTTTTGCTGAAACAGTACATCATTTAAATAAAGGGAAGAAGGGAAGAGGAAGTGTCTTGCATAAGTCCTTGATTAATTCCTTTTGTTTTCTTGATAGGGCTAAGTTCTACTGTAAAAGTTACCATTTTGTTGCCTACTAAAATATTGCATTATCTTTCCAGAGGCAAAGTGCTCCCTATCATGTTTCTGCAGAATTCTGTGCTAGTCTAACACTTGTCCACATTATGGAAGCACTTACAGCTTCTGTTAAGGGCTTCAAGGCATAAAAGATGTATTCTGTGACCTCTGGTGTGCATATGTAAAGATGCACAAGCTATAGCATGGGTGAGTGCTGCATGGGGAGATAAGCAAACCACTGTTATAAAGGATATAGATTCTCACAGCAGAGCCTTCTCTGGTGGCTGGTGCAATGCAAGGGGACAGGGACACGGCCTTCTCAATACCTTTTTCCCAACCTGTAAAATTAAAATAGGACAAAAATGGAAATTGGAAAAAAAAAAAATTGAAAAATGGAAACCAACAGCTATGCCTAAGGACCAAGAATTGCTTGCAATTATGTAACAGGAAGAAATAAACAAAGAGAAAAATCAAACAAGATGACTTATTTCTGTTCCTTCCCCTTCTTTCTGACTACACCAAACTAATAACCAAGGTTATCTTTTTTTCCTCCTTTTTTGTCACCCTATTTTAATTTTTTTTCTTCACTGAAACTGTCTGTAATAAACTTAGTATTCTGGCACTACAACATTAACAATTCACTAGTAACACTAAGTATCAAAAAATTATTTTGCATGTCTCAGCAAAATATGTCTTCTGTTTGAGACATGGGAAAGTTAATAGGTTAAGGCTGCACACCTCCGTATTTTTTGTACATGCTGAAAATGATTCTTTTCCCTTATTTTACATTATAGACACAATTCTGCAGCATCAGTTTTTTTTTTACTGAATCTGAGTTTTCTAGGCATAAACTGCAGTGACTAAAGGAATCATGGGCTTTTACCCCCTTTCTTTTCCTTGTGGCAATTCCTTTGGTTTTTTAATGTGCATGTGATCTTCCTCTCCTTATGTTCTTTCTTTCTTTCTTTCTTTCTTTCTTTCTTTCTTTCTTTCTTTCTTTCTTTCTTTCTTTCTTTCTTTCTTTCT
>JAOTQP010000001.1:56701879-56719713 GCA_026413545.1 Cichladusa arquata
ACTACAGCAAAAAAAGAACAGTTACATTGTAAATTTGAAATATACCAATATATATCCACATATTTGTTTAATATATCCATATCCAAATATTTGATTAAAACAACATGGCCATTTCCTATTTTAAACCCTTTGGGATATATTTCCTCTGAATTAGCAGAGTCCTAAATTATTTGAACCAGGAGGTAGGTATTGGTTCCAAACTGACTAAAATTTTTTCTGTCTGGAAAAGAAATACCCCCACCACAACCACCATAATGAATTGGTTGAAGAGTAACGTATTCAGAGAGTCTGAAGTTAGCAGGTTAATAACAGAGATGAGAAATGAGGATGGGGCCAAATACATTAGACCCCAGTAAAACTTCTTGCTCTTTCTGTTGTGCCAACAAATGATTTCTGCGGTACAGACACGGGTTTGAAGTGTTGATACAATCTCTGATCCCTATAGAGCAGTAAGGTACTCCTACTGCCTTTGGGCTTTGCAGTAAGCTTCAAATTCCCATTTAACTCTGGTTGAAACTATTTTGGATATTGCCTCTTAATACCAATAAATGAGAGCCAATAAAGAGAATTTAGTTTTTAACCAGGCAAAGCGAGCCTGTGAAGACCTCTACCTCAGGCTATCAAGGTAGTTATAGAGGCTGGACTTTAAAAGACCAGGATAGTTTTATGACATCTGAAACCTTTGTAGTTGACCAAGTTAATATGTAAAAGCAACCTCATTTCCTGTCACAAGACTGCAGAAGATTACCTAATATGTCAGGAAGGATTTTCTATTTGCACATCGTACTTCACTCAGTTAGGTAGATATATCACAGAACATTATTTTAATCTTAGGCTGATACATAAAACTGTGTTCATCTTCACAGTGGAGGCTCACTTTTTCCCAGTTTTCTGTTCTGCTGTTGAAATTAAGCACTTCTGTGTTTCATTCATCAACACAAAATTTGACTACAGACAGTTCACTAAAAATAAGAAGGAAGTTTCATTCATAAGCAACCATCATATAGCCAACTTTCACCTCTTGCCTTATTTTTTTCCTTGAATTTCTTCAAACTTTCACCTCTTGCCTTATTTTTTTCTTTGAATTTCTTATTGTGTAAATTCTCTAGCAAGTATTGCAGAAGTCTGGTGACTGAATTGTAAACTACTGCTCTTATGGGGGAAATCACTGAACATGCATATTTCAAGTTCAGGGAACACATTACTGAGGTAGCTCTTAAGTAATATAGATCCAGAGATGCTAAACATGCTAGTTGACCTTTTTACTACTTTTTTCTTGTGAGCAAGAAAACCCAGATTCTCCTCTTGTCAACATGTCTGCATTGGCACTAAATTGAATGATGGTTAAAGAAAGAGTTAGAAATCCTTGAGCTCTTTGGCTGTGAAAATGGAAGCTGAAAAACTTATTGAAAGGTTTTGTGGTTTATATCTTTGAGGAAAAAAGAATTTGAATGCTGGACAGTTTCATAGTGGTGCCTGATTTTTTGAATTCAACTTATTAATTGCCTACTTGAGATAATTAAAGCATTTGTGCTCAAAATAATTGGTGTCATTGAAAATAAAGGATTTAACCTTGGCAGTAGATTCAATCTGTCTGCTCCAATTCATTCCTGTGAAGACAAGAGGAATCATGGTGTGTGGGGTTTTTTTCTCTCTCTCTTAAGATTGCTAATAATTAGTTTAAACATTCAACAGATCAGCTGGGTAATGGATGTGCATAGTTGCTCATTGTTCTGCTTTATATGGCAGGACTAGAAGTGATGCTCTCTTTGAGGACAGAGGTAGTCGTGGTTCTGTATTGCAAGAGAATGAAAACAAGAGACGATTTTTATAATCTGATCACACTTTTTTCTAAACTTGAATGTTATAGATTTAAGCTTCAACTGTTTTGTCTTTTTAGAACTTAGTTCCATAGAACTTGAGATAAGAAGAAAATAAGGAAAGGTGGAACACTGATCTGAACATCAGTATGGAGGGTTTTTTTGAGAATCAGCTGTAGATGTTTGCATGTCATAGAATGGTTGAAGTTGGAAGGAACCTCCAGAAGTCATCTGGACAGATATACAGATAGCTACAGATACAGACTCTATCTGTTGTGATACAGAACAGCTGATACAGTAGATGCCACACAAAGATTTTACTGGCAGAATTTCCATGCCTCATGGATGAAAGTCCAGAACCTGATATTGGGCATTTATAGTCCCTGAGAGAATATTTAGCCCTCATAAAAATAAAAATATGAATTTGTCTAGTATTAAGCAGTGGAAGCAGGAGAGGGAGGGAAAATTTCAGATCTCATGGCTATCTTGCCTGAGGATTTGGCTGAATGCAAACCTCTTTTTTTTTCTTTTTCTTTTTTTCAACATATTTCTTTTAAGAAACATTGAAGTCCACCCTTTCCAAGATGTATGAAACATCCTATATAGTAGAGGAGGATATGCAGTAAGTGGATAAGAAGCCTTCTTTACACGCAGAACATATTAGAGCAATTATATAAGGTGTTGTGGCATGATGTTTTTCCCAGAAGCAGAAAGACTGTTTCAGCTCCTTTTAATGCCTGAAGATTATTCAAATATCTCTAAAATTGATAGAGTTTTTGCATAAAGCATTATAAAATGCCCAAAAATTGAAAAACAATGTTTTCTCCACCTTCTGATACTCTTTCACCATGGAAAAAAAATTCAAAATAGTCAAAAATTCATTGGGCTTTCATTAGAGGTTCATTAGAAAAACATCTGCTGAAATCAGTATCTCTGAAATTCCTGATATTTCATTTGAGGTTTCTGGTTTCCACACATTTTCTTTTGGATCACTTATGCCTTTTGTAAAAATAGTAATTCAAAATAGCTGATGATCTGACATATTTTCTCTTTTGCTAGAACTGCATGCTTACATTTGGCTTTTGAAAAATTCACATTACATAAGACTTTAATGTAAGCAGAAAATAGCCAACAGTCCAGACAATTTTTCCTTCATAAAAATAAGATGTCTTAACATAAAAACTCCAAGTTCCCTCTAGATGAAGCTGGGGCTTTCCAAGGCCTGTGCTGTAGAGAGAAGCATTTGGTGATGCCATCTTTCAACCTCTGCTTTGTCACTTGCCCTCTCTCCAGTTAGGTCACCTCCTTCTCTAGTCCTGTACTTTCAATGAGTCAACAGGTGCATTAGGACCTGGGTCTCTGATGAAGATTCTCAGTGAGAGGAAAAATGCTTTCTTTTTCTTTGTGCAATAAATCAAGAAAGGCTCTGATGTAACCCTGAGAAAGTCTCTCAGTACTGGTGAGGCCACACCTTGAATCCTGTGCTGAGTTTTGGGCCTCTCACTGCAACAAAGACATTGAGGTGCTGGAGCATGTCTAGAGAAGGGTGACAAAGATGGTGAAGGGTCTGGGGCATAACTCTTATGAAGAGCAGCTGAGGGAGCTGGGAGTGTTTAGCCTGGAGAAAAGAAGGCTCAGAGGGTTCCTATTTACTCTCTAAAACACCCTGAAAGGAGGATGTGACAGGTCAGAGTTGGGCTCTTCTCCCAGGAAACCAGTGACAGGAGGAGAGGAAATGGCCTCAAGCTGCACCAGGGGAGGTTTAGATTGGATACTAGAAAAAAAAATTCACTGAAAATGTTGTCGAACATTGGAACTGGCTGCCCATGGAAATGGTGGAGTCATCATCCCTAGAAGTTCTCAAAACGTGTGAATGTGGCACTTGGGGACACAGTTTAGTGGTGAACATGGCAGTGCTGGGTAATGAGAGAACTTGGAGATCTTAGAGGTATCGCCCAGTCTTAATGATTCTGTGATAAAACTTGTGCTGACATAGCATATATAAGAAAAACCTTCTTCAATGAAAAGCATATCACCATCTTTTCACAGAGAAACCCATCTCCCCTATCCTTTTACTCTATAATGAATAATCATCCAGTTGCACCAGCAAGCTTTAGGGAATACTTCAATGTCATCCTTCATTTTGGAAGGACTGATTAGCCTTGTACCTTAAATGTAGCAGACCATAATTAGTCCAACCTCTGGGACTCCTATTTCCAAACAGACCTAGAATATCCCTGATGGACACATAAGCATTCTCCCTTTGCTTCTTGATAAGCAGAAAGGGCTTTTATCTCCTTAGGTAGGAGAGTCTTTATTTTGATCCCTCAAGCTTCCTGATATCATAACAGTGCAGCTGAGATGCTCTAGCTGTTGTCTCCGCCAGTCTTGACCATTATTCTTAACAATCATTGCAGCTGAATGATAGCAAGCAATTGTCAGTGCCAATTTCCAAATATTAAAGAGACAAAATAAAGGTTATATTGATAAGAATGAAAGAAAGAAAATTAAAAAAAAAAAAAAAACAGGAAGGAAAAGTGTGAGAAAGGAAGGGACATGAAAAAAGCAAAGGGAAAAAGAGAGGGAAAGAGAGAGGAAGGAAAGGACATTTCTAAGAATTAGAATACTTTGGTATGAAGATAAATGTTTGCAAGATTTCACAGACTATGACTTGGATATCTCAGCCACGAGCACTCATTAAGTTCATTTAAACTGTGTGTCTATCTCAATATGAAGACATGCATGTTGTTGTGTAAAACCCAGGGCAATATCCCATTTTCTAGAAAATCTACTGTAAGTGGAAACATACATAGGAAAGAGAATAAATGGGTTAAAATTACACTGGGAGTTAGAAGGGAGAAGTTCACGAACTCTATTTAGTCTTACAAATGCAAAAAAAACCCCCCAAACTTTTAGAGCTTCATTTATCCTCTGAATTCATGAGATCTGCCCAGACTCATTAGACAGAAGCAGTAGAACAGGAGTTAGGTGATATGTCACTATCCTTTCAACAAGACAATAGTACAAGCCAAGTAAAGCAGGTAGAAATATATTATTAAAGTGAAGGAATTATCGTCTTTGCCTATTGCTTAGCCTAAAACAGATTTTTAAAATTTTTTTAAAGCTTATATATCTGTAAAGCCGGTTCTCACTAATCTCCATCAGTGTCAGTTCCCATTCAAAAAAATTATGCTGTTCATAATCAAATTCACGTATATACAAATTCACATATATACACATGTATGTGCACATACACATTTATACATATACATATATATGCATACACAGAATTGCACAGTGACCAATCCCACCTGCATCTTCGATAAAAAGTAGTATAATATTTGTATTATCATTAAGGATTCTTTCCTTCAGGATTCATTTTAAGGATGCATTTCTTCATCTTTGCTGAAGCCTTTCAATTTTCCTTTCAACAGCATCTTTAAGGGACTAAGATGATAGAATAATAGGAAAAGAAAATATATCTTTCTCGTTTTTCAGAAATTAATTCATACCCATAGGATGTGCCAGATTTTAATGCTACAAAATTAAGTCCTCTTATGCTCTGTATGTGCACTACATTTGCAATCTTAGCACCAAGTGTGCAAAGTGCTCTGCCCGAGAAGCTTAATTGTGCCCAAGAATGACTAGCCTTGGGGACAAGAGAGTACTTGAGCCTCAGTGAACTTCTTGGAAACTGGGATTTTAACTGGGATTTAACATCATTTAACATTAATTTTTTTACTTTTGCAGCTTAGATTGAATTAATATTACTACGTGGATATAAAAGAATGCATTCCAATCTCAAGTTGTTGTCCCAAACTGTCATAATACTCTGCTATCAATCTGTAAACATCAGTCTATTTTTCTTCGAGCTGCTAGAGAGAAAAATAACAACAATTCCTCAGATTTTTACAAGTTTTTGTCATTTAACATCCAGTTAGAGTCAAAATACTAGTGCCAGAAAATAATGTTTGTGCACGGCTGTGGTATTTTCAGGCATGTCTATTGACTATGGTAACATGTGCTGTGGGAGAACCAAGCAAATATACTCACATGTATGAAAGTACAGTTGTATTGTGTATATATCTGTTTTTACACTGCCTAGAGAATATCCAGCACAAGTCCTCATCAGGCAAAATAAACATATATGAGAACACTGAGAGAAAATTCAATGTTATGGAAAAGATCATTGATGTCTCTTATGGTAAGAGCTCCATATTCCAGCACCGTATTCCAGCATGAGCAATATTAGGAAAATTTTGTTTAAGGGAACATTTTCAGAGAAAAAGTAAATATGGCTTTTTCTAAAATTGCCAAATTGTTTCTAGACAGCTGTATAGAAAGATATGCTAATAATCTAAGTACAGCTGGTTCAGACTGTTACAATGTTGAGAAGTTTTAGTCATTGGAGACATACTATCAATGCAAATTTCTTGCTTTTTTGTCTTCACATATGAATGCTCTGTATTTTCTTTTTTTTTCTTTTCTCTCTCTCTCTTTTTTTTTTTTTTTTTTTTTTTTTTTTTTTTGAGTCAAAAATATTTTAACTACAGGAACAGAAAGCAGGATTAAATAGGTATCCAGAACAATTCATAATTAAAGAAAAAGGAATCTGGAGGAGCTCTGCACCTTCCAGGTTTCACTGTAAAACCCACTGGATCACTGTTCCTAAATAAAAGGAGATAGCTGAATTTTTGGTTCAGAGAGGAACCAATAATTGCCATCCTCCTTCCTTATTCTAAATTAGCTCTTCTGGCTATTCTCAGGATGGTATTGTAGTCTGTTCCTTCCGTCCTTTCCCTTCCCATCCCAGGGATTTATGTGTGATTTTATTGTCTCCACAGTTCTCTGTTGCCATGAAGAGCAGACTGGCAATCAATCCATATTGGGAGTCAGTAGAAAACTATAGATCAAGTTTGGTACAAAGGACTCTTTAAAGAATACTGAAACTCCTATTATTGCCTGAAACCTAAGACAGGGCACTGTTAGAAGTGTTAGAGGTAAGCAGCTCCACAGACAGGGCCAAAATGCACAGTCATGATTTGGGGCTTCAGAAATTTAACTCTACCATTTACATAGGTATATGTAGGTATATTGCTGGCTATACATGTGGCTATGTAAACATACCAGTTACATGTGTGGAGAAACTCCTCTCACAGGTTCTGTAAATCATTTTATTTCAGATGGTATCATGCACTTAACTGATAAGCACACCATTTAAATGGGGCATCCAAAATTTCTGTTTTCAGCATCCGTCTGGGAAGCAGTTTACTTTTTGATATGGCTGTGTCTGCAGAAGTAATGATCTTATTATCACAGCTATTGCCATTTTTCATGCATACTTCCTTGTGATAGATAGGCATCTTCTCCAGGCTAAACAGGCATGTGACAAATCCTAAGGAGACATGCCATTGGTGTCTTCTGTCATTGCACTAACCTAGGCTTTAACTGGTGCAGAATGGGTTCTGCCAACCTTTAACCAGAAGCTGAATTTCATCTGTTAATTACTGCATTTATGTCTTTCTTCAATTATTATAATTTTGATGTGCATAATATGTAGGAGATCAAACAAAATAAACCCCAGGAATACCTAACTAAGATCTAAAAAGGCCTTGTTTTACAAAATACTTAGTTAAACACTTAAGCAAGAAACACAAAGAAGAATTTAGTTCAGGAAACACTCTCTCCCTGTCTGTTTTTCTTCTGTGTGGTTTATTTCCCACGGAGATTATAAGAAGATGTATTTTCAGAGGACAGTACTTTAAAATGTGGCAGCAGTGTGTATTGTTGTGTGTCATATAAAAAGGAATTATGCATTTATTCTATCTGACATCTCCTGTAAAAAGCTGAATCCTGTCTTTTCACATTTCTAAATTTTTACTTGCATTTTTGTGCTTCCAAATACATTGATGATGCAAATCAGAGATTTTGCAGTTCAAGTGGTCTAATTTAGAGTTGCCATCAAGCACCTTGTAGATTTTCTTGTGACTACTGAAATGGAGGCATAAGGGAAGATCATTCTTTCAACAAATTCATTCCTCATAAATGCTGGCAAGAAATACCAGGTGGGGGGGGTGTGGGAAAAATAAGGACTACCAAATAAAATACAAGGAAAGGTGCAGTATAGATCTGTAAAACACATCAACATATTATGAATATTTTTGTGAGGTGCTCTTTTATCTTACTCCTTTGCACTTCTGCTTTTCTCTGAAAAGCAATCTCAGGCCGCATCACTCTGAAATCTAGTGCTTTATCAAGATCTCTGGTAAAGTTCTATATAAGCTTTTGTGGACTTTCAGCCTAAAAATATTGTGCCAAATGACAGTGGTCAATTAAAATAGCATGAAATAAGAATTTGTATCTCTAGTGTAATATATTGATTAATACTCAGTTATGGGGTACTGGCACACTGTGTTTGAGAAGCTTTTAAGCTTTTTTTTTTTTTAAATAAATAAGTAGGACTTGATTTAAATAATCAAAAGAAAATGTTATTGCTCAGAATATATACGTATTTATGTATTACAGATCTTGCTGAAAGGTCTAGGTCTTTCAGGACATAGTACTTTGCATGAGTGATGGGGTGTTTTGTCCTTTCTGCTGCTTATTTTTTCTTCTTTTTTCCTTGGCTTTGATTCTGAGGACAGCATGCTCTTTTCATCTTGCTAGAGATATGGTTCTGCATAAATCTCTCAGGAGATCTCACTCTATCCAAGCAATTTTATGGTAAAAAAGGAATGTTTCCTTATGTCTGTATAATTTCAGTTGTGTAAATCAGTGCATTGACCTTAAAGCCATCTTGACTTTACTGTAGATCTGCCTTGTTCACAAAGTTTGGTTTGTGAATTATAGTAGCTGTAATATCTTTTGCTTCCAAGTTATTCAAGAGTAGATTGCATTTTTTCAATAAGTGTTGGAAAAACATGAAAATTTAATTTTTCTAGTACAGAAGCAGCTTTCAAGGGGGGAAAAAACACAATAAATACAGAGAAAGAAAAAAAGAAAAAAAGTTGTGAGGAAGAGTGAAATCTGTGACTTGTTAAATATTTCCTTGGTGACCAGAATGAAGAATATAGTATCTGGTTTGTAAGTATCAAGCAGTTTTGCCATTAAGCTGAGAAGAAGCCAGCTAAAGTATAAAATATGGCTATAAAGCTTCCCATAAACTACAGAAATGACAAAATAAAATATCTGTATATGCTAATTATATGGTGTAGACCTAGTTTTGCATTTCCATAAATCTTTCTCTTGAATTGTTATATTGGCTAGTAATTAAGAGACTTATGACAAATTACTTGATTTGTATTCTCAGCTGGGTCTGGACCTTACTATGTACTGATTTCAGCAGGGAAGCTTTAAGAGACACACAGGAGTATGCCATACTTTACTGAATGAAACTGCAAAGTTGTTTTTGTGCTGTCAGATGCTTCTGGAGTGTCCATGGATTTTATGAAGATATATGAACCTTTCAGATGTGGAAGAATTTTGTTTCAAACACAGGCTTACAGTCTTGGAAAGAGTGCAAGACTGTGTCATCAGATACCTGGATATACCTATACATTTAAGAGCATTATTTTTTTTTTTTAAAGTCTCAAATTAAATCATATATGGTATATATATAATTCAAATTTCATTAGATATCCAGGAAGAAATCACTGCCTGTGATTCCAGTCCTTGAATCTAATTTCTTTTTAGCCAATTATACAAAACCAAAGGAATGCATGGAATTTTTTGTAGACAGACTGGTTTGCAGAAACTACTTATCCATTGCAGAGAATATCTAGGAACACCATTCTAAAGATGACACAAACAGGTTGAAAACTTGATTTACAAACTGTTGAACAAAATATTCTTTCCAAACAAACAGAGGAAAAATATTTTGCATCTCATTAGTTACTGATTTGGCATTTTTTGATTATGTTATGTCCTTTTGATGCTTCCTTGTTTGTTTGATTTTTTTTTTTAAGTGGGCTAATTTATTTGGCTACATCAGTTCAGTATATATTCTGTAATCTTTATGCCTATGAGGTGCTACAAATTGCTAAGAGGTTAGCAACACATGTGAAAACACTTCTGTTTTACCTTTTCTAAGGTAATCCATTTCTAGATCTTATACAAAATTGAGCATTACAGCCAGTCTAATCTGTTTAGCAGTGTCAGTCATAAAAAAGAATAAAAAAACCTTAGACAACTGGTAATTTTACTACCCAGGTTCTTTGCCATTAAAAGTAAATAATGAATTCTTCAACCTGAGTTATATAATATATTTTTGTAAGGAAACCAGAGCTTAGACCTTAATAATTACTGGAGGGTTTGAAGGACATTTAAGTATGATATGTAGTAGTACCTGCTACAAAGAGAAGAATATTATCCAAACAGTATGAATGTAAGTGCTGTGTTCACAGATAAGGAGAGTGGTTTTAATTATACTTTAAGAGTCACACAAATACGTGTCAGACATCATAATTATTGCCACAGGTTGGAAGGTTGAAAGAGAGAAAAATGTTTATGGATTAGAAATCTCTTGTGGCTATTGGTGTTCAAAAGTGTTTTTTCTCTTCAGAAAAAAATAAAAAGTAAAAAAATTTGAACCGCAAAAACCAACGGAGAGAGAGAGAGAGGCACGGCAAGTTAAATACGAGCAAGACACACTTCAGCGTAAAGCTTCCAGCAAGGAACGGAGGGTGAACCCGAGAAAAACTCCCATCCAACTACTGTAAATACTGCTTTGCAGCAGTGAAATCTTAATTAGTATTTTTCTTCCATTTAACTGCTCCAGTGGGTAAGAAATGCCTTGTACCAATTTTTATCTTTTCACTCCCCATTTCCCTCCCCTGCTTATTTTTTTTTTTTAATTTCTCTACCTAAGATTTCCAGGGGGAATGGTGTCTATAAATTAAACTAACTGGCCACAATGTTATATGATTATTGTCTAAGTGGAACAGATTTATCATCTTCAGTTTTTCATTTCCTGTTCCAAGATTTCTGTTAAATACGTATTACTCATGAATGACAAAAGGACTAACAACAAGAGAGGCTATTTCCCAGGGGGAGTAGGTACATTTAGAGTGTGTTTATTATCTAGCTAATGCTCTTCACCAATAACTGATTGCACATTCTATTAGATTTTGTGCTCTGCTTCCTAAAAGCTGTATATATTACCAGGTGGGGTTACATGTATGAATCCACTGAGACCAATGAAAGCTACTGCCTCTCTTAACACTTCAGAACATTGTAATTCTTCACCCGAGTCCCTCATCACCTCTCCTATCCCGGTCTCAAGCTACTGTGCTGGCTTGAGGAGAATGCCAAGTAGAAGAGTCCAGAAGTACAGTTCTCTGTGTTGTAAATGTAAATTAGAGGTCCATGGAGAATTTCAGCTCTCATAAAATCTCACTTTAAGGCACCCTGGGCTGAATTAATCGCTATTAGTGCATTGCAGTCTGCTTTAATTAATATAGTCCTTTAACATATAATAAAAATTCAGAAATGTAATTGAAAATTGTCAAAAGAATCTGAATGATAATAAAAGATCTATGCCCAGGTGATAGTTTCTGTTTTAAAGACATAAGAACAACATGAAATATCACCTACATCACATATGCTTTCATCTGGAAGAAACCCCAGGTGAACACTGCACACAGCTACCACTAAACTTCCTTCTGGCTCCCTTCCTCTGGGTCGTCTGTGATTTTTGAACGGGAGAAGAACCCTTCTGTCCTTAACTACCTGATGTTATTTTTTTTTTTTAATTTGCCTCATTCTGAAATACAAATAGTGTAGTTTGACAGTGACTGCAACAACATGGGAGCACTCTGTGTGTAAACACTGTGTTTGGCTATTTGTGTTGTCCTCTGATTACACCTTCTTGTAAATGAAAATGATGTGCCTCTTTTTCACCTGTCACAAAGCCATATCTCAGGAAATACAGAACCTAGGCTAAGGGGCAGGTCAGGGATTTCTGCATTCTGTTCTTGTCTCTTCTATTTGCTGAATTCTATATGTTTCAGTTATTGCTTGCATAAAATAGAGCACTGAAATTTAAGGTACATCACAGTTGCTGTTGTGACTGTGGGGACATCCCTGCCCTAAATGCAAACTGACTTAGGCAAAACAGATGCTCAAGCACTTGTCTTGACTACAGTCTGAATTCTGCTATTGTGTTGTATGTTACAGCAGTTAAACACATAATATCTCAGATAAAATCTAACATTCACATTCCTTCATGATCTGCAGCTACATCAGGTGTTACCAGTTACCAGCATCAGACACTGAAATAGGACAATAAATTTCAAATCTTCTCTCAAGTTTCTCAAGCTCCCTGGATTTTCAACTGAGATGAACAGTCAGATTCAGAAGTAATTAAAGAAAAAATTACTGCCAAATCTGACAGCAGTTAAACTCTTAGACACTCTGATTTTTAGTCCTTATGCTGAATAAAAAAGAGCAAGGAGGTGACCGTTGGCTCTGAGACAAGTTAGCACCAGCTGCTTCGCAATCCATGATTTTAGTGCTGGTCCACCCCAGCTAGCTAGAGCAGCCCAAAACAGATCAAGTGCTGGGTGCTAACTCAGCTCACAGCGAAAGAGTTTGGGTCCAGTACTCAACCTGGCTCATTTTTCTTTAGCAGCACTTTATCAAATTACTAATGCATCCAGGTCTAATAATCTCACCTTCTCTCAGACACCTTACCTGAAGGATCAAAGTTGACATGTTTAATTAGATTCTCTTCACACTCAATGAGAGAAATATATGTCTGAAAGGCAATTCATCCCAGCTAAGACAGTGTCACGAGTCTAGAGTTAGGTAAAATTAATCAATTTCCTATTGCTCTCAATTGTCTCTGGAAAACCAAAAAAGCCTCTCTCTTTCAATAATATGGCAGGATTTAGGCACATAAAATCTTTCTTATTGACCTAAACTTTGTGCAATGTGGCTGCCTGTCCTCCTTTCCCTTTAATAGGGGTTTTATCCAAATGTTTAAAAAAATATTAGTTTTCAAGTAAAAGCATTCTTTCAGTTCTCTTATTGAAATCTGAAATTTTCAAAAGCCTTTTGACAAATACTTTTCCACAATTTGTCTCTTGCATTTAACCACTACTTTGAACACTAGGCTTAAAAGAGTTCCATCTGAATATCTCCAGGTATCTGGATTTTTGCAAGGTTGGATCAAAGTTTATTAATAGGCATTATAGAAATATAGGGAGAAATATGAAATCGAGAAGGGAGAACAGATGTAACACCAACGAACCTTCATACAGCTCAACAGATAGTGAAGTTTTGCTTGCTAGTTTGTCTGGTTTTTAAACTTTCAGGAAAAAGCAAGCATTCTTTTGCAGTGGATTCAAGTTCCCAGAAAATAAGGACCAAATTAGTCTTATAAGTAATGGATTGCAATGTCCCCGCTTACTATAATCTTATCTCTTTAACCACTTACACAGTAATTGTTTGACAAAAGACTGACGCTCTCTTCTATTTCCTGGTTGCGATCCTGCAGGATTGCAGCCATTAAAGAATCATCAGGCAGAAGAAGTATAAAGTCTTTGTTGCCCGTTTTTCAAGAACCTTTATTAAGGTTTCTCTTTTTTCATTTGCTTGTAGCACACAATTTCTCCACTAACGATGTGCTGGTACTTGATTTTCTTTCTGCTCAACAACAGCCTCAATTAATTTTTTTAAAATGGTTTTTGCATTTAATTTTCTTCTCCTGGATTAGAAATTCATACTGAGTAGAGCTAGAGAACAACTGTATATCCTTTCCCCCCAATATTCTTGTATTTAAATTCTTGATTTTAGAGGTTTTAACTTTACAGATGTGAAGATCTGGACAAACAAAACATTCTTAGTATTTGGAATTGAGTCAATCAAGATAATGCTGAAAACATAAAAAAAGTTTCAAGGAAAAACTGTGATCTCAAGCTGAAAATTCTTTTTCACTTTCCAGATACTCTGAGCTGTTTATATCAAAAGGAAGATATTATTGTTCATGTCCCATGAAACACATTCTTAACGTGTCCATTTTTATAATGAAACATATTCTTAACTGCACCTAATTAAAGCGGACTTCATCTGCTTGAATAGATTTTGAACATTTTTAATGGCTTTCTTAAACAAATAAGCATACATACATTATGGATATAGTGTGTCTCCCTTGATTGTAGATCACCAGAGAAGACTTGCATATTCGGTCCTGTTCATGTAAGTATCAGAAGGGTGTTAATGTGTGTAACTCTTGTATGAAGAGAGATGGTGAAGAAAGGGTGCTGAACCCTTTGATTCATGTATCCTTCCAGCTGAAGCCAGCTATGCCTTACTGACATATAAATCCTGGAATCAGAAGAGCAGGGAGGGAGAAGTTATACCTATACAGGACAGGAAGGAAAGAAAGCAGGCTTTGTAGTAATCTCTGGAGCTCTAGAGCTTTCCTCTTCCCTCTTACTCTAGCTCCCAAGTGAGTACTAAACTCCTTCTTGTCTACTTACAGTCATGTCCTGCTATGCTTCCTTTTCTGAGGTTAATGTCTACTTTTGGTTTTAGAAATGTCATATGCAGTCCCATAGCATCCTCAGTGTTTGAAGCAATTCTGAACCCAAATGGCTCTGTGAGTCAAAACCCTTACTAATGGCAGTCTGTTACTCAGTGTGAGCTTTAGCTGAGACTAGATCAGCAGCAGGTTAGAAACCATGGTGTTCTCAGCTAGGATGATCATAGAGATGTAACCTTGCCACCCCATTAACCACCTTTTTCTCAACACTAAAAAGAGGCAGCAACTCAAGATGGGAGTCTGCCTAAGAGTTCATGCAGAAACTCAATATGAACAGATACAGGCTTCTCTACAAAAAGTGGATATTCATAATTCTGATACTGATCTCAAGGATTGAACATACACTTCAGCTGAATGGACAGAAGATAGAACTTCTGATTGATGAAGAATTAGTGCAACTGTCATATAGAAGGAACTTGACCACAAGTGTTGCATGATGGGGAAGGATGGATGGCTAAATCTGTACACTATTTTCAGGCGTCTTCCACTATCAGGCTATTCTTCCCCAGGAGCAGAACTTGTCTTTTCTCTTTCTCAAACTTCATGAAGTTCCTCCTACTCTTCCTTCAGCCCATTAAGGTGTCTTTAAAAGACCACTCTGAAAGACAAAAAAACTGCCTGCTGTATTCAACCACTTCCAAATTTCTCTTGCCTGTAAACTTGCTAAAGGTGCATTCAGCCCCATTTTTCTCTATATCACATAATTTGTGAGGTCTCTGTGCTTTCCTGAGAGCTGAAGAAAAAGAACTTTTGTTATGCAGAAATAAATCACTGCTTGAATGACCTCTTATGGAGTTGAGATGTAAATGGTATGCACAATCCAGTCTGAAAGAGCAAAAATTTCCTTGGAGGTTTTGATAAAACTTAGTAAACCTGGGGATGTGCAAATTGAACTGCAGTGCTTCCACAGACTTTGTTAAAGCCCTTGATGGAGTGAATTTTCATGCTCTGGACCCTAATACTGCAATTAGACTTGGCTGTACAGAGAGGAGTGACATTCACCTTCATTTTGCTTGAGGGGACAATGGAGAATTTCACAGTTGGTTGTCATTTTTTATTAAAACAGATAAGAATGGACTCTAGGTTGTGACCCTTGTATTCAGCAAGACCTCCAAAAATCACTCAGCTGCAGAGATAACAATCAAGAGCACCCTGGAGGATGTGTATGCTCTATATCAAGAGACCCAAAGAACCCAGTGAAAATGCTACATGAATATTTTTTCCTGGCTTCGTCCAAATGTTATTGCTCTATGTACCTGTCTTGTAAGATCAGCTCTGGAAATTTTGCAAGTAAAGTGGAATCTGAACATCTTGTTTTACTTCTGGTAACAATAATAAATAATAGAAACATAATAGTACTAGGCTGTGAAATTTCCTTCAGAAATGTAGAGTGTGTACAGACTTATCAAAGAACAGGTATTGAGAAATACTGAAAAATATTCATTACTAAGTAACAATAATCCAATTATTTGCCAAATCTTTCCATAGTAAGAAAAGACAGTTTTTTCCATTTTACTTATATTTAGGTAAATGTCTACAGCCTCTACTCTAAGATATTAATTACATTTTAATCTGGGCAGTGAAGTCTGAGCAGAGTCAATATTTGGGCAGTAGTCTTAGTGACAGACATGAGCTGTAAGTGTCCATGAGGTCAAGCAACACTACGTGTCATTTTTTGGGTGCAGCATTTAGACAATGAAGAACATAAGTACACTCCAGGCTTAAGGTCTTCATGGACTGCCCTGTAAAAATCCTGAACTCCAGGAGAAAATCTGTAGTAGTGTAGTAGATGATTAAGAAAATTGAGAGATTTTTCCTTCCACTAGGAAATTGCCTTTTCCTGCTTAAAACAAACAAACAAAAATTAATGGATTTTGGTTTTGTGGTGTTGTGCAGGTTTGTTTTGTGTTTTAATAGCTGTTTCTCAGTTGTCCTTCCAGTTACATTCGCAATTACTGACTTCAAGATTTTTTCCATGTAGCCTCTGTACTCTGTTTTAGACATGGGAAATGAGTGCTCTATAAAACACTTAGCATCTTCTCTGCAGTGAGGCGAAGTTTAAGTTGACCAGCTGAATCAGAAACTCCTCTTGTCTTTCATCTTTCTCTGTCACCTTCCTTTCCTCACCTCTCAAACCCTTACATCCTCTCTGGTCTCCTTCTCTCTACATTTATTTGTTTTTCTTCCATCTGGTCTGTCCCCCCAGCTCCAGTACAGGGTTCCAGAGAGGCAGTGAGCTCCCTCAGCCCGTTTGGGTTAGACAGAACTCCCCGGGGTGCTGACTCAGAACGGCAGAGCAGGGACTGCTTTGCACAAAGCGTTTAAACCACAGTGCTGACGGCAGCTGAAAAAAAAATTTGCATGGAAATTACGCAATCCATGAAATTTATTACACCTGCAGTTTGCTAGTCGAGTTCCTAATTTGCATACGATATTTAGCCTTCAAGTGGCACAGTATTTAAACATATCTACTTCTGCATATAAAACTCCATTCTGATCAAGTTGAGATAATTTTCCACTACCTATAGTAAATGCCTGTGTCTCACATTAGTATATCTGAACTTCATTTGTTCTTTTAAATAATTTTGTCATGAAAAAATCTTACAACATCCCAAATCTGTTGTTTTTAAGAACATTTGCTCCAGAACATTCTTCAGAACCCTTACTGCCTAAACCTTTCTTCGTAGTTGCTTTGATTTACAGCTTCTAAATAATTAGCAGAATGCAATTCGCAATTAAGTACATTCTTAACTCACGTATGCAAATTCTAATGAATACTTGTCATGATTCTACTATTTTTAATAACATTACTGATGCTATGCTGAGAATTCTTGAAGATCAGACCAATTTTTAATAGGTCAGTGTTCTTTTTATAATTACCTGACTCATTTATTTTGTTTGCCTTTGCACAAATATTATTTGTTTGCTTTATTTGATGGTGTTAGCAACAGAGAAAATTAAGCATCTCTGCAGATGCAGAAAATAGTTGTAAATATTAACCTCTACTACAATTTTAACCTCTACTGTGGATATTTTATAAGAGGTGTGAATATTTCTTTGTCTTCAATGCACAGGGAGATTTTATAAAAGAGTGAAGAAAATAGTTAAGATTCTTACTTTTTCTATAACTATAAATGCCAGTAGCAAAAATGCTATGCTAGAAATAGCAAAATCTTTCAAATATTGATTGCATGGTTTGCATAGTCATATCCTATTTCAGTCTTTATCCAAGGCCCCTGTTTATTTATTAGAAAAAAAAAAAAAATCTCAGTTGTCTTTAACTCAGTCCCAAACAAAATTGACACACTTCTAATAAAAATCATGTAAACTGATCCAGAATTAAGATCATTGACAGTCATTTCAAACCCCCCATTTGTTTTTTTTTTTTTTTGTGGTTGCCTGTTTTTTGTTGTTGTTCTTGGTTTTTTGTTTTTTTTTTTTTTTTTTTTTTTTTTTTTTTTTTTTTTTTTTTT
>JAOTQP010000001.1:56720153-56740557 GCA_026413545.1 Cichladusa arquata
GCATATCTCCCTAGATACAATTTAAACCCTTTTTTTTTCTTTTTTTTTTTTTTGCTTTTCTCATGTTTGAAAACTGCTATCAGGTCTCCCATTGTATTCTCTAAGCAGAAACAAACAAGCTCATTCTTTCACTATAAAACATGTGTTTTTAGCTCTTTTGTCATTCATTCCTGCCCTTGTCTCCTCCTCCTGGTTGCTTTGTGACTAATTTGTTTTTCCTGGATGTCCATGTGTTCTAGAAGATATAAGTTCTCAGTTTAGAACTTTGTACCATCATAAAACTGAAGGATACTTCACTTCCCTTTCCTGCCACACTCCTCTTCATACACCTTGGGATCATGCCTGGGTTTCTCTGCATGAGCATGATTCTGCCCTGAAACACCAGGGCCATTCTACTTCTCCTTGCTTTGAAGCTGTGGAATCATGTGGGAAAAAATATAGTATTTATTGATTAGGAAATGTTAACTAGAGGCCACTTTTTCTTTGATGTCAGAACTGGTTGATACTGAGATAACTGTTGACTGCACTAACACTTTCTATATATTTTACCTAATTATCCTACAGTGTAGTCATAAACAGTCCTTTGTGGAGGGGAAGCCAAAATACTGGGGTTTTTTTCCTTTTTTTTTTTTTCCCTTTTTCACTTCTGTACATGCAGTATTCCTGACATGAAGTACATAGGCTCCTGAGGCAACAGAAGCAGAGAAAATATCCCACCACTTCAATTCAGCTTCTTCAAATAGCTATGTTATTTATTCTAGGCTGGCAGAGTAGATTTGAACTCTTTCTGGCTAAAGGGGGTTGAAATGCTGGTCTTTCACATGTTGTACAAGTGGTATAATCTCTAAGTATTTCCCTGAAAGACTTGGTGTTCCCTGGTTGTATAAAATTGCCTGGATCAAACTGATCAATGCTGTTGCTATGTTAGGCAAGCTCTGAGTATGTCTAACAAATTAAATAATGCCAGAAGGGCTTAGGTACAAAAGGGAGTAATAAGAAACTTGGATATAAAAAGTATCTTTCAAATATAGGGGGAGAAAAGTTAGACATGATGCTAGAAGAACATTGAACATTCAACAACCAATCCCATAAAATTCAGGTATCTGCAAAAGGATTAGGTGTCTCATTGCATTTGAGATATCTTCACAATGCTTTAGATTTGCATAAGATGCCCAACACCATATTTGCATCCTGGCCTATGTTAGGAATGCCATTTAAATGTTTCAAGGAAACACATTGAATCTTTATAGGACCAGATGAAGTCTGGTAGTTTCGTTACGGGAAAAAAACTCAGGGTTTCAAACTGCATGGAGAGGTATTTTTTCCTTAAGACTTTTCTTTTGAACTAAAAAGAAATTTATTATTTGCTACAAATGTCACAGGGGGCATGCTTCTATATGACGGATTGAATTTTCTTATTTGAGACTAAGCTTTACAGAATTTTTAACCTGAATATATGAATAAAAGCTTTTAGTAGGATATTTCAAATCCAGCAAGATTCCTATCACAGCTATAGTTCAAAATATCTATAAACATGGTCAGATATTAATACTAGCCATGATGTGTCAAAATTGTTTTTTAGCAAAAAGAGCTTTGTTATCCACAGCTGCATGAGTCATCACCAAACAAATAACAACAGCTGTATTTGTCTACAATTAAGCTGCATTACTATTACATAGGATTCAAAATAGTTGAGTCAAGTAACAGAGTCCATTCCTCCAATTTTTTGTTTCAGGTGACTAATTTAATCCTATTAAATATAATTGGATTAGTCAACGAAGAAGATGCTATTCGCTAGACAAAGGAGCAATAATCCTAAGTATTTGATTAATAATGGGTAAATTCCTTGGACTATACTAAATAACATTGTCTGTTTTGTAAATGTGGACTGAAACAGTGGAATCAGAAATCAATTAAAATTAATCAAAATTTCAAATTAACCTGCATGATTTTATCTGCAATACTATGTCAATGTATTTCAAGTTGTGTATTTGACCTTGATTTTGATTTAACATATAAGGAACACTTGGAATCTGTGGCAGGGTTTTTTCTTAGTGTTTTGTTTTTGGTTTTGTTTTTTTTTTGAATAGGAAATTATATCTTCACTGCAGTGAATATGGAGGGTCAAAGCCTTAGCTGATGAGAATTAGATGCAATCAATGAGCTTTTATCCATATTCATCAGCTGAAGATCTAGACTAGAAATTTAAATTCTTGTTTCCCAGATTGTATTCATGCAAGTCAATTTATTTTGGCAGTGTAATCAATACCTCTGTAAACAAAAGATATTTACAATAGCATAACCAACCACACTCTGGAGGTCATTACAGTGATTTCATATTTGTGTTCATCCATCATTATGGGATAATATTAAAAGTTTAACAAAGGTTTCATTCAGTCATTTTTAGAAAATTAAATTAGAATCATAGAACCATAGAATGGTTTGGGTTGGAAGGGACCTTAAGGATCATTTAGTTCCAGCTCCTCTTCCTCTTCCTACTTAGATCCCTAAGTTCTACCATTGACCTGGAACTTGGTTTTACAAGGTATTCCTGAAATATTTCCTTATTAATTTTTCACAAATTTCTTATTCATTTTTGAAGTAACCCAAAAGAGTGGATGAAGTGATCATGCACTTGAGTATTCTTGATCATATCAAAGCTAATCTTTCTGAAACTGGTAGCATTGACTTTTTTTTTTAGTTTAGTAAGAAGCTTTCTCAACAATGTAGAAATTCAATACCCCAATTTTAAACATTAAAGTAGACCTATGTAGTTTTTATTTAGAGGTAATTGGCCATGTAACAGTGCATGTGCCAAAGCTGAATGTTTCATTCAGAATATTCTATTCTATTCTATTTACTTTAATCCTGCACTTTGAAGAGAATGATTTCTTCTCTTAGAGATGATGATCATTGAATTTCAGTACCATTCTACAAGAAGAAGTGGTTGTTAAGGTGTTATGTGACTAGCTCGAACATTTAAGTTCTAAATTTCACTGAACTGATCATAGTCTAGTGCTGTCTCTAGAATGGCTATGAAATGTATCTTTCAGTTTCAGCTGTTACAGCAGGTAATGGTTTCCCATTTAATAAAGATAGACTTTTAGAAAGAAGATCACTCAAGATCCTTCTATTTCATCCATGCAGTTTCAGAAATTACTCTGCAAACACACCCAGCTCTATTAACTCTGTTACTATGCCTGTGCATTCATGTGACACCTGTGGTCAGCCAAGACCTGTGGCTGAGAGATCCTTCTGTATACCTCACAGGAAATGAAACATCATATCATCAAGGCATCAGCTAGTGATAGCAAAACATTCAGTCATCCATTTAATAGCATGAAAATCTCACTATGACTAGTGAATTTTAACATGAGGAATTAAGCAAAAATTTTCTCTGCAACCAGCTGTGATTTTTTTGGTGGAGCTTCTCAAAACACTAGCTAAAAAGATTAATTATAAGTGTATTTTTTAATTCTGTAAATGCAGCTGTGTATGGTATGTGGTGAACAGAAACCAACCAAAATATGTTTGTTGACATTTTCTGTAAACTGGATGAAATTCAATATATCTCTCATATGAAAGCTCATATTCCACTGTATATACTATTAAGAGAATTAACAGTACTGTCATCTACCATGTAATCTGACATTTGGCCTCAAAATCTTTCACACAGAGATCAGCAAGCAGACACCTTATTCCTTTCACAAAGTGAATATCTTCTCTATTGCTCATTGTTTATAGCAATCATTATTAACTGCTGAAGTGTGATTTGTATCACAGACAGTGAGACAGATGATCCAAGAGAAAAAAGCTGGTCCAGGGCTAATGCTTTCCAATAGCCCAAATGCCTCTGCATTGTACTCCTGAAATCAGGGTTAGGATATCCAAGACACTTAACCACATTATACAAGTGGTACAAATACAACACAATTTCCAGTAAAAGAAAAATTTACAAACTGGAGTGATTTCAGCAGAGGATGACTAAAATATTGGAGTGCTTAAGGGGCTGAAGCATATGATTCATGTGAAACTGAGGGAGCTGTTTGTTTATCATGCAGAAGGCTGTATGGCAATCTAATTGCTTTTTCTAAGGTTGTCATGGTAGAATACAGGGATGATCTTTCAGCACAGCAGCTGTACTCTTCACAGAAGTGCCTAAGAAAAGAAAAAGGCACAACAGACGAAACTTGCTTCTAAGTTTCCCCGAATGTAAAGAAAAAGCTTTTCACGACGAGGTCAGAACTGGAACTGGATTCCCAGAGAGTCTGAGGGATCTCCACTCTTGCAGACACTCAAAACTCAGTTGCACACAGCCCTGAGTAAGCTGACACTACACTAAAGCTGCTTTGAGGAGAAAGCTTGCACCAGAAAACCACAAATGTCCATTCTAACCTAAAGTATTCTTCAATTCTCCGTTTCTTGTCATCTCAGGTCACCTTTGCTGCACCTGGGAAAGAAGACTTTAAACAGATACCTTAGGGACTGTCAAACCCAGGATAGGAAAGTTTTGAGACAAGGCAGCCCAAAGGCAGGATGAACAAGTCAGAGTAAGAGCTGTCACCCTTTGGCAAGACACAGGACTTTCTGACTTGTCCAGGAAGATCTGTGTGGAAATGTTGGTAGAACTGAAATAGGTGTCATGAGGGATGTGGTGCTGCATGGGAACTGAATGATGTCCAGATTTACACAGGAAGATCTCAGAAATGAAGGAAATTTTTTCTCTGCAAAGTGCTTTATAGTATGTCAGCCTCTTTTGTAACAATCCTTCAAGACAATACCACTGATCCTGCTGCTGCAGAAGAGAGAAAGTGGACTGATGTCCAGAAGAGAACAGTGCAAAAGAGTGCTAGCAAAATCAAGACACATGATCCTTGTAGATCTTCTGAATGTGACCTGAGAGTATGTTTGAGACCAGAGAACCACAAGAGAAAAGGAAAACATATACAGTCCAATCTTTCCTATTAAATTGATCAGCAATGAGCACAAATGGGGGTAAGGTAGTCTCTATACCTACCACTGCACCGCAGTCAGACGAACTAAACCAGGTATAGCAAAAGGACCAATGATGACTTTTAATGGTAGCTTGAGTAGCTTGAGTTTTTCCCCATGTGTTTTTGTTCCTATGCAGACTTTTCAAAAAGAAAGGTTTCCACCCAGATCTGTCCTCCCTCTGGGAATGTGCTCAGACTTAAAGATTTATGGTTTCTTTCAAGGAAGGGGTAGCTCTTTTAGATGGAGAAGCCACACTCGTCATTTCCTTTTTAAAGTCTCCTGGTGTTTCTTACTAATAAGTTACTTAGGTGTCTCCTGAGGCATTCAATATCAGCGTCAGTCTTCCCTAAATTTTCTCTATTACTGGGAAAATTGTCAGCAATGGGTTATTTGAAAGAGAAGCTCAGTAAGGTTTATGCTGTTTCAGAAAATACATTTGAAGACCCTTTTGGATTGAAGATGATGACAAGGAAATTTTATCACGGGACTATGAGCATTCAAAATAGTAGCAACAAGTGAGGGGTCATGTTTTGGCAGCAGCAGTGAGAGGAAAATGAGATGTTTAGCAGTGGTGAAAAGCACACTGCTGCTCTTCTGAAGAGCTGAAGGAAAATTTAAGTAGATGGCAACTTTTTTTGTTTTGCAGATGAAGGCAAAACAAGACGCTGGTTTTGAAAAGAAAGCAAAAAATTCATGCGTAAAGGACATGTTTGTTCACCTGAAATATTTTGGTCCTCTCAAGTTACAGGTTCTTTTTCTCAGAGGTATAATTATTAAATGCTAACATAGGCCAACATCTAATATGTTGTGCTTCTTTCCATGTTGCCAGAATTAAAAAGATATCATTTTGCATCAGGAGGTTCTCTTTCAGCAGTGTGGCTCTGAAAGCCTAATTTTCAAATGCTTTTCAGAGTTTATGCCCGGTGAGTGAGGCTCTTTACCTTGTGAACTTTCACATTATTGGGCCAACTGAAATAGATGCTCTTGTCCTTTCAGAATAGAGTTTCAGCCATAACACTTAATTTCTGACCTTTGTGGGTTTAACTTATACTTCATTCTGACCTTCAGAATACTGGCATGAATATATTCATTTGCATATTACAGATCCACAGCCTGAAACATCTACTCTAATTTAGAATAAGTAGCTTCTGGGTATGAATAATGCTTGAGGGGGTTTCTGTGCAGGGCTTTTTGTTGTTGTTGTTGGAGTATTTTGGTTTGGTTTGGTTTTGGGGTTTTTTGGTTTTGATGGTTGTTGTTTGGTTTTGTTTTTTTTTTTCATTTTGCTTTGTTGCTTTGTTTTTATTTGTTTTGTTTTTGTGGGAGCTTTTTTTGTTACATCAGTGAGATTTTTATTTTTATTCATGGACACCAGAACCCATAACATGGTATTGAAAGGAATACAATGTGCAACATATGAGCTGAAGACGAGGACAGTAAACAAGAAAATTTTTTTATTAGTTTAAAATTTGAGTGTTTTTTTTTTTTTTACCAATAGATTCTAAAAACTATTTCTAGACTAAAATCTTATTTCAATTTTCAACATGCTGAAGATTTTTATAAACAAATTACAAGCTCCTGAATATAGGGGTTTATGTAAAGAAAAGGCTGACAGTCCCTTAACTATAATAGCAAGAACAGACATTAATGCAAAAGGAATACTTATCCAGCAGAAAGGTGACTCTACAAATCATTGTTATGAAAAGTACCTTTCTACTTAGTTATATTCAATCTGCAAATCATAAACTCATTATTTTGCTGGCAAAAACCACTGGATTGGATTTCAATGTGGTTTTTTTTCTTGCGTCTCATTATTCTACATCTGTACTGACTCTTCCTTTCAATCATTTCCTTTGTGATTGCTCAGCTTCATGTTTCCTATAATTTGTTAGGCTAAAATGCTTGACGTTTATACTGGGACTCCCAACTAGTCAGCTCAGAACCTGACTTTCATCTTAAACAGGCAAAGCAAAAAGGCAGCAGAAAATGGAGGCAAAGGAGAAGAGAAAAAGTTGTTTATATTTCTGAATTGGCTAATGCAATGCTGTAAGAGCTATTCTGGAATAGAATGCCTTTCTCTTCAGATAAGCGCTGGCAGCTGTGCCATCTGCAGTATAGAATACCTACCTGTTTCTGATATATAGAGTGATTCTGTGGTAGCTGACTTCTATTTACTTACATAAAGCAAGCTATACTTTGTCCTTCTGGATTTGTTCTGCTTTCATTTACCCGGTTTGGCAGCTTACCTTGTGTACAAACTGTCAAAATTTGACTAATGTGCCTCTGGGAATCAGCTGGTCAGTAAATCTTTCCTTTCTCAGATATCTTTGGCTTTGTTGAACTGTTCTGTCATTATAGTAACCAATTGAATTAGAATTGTTTTTTTATTTGATAGGTCATTCTCTGAAACATAGACAAAAATTACAGCAGCATCATGGTAATAAATTGAATAGAGCGGGGGTGGGGGAAAGCTTAATTTATTTTTTATTTCTCTCATGAATAAGAGTCTTAGATTTCCCAATATTACCTTAGAAAGATGAAAAAAGAACTCTACCTGTTTATGTGAGCAATAATTATATATTCTGTGTAAGGAGAAAACATTCTGCTGTGCACTGATGAAAACTGTGTCATTTCATAATGTTCTGCAGCATTGCTTCTCCTGACTGCGCACAGTACTAATAAAACAAGTTAATGGAGTTTATTCTGTCACAAACACTACAATTTCAAAGAGCTGATTGCAGTCTATGGGAAATCAGTGTCTAACAGCCTCTTAAAGATGCACAGTAGTTTTAACATATTATCCGACAGAAGATATACATTAAAGCACTCTAGTTATATGTGCAAGAAGACATGGAGAAAGGAGCAACAGCATCCACTGTTCGAAGTTTACAGACCATTTATGATAGTTGGATCAGTACACAACAAGAGTCCCTCCATGTTTCCAGTATTTACAAATTCTCCAAATGATAGTTTGTCTGAAAGTCAAATTAGCTAGGATGCGGAATTGAGAAATTCACATTTTATAAGATGCATTTAAACCAAATTATGCTATTTAATAAGTAACTTGCAGCTTGGATTTATGTTGATATAGATGTACAAACCAAATGCTGTTTCACAGTCTCTGAAATTGCATGTTATTCATACTAAAATATGAGGCTGATTATAAGATGCAATGGTAATCAGACTGAATTAATAGGAGCCCTTCAACAAACCTTCATTTCCTCAAGACTCATGACATTCCCTGTAAGTAGACACGGAGAAGATATATTATTTTGGAAAACAGATTTCAATTGTTACATGAGGATTGAGTTATGTTGCTTTGGTTAATCAATAGAACTTCCTAATTTAAAATCTTGTTTATTGCCATGAAGGTTTTCTACAGGATAACATGTTCTCCCACCCCCTCAGTCTAATACCAATTAAACTCTTAGAAAAGAGAAAAATGAAAAGAAGATGTTTTGATGTTCACTAGATTTTAGGATCAAAGAAAAGCACTTCCGTTATGGAACGCTACTATTTTACTTCACTGTCTCCCTATAAGAAACTCATCTCATTGGCTTATGGAATACCAATTAAAGCTAAGGGATCTTAGGAAATCTAGGGTTTATTCAAATTTCTGAATCTGAAATTTTCTAACAGAGGCAGACACTAGTGGGTCCTCCTTTATATAAAATTTAAGTGCACAGAAACTCTCAGGAATGCAGTAATAACATTGGAGACAATGCAAAATAGAGTTAGTTTATTACTGGCCTGGACTCAACATCAGCAGGATGTCCTTTGTTCTTGTTTGTGATGCTTTTTGTGGCTTGGTGAGAAATAGGGACAAAAGGGAGATGGCGGCAGCAGATTTGGATATAAAATGGGTACACTGATAAACATATGGCCTCAGATGAGAACAAACAGAACAGAGATGGTGAAATTGCCATTTCCATACCAGAATTTCTGTCACACACTATGTCTAGCCAGGAAACTTCTTTTGCAGACAGCACATTAACAATCCCAAGGATTCAGTAAATGCTGCCTAACATCTTTAGTGGAGTTCTAATATTTCCTTTTTTTTCCTTTTTCCTGTATTATTTTCAAGGTTAATGGCATTTTATAAAGAGGTATAATCCCATGTCGTCAAAGGCATTATTGATCTCATTTCCATTGTTTAATTTTGCACAGTGTAAAGTCTGTCTTTGTATAAAATAAATGTATTTTCAGGGCATCCAATTAACAATGTATTAAACATATTTTTTCCAAAAGTTTTTAAAGTGCATAATATTTTAAGTCATTAATTTTTCAAAGTAATTTAGGGCTTAAAGCCTGTTAAGTATCTTTTGTCTTCAATATTAATTTCTAATACTTTCTGCTGGTATATCACATATAAATCAATCTGCATTCGTTTTACTTAACCTGAAAATCATATAAATATTTCTCATTATCCTATATTTCTGATTAAGAGGCTGCCAGTGGGTCAGCAGGATATTGATAATGGGGCATATTCTCTCCTCAGACAGATTTTTAAATCCTGGATAGGTCTGCTGATGTACAGAGTTCATGGCTTCATTCTGCAATGTAAATGTGCAATGTTGCATGTGTGACTGTAAAAGCAAGATTGAGGAAGGATATACAGAGATGCTTACTACCAGACTGATTGGAAATTGCCCTGGGGAATGAAAAGAAGATTACTCAAACCTTCTGACAGAAGATGGCAGGATAGGTTAGTGCCCAGTTAGGATAGCAAGAGCTCTGTTTGAAGCCTCTGCCACTCTGATACACCTATTGTTTGTCATTTTATCCCTGCTTCAGCAGTAATGAAACCAGCAGGCAACAACTTCTGTCTAATACTGTTGGGCAATACTTAGGGCAGCTTTTGAGCGTACCTACAGCATTAATCTCTAGCTTAAGTTCCACTGACTTCATCGGTGTGTAAGTGTACAGTTCTGAGGATGTCCATGAGCTGCAGACCAAGAGCTTTCCCTTTCTTCTGATATACTTGCTTCACCTTAAGTTTGTGCTTAAATAAATATTTTCCACTATGTAACCTGCAAAGACTTACAAGATCCTTGTTTAGATATTCAAATTTAAGAGACTAAAATTCAAGAGAGAACATTTTACAAGCACTGCAGAAAATATATGTATGGCTCTCCTCTGGTGAAACAGCTTGTAGTTATTTTGCCCACATTTTTAGATAGTAGTATTCTCTGCTTTCTCTCTCTAAGGAAAAAAATAGAAACGTGTCATAAAATGGGGGTATTCCACTGGTTTTAGTTGGACTACAACTTCAATCACACTTACATTATCTACTAGTTTTTTAAGTTGTGCTTGTTCTATTAGTATTGAGAGCAGTTGTACTGAGAATACAATTAAAGATATTAACAAATAACAATAACAGATAATTACATATTGATATTGAAATGCAGTAAAAAAAATACTCAAATATAAGGTTATATTTTAAACCTTTATATAAAATTGTGGTTAGGTCTCAGTTTCCCTCTACCCATCATAATCCTTCATAAACTACATTACCTAAAGGAAATGTGAAAATAATTAACCTAACAAATTTATTTACGTGAATGAAAAGGAAGAAGCTATTACAGGTCTTTATTTATTAAGGATTCTCTAGCTCTTTGCATTACAGTAGGTACAATCTATAATTTTTTTACATTCCTATATTATGCAAGGATTTCCCTTGATACCTAGGTCCCTTAGATCTATCTTATCTCAATATGTAGGTAATTCCTTTTTTTCTTCCTTAGCCATGAAAATGAGGCACCAGGGATATGAAAGTCCCATTTGAGTTTTTCAGACAGTGTATACAATCCAATGCAGCACCTTTTATTTCGACGTATCTGTAGGAATTTGTCATACATTACTGAAATCCTCTCAGGGGAAGTTCAGCAGCTGTTTAACAATACTTGGCATCAGGCTACAACGTATTAAGGCAGGAAGTGATGAGCCAAAACATATCAAATCAAACTGCAGGGGCAAAATAGGTATGCAAAATGCAAATCCTCAATCGGAATTTGGCCAATCCACCAGGACTAAAACTGCTACTCTTGCAAATAGTGATGTGGAATTAAAGCGCAACTGTGGGTATGCTGGATAGAAGTCTTACTAATCCCTTTGTTCAGGAACTTACTAAGAAATATTGACTATGTAGACACCAGCCAATTTATTGAAGCTGTAGCCCTAGGGAGCAAGTGCAAGTTGTAGTGCATTATGATGTTCTGCTCTGCGGCATTAGTGCAAAATATTATACCCATTGCAAGTCAATTTTAAATGCATTTTTCTAATGTGATGAGTCATAGTGTGTAAGACTTTGGATTTACTTCAGATTTTTTAAAAAACTTTTTTTGTTGGAAGTAAAAACTGTTTATTTTTATCCAATGTTTTCAAAATAATACATTTTTTAAAATGTATTATGAAGCTTTACTAAAATTTAGATTGAAGGCATTAAAATGTTGAGACAATTAAGGCAATAAGGTCCGGTTTTTGCACCAGTATCCGTTCAGGATTTGGACCATATTCTAAAGCAGGATGGAGAATCAATTGTACTGAGAGATAAAGGATGATATTTCAAATTAGTAGAAATGTGTGAAGACAGACTAACTCTGGCTGTGCTGTGGCTGTTCAAAAAAGTAGAAAGACTGGTAACAGATGATCTCTAAGGATGCAGATCTGTTAGAGAAAGTACTGAAAATTGTGGAAGAAGGACTACAGGCTAGAAGAGATAGCATGAGGGAAGTACTTTCTCTCTTAAAATCAGGAAGGCAGAAGAATTGTGCAAATCTTGGCATGCAGATATTGCTGGAACCTGTATTTGCAATAGTCACTGCTGACAAGTAAAAGCCAGATCAATCCATGGAATCAAGTAAAGAAAAAATGGAAAGTTAAAGTCAAAGATCAAAGATGGCACTACTTAAGAAGTAGTTCTCTTTGAATTACCCTTGTTTGCCAGAGGGTCAAAGGAGAAAATTAATTACAGGACCAAGAATGTGATGAAAGTACATAGAAGTCATATTCAGTTTTCAATAGAAAATGCTCTCCATTCACAGATAAATAATTTACCCCTTTTTTTTTTATTATTACAAGAAAGAAAATGATTCAACAGAATCAGGCAGTCACTGGAAATAAAGTAATCACTGAAAGTGAAAGAAACAGTGTAAGAAAGATTCAGACAAGCAAATGTCTGTATGATATGAAGATAAAAGGGGCATATTATGCAAAATTTAGTTTTTGCAGAGAATGTGCATGCTAATGTAAAGCAAGAGCTTCTTAGAAATGTGGGTCAATTAATTTCCATTGGATGAAAAAACATCTAAAGAGGGGTGTTCCCTAAGGCTCACCAAACTGTCATTTGTGGGAAGAATTCACTAAAGACTTTGCCATTCTTGATTAAAATTGAAAGGAAAAGCAAATTTAATATCTTCTAGTTAAGAAAGCAGCCAGCAGATAGGTTTTTTTTTGCTTCTTCAAGGTTGTATAAAAGTATGTTTTATACATATAGGTATAATCATGATCATGATACTGGACTTCAGAGTCTGCTTTTCTCAAATGCTGTTAAGATGTTTTTAAGTCTTATAGCTTCATAAAATGAAAGACAAAATATTTCAGACCCTTTGAAAAGTATAACAGGAATTACTCCTGCTGTGTAACAAACTCATAAGAGTCATTGGACATTGATGACTAGGATAGAAATTGGTGTACATGATAATCCAAACATTATAATAGAAACTAGAATTAAAAAAAAAAAAAAAAAATCTCACTTTGGTCTGTGAAAACACATAGTTAATTCGACTATCAAGGGGAATTATGTGACTATATTTGAAGCTGTCCTGGAATTCCCAGTTCCTCTAAAATCACTTATATGTTCACTTAGTGCCTCTTCCAAACCATCTGAAACTGATAATTGTTTGACCCTCAGAGGTAAGAAAGTACTTTGCCAGCAAGAGCAGATCAGCATAGCATCTGCTAATGGAAGTCTCCTAAGTCAGCAGTCAGATAATGGTCATGCTCATCAACAGGGATTGAAGAAGGAAAGTACTAGGAAAACTAAGGTTGATGGGCATCTTAAACTTCACTATCCATCAGCACAAGGTGCAAGGGAGAGAGAAAAGTCACTGGGACCCTGAGGTACTGTGTGATAGCCTAAGTACTTTAGAGGTGCTAAGGACAGAGCTCATGAGCTCTGACATGTGGGAGTGTGTACTTTATGTGTAGGTAAAAGAAGAGAGAAGGCATTGGAGAAATGCATACAGCTCTACGGCAGCACTTGGAATTTGTGTTTTGGATCTTGGTGGAGTATTCAGTACCTTCAACAGAAGCTCCTGATAAGCACTTCCTCTTTATGGGAAGTACTGAAACAAGATCTTTCCAATCATTATCAGGCATATTTCATCTTGCAGACAAGGAATATTTGGCTAAAATACCCATTAAGTATTTGAGTTTTACAGTTCATTTAAGCTGTACAGAAAAAAAAAAAAGATCAATAAAACTTCTTGAGAGTGACCTTATGCTCCTTTCTCTAAAAAATGGATAAAATCATATGCTGTGCAGATGAATTAGATGATGGGAGACCATGGACTGCAGTTTAACTAAAACCATTTACAAATTACACCCGTTTGATAACAGTGATCCATCAAACTCCAATAGTACAAAGCCAATTTTTTTTTCTTTTTATATTTCCTATATTTCCTTTACTTTCTTCACCCCATTTCTGATTATTTTTTTGATTTTATGGTGATGGCACTAAATGCTAATGGGTTCATTCCTGGTCTTATCCCAGTCAGTCTTTTTGGCATGATAATTTCTAGAGTTGAACAAACCATGTGGAATGAATGAGATTAGCACAGTAGGAGACATTCTCAGAGTTTCATATGAGAGTTTCCACTGATCGTTCACCTTGATGGCACAGATTTATCTGCATTGCTGATGTGTGTGCTTGAGCCTGCCTGTGTGAGTTTCTGTGTGTGTGTTCTCTTTGGCAGTTCAGTCTCACAGATACTACAGTAAAAGTGAGTGGCTTAACTATTTGTCATAATTATAAGAAAGATCTGTCTTTTCCACCTTTCTTGGGGTTATTTTTGTTCCTGGATTGTAGAAGTATAAGGGACGTTGAGGAGTGATAGCCTCAGGAGAGCTGCAAAATGAAGAAGAAACTCTATTAACATAGATACAGATTCCGTGAAGTTGTATGAAGCAGTCACCAATGAAAAACATTGCTGAAAGAAACCTCTAGTAACCACACAAAAATTAATTTGGACTGGGTTTTTTCATTTCATTTTGAGGGGGTTTTGCTTGTCTGTTTTTTGTTTGTTTTGGTAGCAATGTGTGTTGTGTTATGTCAGTTTAAAAGAAAATATATGGATCTGGGTTGACTGATCAGATAATTAGTTAGCATTTAAGCAAACTGGCATTTGATTTGGTATTTTCTTAATCAGATAATGCTTTTTCTTTAACTTTTCCCATCAGTTTTACTAATTCTTGCTTACAGGGTAGGGTTTGCTTTTTTTTTTCCCTCTGCTTTTTTTTTTGCCAGAAGATATTGATGAAATGTTTGCAAATATCCATTTACTTTTTCAAACCCTTAGCTGAAATACAGTAACTGAGACAGCCTTGTGTGAATTAGAACTGACCTAAAACTCTCTTACCCCATACCAGTTTATCTGCCAATTTGACATCCAAAAGGACATTACGTCTGTAATTTCTCACATCTGTTGGTTGCTGACCTCCTTTTGGTTCTGACCACTGAACTGGATAGACCTTGACTCTAATCCAATGTGACATGTGTACTGTCCCTCTGTCTTGAAAGGTTTTTGGCTGGTGCAGAGATGCTGTTGAAGCTCTTATGCCATTCTCATGTCCAGCCCCAGAATAAGAATAAGGGCAGAGAACTGTAGCACCACAATAATGTTTGACTTTAAAGTTTGCTGCACAGGTTTAGTGCAACAGAAGCTCTTGCTAGGCCCATTTGCAACCCCCAGAGTTTTGTGAAGTATTTAAGTCAAATATGCATATGTACACCTTTTTCATTACAGCTAAATGCAAAATAAAACAAAACAAGCAAATAAACAAACGAAGCAACCCACCACACAAAGCTAGCACCAGCTGTGTAAATGTACCGATTAGCTCTCTAAATGAGGAAACATAGAGATTTATTGTTGTGCTTTTAGCCATTAAACTGGGAAGTAGCTGCCTCATCTTCCCTAATTTGCAGCCAATTCCTGACTCAGGTTTCCTCCCTTGATCAGTTCAGAGTCAGCAGAAGTGTTGTATGAATCAGGATGAAATATCAGCTGAGTAAGGACTTCTTTCTTGATCTACAGGGAGACACAGAGGGAATGATTATAGGATGGCCAGTCTGCTACTTTTAATGGAAACAATTTATTACAGAAAATATTTTTGGAAACGGAAGTTTTTCTCTTTTAAAGCTATGTTGACTTGACAGAATATTTAGCAATCTATATACCCCCTTCTCTAATTGATTAGAAAAATAATGAATGCAGAGCTAGTTTTTCTTGTCAGAGCTCCAGCTTTGGGCTTTGTATACAGCTGCTGCAAGGAGCTCGCAGAGCACTGGCAAGTGTGGAGAAAGCATGCATCAGTGTCACTGAATGGCCAATCTTGGAGAAAAAGGGTCCTTATCTTCTTTTCTTCCCTCAGTCAGGAAAGTGAAGAAGATGGGCTGAAACCCACTTTCATTCTCACATGTCAACTTCAAATTCTCACTAAACCTAAACGGGGCAGAGTCAAGAGCTGCTTGAGCTCCTTTTACTTGTCTTTCCTCACATTCATTATTCCCTTTCTAAAGGCTCCATTTCAAGATGTTTTTCTGAGATGTCAAAATTTCCCTCTCCCCATTCCAGATATAGTTCCCACAACACAAAGGGTAGGAGAGTGAGAAGATGGGCAAGACTGTGCTTAATTTCAGGAAGCTGATAGCACTCTCCTTCAAGATAAGGGAATGCCATGAGGTGTGCTCTTGCATAATGCTTCCTTTCTTAATTCACTTGAATGGGATAGTGAGAGCAAGCTGACATTGCTAGAGTAAATGACCCAGGGCTTTTGTAATGAAGACACATCCAGAGTGAAGTTTATTGTTTTAATTTTAATCTTTAATCTGAACAACCCAAACAGTATTAAGTAGGTTGTTCGAAAATACCCTGCAGCGTATTTTCGCTGTGAACTGTATTTCAGCATGGTGTGTACAAAATCATTTATAATAAGTTGATTTATGGATTGAAATGGCTTATTTATATGCAGTGTGAATCGATACAGAGTGTTTACAGAATTTTCTCCGTAATAGCCTATCATTAGACAGAATTCCCAGAGTGGGAGAAAAGTGGCTAGACACCGGAGACTACAAAAACACACTCAAAAAAATGTTATACTCTGTCCCATCTGCTTGGATAGGATTCATTTTTATTAAATATGAATTTCAAAATCATTAATTTGATTTTTCTTGTCTCCTAGCCAGAAACTGGATTTGGAGGAAGTCACACAATATATTAAAAAAATACAGTTTTAGAAAATCTGACTAATGGGAAATATTAATTTATTTTGGGAAGAGACTGAAAAACCTGCAAAACAACAAGGGATTACACTTGTACAAAGACATTGATTATCTTTTTTTTTTACCCAGTGCATTTTACCCTTCTATAACTTTGGGATTTCAGTCACCTGTCAGTGTACTTCAATGCTATAACCTGTATGAATTCACTAGGATTGTATCAATCCAGGAGAGCATAAAATCAAGCCTAATGCTCGTTCCAATATTAAGAGGCCATTTAATAGCAGACAGTATGTCTGGTATACCACACTTCTGCAGCAGAGCAACTTTATTATGTACTGTTGCTTAACAACTGTTGCTTAACAACGAATGAGGGTAATCCTGACTCTTCCATCACAGAGCTCTCCAAAATAGAATCAGTACTAACATCTACCTATCTGTAAGGACAGGTTGGAAAGAAGGAAATTAAAATAAGTGAGGAAGGCACAGCAAATATTCCTATCCTCTGCCAATCTATTTTCATCTCACATACCTTGAGCAATCTCACCTTGAAGTGCCTAATGCATGTGGGAGCTTCATGAAAGATAATAAACATGAGTAACAGCCTGTAACACTCCCCCCTCATAGCTAATTTCCAGCTACCACTATTTCTATCATTTTTTCTTTCTTACTCACAGAATGGTTATCTTTATTTTTATTTATTGTACTCAGGAGAGTTTATCATGTTAGTTACAGATTACCGTGATTCTGCTACTCAGTAATGACATCAGTAATGAGAATTATGTAAGAAATTCAGTTGCATAATAAATGTGATAGCATGGAATCAGATTTTATTATGTATATGTGTGGCAATTGGAGGGTGATTTCAAAATGACAAAGTACTCAGGGTTTCAGTGCTTCCTGCAGCTGTGCTCTCTTTTAATCTTTATTCTCCATTTAAGAAAGAAAAAATCTAAATCTAAATCATACATTATAAACTCACAGTTTAGCCATTTCAATATCAAGAGAAAGTTGAAAGCCAGTGCAGTCATGAATAAGCACTAAGGAAAGCTTCAGACAACTACAGTTTAAAAGTAATGGGAGGCAGAAGGGAAGAAAGTTCTGAGTAAACAAAAGGATTTCAGAAATCTGAAAAATAACTTTAAATCAAGATTTACAAATATAAAACTGTTATCTAAGTTCTTACTATTTACCTTTTCAGAAAGGTGGTCTAATGGATTTATGTCTATTGAAAAGAGATTTAAGGTCGTCTTCATAATGGCATATGTAAAAGAAAGGGAAGCTGGTTATTCTAAACTCCTGCAGCCAGAAAGGAAAGGCGTCCTCCACTAAGGAAAAGAAAATCAAAGCCTTGGTTATGATTTTTCTCCAAATTTTGTTTAAATGAGCCTCTCTTTTTCAACAGAGACATTTGAGGTAAGTGTCCTTCGATTGGGGTTTGATTTTCAGTGTTTTTGATATTTTCAAGCTCAAGCACAAATAAGAAGTGATTTCTTCTCTGGATTTTCCTACGGTGTAAGTATAGAACAATCACTCCATCCAGGTCTTTTGAGTTAAAAAGTAACAATGACCAATTTCATATACCTAAAGACATTCAGATTTTGATTCAGTTTCTTGAACCTCCATTTTTGCTTCAGTTGCATTTTAGAAACGAAGTTTGTTGTTTGGGGTCTTTTATTTTTCATGTACCAGTATATTTTTTACCATAGGCTTTCTGAAGGAACAAGGGTAGATTACCTCAGTTAAAATGTAAACATTTAAATTCACCTTTCTTCATCCCCCTGTCCAAGTGTGTTTAACAGGTGGGTTACTGATACCAAATGTCTTCATGACAACAGACTGCCCAAATTTCCTTGGGAACATGAGGAAGATCAGCAAAGATCTTGTTACTATATTGACAGATGTCTTTCACCAGCTCACTACTGTAATTATCACCATTTCTTATTACTGTCCACTTTCATGCAGCCCACTATGGAAGGTTCCAGTATGTTCCAGATCACATATGCGCAGATATTTGCCATAGGAGCTGACTTTGACTCATGCTGAGAAATCAGCCACCTTCCCATGAAGGCTGGAGCAGAAAAAACACGTGCACACACAATAAAGAGCACAAACACAAACAGTTCTTTCAAATGCTAACGTGCTTAACTCAATGGTGAAATAAAGCCTAACATTTCATGTGGGATTTCTCAGTCACAGAAGTAAAATATAGTGAAGAGCAACTCTAAAAGCTGAGTTGTTTCTCCTCCAGGGGGAGAAGGACCAGCTGCAAATAAGCAGTGGTGTTTATCATCCTTACTCATGAATTCCTATGACAGTCTCTTAGATCTTCCCATTACCTACTTTGCATTTTCACTTTGCATAGACTGTCTTACTTTTGTTGTGTAAATGCTCCTTCTCCTATTTTTAATGCTCTAAAACCAATTCAACCTGCTTACAAAGCTGAAAACTCTTTCAGGACATTTGGGTGTTGCTTTATACCTCTGATGCCTCTGCTATAACCCCAAGCCTTTATTCCTAAAGTCTCCACTATCAGCCTTTATTTGCTACACTGGCCCTGCAAGTACTTGCGAACATATTTGGCTTTTCCCACATACTTAAACATCATTTGTAGCTGTCAATGGAATCATCGCTTGAAAGAGCTGACTCCATTGCATTCTGAATCAGAATGTTTCATAATGGGCCAGTCTCGGGTATGAGCAGGTGTGTTTTCAGTAGACGTGTGCTCTGTGGGATCTGTGCCACACGGCATGGGGCACAGCTTATGCATGGAATTTCTGTTGGTGAAACCCATTCTATATCCATGAAGTGCTGTATTGAGTCCAGAGAAATGAAAGTATGAAAACAGGTATTGTGCTGAGCTCCTGACAGTACTGCTCCATAACCAGTGCTGTTGAGCAGGGCTAGATGCTGCATCCATGGATGGATCTAGTCTAATTTAGTGGTCTCTCTTAACATGTCCAAAAATTCTGGTGGGAAATAAGGTTTGCTTTTTTAGAAATGTTTTGGGATCCATTTCCAATTTGAATTTTGGATGGAATGATCTCATGCAACAGCATGTGTTGGGATCAGCAGTTTTGTTAGGGAAATGGATTCTTCCCCTCTCTTCAGCAAATGTGAGGTTACATCTGGGAGAACTGAGCCCAGTTTTAGAGCTTCCAACAGAGGAAAAGCAGTCACACACTGAGTAATTCTGCTGGAGGAGCTCCAAGAAGGTCAGCTGGCTGAAGCACATAGGATGTGACAAGAGGCTGAGAGAGCTAAATCTGTTCAATCTTAAGAAGAGAACACTTAGGGCAAGTCTTGTTCTCTCCATGAGTAACTAGAAGTGAACGTAGAGAAATTGGAGCCTGAATCTTCTCTAGAATGAATAGTGGAAGGATAAGGGGCAATGGATACACATTAGAGCACAGGAAATAATTATTTATTAAACTTAATTTACAGGATTTTTTTTTTTCCATGTGTATCAGGGTGTGGCAGGTTGCTTAGAAAACCTGCAGTCTACATGCCTCAGTATACAGAAGACTCAGCCAGACATACCTGCTTTATTTGGACCTGTTTTGACTAGGAGGTTAGGCTGAAATCTCTGTAAATCCCATCCCGCCTACATAATTCTGTATTTAGATATATAGACCATCTCCTGCCCCTCCTTCTCCACTGACTTTGGAGTCTGCAGGTCTGTTCTTCTCACGTATTCTCACTCTGCTCTTCTCTGGCCAAAATTACATCTGTGCAATAACATTTATTTCCTGCTTACATATGTTATCACAGAGACATTATTATAATTTCTAATTGGCTCAGCCTTGGCCAGCAGTGGAACCATCCTGGAGTCAGGTGGCATTGATTTCGTCAGATACAGGGGAAGTTTCTGGCAGCTTCTTACAGACACCACTCCTGCACCCGGGGGGGGGG
>JAOTQP010000001.1:56746247-56770453 GCA_026413545.1 Cichladusa arquata
TTCCTTCCTTCCTTCCTTCCTTCCTTCCTTCCTTCCTTCCTTCCTTCCTTCCTTCCTTCCTTCCTTCCTTTTTTTTCCCCTTACCATAGTTATGTTGTGCCTATGGATCTTGATTGTTAACAGTAGTTATTGCTGAAAATAAGAAAAATATGTGCCTCAGTTTTATGATGTTTGCCTTCCAAACTTGGGTATTTTATTGCTCTTGAATTGACTTCTATTTTTGCTGTGATGACACTTAAAAATGAACATCACATCACTGATTTCCATAAGCACAGATGGAATTCATCAGGGAATCATAATTCCAATTCTTTCCCTCCTCATTTTAAATGACAAGTGTAATAATAATGGGATCAGAAAAAGACATAATCTTTAAAATTAGAGGAGGAATGGCTAAAGTGAATGGTTGTATTAGTGAACTAAGAAATTACATTTTCATCAAGACAAAATTAGATACTTGCAGAAAATGCTTGGACAAAGCTGAAAATCACATGAGCTTTTCAGAGGATTAAATGCAGCAAACGAGACAGGACACCATCTATGCACTGAGAAAATAATGTGCCACGAAGCTGTGATATTTAAGACAGGGAGGAAAGTGCAGCCTTTTCTATCTTGGAGGAAAATGGGACTATTTAGTCTTCAGGTGTTATCATGGATACATCAGTATTTCAGAAAAGTCATCATGAAGAGGTATTTGATGTATTGCATCTACCTCCAGCAGACACCAAGGTCTTTAGGTTTGTGTGCTCTTTATTATTACACTTCAACACCGAAGTGGCAGAGCTTGTCACAGTTATAAGTACTTTTGAGCTACTTAGGAATCAACATCCAATTTTATATTCTTTCTAAAGCCAGAGCTAAACAGTTTCTACTTCAGAAGCCAAGGGCTGTTCAGTTTGATGTTCCTCTGACATTGTGCATGATGTTGGTTGCTTCCCTGAAGTTAGAAACACCTACAAAAAGGCAAACAGAAAATGGAAAAATGCCTTCCAACACATCTTTTTTCACATATGGACTTTGTCAGCATTTACTTTAGAAAGATAACTTCATGTAATGGGAGATAATATGCTAAAATGAGGCAGGATAGGGGCCATTTTGTACAGCTTCAATCTACACTCTCTCTGCCAATCTTTGTAAATCATAATCAGTACATGACATCTGCTACTTATTGTCAACATGAAAAGAAAGTTGGAAAACAAAATTATGCTTTCCATGCTGTGTTTTTATGTGTAGCTCTTTCCATGCCTGACTAGAGTGCAAAATGTCCTATTGAACTCAATGCCAGCAGTTCCTATTCCAAACATGATGAGATGTTTACGTTCTTGGAAACAGAAGTAATCCAGACAATTTACTTAAAATAAGGTTTATATTATTTACCTAGCTATTAAAAAATAAAATTGAGCCTAAAGTCATCTAGGTTTCCTCAGATGTCAATGGGAAGACAGAAAACTTTTAAGTGGTCATCTACTCTATCCTGTGAGTGTGCTTAAGGTGAAGTGAAGATGCTCGAAGTCTGTAGCTGGTTTTGTCCATCCATCACCTTGGCTGATTTCGTCTATTCTGTTTTAACAAACTCCATGCATCATCCATACCTAATTCAGACCCCAAGCTGCATGTGCTGGTCTGATTTAGATCTCTGACACTGTGATTTGCTTTTCATGGCCATGGATTTAAGGTACTATTCAGCTTCCTTTGTCTGTCTTCCAGACTGTGAGAAACACATTTCAGGCGGTTTTTGTTTAGTATTTATTTTAAATGGCATGAAATAAATAAATAAAAAAATTCTAATTTAATTTAACTAAAAGTCTATCTTATCTAAGAAGAGTGACTCGAATATTACAAATAGAGAGAGAAATATTTCATTTGAATCACTGCAAGATAAATGCAGCACTTTTATGTAAGAGACAGCTGATAAATTTTGCTTTGAGTTAAGTACGCCAGGACTACTGCCGGATTAATAATGAAATACAGTATTTTATTTTTCAACCTTAAGTACGCCTAGACTTAGGATCCAAAACTTCCAACATACCAGTTTTATTCCTGAGTTCTCAGATGCCTGGTACTCATGTGCGCATGGTTTTTTGGTTGTTTTTTTTTTTTTGCTTTTTTTTGTGGGAAGTAGGCTCAGTTGGTTGTGTTTTGTTTTATCCCTTTCTCTTTAAAAATTTTATTTTCTTGGTTTATTTTGAAATTTTATTCCCCTGGTAGTCATAAAAGCAGTGAAAGAATAACTTTCAAGGTAGAATCATTGTTATTTGCATAGCATAGATTTTCATTCAGTTAAAAATGCACATTTTTATTATAATTCCTTTGAAAATCAATGGCTTAAATTGAGGGTGAACAGAAAGTCCTATGAAATTACCAGTAATTTTGTTAAGTCAAAAACTAAAATAAAACAAAGCAGAGAAGGAGTGTAAAGGATTCAGAAAACTCAGTCACCATGTAATTGCCATCCTGCTACTTCACCTATGAGGAGAATATTGCAGAACTGCACTCAGTGCTTTTGGTCTTGTTTTACCTCTTGTTTAATTTCAGTATTTGCATTAAAACATTGGAAAGAAGTGGATGCCTCAGGGGTCAGATACCACTCAGACTCACCTTTGGTTCCTGGGTCTCCAGACCAAGTGCACTCCTAAAACTGTCTCTACCATACACTCACCTTCTGAAGGCACCACGATCCATGCAGAAATGAAGCCTGTGAAAGACATTTCCAAACAATGTGAAAAGCCAATCTACATACAAAGAGCCATCTTCCTACTGAATACTAAGCAGACATCTTCTCCCTCAGCACCTGAGGTGCTAAAACTCAAGGCTACATCCATGTTTGGGTCTTTCTCCTGGTTCCATGCGTCTTGATTCATCTGGCACAGTGAAAAAGGAGCATCACACCTGCACTAAAATTCAGCACTGAGGAAAAAAAACAAGGAAAACTTGCGGGTTTGGGGAAAAGGGATTGGCAAAACAGAAGAACTGGACTAGGAATAAATGAGGATATGATGTTTGGAACAGGAGGAATTTGAGAGTGAAAGCTGTGGCAGAGGTAGACACTTCCCCTATATTTGAATCCTTTTTGTGGGACAGGAAGCACTTCTACAACACAACCATGTCTCTACACAAACTGTGTCTGTGTTACCCAAAGCAGAAATCCAGGCATTGACCTATCTATGACTTTGGAGGCAGCTGTCTTAGGGTAAGAGCTTATTCACATTGCCTGTCATTAGCCCCCTTTGGAGCAAGCTGGCCATGTGCAGACTGTGCAGGCTACATCACGCTCCATGCTGGAGCTCCCTGAGGCTTTCATGAGTCATAAGATATGTAATTATTTCAAAATATTTTGAGCAATGTGTAGGCTTATCATGTAAGTGGGGAGATTTTATAGTATGTAACTGAGGAATAGCGTTCCACGTGATATAGCATATGGGTGCTTGAGAATGCAGCTTTTTGAGTATGTGTTTATCACAGTAGAGTGAAGAACTGTCATTGGTATACCTTATCCACACTGCCTTTTGGATGTGGGATCTCATATGAACAGCATCACAAGACACTGCTATCTTCTGATAGCAACTATATGGTAGGAGAATAAAATTTTTCGTGGTGAAAATGATAAAGGATGAAATACTGTGGAAGAAATAAAATTATAATGTGATCTTCTCAAATGGTACTGTAATAAAATCATTCCAATGTGCTTGTGAGGTAATGCAGGTTGCTAGATAGGTATGAGTTTGAAAACCATTTACCGTTTTTTCATATTTCTTACCCGTTATTGGTAAGTCCAGGCTAAACTCTTCCCACTGTATAGAAATAGAGATATAAGTGGGAGGTATTTGAATTTCTGAAGAGCACATCATAGAAATACTACTGTTATTTGTATATTTTCCATCCCATAAATCACTTTTTAATATATATTTTATTAGGAACTATTACTAATAATTCTCATTGTCTTAGAAAATATTCTTTCATCAGAGGTTTTTGCTGCTGTGTAAAGCTTCATTTATACTTACGTACTATAAGTAAAGGCAGAGAAGATTCCAGCTTTAAAACTTAGACATAGTCTCTGATTGTTTGAGCTGTTTATTTGCTCAAAATTTATCATTTTACTTTGCATGCTGTCTTCTTGTGATATTATTTTAGTTTAATAGATGTTGTTAGAAAAGAGACATGCCTTGTTCTTATGCATACCAATAAGCAATAGTGTTTAAAAGGTAAAGAATAATATATTAGAACCATTTTGATACCTTGGTGGAATAATATTTTTCTGCTTTTTCTTGAGAAGTAGAAATTCAGTGGCTTTCTTAAGTCCAAGGGCAGAAAGATGTTACTCTCAGTGGGGTTGAGCAAACATTCCCAGGGAACAGATAACTCCAGGGAGGAGTAAATCAACTTAGTGACAAAGAAGAAATGGGAGCAAAGAGAAGTGTGTCTCTTAACCTCACAGCATGGGAAGGGCATCTGTCTGAAGGACACAACAAAAATTAGCAGCATAAAATCATAGGGATGAGTAAATTATTGCTTGGTGCTACAAGGTCTCATATAACGTCACATTCTTAATTTGACAACTGAGTTATAATTTACAGCAGGAATGAATTTGCTGATGGCAGATTTGGCTTGGGACGAGGGAATGCTTACTATCTCACTACAAAATATCAAACCATCTGTTTTATAGAGAAAGGCACAGATTGAGAAAAATGGAAAGTTATCAATGTGAGACAATATTCCTCATTCTCATATTTTGAATCAGAATATTGCTAGTGCTATATATCTGAAAGTACCTATAAAAAAATATATAACGTATACATATAAACCCCATGACTTTAAATTTCTTCCCTGACAGTCTCTGTCTTACTCACAAGTGCATATATACACACAAACACCAGAAAATTCAGTCTGCATGCAGTTCATTTTCATATCAGACAGAAACAGAAGAAATTCCATCTCTGAGCTTAAGGCAGGCAACAGGATAAAATGGATTTTCAACCAAATATTACAAAATATTTAAAGATATTTTGTATCTCACCTTACTGAGTACTTGAAACCATGACTCAAGCCTGAAGCTCTTCCAAATTATATAGGATTTGATTGTATTTCTCTATTAATAAAGAAATAGTATTTTCTGATATATGGTTCATAAACACACTGTTACTGAATAAGATTTTACTATGCTTTGAGAAAAAAAATATCAAAAGTGTTGGGCCTTAGTGAAAACCATGAATTTTACCTCATGAGATTGCCCCAACAAGGAAATGCAAAGTTCTGGATTAGAGAAAGTTGTTTAATTCATCCATATCAAGGTGACTTACTCACAGCTGACAGAAATATAGATTGATGGAAGTAGTAAATTTTAGCAAGGCTTTATATTGCCAGATACACAGGTAGGTGCAAAAACATAGTTCTTTTTAACTTGGTGATCCTGATTTACGTGGAGTAAGATTATGGTTGCACCCATGAATGGGGAAGTTAAAACCAAGGCCATCTCTGATGAGCAAAGTAAAACATAATCAGAAATCTCCAATACTTGGACCACTTGGCAGTTTAATAGAAGAAAAATGAATTTGTCCATGTTCACTGCAGGAGGGCTGGATGACATGACCTTTAAAGGTCCCTTCCAACCAAGACTATTATATGATTCTATGATTGATTCTTTGATTAAGCATGTCAGGAGTTATTTGTATTTGGTTAGTTTGTAAAAATGCCAGTAAGGACTGCACTCTGAAAATTTGAGGTAGCCAGGTATGTCTATATATGGGTACATTTAGAACTTGCAATCTGACTAGAGAAGGCAAACACGGAAATGCAGACATGGAAATATTAAGTGGCTTGTCTGAAGTTACCTTTTTAACCTTGAGTTAGCTGGTTCAGCTAACAAAACATCAGTAGCCAATTGATATAGCCTAAAAATACTCACGAATCTCCAGAAATGTAAAGCTTTGGTCCAGCACTGCTAAAATATTTTTATTATAACTTTCAATGGCAGAAGTCTTCTGATCCTAGTGTGTTCTTCCTATTTGTGTTCCAATAAGCAAGATCATGCCCTTCCCCACAGCTGATGGCCCTTTACCCTCTCCTCCTCACTTCTTGTGTTGTGTCTCCCTTCCCTCTGCATGCACCAGATGCGAACTCTGACTAGCAGGTTGCATTTCAAAGATACAACCAAGTATGTGAGACAGGAAAGACTGTGCAAGGATGATGAGGGACAGGCCAAGAGGAGAGTGCAGGAAACCTTGTCCCATGTTCATCCCACAGTTTCCATCTGCTTTTTTTTTGTTATTTTTTTATAATAAACAATGATTTAGAGAGGTGGAAGAGAGAACCAGGTGCACTGACAGAGGCTGACTATGCTGTCTATGAGATGGTGTACATTGCACTTTGCTCTCATTTGCCAGGAACTTAATGAAAGATTTTCCTTCCTGAATGACAACATTATCCAATCTTCCCTTGATTTGGTGTTACTCTGTTCTACTCTCTAGGCAAAATTGTGTCAGAAAAACACAGTGTGGCACAGAGCTTGTCAATATTTGTCACAGAATGAGATTCAGGAAGCCTATTTTTCCCAGAGGCAAAGATTTCTGGCTGTGAGTAATTATGGCCTCTTAACATGTTCTGTCTTTTCCTAAGGTATTTTTGGAAGCATATGTTCCATCTCTTCACTGCTCTCAGAGCGTACTTGTGCCAAGGCTTAAAACTCCAATCAGATAATCCTGAGAAAACCAGAGTAAAATAAGATTTTCAAAATCAAATCTGCAAGGCAAGATTGGATTTGGAATAAGAAAAGTTGAAACCACCAGTTTGACCCTGGTTTACCTTGCACCAACAGACACTGAATTGTAACAGACCAAACAATGTTCTGGAAAAGAAGTCTCAAACACATTTGTTTTAAAAAGCAGCATAAGGTGAATCCCAGATGTCTGAACTGTCTCTAAAAGAAATCTTTACAATTTTTTTAGTCTCATGTATTTGCAGAATCCAGGTTTCAGAAACCAAATTGTCAATTTCTTACGCTTATATAACACATTGTTAACATCTCTCCCTCTCTCATGGCTATTATGAGATACCACTTTAAGATGCATATATGTATTTGTCTGGAATAATTTAATATTTATCATTTTGTCCAGTGCTCTCAAAGATGGTTCTGGCAAATCCAGGTTTGACAGCATTGGCATTGCCTCAACTTGTTCTCCTAGCTGCCCTCTGCCCTGGCACACAATTTCAGTTTCTGATCCAGTGTTTGAGCTTGATCATCAGTGAAAATGGGTTTGCTTTAACATGTCACCAAGCAAACAGAGGCTTAGGCACAGGTAGCTATGGATGCTGTGAGGAAATCTCTGTAAGAAACATGGATGAGCTGCAGTGAGTGCCTATCTGACAGAACCCTGAGAGTTAAGACACATATCCTTATGACCAACATTTTTTAGAGAAGAAAAACATAAAGATCCAATTGCTTGGTAAGAAAAAATAGTTACTGAATTCTTTAAAGGCAAAGATGAGATTGATTTTGCTTTGTTTATCAGTAAGGAAGAAAATTCTACTAGAGAGAGATTTAAAATGTCATGCTTATTTCTCCTCTGCTTTGCTTCACTGACAGACACTTGCAGTAAGACAGTGTTGTCTGTTTTGAAATTTATACACAGGGAAGTAGGGAATTAGCAGAAAAACACAGTAAAGATTATGACAACTCGGTCTTTTTGAATTCATTGCGATAGTTTAGGCTGTTCTTTCAACAGTTAATTTGAAATAGTGTTGAAATAACATAATACTGGTTTACCCGTGAAGAGTCCCTGGGTCATAAATATTGTTACAGCCAAAATCTCAGCCATTACTTTTTTATCTATCATGAATGGTACAGAAAGAGCATTACCATTGACTGCAGTTGGAAGCAATGATTTTAGCACAGAGCAGGAGAGTAATCTTTAATTTATTATCTCTGATCTCAAAAATATTCGAAGCACAGTGTCTCTGAGCTTTCAGGTGTTTCCTGTATTAAGTTAGATTCCGAAGAGATTTAAAACCTGTTGTAATTTTGGAAAAGCAAAGCTTCTTGCTCTTTAGTCTATTCCACACACCTTGGGAATGAGTGCAGTTGATTCTAGTTTAGCCCAGGCAAATACTGCAATAGGTCACTTTTTGAATTTCAGTTTCCCTACTTACTTTTGGGGCAATTAAAACAGCTGTGTTCAGAGCTGCTCGAGTAGCAGTTGTTATCTCTTTAAATAAACTGCCTATGATGTACTTAGATTGCTATCAGGTCTCAGCAGATATTACACTATCAGAAGATATTATTATGAGAAATGAGACCTGATTACATTGCTTTTCAATGGCATTAATTTACATGTCTGTAGAAGTCTGTTGGGATTGGCTTTTATAACTACTGTAATTTGTAGGCTTTTGACATTGCTTTGGGATAACTTGTCTAATTGGCTTTTTCCTCTCATCAGAATGGAGCACGTTTTGAAGCTGACATCACTGTGGACATTATGCTACGAGGAGTTTCTTTGGATTGTTATATGAAGGATTTTTGCCTCTTTTTAGTCTTTTGTACTTGTCATTGAAACTTTTCTCTGAGCTGTAAAAGCCTTTTTCTTTACATAGTAAGAACATGATCGAGAAATGGAAAATATGGCAAATAAAAATTCATGAAAGGCCACCTATACATCAGCTGGTGGGAAAGATTGTTTCCCCTCATAATTCTAAGGCAAATCATTCTAAAAAGATACAACAAGCATTTTAAAGTGTACCAAAAGAACAAAGTGCTCAACGATATCTTCTGAATGTGTTTTATTTTCTAATAGCAATTTGTTTTCAAAACTAGCTTGTGGCCCATCCATGTTTACAATAGTGATATAGGCTGAGTTGAGGAGTTTCTGAAAAATTAGAATTCTGAATAATTAGTCTAATTTCATATTTCTTGTGTGCTGAAGATTTCTACTGACTGTATGAGCTAAATACTTGAAATACATATATCATAAGTCCAGGGATAACATTAACTTTTCCCAAATGGAAATGAGTGGAAAAAAAACCAAAATAAAATACCATAGTAACCCTGCAGAGAAATTTAAAGGCAGATGGTGTATTTATTTAAGGAAGCTTATTTAATAATGTGCAACTCATTAGGGGATATGCAGCTGCTTTTCTTTTTGAGTCTAAGGAGCAAAGAACTTGTTTTTGAAACATTGGGATGGGAATCCTGCCTATTTGTGCACTTCCTTTAAAAGAACTCTTATAGGGAGATTTCCTTCTTCATGCAGGGATTTTCTGTTTGGAAACTGAGTTCACTGTGGCTGTTGTAGCTAGGGTTTCTTTGACAAGATTAAATTTTTGCTCTTGTTAGTTTCTCTACATTTGCTACTTACATTTTCTTTTTCCTCTGCAATTTCTGTGCAACAATTGCCTTTAATGATACTTCTTTTGCCCCATTTCCTGCCTGATAGAAGTAATAGCTCTTGGATTTACTACAGGAAATAAAACCTGATCCTTGGCATGGCCCAAAATCCTATTTTTTTATTTTCTTCTTCATCATAAAGGTAATCAGTAGAACATTGCTAAAAAGATGTCAAAAAATAGGCATTCACTAGGTCTTACTGGACAAAATTCCTCTTTTGTCTGTGTGTAGATCTGTTGTCCTTGCATTGCAACAAATATAAAAATGGAGGTAGGATTTGGTCCAAAGACAGTTAGAAATGGCAGAGGATTGCCTGTAGTAGTGAATATTGATTTAGCAAGATCAGTCACTAGAAAGCCAATGAGTATAGTATACTAAGAATGCCTTTTGTAGTACATTTTCTTCTGTTGTCTGATCTGTGTTAGTACCAGATAGATTTTATATAAGTACAGGGAACTCAGTCATTCCAAATCAGCCCTTGAGAAGGGAGTTCATTGCTCTCACAAAATTTAAACATGGTTATGATTTCAGGCAAAAGAAAAGGAGCCACTTAAGTTTAGCCATACAGGTGACTTAGATGCCTTCTTTTCCAGGATGTTTATTTTTAGAAATGAGGGATTATGAATATGTGTCATGTGCACTAATAAGTGAGATAACTTCTTGGCTCTAATCGTATTGAATGTCTTTTAAAAAATGCTTGTTTTCACATTTTTTCCACTATTAATTCCAGCCCAGAGGGAATGTTTCTTTTCAGTTACCCAAGGTCACATACTAGAAAGTTAAAATGAAGTTCTGACATAATTTTCTACAGAATAAAAGCATCTGAACCCAGAATTTATGCATTCTCATTTGACATCTTCTAAATGAATTTCTAATTTACCAAAAAGGTCATGAAAGAAAACATGAGAGTTCCATGCAATATGCTTTTCATGTGAAATATGTGCTGTATAATTAAAGTAACATCAATTCATTGAATTATTTTACTGTAATGAAAGATGATTTAAACACTTTTGATTTAAAATGTAATTGAAAAAACATAATATAGTAAAAGTAATGGTATTTTCAAAACAGTTGTATATATCTTTTCTCTAATTATCATATTGGCAGCTCCTATGCTGCTTTGTAAACTGAACTGCACCATGGGTTCAAAGGATAAAAGACCTACTCTAATATTCTCCATAGTATTTTTAGGGCTGATTCTGAAATAGTGGGAGATATTCCCAATAGGAAAAATAACCAAAGTAGATCAGCAAGTAGAATTTTCCTCAAGGTCCACTTAATCACACTGTGCCTAAATCCCTTGCCCCCCATAATTACCTAGTGCAAATATTGTTAGATAGTTTGAATAATGGTCATCTGTAAGGCAGAATGAACTTCTGACCATGTATCAGCCCATCATGGGAATTAGGAAGTACTTCTAGTGAAGCCCTCTTAGGAGCACTCTGCTTGGTACAACACAGATTCATTATTATTGTACTGTCATAATAAGAATAAAATAACCTGATAAAGCACAGAAATTAAAAGAGATTAGTCAAAAATAATGACTTGAAGAAAACTTTTATATTCCCAGATCTTCAGATTAAGATCTGTATTGATCCTCTTTATCTACTCACTATGAGATCAGAAAAGAACCTGAAAAATACACAATCCCTCAGTGAAAATAAATTTAAACCCATTTCTTCTTGTGGTATCTTTTTTTCCCAATACCAAATCACAGAATTTCTTTGCTGTTTTTCACCTCCATCCATTTCCCTTCCAGTGGTGCTACTGAGAGGAGAGTGCAAACAGCAGTTTTTCTCAAATAAGCATCACCAAATAAAAAAATTACACTGGACCAAGCCTGCTTCCACTTTTGATTTCCTGTGAATTGCATTCTAAAGTGTACTCTTTTCTCAGGCTGAACACAGTCCGTAATGTCATGTTTATTTTCTTTTAAAAAAGCTGGATTGGTCGAGTAGTCAAAGCATCCAAAAAAGATAATTTAGTCCAGGGAGCCAAATCATACAGACTGTGTTTATTTAGCCACTCCAGTGAACAGAAAATGGCTTCCAGGAGGTAAGCTTTTCTGAAACAGCACAATTAGTGCATGAAAACTTGGCCTTCAACCATAACTCAGGGTTAGAAGTAGTATTAACTGTTAAGTATTTATCTGTACTCTGACTGAACAGGAAGACAATATGCCAGCTGGTTCTCCACTTCCCTATTCCCTTCCTGTAACAAGGGTGTAGCAGCTAAATAAATTAATAGTACAGTTAGCAAGGAGTCAAAAGCTCAGGCCATTTCAGTGAAAGAACTGATGCACAATTTATAAAAGGGACAATGTATTAGTCATCAAAATCACTTGAATGAAGTCTGTATTTACCAGATGAATGGAGGAAGGAGAAGACAATCCTATATGGGCACAGTGATGCACAGCCAGCCTATACATTATTTTAGACTTTGCCTTAAATGAGGACTGCTCATCTGACTATCAGTCCACACCTAAATCAGGCATCAACTTAAATTCTTACCAGTGTGGAGAGTTAATAACAGACATTAGAAAAACTCAACTAACTTTACCGGGAGTTGGTTACTACATGCAGGAATCAGTACACTCAGTTGGCCTTTTAGGCCACTACAGGAAGACAAGGCTTGATTCTGGTTTATAGTTTCACACAAATGTCTTGGGTGCTGTAGGGCATCCCAGATGTCTAAGCCTAATCAAGGAAATCAGATGTACATCTAAAAAAAACCCTCAAATCTAACCTGTTTCCCTACGCTTGATTTATGGTCAAAGCTCTCACTGGAAAAGATCAGGCTTTCAGGTGTTAACTTCCCACAACTGTCTGGGAGGATAATGTAAAAATATGAAGTACTACTGTGAGGTTTTTCATAGGAAGTCTCCATAAAAACATTTAGATTAATTACTAAAGGGAATTGAAGTTGCTTTAGTCAAATGTCAACTATACCTTCTTTGTTTCATTAATCTCTGAACTAAGATAGAACCCTCAAACTACTAATCAAAATACTGATCTTCCATTAATTTAACCTTTCTGGAAGCTATCACTCAAAGCCACCAATGCTTAAAAAAGAAATGTAAATACTGTTGCCTTTTAATGTGGACTGTGGCTCCATTTTAAAGATTTTTCTTTGTGGGATGCAAAGAAACATTTTACAAAAATCAGACTCTAAAGAGCAAAATTCAGCTGTCTTACCTCATTTACTTCAATAACGTGTTCGTTGCTTCTCCTTTTCCTACCTCCTTGCAATCTGTCCTTCAAGCACAATCTTTGCTTTAATGAGGTGCAAATTTTAATGTCTAGTGGGACAACTTAAATGCTAATACTATTAAGCATGGGCAATTTTTCCTTCTTTTCATTCAGCCTCCCCTGCAAGGATATTAAACACGAAAAACTATGTTAATGTATTGTAAAGTAATATAGCTTGGCTGAGAAAGTTATGAAAAGCAAAGTGTCTATTTTCTGTACCAACATTAAGTCAACTATACAGCAAATCCTGTCTGTTTAATAACAACATAAACATACATATGTTTTCCATACAAAGTAATTTTTTTCATAGCAAAGAAAAATGAAAATATAAATGGCATAAACCATAGTCAGTTCTGGAAAACTATACTTGTCCTTTGTCCGGCTTCTAGACTGAAGTTCTCTCTCATTTCCCAAGGGCATGGTCACTACTGAAATCTCCAGCTATAACAAAAAATCTTAATGATGAGGACCGGTTAAAATGCTTTCTGGGTTACCACCAACATCCCTACTGGAACACTGAATTAATTCTAACTCAAATTTATTACAAAAGCAAACAGAACAAAACAAAACAAAATGATTCAATTTTCTGAAAAAACCAAAAAAACCCCAAAAAACCAAAAAAAACCAAAAAAATAAAACAAAAACAAAAAAAACCCCAAACCAACCAAACAAACGAACAAAAAAAAAAGAAACTATTCTATCCCAACTATCATGTCTAAAGTCAAAATATTCCAATGAAAAAGCTAAATCTGTCTTTCCCCCCCACCAATGAAATATGCTACTCATGCCTCATAGAAGCTTTATTTCAGGAGTATTATTCTGGTTTTCTGCCGTGTGAGAAAAAAATATCTAGTCATATTGCGTTACAATATAAACTATTCTGAAATCTGCATTTCTATCAACAAAAGGAGAAAACTACATCTAAATCTAACAAGACATTGTAGTCTATAAAGATACAGAGGCTGTAGAACATGAATATTATAGGGTTTCACTATGAGATTTTGAATAAAAATATTTATGTGTTGAAGATAAATGTCCTTGTTTTGGGATAAATGATGATAAATATTGTTTAAAAAAATAATGTCATGAAGCATATTTTTGTTCATGAAGAAGACATAACGGCTTTAAACATCTGCTTTCCTTTGTCTTTTCAGAATTTGGATGAGGGATTGGGCACCCCAGTGGGAAAATGGGAATCTTTAATTTCCAAGAAAGCAAGTTCCCATTTCTAGCTCTGTAGAGAAATGCAGTAATAAACTTTAAAATCACAGTGTGTTTGTGAATAAAAACTTGTTACTGATCCAGGGCTGATTCTTCTACAGCTTTGGCCTCCAGCCCAATTGCTTCAGAGAAGAAATGCCAAATCTGTAAGGAGGAGGAAACATTTTTATGGCAATTTGATTTAACAACAAGAACAACAACAAAAGAATCCATTTGAAGCAATTTAAGGATTAAGAATGCAAAACTTGGTTTTGATGGGACATCGTGGAGCAGAACAGATGAGGCAGTAAAGATACAGAGCAAATTAATTTATACAATTCAGTTAAATATTTAGTTCTGTAGTGCATATATATTTATCTGTATATGAACATGACCATAGTCCTGTGTCCAAGTCTGTATTGTTTTAAGGCTACACAATTTTAATAAAGTCTAAGATTTATATTTGTCTTAGTTGCCACTAGCGAGGCATTTAATCAATATAGTTTGAATGAATTCATTATGGGCTGATCTAAAATAAAGAATACTCCTTTACAACACCCTGGCTAGAGGTGAATTGACTCTGCCAATATTACTCTAACTATGATTGAAATCTACTTTAAATTCAGTGAGAAATTTCCTAACTGCCGAATTAACTGTAAAATTACACCACTTCTGAATAAAATTAAAGAAAAAACAGATTGCCAAATAAAATAAAGTTTATGGGCTGAGATTTGTATTAAGCAAGCTCTAGGAAATGAAATAAATCCTGAGACATCAAAAAATGGCTGATTATGGACATTTGACATTATACGCTTTGCTTAAAGAAGATTCCTGAAAACTTAACCTGTAGAAATCCCTAATTGTGGACTAAGATAGCCCATCAGCATTTCAACAGGACAGTTTTAGCAAGCAAACCATGCACATAAGCTTAATTTTTATAGAAATTAATACTTTCATGTGATACTGCATACTCAGTTGCTGACGTAAGCCAGGATGTCAGTGCATTTGACCTGGCTCAGAAAAACTTGATGCCTGTGGGCACATTTATTGGTACTTTGCACTTGTGGTGGTTAAGAAATTATTAAGAATGTTTTAAATGAAGAGTAATTTTTGCTACATCATCCAAAAGACAAATGAGCCTGAATTGCAAAATTCATTTTGTAAGCGGCAATTTTATTTTTTCTTTTATGAACCAGTACCAAATGGCACTTAAAATACATTAGTCTACCAGGATTTTGACCTCAGAAATATCAGTATACCAGCAAATCGATGAAGCCTTCTGTTTTTATTCAGTATACATAAAGATGTTCAAATAAAACAGTGAAGGGTATTAATTAAAGGCTTAATTTGTATTTATATAAAATAGGCAAATGGCAGAAGATAAATTTTATTATGTGTACATATGTATAACCTCTGAGTGTTTACTAACCATTTCTAAATGATCTATAAAATGAAATGTAATGCACGCTCAATGATCAAATTATTTCATCAAAATATGCAATTGTATTTTTTTCAAATGGTGTAAATCCCAATAGTGCTTCCTAGGTGCAAAAAACAACGAGTTATAAAGAACAAAATCTTTCCAGGTAGGTCATAAAGATCTGTGTTTTTGCAGAATTTAAGTCCTGTTGCTCAGATTTCCTGAATGAGTCCCATAAGAAATACCCATACCAATTTTTCACTTTACTGAAAAAAATTAGAAAATGCAGTCATCCAATTGCCCCTTTTGAAGGAACTAGCATTTGAGGGGCTGGTATACATATTTTTACCAGCTTATGCAAGGAAAAGAGCCATTCCAAAGAACACCTCTCAAGAAATAGCAAAAACGTCAACATTAGTGCAGGATCAGCACTGTTTGAAGAAGCTCAGGAATCTAATCCTAGTGTGATCACGACCAAGCCTCAAACTAAACTTTCCAGAAAATCAGAGGACTTCAAACATTATAAGTCATGCTTGAATTAGAAGGGAAGCTCCACACAGATGTGGAGCTCACCTGAGTGGTCTGAGACTGCCAGCTGCAGAGTTTATATAGAGAGCCTGGCTTTGGAGTGGCATCATCTTCACTCTCTATTGGTGGAGCATGTTGCACTATCAGGCATTATGATGCCTGGTGAGATTTTAATTCAAAGTAATCAATTTGAAAGGGAATGCAGAAGTGTGATAAAACACTGAGGCAGATTATTGATAATGCAAGTAACTAACTGAGTAAGTGTTGAAGTGTGATTTTTAAAATAGGGATTAGAGTTCTATTTCTGCGTGCCCTTTATCATTTAATCAGACTCATCCTGACTATCCTGAAACAAAGTTCATATCCTTACCCCACCACTGTAGTTAATTATTGTGATCGTTTACCTATTTTACGGTGTTAGAGGACTTGGATTAATTTTATTTTAATGCATTATGATTTCATACAGATGAGCTGCTAATTATTTAGCAGATGATTTACAGATGATATTTCACTGCACAATATGTCTTAAAGAATAAGAAAGAAGAGGAATTAGTATCTTGAAAGTTAGCACTGATGCATGCAGAGCTTCTGAAAACCTGTGATATTGCTAGTCCTGCCATGATCCAAGTTGTTCTGTGTCAATAAGGATTAAGAGATTAGTTCACAGTATCCCATTTAGCTTTAGACTTGCATTCAAGATCAGAAATAAGAATAGCATTGGTAAGAGTCTGACTTCTTAGAAATCACCTAGTCCAACTCCTCTGCCACAGACAAGAACATCTGGCACTAGATCAACTCGTTCAAGAATGTAGCGTGGTGCTCTGCATAAGAGCTGGTCACACTTTGCAAACCACTTTACCTTGGCTTGTGTAAGGAGGGCTTCCTGTTTGGTGGGGCAAGAAGGGACTTCTGATCAGTGACACCATGGAGCCAGGAAGGTCTGCTGCTCTTAGTGCTGAAGAATGTTGAGACCAGCCTGACCAAACTATCACACCCAACCACGAGGATATGCAAGACACGGACCCTGAATGAGGCTGGGAGCAGCAAGGATGCGCAGACCCAGATAGAGAGTCAAAAGAGCTGAGCAGAACTGCTAGCACTTTTTTTTTTAGCACAAAGCATGTTTTGTTGAATAGGCCTGACAGCACATAATCTAAAAAATGCATATATCTGACAGTCAATCACTTTATACTGTCAAAGGTCAGTCTCATTTTTGCATAATGGGGACTTCTAGTGCACCTCCTCAAGGTGTGTGAAGATCCTCAGGAAAGCCCTCCATATTACTTTCCTAGGCTGAGAGAAAGAGATCAGGGTATGGTGGTTGGTACAAGTAAGTAACATCAATCTCTACTTAGCAATTGTTTTGCTAGATTTGATATTGCTTCAATATAATTGCTTTAATATTGTTTCAAAACTAGGGCACTGCATGAGTAGTTATATCCATACTAAGTAGCAAATGATTCTGATTAGGTATCTTTGTCTAATCATTATTGTAATCAATTTAAATAAATAATTTTATTTATATAAGGATGTTTTGTTTCCTATCCTTAATCCTGAGGGATGAAATTGTATAAAGGTCCAATTATACATGTGCAATGTATCACTAACTGCATCATTAGCCATAAACCCCTGACAAAGTCTGGGGCTAAGATTCAACCCAGCTGCACCTAGGATCCTCTCTGAGAAGGACTTTACAAAGGAAGGGAATCCTTTCTGCACCTCATGCACCTCAGTTGAAGACCTTCTCTAACAAACTTTGTCTAGAACTCCAACTCTGCCTGTGACAAAGAGCAATGAGGTTATACAAAACCTCCTCTAACCTGGCCTTTCCTTGAACACACACAGTGATGGGACATCCACAAATTCCCTGGACAACTGCTTCACCACCCACACCATAAAAAAGTTTATTCTTTATTTTCAGCCTAACCCTACCTTCTTTAATTTAAAAATGCTTCCTCTTCTTTTGTCACTTACAGGCTCTGATAGAAAGTCTTCCTCCTTCTTATAATTCCCCTTTACATATTGAAGGCCTACATTAGGGTGTCCCTAGAGCCTTCTTTTCTCTAGGCTGAATGTCTCAACCTATTTTCATGGGAGAGATGCTGCACCATTCTGGCCATTTTCATCATCCTCTTCTGGACCTGCTCCAAAACATCTATATCTTTTTTGTTGGGAACCCCAAGCTCAATGCATTGCTGCAGGGGGGCTCTCACAAGGGCAGAACAGAGGAGGGAGAATCACCTCCCTTGACCTGCTGACCACGCCGCTTTTTACAAAACGTAAAATATTGTTCACTTTCTGGCCACAGGAAAAGTTTGTGTTCAATTTTTCACCCACTGTTATCCCCAAGTCCTTCCTTACAGAGATACTCTTAGTTCATTTATGCCCCAGTCTGTTACTGGGCAGTCTCAACCCAGGTGCAGGACCTAGTGCTTGGCCTATTGAACTTCATGATATTTTCATGGAGCCACTCCTCAAGCCTGTCAGGGCCTCCCTGGATGACATCCCCTCACTCACACAGATCAGCTGTCACACTCAGCTTGCCATCATCTATCTGCAGACCTGCTGGGAGTGCACTCAATCCCAGCTTCATGTCACTGATGAAGACATGAATAGTATTGGTCCCAGTATTTGAGGACGTTTGAGAGACATGATGCATTACTGATCTCCACTTGGCTGTTGAGCCAATACTGATAACTCTTCAGACATTTCCATCCAGTCATTTTGTTACCCATCTAACAGTCCATCAGTCAAACACATGCATCTTCAATTTAGTGGCATTTACTTATCACAGAGGTAAAGCTGACAGATAGTTGTCAAGATTCTTTTTTTTCCACCTTTTTAAAAACTGGGTATGTTTCCCTTGACTAACTGCCATGATTTTATTCTTATTCTTCTTAATGCTTCTCAAATTTTATGCTATATAAAATTTGCCAAAACTTTGTGTTTCTAGAATCAGGCCAATCTTAGAACAAATCTCTTTGGAGATTGCAGACAGCTGGACTTCTAGTAGGGAATTTAATCAATGTAGTCTTACAAGCTTCACTTCTGCCATTGATTTAGGTAGACTGGAACAGTCCTATGCACTCCTACTTTATTAAACACTTTAGCAGTTGCAATTGGTCTGACAGCTCCTGTAACATCACTTTTGCTGCTTACAAAAAGAGGAGATGTGATGACTCCAAGAATCACAAGGAAAAGCAACAGAGGTATTAATAATATATAACATAAGGAAGAAGATCAGCTGTTCTCACAAAACTCACCTTCATGCTTTAAAATTTAAGGGAATCAATAATATTTACACCTGTGTGAGAACAGTAGATAGCATTAGAACAACAGAAAACAAGGAGAATAGAGAAGGAAGCATGTGACGTACAATTGCAAGTCTCATGAATGCCTTTCATTCTTAAAAAAAAAAAAAAAAGAGAAAAAGAGAAGATGTAGCAAGATATTTTGAAAGTAAGAAAGTTTTTTTTCGAAATTGCAATTTGGAATGCCCATTGACTCAATTCAGTGTCAGAAGCAGAGAAAAGCATCACTCTAGATCACTTTTCCAGGCGGCATCCCTTTTCAAGAGAAGACTTAAACATGTGCTTAATGAGTTGAAGGCAGATGCTTAAAGTTAAATTTATGTGCATACTTGAATCAGAGCCTTCAAAATTATAGGCGACAGGCTGGATATATAAGCCTAAAATCCTGTCCTTTGCATCTGGACATGGAAATACTTGTTTTCAAATGTTCCATACTAGAGAGATGGGATATTTATCTGCATGCTGAGAAACATAGTTTTGCAAAAAAAAAAAAAAAAAAAAAAAAAAAAAAAAGAAAAAAAAATTTTGTTGTGCAAACACACAGTTAGTGTTCTGGTGACAAAGTTCCTAAAGCATGTTGAGTACTTCTATGTCTTGACTGAATAGAAAAAAATTGCGAGAAACAGTCCACGGAAATATTGCAAGTACCAAAAGGAGTGCTAGCATTTTAAATTTATTTTCAGTAAGTATTTTTAGAAGAATTTTCAGGAGCATTCATGTTACCTTCCAGTTAATTTCAAGAAATGCTTGAAGTATAAAAGAAATTAATCAGATTTCAACCCACCTGTCTTTGTAGGTAGACACATAATTCCATTTAGTGCTGTTTACATTTTCTCAAGGATTAATGTAATAACAATGACAGTGCATTTCTTATCATCATGCTTCTACTAAGTGTATTTACTGTATTAATAAAGGAATCTAGATTTATTAAAGGTTTATCAGGTGCATCTTCATTATAAGAGCCACGTGTCAAAGTTTTCTGCTTCATTTTTCCCTAATTTTAACATTAAAGGACCCTTAACATTTTGTGTTCCATACACACAATATCTGCACGGTGAAGTCATAACTCTCTGTAGTATTTCATTATATCCCTGTCATATCTTGCAGAATAATTTAAACTATCATTGTTCTGGTTAATATCCTTCCCTACCCAAATCTTCTGAAAAAAAAAAAAGCCTTGCCATTTCCCTGAAATGTGCACATGAAAAGTTAACTCAGAGGAGTCCCATTTATTATCTATTAAAAGCAATAGGGAGTTTTTGTTACTGCATTTGCCTTTTAAGAGTATTTCCCACTGTGTCTTACTTTGCACTTAGGCACTTATGATCTTAAATCTTTATAACTTCTCTGTGAACTCAGCTATTTCTCTTAATGCAGAAAATTACTAATGATTTACTTAAACTGGAGGCATTAGTCTTTTTCCCTTCATAATTAGTTAGGTCCAGAGAGATTAAAATGATTTCTTTTCCTTCCATTGTATTCTTCCACAGGTTTCTCATTCTCTGAATTTCCTGCCTTCTCTTTAGTTGTTTGAGCAAGATGACACACAGACTTTTACAGAAACACAAAGTGCCTGAGAGAAGCCATTCTGTTATTTGAAGAAGGTCTGGTATTGTCTGACCTATGAGCTCACTACCAGACCTCGAGACTATCTCAGGTAATGCTATTGTTCACTGAAGCAGATCCAGCTCTTGCAAATTACTAGTTGTCATATGTTTTCTCTTCCCTTTCAAGGACTGCTTCACGGGCTAAATGACTAGTAATGAAAAGAAGAGGATAGTCTGTATTTAATAAATCTATTTTATAGCAAAACACACTGGAATCATGTGATTTGTATGCTTACCATTTATTTGTGCAGAATAATAATACTGTGTGACTGAGAACATAGGTATAAGAAACTGCAGTTGTATATAGGAGTATTGTAAGGGGCACAAAAGAAATTCTCCCACTCTTACAGGGTAGGAAGTACTGGGAACTTTGTGTTGGACAAATATAGCAAGTTGCTTTTTTTTGACTTTTTTAAAGCATGCAGTATTCAAAGAGAGGCAGTGTTTCTTCATGGTTGGTAATAAAACAGGAGAGAACTTGTCATAAATCAAGACTGTGCAGCAGACTTGGCGAGGCAGCAAGACAAAGGAGAGTGGGCGGGGAGGTTACCATGTGAAAAGTAAATAAGGACACACTGAACACTCTGTCTTTTTTTTTTTTTTTTTTTTCCTTTAAAAATTCTTATTAGTTTGGTACCATTTTTCTTTACCTGCCTTGAATATTGAGATTATAAGCCTTTCAAGAGCAGTTCTGCTGTTTCTGTATTACATAGTTTATAGTAAGTTTATAGTAAGATCATGCTCAGATTCATCGCTGCTATCAAACTAAACTTAATAAATACATATCCAGGAGACATCATGTTATTTTTCTATTATGTATCATACAAATACAAATTAACTTATAAATTTAAAGATGCACATTTTTAAAAATACAACTAATGCATTTAGATGTAATTATATTTATTTTTATTAATTATATTTAATTATATTTATGTATGTGAAATATAAAAAAACATGCACGCATATGCATGCACACACAAAAAAGTATATTCTTTTTCTTATATAAATTAGTATATGTATGCTTTTACTATGCATCCACATGGCACAACGTGTCTTTTTAGTGGAGAAAAAGAAATAAAACAAATGATTAGGGGTTTGTCCCACTAATCACGTAATCTCTCCCTACAAGCTGTTAGTGTCTCAATCTCTATTGATTTAAATTTCATCTCCTATCATGTACCAGAACTGAACTTTAGTTTTTACCTTTACTCTGCTTTCAGTTTCTGCACTTGTACCAGTAAAACAACAGGAAATAAAATTACAAGAGCAGTTTGCTCAGATTTGATAAAGATTAGATAATATACTCTAACAATCATTATTCTACATTCAAGAGGAAGACATCAATTATATTAATACAACTTTGCCTGATAAAGGCATTTCATGACAGCAATTAAGTTAAACTCCTGCAGTAGTGAGGCTTTGTGCTTTAGTAAATCCCACATGGGAATGACCATAAGACTCCATGTCATCTAGTTTCATGTCTTGAAGGTAGCCCATCTCATTCTCTAGTGAATCATAGAGTTTGTTAGATTAGTTTGTAAAGCAGAAGAGGAAGCTGAACTAATTGCAGCTGTGTTGAGCACAGGAAGGAAACAAAATACACAACTGACATAGAGACACCGAAAGCTTAATAGAGGATTCAGGTTTACAATTCCATATGCCAGTCATTACCCAGGTTCATGAAAAGGGCCCAGATTTATCCCTCTAATTGTAAACCTTCCCCTAGGGTAAAAAATTGCCCCTATTTGCAGTACTCAAGGGTTTCTAACCAGTGTTTTTCTATGTTACTACTTTCCCATATATCCAATTGCTTATATCTCATCCCTATCTTTTACTCTTCTGGTGTGAATTAAGTAAGTTCTTAGAATTAAGTGAAATGAAACCAAGAGCTGAGATGCATGTTCATCTCATCGGATCAGGATTTCCAGAGGCAGCACATAATGGTGCCACTTGACAGTCAAGGTAAATCCCTTTCTCTTGACAACTCATAATGGGCATTTAGGAAACCTACTTTCAACACATTCAAACTCCCTCCAGTAAAAACCTACTGCTGCAGCTGAATTCTCTCCTACTCTTTCAGCTCTCTGAACATGGGTATCTAGTGCCATCTGAGTGATTTCAAATTAGCCTGATTGTCCTCCAGTTGCCAGTCCAGAAAGGTATATACCTCCCCTAGAACCTATAACCATTTCCATGCATGGACTTTCTGAATCTCATGTGGTGCCCAGACAAAACTCATCATCCAGCTGTCCAGCTAGTAAAATGTGAACCACCCATTCTCAGAGGACAACATTTTCTCACTAAAAGAGCAGAGAGAGGTAGATAATGTCAGTAGTAGGCATTTTATCATAAGGAAATGTGAAGAAAATATAAAGAGAATTAAAAAGTAAAACAGTCTGATGCATATATCTGATGCAGAATTTCAGAACTCTTCTATTATGGCCTGTGGAGCCAGTAGCCTGTTCTTGCTGGGAGTGAGGTGAGGAAGAATGGCAATGCCCTTGCTCAGGATGAAGGTGAGCTTCCACAGCCATGTCTCCAAAAGCCTTTCTGTCGCCTTAATATCTCTGTTTGGAAAGAACTGTGCCCATTCATCAAGAGAACTGGTCTTCCCAGCAGCAGAAGTAACACTGGGATTTATGATTGTAGTGATGGCAGCTATCAGCTCTGTAACCCAGCTAAATCTCTCTCCATTATGCATGCTCTAGGCAGAGGGCTGAAGGAAGCCCAGACACCCCAAGGTTTCATAGTGAAGTTTGCAAACCTCACACTGCCAGCCCTTCAGCACCATAGCTGGAGATCATCTGCATGATGAATATTCCATTGGAAGAAAGTTATCTGGAAGTTGCCATCTAATCATGTCTTGAGGTAGCACTGAAGAATTCATATGTGTCTCTGCAAATTCAGCAGAGGAAACCTGTCTGTATGCTTTATTATTTAGAAAGAGATAAATATCCCTTGATTTAAAAATGAATCAAAAATTTATACAACCCGTGGGTTTTGTAAGCACGCTTTATATTGTATTTGGCTGCAAAGAAGGTGAGAGAGTCACAAGTCTACAGAAGCAGGAATTAGTTTGGATGACAAGTGTGTTTAACTCTCCAGATGTTTGACTTTCCTGTAGGTTTTATCATAACTCTGATTTTTAGACATTTTATTTTCCCTTAATTGCTTTTTTATTTTTACTATCCTTAATGTCCCATTTTACTGTCTCTTACTGTTTCTTTTACTGGACTTTTTTCATATTTCCTCACCTTTAATTCTACCTTATCAAAATTCTTCTGTTGAGGAATGCGTTGCAGGTATTCCTGAGTAAAGGCAGCTCAGGGTGCAGATACAGAGCCAGCTGCAGGTCGAGCTCTGCGTGATTGGAGACAATGATGCCAGAATGATTTTTGCTTTTATATTTCCTACATATATATATATATATATACACACACACATATATATACACATATATACATATATATATACACACATATACATATATATACATACACACACACATATATATACATACAT
>JAOTQP010000001.1:56770553-56780609 GCA_026413545.1 Cichladusa arquata
GGGGGGGCGGTGGGGGCTGGTTGGGTGGCCATTCGCTATTAAGGTGTTTGTCTTCTGGAGCAACTGCTACTTGCACCAAAGCCTTACTTCCCAGGAAGTGTCTGGACATCAGTAATGAACAAAATATTTTTATTTTCCTTTGTTTCCATGTACTGTATTTGCTTTTGCTTTATTAAATTGACGTTATCTCAACCCACAAGCTTTTTTTATCTTATTTTCTTTCCCATGTCCTGCTGAGGAGGGGTAGTGATAGAGCAGCTTGGTGGGCACTTGTTCAGCCAAGGTCAACCCACCACAAACTCCAACTCTCTCAGCCTTTCTTCAAAGGAGAGATATTCCAGGCCTCTGATCATTTTTGTGGCACTCCTGTGGACCTGTTTTAAGAGGTTCATGTCTTTACTGTGCTGAAGATGTGTTGTGGGTTAGGTTTCTCAGGGAATTTCTTGCCATCTGTTAGCTAAAAAAGATGCTGGGAAGAGAAGGGGATGATGGCTGGGGGCATGAATAGAAGGTGATTGAGTTAACAAGTATCTGATGACCCTGTCATTCCAGTGGAGTTCTTTCCGAGTTTGGGAGTTTGGTCTGGGGGATGGGCTCTTCCGCTGGAGGTTTTTTAGGAATTGCAGTGTAGAATTGCCGCGAGAGGTGTTGAGGCTGGTCTGAGACTTCCTGGGGGTTGGGGGCTGCTTGCTTTCCTTCCGTTGTGGCATTGGGGAGAGCAGTCACGTGCTGCAGAAGTTGTGCATTTGACTCCAGGACATTTGCTACACTACAATTCGGACTACGACCGAATCAGCCTGTTTCTCCTTGCTTCTGCTGTCTTCTACTTGGTAGTGCTGAGATCGAACACTGCCCGTGAGTTTGTAAAAGGAGCAATTTCCTTCTTTCCTTGCTGGCGCTAACCAAGGGAAGCGTTGCACCCCTTTCTGCCTCGCCAGAGTCCGTCAGCACCCCCTGCTGGCTGCGATTGAACTACTGCACCTTCCCTGCCTCACCTGAGCAGCCAGCACACCCTGCTGATTGTGGTCTTAACTACACCAAAGGGGAAAATTCTTGACGGGTGGGAAACCTCTGTTGTTGTATTGTTGTTTGGGCTGTTCTGTTATATATATATATATATATATATATATATTCTAGCTTTATTGCTGCATAGTTATATAGCTCCTATCTAGTCCCAGTACTTTTCTCTACCCTTATAGGCAAAACCCATTCCAGAGGCTCCAAGCTGGGGCTCCAAGGCCCCTATCCTATCTTGGTTCTTACTGGGAGCCCAGGTTGAAACCAGGTCTTCAAGACACATTTTCATAAACAAAGTTTAGTTTCTGTCTAAGGGAGGGGATTCAGAAAAAGGTTGAACCAAGGAAGAATTACCTCTAATTGTCTCTAATTGGACATTTTTGTTAGTTATGCTAATTTTCTAGACATGTAAAACTGTATTTACCCATGCAGGGGTGGGCATTTTCCTTATCTGCCCCTTGGATGCCTCCAACAAAGACAAGCCTTTATATTACCTCCTATACTAGTATTGTCTCAAAAGTGTGTTGCTTTATCGCTAGGTTTTCAACGTCACCAAGAGGCAGTGAACTGCTGACCTTTTGCATAACAAAGGGCTCAGGAACCTGGGATGACCAGGACCTGTGCTCACCCAGGTGACCAAATAGTGACATAGCAGAGGCTGAGGATTCAGTAGGAAGAGACAAGACTTTGAGGTTTCTTTAAATAGGCTTAAGAAAAGACCGAAATGAAGGGATTTACACTGCTAACTTAGTGATATATAGGTATGAAAACTCACTCTTAGCATCAAAGTAATTGAGCTTCTCAGTGAACTCTCAGACATAGAGTCATGAAGAACAGATTCTTTTCTTATACAAGGTCTAGTAATAGTAAGAGAAACAGAAAGAGACCTATGCAAAGCTAAGCAGCAAGGGTTTCTTTAATGTTTCAAGAATAAAATTATATTCTGATTTATGCTTGGAACAGTTGTATCTTTTGATGACCTGAGATTTGGAATATATAGATTTAATGTGTTAGCATTAGCTAACAGAGAAGGCCAACACACACTGCAGTTTGAGCATAAGGATTAAAGAAGGGGGTGTCAAAGGGGGCCTCATTTGAAATTCTGTTGCTCTGCTAGTCTCACACATGGTGGTAACGACGTAGGGCACTTTCCTCCGTAGGTGTTAGAGCAGCTGTCCCTGCAAGGGTAGAGACTTCAACATAAACTAAGTCTCAGGCAGCAGAATCAGATCTACTAGTTTGAGGATGGAAGGAATTCCTCAAGAGATGCATTTCTATCCTGTGTGGAAGGTTTGCCATCATTGAGGAGTTGTTCCTGCAAGTGGAGGAATTAAGAGCAGAAATGAGCATCAGAGAAGAAGAAAAGATCACTGAGATTCAGCAGCTTGAAAAGCTTCACACACTATCTGCAGAATAGTAGCAGTTAGAATTTGTCCCCACCATCAATGTAAATGAAAATTTAAATTTTGGAAAGGGTGCAGGATGGAAAACTAGTATCTAGACAGGATTGCTGCCTGCCAGGAGTCAGTTTATCAAGGAGATGTTCCAGGTCCTTCAGCTGGAGAGGAACAGCTCCATGCACCAGTACAAGCTGGAAGGAAGCAGCTTGGCAGACAAGGACCTAGGGATCCAGCTGGGCACCATGAACCAAAATAGTGTCTTTGACACTCACAACAGTGTTGGTATGCTGGGCTGCATTGGGAATGATGTCTACATGTCAAGGATGTAATCCTTCCCCCATACTCAGCACTTGGTGAGACCACACCTGCAGAGCTCTGTCCAGCTTTGTGCTGCTCAGTACAAGAGAGGCATGTCAAGACTCCAAAGAAAGGTCATTAGGATGGTTAAGGGCCTGGAGCACCTCTCATTTGAGGAAAGGCTGAGAAAACTGAAACTGTTCAGCCTATAGAGGAGATAGCTCTTTGGGGATCTTACTAACATATGAACATGGCTGAAAGAAGGGTGGGAAAAGACTGTTTCCTATGGTGTTCAGTGACAGGAAAAGGGGAAACGTACACAAGTTGAAATATGAGTGATTCAGTCTAAACATGGGAAAAAGCTTTTTCAGTGTGAAGGTAGCATTGGTTTCCCAAGGGTGTTGTGAAATTTTCATCCTTGGAAATACTCAAAAGCTGTCTGGACATGATCCTGTGTAACCAGGTCTAGGTGGCCCTGCTTGATCAGGAAGATGGATGAGATGATCTTGAGTCCCTTCCAACTTCAGCAATTCTGTGATTCTGTGATATAGCTCAGATTCACCTTTTCTTGAGGATTGAGTCAATAGAGTCAAGACCTTAACCTTGTGTCTTCTGCTTTTAAACACCTATATGATTCTGATTTATTGTGCATTAAAGCTAAAAAACAACACATATTTCTCAGTATAATACACTTACAGAAGATTTGGTTATATTTTTAATTAGGAGTCCATATAAACTTCAGTGAAAAAAAATGTTTTCAAGATTATGGGATGCTAGTTAGAATGTAGTGAGGGTAGCTGTTTCATTTTTGTTATTGAACATCTTTACATGTAATTGTTGTAAATTATCTCTGAACTCTGTCCTTTGCAGATTCACTATTCGGGGAGGAAACTCAATGTGAACAAGGGATTAATGAATAAGTGAATCTAAGACCTACAGAAATAATTTTCACATGTTCTCTATCATAAATAAATGTAGCAAGGAAGAGGAGACATGTCAGGTAAGTACAGTAAAGCTGGATTTTTTTACTAAGTCTCTTACTCAGTTTCTGTCTTTAACTCAAAATGGCTCGCAGATTTAAATAATTCATGGCAGGAATGGGAAATCTTAAGAATTACCAAAGACACTGGGACAGCTAAAATAACCTAAGAAATTCAGGCTGACACTTTCATCTGGTCTGCTCATAAAAGAATTAGAACCAAGAAATGGCCATCAGGCTGCTAAGGATGTGCACGGGCAGTGTATCTCACTATGTACTTCTGCAACAAACCCCAGCATACAGAGTAGAATTTTTGCTGACTAATTATTTTCTGCCATTAATAAGTTTTAAATATGACCAATAATGTAGATTTTCCAGAAGTTTGTCTTGCCTACTGTTTCCACGCCTTTTCTACTTCAGTAATTGCAGTTTGTTCTGTGTAATGAAACCATATTTAAATGTCCAAAGCATTTCCAATTACATTTGCTTCCTGTCACATGATTGTACTTTCCACCTCTCTGACTGCAGTCCCTGTTTGCCCTCCTCACAGCCATTTGAAATTTTGCTGCAAACACCGTTTTCCTATCTTATTGCTTTGATCATCTTTCTGCTCAGCTTTGCGTTATTTTCTTAGTCCTCCTTTATGGCACAAAGTAAGTGACTTGTTTCAGTTTTAGAATCTTTACATGACCTTTTCCACTTTCTATAATGTAACTCCCATCACTTATTTGAAGTTCACTCCCCAACTCACTCTATTGTTGAGTAAGCACCTCTTTTTTTTTTTTTCGGTGCTGAGACATGCCTCTCACTGAGAGGAGTTTCCTGTAATAACTTTTTTTTTTATTATGTCTACAAAAAACATGAAAAATAAGAAGGCTGTTGTTGCAATACAGTACCTATCATGATGGCAAACTTTGTGCCATTGCCTTCCTGTACTGTCATCTGTGTATCTATACTTGCTATCCTACCACTTTGGAGCGAGAATTATCTTTTATTCTTTGATTGTAGGCCACCTTTTTAAGTGGGCCAGTAACAGACAGAGGTAATAGACATTCCTATACATTGCAGTAAGTACAAGAGTACTTGTAATGGGTTAGGAAGAAAAAGATGAATCATGATCCAAAATCTTGCAATCTAAGTCTAAATCTAGAGATGGCAGATGGATACTGACAGACAGATGGTGTTGAGCAAAAATTAATACAAACAATTACCAATAATATAAATAATACAAACAAAAAGAATACGCACACAAATAACACTCATACATATGATATGCATAAATAATAATGCTAAAAAAGAAAATTAGACATATCTAGAAGAAAAACATTTATTGATTGAAAACTATCTCACAAAAATATTATTTTTACCCTTCTCAGACAGTCTTAGATTAAAAAAATTTAGTCACCTCGCCTAGGTTAAAATCACGATTTCCTTAGTAAATAATATATTTTCAGGAATGTGATTATATTCCTAAATTTAGATCTCCAGCTTAGTTGCCTAAGATACAAAATCAATCTTTATAAATCATTGTATTACAGAAAGGAAAAGAAACACTTCCAGAGGACAATTCCTATAATATTAGGACAGAGTATGCCAACCATTATGAGAATCTATATGGAAAATTCAGATAAAATCTTCTAACTTTAAAGTTAGATAAGGAAAATGAAGATGTGTATATATTGGAAAAGAGATATGAAGCCTGGGAAATAGCTGAAAATTGAACCTAGATTTCTCAAGTCTCATGTAATCATCATAGTTCTGAAACTTCCTTACAAGGAAACAACAGCCCAGTAATAACAACGTAGATTTCCAGGGACTTACAAGGCAGGATGTCAAGGACTCTGTTTTAGTTGTAAAGTAAAAAGACTTTAAATAAAAATTATGTTTGAACTGCAGACAATTTCAGCAAATTGATTTGTCCAAGTCTTCCATCAAAAATAATAAATAATTTACTTTGAAAATTTAATTTACTTAATAGCTTCTGTGATCTTTGATAATCAGATTGGGTACATATTTTTAAGGATAATATTGTTATATTATCCTTAAAGACGTGCTATGTTTAAGTTTGCATTTGAGGGTCGTGTGCTATATTTAGGTTTGCATTTTGCCTTCCTGTAGCCAAGCTCTAAATTATTGGTGTATAGCTCTCCAATTGTTAATACAACATATAAAGTCACTATTTCTGCAGTCAATATTTGGATTACCGGGTCAACATCTTGGCAAGTACACACGTACAAGGCTTCAAACGATTAGAGACTATGTTAAATGTTACTATATAAACTGATACCAGGAATCAAGTGGAATTAAAATTTAGTCAATTGGGACATCAAACCACAGACCTCTTTTATTGAGATGTTTGAAAATGTGAAACACACAAGAAATTGTGAAAAGCAGCATCAGAGCTGCTTGAAAAAGACAGGCAGAAAAAAGGTAAATATGTAGATAAATGTGCTATTAAAGTATTAACTTTCATTCTCTTTTCACCTTTACACTTCTGTGTTATGCACCCATTTTCATAACATCCGTGTTTTACTCTATAGAATTTGACATTTTACTAGGAAAGGGGGAGAAGCAATGTATTTCAGCCATTAGTAAATCAGTTATTTGGTATGTTTTTCTGTAGTTTCATATATGAAGTTTTCATTGTAGGCAAGACATTTGGCAGTGCGTTCCTCTTCTGCCCTTCTGAGTAGCTATGATAAATTTGTTAAGCGAGGGAGGAATACAAATACAAATCTGAGGATTACTTGGTGGTCTGTGTGACTAAATCAGAAAGTGCCTTTGCAGACACAGATGATCAAGTTTGGCAGAATACACTGAAGTGCTGGGTGTCTTAATCCTGGTGTTGCATGGAGCATGACTGGAGTCTCTCAGGGATGGGACTTCTGTCTGTCTGGAATACTCCACATTGATATACCACATGCCATTCATGGCATGGATATCCATGGACATGCTTGTCAGCTCCAGAGCCTATGCAATTTATAGTAATGGATTTATACCTCTAAAGTGAGATTTTTTTCTCAGAGGAAAAGCAAAAGCTTAGCCTATTTATGAGAAAATCTCTTTAGATACCACAATGTATGTAGACATCTGACTATGCTCAGCTTATGAGGAAAGATAGTATCCTGCAGAAAAACTCAAAGACAGTCAAGGGAAATACTTCACCAGTGTTAATCACCAAATCTGTAGTATTTTGGATGTGTACTACAGACTTCTGGAGCAACTGGGGAGAAAAATCAGCTATTAACCCAAATGCAGGATACTTAAAAACGTTTGTGCACTCAACAGTGCTCTGAAGTGGTTTCAAAGGATTCAGACACCAAATCTCTGAACACTGGGCAGGCCAAATGACATAACATCGCTACTTACTATGATTTTGCAGGGAGTTCTACATATGAACTTCTACAGAGATGCTAAGTTATTTAGGTATAGCAATTGCACTGCTGAAGGCTATATGTGAACAGATATAACACTAACAGAACAAGAAAAAAGCCACATGGATAATAACCTTAAAAAAAATCATCACAATGTTCAGAAATGTTTAATTCATTACATATTACTTGCAAGGAATTCTGTCTTCATTCAATTAAAAAAACCAAAAAACCTAATTGTTCCCTTTTTGTTTCAGGCTTCTATTTTTAGTCTCGTCATAGGCTTGTAGTTGAAATAATTCTATTTTAATGTTTAATAAATGACTTTAATTTCCCATATTGGTATTTCTTTCCCCAGAACTTATTTGGAATCATTAATAAGTTTTCAAAAGGTTTTCTGTGCTCTGAAGATATGTAATATCCTCATAACATAACCTGAAAAAAGTAGTATAATGTCCTGAAGTGATCTGAGATGAAAATCAACACCAGGATCTTCATTTCCAGACATCCTAGAGACAAAACTGGCCTGAGAATTTTTTTTTCTGACCCTTCCTCTTAGCTTACCATTCATCACTTGTGGTGTACCACTCACTCAGTGGTGCTGGCAAAAATGGCCATGGGGCTGACCTGAGATCAGTTCTGGAGCAGAAATGAGAAGGGGAGGAGAGGAAGCAGTAATTCATTAAGTTCACATTAAAGTCAAGAAAAAGCAAATCTAACTCTGCCCCAAGGTGGTAACCAAAGAGGAATGTAGTAGATTTAGATAATATAGAGGGTTTTAATACATCTGCTCACATTATCTTGTATTACAACTGTAGACTTACTTCCCTCAGCAGAAATCGCTTTTGTTAAATGTCTAATTTTGAATGCTCTGAATTTTTTTAATTATTTTTTTTTAATCATAACCTCTCAAGTTTTGTTTTCAGTGCTAATCTGATACAATTTAACAAGAAATTTCACTGTTTGCTATCTGAATCTATGGACACAAAGCAGAAGGCATGGGGAAATAGATTACTCTTGTTAGTTTCTCATTTTCCCTTTTTATTTAAGAAGAAACTGTAATCCCAATGTAGCCTTACATTTATACGACGCAAACGAGAGCCTGGATTCAATATAGACCGCATCAAATTCAGATATTTAAATCAAAGTTCCAGAGAAATCAACTGGACCATCTGTGGTGACAAAAAAGAAAAACATTCAAGAACTCTGATACACATTTGTAGATCTCTTGATTTTCAGAAACCTACATTTCTCAGCTCAAAATACAAACTCAATGCCCAGACTAAATTATATTAGTTCAAGAGATTATTAAACTGCAGGGTCTTTCACAATGTTCTGCATTAAAAGGACATAATTTTTATATTTTAATGGTCTTGTGCAGATATATTTAGATATTATATAGATAGATATATATTTTTAGATAGAGGTGTTAATGAACAAGAATAATTTTTTCAGAACTTGAAACTGCAATAGGTCAAAGAGATGCTTTATTAAATGTACATGTGTTAAATACATAGAATGGAAAAAAAACACTTAAAGATTAAGCACCTAAATACATAGTTTAGGCATTCAAATAGTGAGTTAACCTTAGGATTGTTGAAAGCTGTGTCTTGCTTTGATTGCTTTCCTGCAGTGAGGGGAAGATGCTATTGATGCTATTGTTGCTACTTCAGCCCTGGATTTAACCATGGTACTTCATTGTCTTATTATTAATTGATATTGAACGTACTAATATGAGGAAAGAAAGTGGTAATGCCTTAAATGGTTGCAGATGTTTGACAGAAAAATCAGCTGCCAGTTTTCTAGATAAGATGTAGCATGTTTACTTAAAAAAATAGTAATCCTCCACACAGATTCTCTCTCCCCTAGGATGCCCTTGTACTCCAATGTACGATCCATTACCAGAACTTTTAAAGACAAATATCCTCCTCTCACAAAGCCACTGAGCTGCAGCAGTAAAGAATGACACAATCCCAGATAGACAGATAAATAACACAGTCTAGCACTGAACAGGGTTTGACCACTTGGGGGATAAAATGATTTCTATTTTGTTTTGTCATTGTGTGTTAGATTCCGTGACTAATGAATACACGGCTATGTCTCATCATCTGTAGCAAAGTGCCAGAAGTCCATCTTTATGGAATAAAGTTTTCTGTGCTGGAACAAAGGGATTTTTATGGAAGCACGCCTGACTGTCTGTAACTCTCTTTACAGAAGCAGCATCAGGAAAAGATGGGGTTCTGTTCTAAATGATCACCAGAGCTGAAAAGATGCAATTTCTTACTACAAATTCAATACAAGAATCTCAAATGAAGGCTTGATTGCAAAGTGAAGTGGGTAGTGAATTTTTACAACAGATTTAGTGCAGCTAGTCACTTGGTTAAATACTTTATCACTTCTATTGCCACAGCATTCATACAGCCCCTCCCCCAAAAATAAAAAGCCTCAAAGCTCACCTGGACCCAAACACATGAACTGCAAAGATCAATCTCTGGTACTGGAACACTCGGAAACTTTTTCTGCAGAATTTCCAGTGGTGTACAGTGAGAGACCGGTTTTGTACAAATGTGCTTCTACTGCTACAAGGACCAAATTTTTTCCATATAAAACAACCATGTTCCTTCAGGTAAGTGAGAATAGCATTACCAGTCTGGAACATGCCTGTTCTTTTTCACCAGCCACAAACTAATCTCACCTTATTCACCATGGCAACATTGACACAGCTGTCTATTCCTCTGTTTCCATGGTAAAGGACTGGTAGATAGTACTTTGCTGCTTTATGCCAGACTTCTGATTCTGTCACAAGTTTCCACATACTCTAATGGTTAAAATCTGTGTAGAAGCCTCTAAAATGTGTGTAAAACCCAAAATCAAAACCAAATCCCAAAAATTAAAACACACAGGAAACAGACAAAACAAAACCAAACTGGAGACAAATACCTGATCTTAAAAAAAAAAAAAAAAAAAATAAAAAAAGAAAAAAAAAAGGCAA
>JAOTQP010000001.1:56784582-56797456 GCA_026413545.1 Cichladusa arquata
GAGGGGAGGGGAGGGGAGGGGACTCCAGATCCCAGAGAGACGTAGTGGAAAAAAACCCTTATAATCTTGGAAGAAACCCCAATGCTGGTCCCATCCATATTATGAAAAAAAGTCTCACAAGTACAGCAAGATTTAATTTTAATTGTAGTCATCAGTGGGACTGGTGGGTTCACTGCTCTAGAGAGTTTGTTTTTAACACTATAAAGTCACTGCTTGGACAAATTATATGTGGAATTTTTCTCCTTGACAGATTTGAGTACTATTTTCAGTCCTAATCTTGTTATCTCAATCTCTTTCTGTTTTTTCTGTCTGTTTTATCTTCAGATTTCAAATAACAAAGTCAAAACTTGCATTTCTGAAAAAAGTCAGCTCTCCAGAAATAGATTTGAAAATGTATGTAACTCCAAATTAAAGCTGCTAGACTTTTTACAGCTCTACCTTAGGAAATTTCTGACCTGTGTGTGAAATACATTTGTGCTTTCTGTGCTTTTAAAGTTGTTACTAGCCTGACTGAATATGCAGCTGGTAGTGATCTACAGTTTTTGTTTATCCTGCTGAGTGAAAATGAGGGAGGACTTATTTGTAGACTCATTCAGCTAAAATTCTGAAATGCTGTCTCATATACTTAATTCTACTGAAAAGCTGCCTCATTCAGTCAATTTTCTCAGAGGTTCCTTTTGCTAACAATAAAGCTTAATAAATCCAGCACCCAAACTTTTCATGCTTAAAAACAGCTGTATGTCAGAGGTCAGTTTCTGTTCATCTTAAATTGAAAGACCTTTTTTAGCACAGGATTAGGACAATACTGTTTTGAGGGCAAGTTATTTTAGGTAGCAAATAAAATTTATAGCTTAGTTATGATGAATACTTAGGAGCTAAAATATTTTTATAGAATCACTTTTACTTTGACACATTCATTAGTAAAGCAGAATACCACTTAAAAGAAAAATCTTGTGCAAAAACTACCCTTCAAATAATTATTTTCTAAAATCACACCTATTATTTTCTATAACTTTGGATCCTGAAACTTTCCAAATATTTAAAGATCCCATTTATAAAAGGAAACATTGCTTCTATTTAAAATACATGGAAGACAATATAGATGGCTTTTATGCATCAATCTCTCTATATGGTGTCAATGCCTGTAAGTGTACTTGCCTTTACTAGTCAGTACTATAGATATATCCCACTGTTTCCTTTTTGATAGTGTCTTGTTGCTTCTGTTTTGTTTTGTTTTGCTTTTTTTTCTCTTGTGTCGTAGTAGCTCTTTTTCTGCAATACACCAAGATGCAGTACTCTATGTTTTTGTGATATAGGACATGCTGTTTCATCTATGTGCAGTACTGTCTTTTTTGCTTAACATCTCCTTGAAAAGGACAATTATTTTCCTGAACCAACACTCCGACACTTAAACAACTGTTGTAAGTAGTTGAGCGGGGGTGGAGGGATTTGTGTATTTGTTGATGTTTAGGGGTTTTTTCGGTTGCTTGAGTGTTTTTATCTTTTCTTGAAGTCACAGATAAGAATTTCTTATCTATTGAACTTTTTACACCGTGTGGATAAAATCTGATATTGTATGCCATAGTGACTCTCTTTGCTTTTACCGCTACTGGTGCTCATGAGTCTATTTATCTGTCTATATGATTTATCTTAAAATGTGCTAATTCCAAAAAAATAAAGCGGGGGTGGGGGGTGGGTGTGCGGGGAGGAAGGAAGAAAAAATTGTTTGATTTCTGCTGCCTTCTTCACTAGCTTTCTCTTGCATTGCACATGCATTTTTTACTTCTGGCCTTTGAGGCCTCTACCATTTTTATTCATCAAAATAATTTTGTGGCTTAAAGGATTTGGTAATGATGACTCTGTGTCTGTTACTTCATAAAAGTGCTATGTCTTTCCCACATAAGCCATTGTTTTTCTCAAATGCTGGGTGTCTATACTGCAAGGCAGTCCCTTTCTGTAGCAAGAGCAGGATTTTTTTCTTCAATTTTTTCTTTTATATACTTTTCATTCAGAGCACACTTGTAAATCACTCATGTAATAGTCTATTTCTTTGGACTAAATTTGTTACTATTCAAGTCCTCTGGTTATTACCAGCAGTTCTTCAGTTCATCTCAGATTTTAAGGATTTTCTGTTCAGTAGACTTAAGGTGTAAGAAATTATAGTTTTTTATTTCTGGAACTGCATTGCTAAAGTTACACGTTCTTTCCAATTCTTTTGGTCTTATGACACAGTTATCTTCATTTTCTTCCATGTTTTATTTCCATTTCTCATTTAAATTTTTCATGTGCCGTATTCATTCTGAAACCAATGTGTTCATTCAATGTCTACTTCTGTTTGTCATACAATTTCATAATTTAATAAAGCTTTTGTACTGAGATATCTCAGCAATTGTCTTCCTAAATAGAATGGGAAGTATTTTGATGTTGTTGTTGGCTTATTCATGTTGCTTGTAGACAATTCACTGGAAATTGATCTATTTCATTCATCCAAAAACTAAGTTACTGAGAGCCATTCTTTAATAAAGGGACTAGATATTTGCCTTGTTTATGATTATGCCATCTACTTTAAAAAGTAGGAAGATTTCTAGCTGTAAATCACCATTTTTTGCTTCCAACTTTTTCAAAGAAGTATATGAACTGGTTGAAAGAACTCTCAAATTTTTTTAGGATAATTTCACTTTCATAAAATTTAAATGTTCAAGAAGATTGCACTCTTCTGGGCAAATGCTGTGTCAGAAAATATTCTTCATAACTGCAGGACCAATATGAAGTAGTTTTTTGCCATTTTATGATTTCAATTTTCTTTTTGTTTTTTGGGTTACTTGTCTTCCAGTCCTCGTTCCCCATTACCCCACACTCTATCTTTATGATTTCCCTAAATTTCATTTTGGTTTCTGTTTTGGATTTGCGTGGCCAGGCTTTGGTAGTGGGCGGCTACAGGGGTGTCCATGTCCAGCAGAGCCAATCCCTGGCAGCTCCCAAGATGGATGTGCCACTAGCCAAGGCTGGACCACATAGAAATGGTATAATGCCTCTGTGATAGCAGATTTAAGAAGGAAGAAAAGACCAAAATTTGTTGCAGAGTTGTGTCCAGAGAAGAGCAGAGTGAGAACATGTGAGAGGAACAGCCCTGCAGACATCAAGGTCAGTGGAGAAGGAGAGGCAAGAGGTGGTTGAAGTGCTGAAGCTGAGATTCCCCTGCAGCCTGTGGTGCAGACCATGATGAGGAAGCTGTGACCCTGCAGCCTGTGGAGAACCGTGGGGATGCAGAGATCCACTCACAGCCCAAAGAGGAGCCAGAGAAAGTGGATGCCTGAGGCTGTCACCTCATGGGAAACTCGAGGAAAGAACCCCACACTGGAGCAGCCGGTCCTTGAAGGACTGCACCTTGTAGAAGAGTCATCCATGCTGCAGCAGTTTGGGGAGCACTGTTGCCTGTGGAATGGGCTCACACTGGAGATGTTCATGGAGAACTGTCTCCTGTGGGAGGGGCGTCACAGTGTGGCAGGGGAATGACTCCTGTCCCTGAACAACAGGAGAAACAGCGGGTGATGAACTGAGCATATCCCTATTCTGTGCCTCCCTGCACCTCTGGGATAGGATGTAGAGCTGAGAAGAAGGGAGGGATAGAGGAAGGTGTTTTGAAAATTTTATTTCACTTCTCATTATCCTGCCTTGATTTTTGTAAGTAATAAATTCAATTAATTCTAATTCTAATTCTAGCTTGTTTTGGCTGTGAGTGATATCTTCCAGTCCTTATCTCAATTTAGGAACCCTTCATTGTATCTTCTCTCCTCTCTCCAGCTGAGGTGGGGAGTGATAGAGAGGCTTTGATGGTTGCCTGGAATCCAGACATTGTCTACCCACTACATTTTCCTTCATTTCTATACAAAAGCAAGAAAATGATGTAGCAAAACGCCATATACTTCCCTGTATCTTCTTCCACTGCATAAGAATTAATTTCTTGAGAGCAACTGTATTTCACGTAGACCAGTATGATTGCAGCTCCCTGAAAGTGTTTGGACTCAGTCTTTTGGGTAAAGTTGTAAAGTTGCCTGACTGGAAGCTATATTTCTGAGAGATTGTTAGGCATTAGGTCACCATTCTCCATAATTTCCAGGTATTACTGGGAAATACTTTCTCTAAATCAGCCTTTACAGAGTCCTATTTCAGAACTGCAGAAATGCAATCTCCATGTGAACCTACTCATAATGGGGCAGCTTACATGGGCAGGATGAATTTGTCTTTAGACCCTGCAAAGAGAATGGGGAAGAGTGCCAGATGGCCATGAGAAAGATATAAGGAGTCTGTTATGCTTAGGAGTAACAAGTGATCCAGAGGGTAATGTTTCCTTAAGGCATAATCAAGCATTCAGGAGACAGATGGAGGAAAGAGTAGGGAGTCAAGACAGTTCTAATTAGTCCAACACCATATGGAGTTGCTTCTTTTCTAGAAGCTCAACCTTCTAGACAGGCCCGTGGGTTTTCCTACTGGACATCCCAGAGATCTTTGAAAGTGTTTAATGACTCACAACCAACCCACTTGCTCAGATTTTTGCCTTACAGAAGTAAGTGTTAGGTAGAGAAGCCCGATTCATAAATCTCCAATATGAAACTAAGATGTAGCTGGACAGGGACTATACCAATGAACCAAGAAATTAGAGAAATTCTTAAGTCTGGTATAGCTGGAGTCTACAGAGGTGCCTGAAATATTACTTCATTTTGTTTTCATTCACAAAAACTCATCTTCCTACATCCAGCCACCATGTAGGAGGAAGTATTGCAATTCTGCTGCTGTTATATATGTGGGCAGATTAAATGTGTTTGCAGTTTTTTGGCCACTGTGATTACCCCCTTTATCACTACTCCTAAAAAATAGAAGATATCTTCTGTGTCTTAATTATATTAAGTCCCACACCATCTGTACATGCTGGGAAAAACAATGGCTTTTAGTCCTGGGAGAATACAAAAGAGAAAGCCACTAGAGAGCATATCTACAGTTTAGGGTAGATTGCAGTACAGACAGGCAGGGACATTTCTAAGAGGTAGAGATAGTGGTAAAATAGGGACAGTAAGACGTGAAATCAGGATATTCCAAATCACATCTGCACAGTATGGAAGGCTTATTTGGTTGAATTGAGTTGAATGGAGTCGTCAACAATGCCTTTGCAATGAACACAGCATCTTCTGTATGCATCAAGAAAATATTAATAAAAAATATAGTGTTATATTTTTCTCATATTACCTGGAGCTATTAAGAAACACTGAGAAAACTTAGATCTTCTTCAGAGACAAAAAAGTAGTTTTCTCTGACTACCTCATACTTGTATATGTGTGTTGCCAGTTCAATTTAAAATAAAACTATAGTATTCTGCAGCAAGTGATGTTTAAGTCCTGATATGTCCCAAGAATATTCTTTTCTTCACTGACAAAAAGTTAAGTGAATTTGTCTGACTTTGTCCTTTACCTGAAAAAATAAATACAGAATCCAGATCACTGCCATCCAGATCACCATTCTAATGCCAGAAAATACATTGGCATTCATCTTTACATGTTTGTTTTCTCAGCGTCTTTCAGTATAATTTTTTAGCTTATTATTTTAATTATTTTGCACAAAACAAAACAGACTGCCTCCCTATTGTCATCAATCACCTACTGCATATTTTTTCCTTCATTTATATTTTAAAGAAGAATTTTCATTTTTTCACTTCCTATATTGAAAATAATTCTTTAACAGTCTATTCCCATCATTTCCTAATATATTAACTAAACCTAACCTAAATGTTTATAAACCATTCATTTTAAAGACAGGAAATTATTTTTAGTGGAGCTTTAGTGACTCCTTTTCAATTCAACTTTCTTTACATACTGCAAGACATCATTACAAATAAATTGAGAGTTATCAACTGGCACTCAGAATCTGAGGCAGTCTCTGGGTCATACTTTCTACAAAGATAACACTCATAAGCTATGGGTGAAATTACCTTCTTTTATTTCTTCTGCTACAAAAATCAGACTTTAAGGGGTGATCTAGGCTGCTATTCTTTTCATCTCCAAGTCCAAAGCTTTACTATCCCCTAAAGCTCTCTGTTCAAATACTCTGTAAATCTGTTGAGAAAGGTAATGACTAACAAGAGCTGAAGTGCCAGCATTATGCAGGTGACACAGCACCAGCATTACACAAAACCTAAACCCTAGCATTTCTCAAAAAATCTCAGTATTCCTCTGAAATCAAAACTTGGCTGAAGAGCAATTAAAAGACAGAATACAGAAAAGTTAAGGTAATAGCCTTAAGAGAAGTATTTATGCTCTATCAGCTTGCACAGGATGAAGCTAATTTGCAGTTTCTGTTCATTTGCCCATTATTTAGAATTTGGTTTGGTCAGTTTGACATCTTTATTGACAAATTTTTAATAGAATTAACTGTAAGGGAATAATCTCAACAGCACTACTCATTTTAAGTTAGATGTACCTAACCTAATTGTCTAGGTTCAGTGTACAGTCAGCACAGAGAGGCACCTCCAGGGTACAGCTGATGCCATGCACATCTTGCTCAACACAGTAATTCAGATTCTGTATCTGATTCATCTTTTCTATTGTGATGTGTCTTCTTATTTAAAAATCCACTTGACTGGTAAAAACACTTTGCTCCTCAACATGGATGTTAAGTACCTATGTAACCATACAGTTGGAATAAATGATTTCTTATGTATTTTGCCCTCATGCACAACACTTCTGGAACACCTGACCACATATTTTGCCTGCTTTGTCTGTGGATTAGTTATTCATGATCCTCAATATATAGTTGTTTTCTCAATATGTCGTCTTCATTAGCAAACTCCTAATTTCTCCTGAAAATGACTGCCCTGGTGCTCATAGAAGCCCAGATACTTTGCTTGTGTGTATTACTTGGTGTGCAGTACTTGGTGGCAGCTCATCTTTCATTATGATGGACAGGAATTAAGTGTACTGGATCATAACAATTATCTGTGGAAGTGGAGAAGAGAACAAACTCAGAAAATCTGTAACTATTGGGCCTATTTGAAAGTTTTTCTCCCAAAATGGTCATGAAGGGTTTGACTATAAAAAACCCAAGGAAAAGAAATTGAGGGATGATGCAAAAAGCAAGTAAAGAGGCTGTGTGCATATGTCCATCTTGTTGGAGAATAAAGACACTGCAGCACCTAAAATCAATCCCAACACCTGAGATAAAACATGGCTTTAATTCATCAATGCTTGAAATGCATTTTATTTTACCATAATATTCTATTCTTTAAAGACAAGTCAGTGAAAACTTCATTGGTATTTCTCTTTTCCTGAATTCTGTTTAATAAATGGTATTTTGATGGGGTTTTTTTGTTTTGTTTTGTTCATTTTCTTCTTCCTAAATTAACTATTCATTAAGCATTACTTGGGGAGTGAAATCACTTTCATAAAAACTAAAATACATCATACTTTTCATCATAATTACTAAGAGTACTCATTGTATAAAACTCTGAATGTTAAATCAGCCAAACTTTTAACTCGTATTTTTAATATTTCACATATTTAAAACTACTATTTAGGCCAGGTTTTTTACAGAGATTTTTTGTAAAACTATTTTTCATTAGCAGACTTCTGGGACGGTTCTTTTCCCTTCCTATTCAGATTCCAGCTTTAAGAAGAATTCCAATACAAAAAGCATCTGTTTTGAAGAGCTAATGAAAGAGATTATTAGAAAGAAGAGCAAATAAAGTTTGGGGTTTTTGTTTTTTCAGGAATAAACTAATTTATCACCAGTAGAAGTGTGTCCCAGTATATACATTACATTATTAACTGAAATTTTCTTGTCTTAATTTAGTAATCTCAGTTGCCTTATGTTAAAATTCTTCTTTTGAAAATCACATTCTTATTCATTATGTCTTGCCTATGAACATCCTTTAATTCCAATGAAAACAGAAATGCACAGGATTGCAGAAAATGAGAAATAAGAAATATTTTTTTTGTTGGAGAGTTAAGGAAGGCAAAAGGTCAAATTATTTTGACATCAATTTTTAGCTTCTCTAGCTCTGCTTTATGAGGAAGAGGGGACAGTGATCTGTTGAATCTCCATTTCCTTGATTGATGTCCCAGGAGAACAATTGCAGGGTCAATACAACTGATTCCCTGGAGTGGAGTGAGGCTCCTTTCTGGAGGTTTTGTTAACCTCCTGGGAATGTCTACTTCTTCCACAAGCTATCATTTTTTGAAACATTTCTCTGTCCATACAAGCTAACACTTTTTCATAAACTAAACCAGCCTTACAGAAAGGAACTGTTACACACAAATGAAATATTTGATATGTTGCAATGTGATTTATGTAGATTTTTTTTCCCCTGCATGTATGAAGAGAAAGACGTTGTTAAACTGTAGCTAATTCAGTGGAGGGTTACCACAATGGGACAGGATGGAGCACATGTCCCGCCAGCAGAAGACAAGGGACAGGGGCAGATGCAGTCTGGAGAAGAGATGGCTGTGGGGGGCAATCCACAGCAGTCCTCCATTCAAAGGAAAAGGAAACTTCTCAAAAGCATCAGTAAGGAAACAATAGTGTACAATACCTCATTTGCTGTCCAATAGATGGGATTTTTTCCTGAGTTTTACTAAAGACTTTAACCAGTCCGAATTCAACAAGTCCAATGCTACAAATAAATTATTATATTAGCATTAAGAAAGATGTTTGTGTTTGGCACTTGGAAGAAAAAATAGAAAGGCCTAAAAAGCAAAACAGCAGGAAAGAAATTCTACTGTTGAAAACACCAAATAATAAAACACTCAGTTTTGTGAGTCGACAAAGTGTGAAGTTAATTGTACTAGGAACGTTTCTGCTAGCTGTTCCTATATAACATTAATGTAAACTTACTTTGAGAGTACAATTTATTTGTAAACAACAGCTTAACCATGTGAGTGCTACACAGGGATGTTTTCCATCGGCAATTACTGAATTGTCTGCTGACAATGTTGTCCACTTTTCCACTGCAATTTCAAGTTTCTCCATGAGAAGATGAGAAAAACTCATTTTAGGGGTATTAAAAGTACACAGGTAGAAAGCAGGTCTGGGTAAATGGTTTGGAAAAAATCCAAATCTTGTCATGCATGAAAAGCACAGAGCACAGAAATAATGCAAGAAAATAATTTCTTATGCTATTTTAGCCATCCTATGTGTCCACATTTTTCTGAATACCAAACCTGAACATCTTGGGTGATTGATCTTTACTTCAAGAAGCTTCTAGTCTGTATTTAGCTTGCCTTCATGCAATATACAATGATGCAAAATGTCATACATGATGTATATGGCTTTGAAAAAACCACAAAAGAGCACAGAAACAGCATTGTGAAGTTTTGTCTGCATGATTTTGATTCATCTGTCATCCCTTCTGAACATTAGTGGAAATAACAGAAATTCCATTAAGGTCTTTGATCTTTGGAAGGAGTTTTGTGAAAAAGCAGCTTTACCCAGGAATCATAGAATCACAGTATCATCACAGGCTGGAAAAGATCTCTAAGACCATTGAGTCATCTTCCTTTGTCTTTCCATTCCTCACCTTCTTAACACATATCTTATCTAGAAGTTAATTTGAAATTTAATGGCATTCTTGAATGAGATATGTCAAGGCGTAACGTCAAGCTCTTGGAACTGAAATCTTGTGCCCTGCTTAAAACCCAAGCAATGTAACATTACATGGGAATATATGAGACTGAATCCCCTGCTCATTTCAAAAATTCTGTGTGACACAGACACCGAGTGATAATCATATGGCTGCTTTCTATCTAGCACCACTACAGGTTGGCCTGCAGGGCTGTGAGAGCATTTCTGCCACCACCACTGTGCTCTGCTGGCACATGGGATCCTTCCCACACTTGTCAGGTTCTGCCTTTGACATCCACAATTCAGGAAGGCTGTGGCTTATGCTGTGTCACAACATTTGTCGGTGTGAACTCTTTTGCATGGTAGAATCATGGTAGTTCTGTCGTTTTTAAGGAAAATTATTCTCACTCTAAATAGGACTGAAGACTTCCAGCTTGGTGATTGTGCCAAAAAATGGCCTTGATATGGTGCTTGAAAATGTTTATTGAGCATCTTAACAAGAAGTCTTGCCATTGTTATTTCCATCCCATACTCATGGAATCTACTCTGCAAATTAGAGGAAAGGCCATTCCAGAACCCTTTCCTGGATTTCACTCCTGAACTGCACTCCTCAAAGGAAGACCCTGGGTGCACATTACAAAGAAAATGGTTAATACTTAATGACCTGGGTAGGAACAGTTTAATTAGTCACTAATAAGCCACTTACAAAAATTGTAGCACTCATTTTAAGCCATACCTCAGTGACTAGATTATTGAATTACACACTTATTGAGCTGCAATTTAAGACAAAGCAGCTTTTTTCAAACACATTAAATTATTGTATGCATATTATCTTATACATACAGTTTATATCTATTTTAATTAGAAAACACTTTTAAACTCTCATGATAAGCAATTTTGCCAAGTAAAAAGATCATTACTTAGGTATTAGTAGAGCTGGAAATAAAACAGGAAATGCTATCTCTTGAGAAATTCCTATATTTTGAATTATCACAATTCTCTGTGAGAATATAAGTCAATGTTTCAAGAATTTTATGGATTCAAAGGACTCAAAAGTTTTGTTTTGGAAACACTAATGTGACCCTTCAAAACATAGACCAAAGCAATATGCTTTAAAAATTTAAGAGTAGTTAATATATATGACATATTAGGTACAAGGACGGAAATTGAATGTTTTATTTTTACTTTCAAGTATATACCTCAAAGAAATGGAAACATTTGTGTCAAACACTTTATTACAAGGGCATTTTTAAAATCAACTTGATCTCTTTATTTTCCTTTTAATTTTTTCCTATTAATTTCTTAAAGTAGTCAGGCACATACTGATTTTCATAAAAATGTGTTTAGTAATAGGTGTGGAGGACATCTGAGCAGGTGGAAAATGAAAACAGGAAAAAATAACTTGAATTACCTCTCTGCATAGAAAGTCCAGTCCTTGCAAGTATAAGGCACTAATTGCATCTGTCTGGAGTACTATACACAACTCTGGTAAAGTTCAAAAAATATTAGTTCACACTGATTACTAATACGAGAAAGGGTTTGGAAGCTTTCCAGTCTTTTCTCTTGGAAAAAAATTAAGCTGAGTGAAACCAAAATAGACTTATTTTAGCTAAAGAATAAATTTCAACAGAATAATAGAATATGTATTGTAAATTAATGTTTTTTCTTCATAAGTTATAAGAAGGTTCTTTGTATCTGAATGTTTCACTATTTCAAATGTGAGTCATCAGAATACAGCTGAGTAAAAACATATTTTTAAGTTATAGATTCCTAAATTTGGGAATTTTTTTTAAGTAATTTGCAATTACTTACAATTGCAGGGATTAAAACTAAATATTCCATGGGAGTGCTTCAATAAGTATCCCAATGCTTTTTAAAGTAAGAAATACTTTTTGGCTTGCAAGTTTTCTTTATATGAAAGCTAGGACTAGGAAGGGGCATTTCTGATAGGGACAGAAGGAGCTTAAATGTGCAACCATTAACTTAAAAGCACTCTCAAATCCAGTAATACAGGGATAGCCATTAAATGCTTTTCCAGTTCTATATGCTTTGCTCTCATGTTGCTAAAGGACAGCGTTTCCAAGCATGCCAAACAAGGAGTATTTTAAATGAAGTCTTTAAACAGGAAAGTGGTGAGAAGGCAGTCTGCTGTGTTAACACCTCTGTTGTTAAAAGATAAGGTCATATTTCTCATTGTGACTTTAATGGCTGCTTCTTACTCAGTGTTTCTGCTCTCTGTGTGGTCTGTACTTATATCTACTACTTTAATAACTACAGCAAATTTTTACCATGACCATTAGCACAGTAGAACAAATTCAGCATGAAAAAACTGCTAAATTATTTCTCGATTAATGTACCATCAGCAAATTTGCTACTTGTTCTCTTATTATTGAGTCCATATCCTTTATCCGGAAAGCATAATTTCTTATTTCCATCTTGCATTTATTTTATCTCAGAAATCCTACTGAGTAGGCCAACATGTCAATAATAACATATGGACAATAAAATGGGATGTCACCTTTAAAAGTCATAGAGCTTTACTTTCATATTGTTATAATTGTGTTTGGTTATGATTTAAGTTGAAAATGGGGAAAATGGAAAGTGAGACCTTTTATTTTTTAACTCCTTAACAAAAGTAAATGATAAGAGCTATTTCTTGGTATTTTTTTTACTGCTTTTTAGATTATTTGTTTTCATTGACTTATTCTTTGCCTCTAGAAATGCTTAAAGTGTATAAAGATTCATATAGTATATGGATGAAAAGAACCATTATGATTATCTATTCCAAACACCTGTGTAGCAGCCCATAAAATCTGAACCGATACTTCATGTATCAAGTTCATCTCTTCTGCTTGAAGGACCTTACATCTTTTAGAAAGACACCTAGTTTTGATTTAAAGTCTTTATTCTCTTTGACTGATATTTGCACCTTTCTAATACATGCAGCAGACTTAGAAACATGCTATAAGTAAGTGGGATCTTGAGGTTCTACTTCTTTGAGTTTCATGTTACAATTGTTCATTTAATATTGACTTTCACAGTATTTTTAATGCACTCAAAAAAGAAAAAATCTCTTGCAGGTACTTTACATTAGAAAAAAATGTTGAAAAATGAGTGACGGTATCTGCACAAAGCAGAATATAACATAACACAATATAACATAATATAATAAAACATAATAAAAATAAAATAAAATAAAATAAAATAAAATAATATAATATAATTAATATAATATAATATAATATAATTAATATAATATAATATTAAT
>JAOTQP010000001.1:56800440-56844627 GCA_026413545.1 Cichladusa arquata
ATAACAAAGTTATATATAATTTGTATAAGTATTTTGAGCCTTACAGTAAATGTGCTAAAATAAAATCTTTGGAGGCTCGAGGTGATCCATCTAAGTATTATTAGAATTTTTGTTGGTATTCTTGTTTAATATCTGCCAAACATGTCAAAGTGCATCAGCACCTTAGTACAAGAGCAAACCTTTTTGATGTGAGGAAAATATGACTTAGTATCAGAAGGATTAAGTGTTCTGTCAAGGATGGTGCTGCAGTCCTGAATTATTTACAAAACATGGAATTCAAAATACTGAAATTCAGCATTTCAGAGTCACAGTTTTCAAACTGCACATCTGAGAAATACACTTTTTGATGCTTTCCAACTTTGGGGGCAAAGTTAAACACAAGCCATTTCTCCAGTCTTGAATACATCTATTGATTTTAGACTTTGAGTAAAAGAAAACTCGGCTGAGGTCACAAAGTTTCTACTGTGGCAGCCACAGTGCAAGTGATTAAAACCCTGTCTCTCACCTTAAGTGTTCCAATTCAGTCTTGTGAAGTTTAACACCTCACCTCAAGTCCCAGCCAAATCTCAAGGGACTTTGAATTGACATCACAAACACACCTCCAAGTTTAACAAAGAAGCCTAAAAAGACAAACAAGGAAAAGAAATACTTACATGCCAGGAGCAGCTATTCCACAGAGATTTGATCCAAAGGAAAGCTGAAAGAAAACACTGCAAAAGCACATTTTTTTACTTTCAAGGGCTGTAAGTAGCCCCTACTCCTACCATAGGAGGGCTCAAGAGTGTCCAGATAAAACACTCTCATCTTTTACCTTAATGAACTCTGAACTGACAAGTGTTTTATGACAAATTCAGCACTCTAGGAGTAGCTTCAAAACTCCATGAGATTTAGAGCCCCATTTGAAGCCATATCTGGTTTGTCTCGCCTCTGTGACAGGTTCTCACAGTTCTCATCTGGGTCAGTAAATGGAGGTCCCATGATAGGGAAAACTGACATCCCATTCATCTTGCTTTGCATGAGTGCTTTGCCTGTCAAAACAGCCACACAACAATGTTAGTTTTATATACTCTTAAGAAATGCAGCCCCAAATTGGCTGCCAAAACACAAGTAGGAAGAGTGCAGACAGGAGCATACAAAAGATGAGGAAACAAATTGAAAATTTAGATGGCTGAAAATAAAAATCAAAAGAAGCATTGTCATACTTCCTTTTTTTTAGCCAGAGAGACGTATTGCCTTCTCCTTCCCCCACATGCTAGTCAAAACCAGGTGCATGAAAAATGTCCTAGAGTTTGAGGTCAGAAAGGATGATCTGATAATTTAATTCATCCTTCCCCCAGGGTCTTATATCTATTCCAGTACTCTTTAATATAACTCAATGACCTTGGTTAAGATCAGGCATCTTTTTCAGTGCACCAGAACAATTGGTATAGGCCTGCATTTCAGATAAGTGTGAGAGAAAGTGAAACACACTGGGAGCAGAGAGAACCACTTTTGTGCAGGGGAATAAAGCGTTCTATCAGACAACAGCCATGTCTGGTTGAAGGTAGTGGGGTGTGTAATTTGACTACAATTTTTCCTTATTCAAAATGATACGTACTAGGGATGTGTTGAAGAGAGTGATTTTTGTTTCCCAAAGCCCTTCATAAAAGAAAGTTAACTGCAACTTTCAGAGAGCCACAGATTTTAGAGCCGGAAGAGAGCACTAGTGCAAATCTGAAGGTCAAAAGAATAATAACTAAGCCAAAATTGGTTATCAGTGGAAAATCATCATTAAAGGGGAATGTTAGAAATAGCACTCAGAAGGCTTTGAAACTCCTGTTTTGTTTGGGGATTTTTTCCTCTTTTAATTTGAAATAAATATATAATTAATTGTAAAATGTGTAAATTACACTGGTGAGGGAAGTGGTAAACCATGTTGAGCATAAGGCAGCTAGAGATTTATTGCAAGAATTTGTTAAGCTGGTCTCAGTAAATATGCATATGTGTCTAAGAACTATTCATTTTCACTAACAACCTCAACAAGGTAAATGTGTTTATATAGGGAACAGGAATCCATTCCCACTAAACCGGGAAAGTTGTTACTTTGAAAGTGATTCAGATACTCAATGCAAAGGCAACTCAGATGAGGTCTCAAAGGCAGAAAGACCAACATGCTCTTTGGGTTTATAGATGGTAGAAGTACTACTTCTCTGAGCAGGAATAAGACAACAATGTTGTCTTTGGTGTTGTTCAGCATATGGAATATTAAAGGCAACAAGTAAAGTTTTGCTGAGGTTCTTGAAAAAACACATTCAAAGACTTAAAAGGCAGTTAAAATAATTCCTGAAGAACAATGGCAAAAAATTGCTTTGAAAACAGTTTAATCTGTGTAGTTCATCAAATTGAAAATAGAGAGGAGGCTGGTTTCCATTGTTTATATTATTTTATTTTAACAAAAACATTGTATTCAGAAGAATGAACAAACATATTTGCTGTGCCATTATACTGAGACTATACAACCATTCGAAACATGAGCTTTTTGCCAAATAAAAATTATGGGGACATACATATTATCAGAATTGTCAGTTTGTGATATACAGCATGTTAAACAGAAATTATTGTAAATCCTTTATCCCTAAATTCTATGTATAAATCCAGAAAAAAGAAATTAGCTAAAAAAGAAGTGAAAAAATATCATTTGTGTAACAAATAAACATTCAATTATAGTCATTTTAACTCATATGATGGTACTGAGGAGAAAGGAGTCATGAGAAAAGAATTCATCAAAATGAAATTAATTTCCACTTGAAGGTTGTAGGATTCTTTCTCTTGTTGCATTATGATTATGTAAAGAAGTATAATTGATTTTATTTCCATTTGCCTGAAGCAGGAGATAATTTTGTTTTATATAAAGGTAAATGAAATACACACACATACATACATATATGAACAGGTGGTAAAATAAAGCAGTTCAGTTTTTTGTCTATTTGGCAAGATTGATAGCATTTTAGCCTAGATGAAGGGAATGGTTTACTGTGGAACATTTAGAAGACCTCATGCTACCCTTAATAAACAATGTGTTTCTTTAACTAGTGTCTAAATGATACACAAGTCAAATTAAAGATGCCATTTGTCATCTCTACAAGTAAAGTGACTCATGCACAAAATTAAAAAAAAAATTGCCATCACAGTCTTTTATTTGCTTCTTCATCTTTATATAACATGAAGAAAAAAAGGCAGAACCACTTAGACTTTGATGAAGTCTGAAACAGATTATAAGGTAAATCTAGTCAATTGTAAATGCTTATGAAAGAAGAGTTTAAAAGTCATAGTGAATTTACTAGGCTCAAAGATAACCAATAAAAAGAAGATTAATTGAAAAGGGTAGGTAGATGACTGGCAGGCTTCACTTTACAGGCAAGGTAAATACAAGTAGACTTCAAATTTGAAAAGCTTATGTTTGCAAAATTTTGGTATGTTTTCTACTGGGATTTATTCCTATTTACATCTCATTGCAATTCTTTCTAATTCTTTGTCCATCATAATGCTGACAGCTATATAGGAAATTGAATATAACAGTTTCCTGCTTATATATGAGCAGACATGTCATATTTTCACTCTAGTTGTTTAAAGCCCAGAGGAAAAATTTTACAGTTGTTCCACTCTGCCTTGTATATAAAAAGAAAATACGTAAACAAACCCAGCCTTGCCCATATCTCCTGAATGATGGAAAAGAATTTTAAAACAGAGCATTTGAGATCTACTTATGTTAGATGAAATTCAAGCATAATATTTTAGCAATCTCATTACAAGCTTCATAACTAGGACGGGTAAGGGCCACTCCTCAATGCGTAAAATAATAAAGTGGTCTAAAATTTTTAGATCAAGTCAAAGTATCTGGAATTCCCAAGAGACTGTTGATTTCAGCCCCATATTTTTAGAAGGATGTGGCATCTCTTAGTGAACTTGATATGAACTCTCTTCCACTTCCTTTCAAGTTTTGCATTTGTCATTATAGCGGTGATATCACAATGTTGTGCAAGTCAAAGGGACAGCATTACTGTTATAACTAGTGACATCAAATATTAACAGTGTCTCATTTACAGTTAGATATTTATTACTGTCCAAATGTTCCAAATATTTTTCTGTATTGGTCTGGATTCTGGGACTAAAATGATTTTTTTTATTTTATGCTGTGAAGTCTTCACAACACGACAATAAAATGGGTTTTTCTCTTTTTGGTCATATCTGTATTGTTGTAAGCATGCTATTTTGTCTGCAGTTTTAATTTGGGTAATATTATAGTGTTTGTAAAGAAACAACCCTTCTTTAACTCATTCACTACAAAGAAATGCTTGCACAACTAGTAGCCTTGAAAAGAAAGAAAAAGAAATTCCACAAACCCCACAGGTTTCCATTACAATCCTGCTATAGCAGCACTCAGGAGAACTGCAGGTTCAACCTGATAGTTTCAATGCAATGACTTTTTAAAATCTTCATCAGAAAAAATGGGAAGTATTTCTATTATAGCATCTTTATCACTGTCATGCTCCTCATCATCATCATCATCATCATTGCATACATTTGTATAAAATTTTCAGGACAATGAAACTTTGTTCATATAAAAAAGTTTAGAAATTTGTGTTATGCATCATATTGTATGTGAAGTGGGGCATACATCATATAATAGTGAACAACAGCGGGAAAATTTAAGTCAATAAACTTTTTAAGGATGTGAAAAATTGAACCCCAAAACCTTAAATATCTAAAGTACAAATTGTTTATTTGGTTAGGGTTTGGAGGGGTTAGTAAGAGGAAGAGTGACTTTCTTTTTAGTTTTGCCGCAACTGTCATGAAAACGAATTTGTGTGTTTGTTTAAATGTTTGCCAAGGGCATGGAGAATGACAAACAGGATTCTCTTAGTTACAGTAATATTACAAATGACAATAGTTGTTAATGTAAGCCCCAAATTAATTGTGCTGTAGCCTGAAATTCAAACTTTATTGCAAGCGTGAATGAAGACAGTATTTTATGTCCAATACACAATTGTTCCTTCTTGAATGTTAACCAAAGATTTGTTTTCCTTTTGTCTCAATTCATTTTTTTTTTCTCTGCTTTACATTAGTCATTCTGCAGCAGCAAATGTGCAGGAAGGTGGTAGATAGACTTGTGTAGAAGAGATTTTTTCCTGCTACAGTGTCTTGTGACAATATGTTGACCTGAAACTCCACAGCAGTAATTCCAATGAATGTTACAGAAATTGCTTTCAAAGGCAAATAGTGCCTGTAGGCACTTTGCTCAGGGCCTGTGCTTCCTTCTTCAGTCTCTCAAAGGGGCCCTCAACTCTTAAGAGCTACAGCTGGGCCCTCTCTCCATGGAATCTACACATGTATACCATACCAAGGTATCATAGGAACATACTACAGCTGAACCACACAGTTCATAATCCCAGCTGAATATTCCCATGGTTTATAGGTGAACACTGTGAAATGTTTTTGCCTCATGTTTTCTAGACTGTATTCCTTAGGGTTATCTATGATATTCCAGAGTTTCAATAGTTTCAAGAAGCTGACATTATTTATGGCATTTTAAACAGTCTCCCTAAAACACTGTTCATTTTCTAAAAAGTAGAATTCATCTACTTACTGACTCAATGTAATTTTAATCTAGACTGGAGATGACAAAAATGAGATTCTGTAATTTCCTTTAAGATTTAATGCCACTGGGACACTGGCATTCCTACTTTTCTGGCAGTATTCAGTGGGTTTTGCTTTTGACAATAGTTTAGAAATTATCCTCCTGAAAAAATATTTTAAAAATTATGTAGTATTTAAAACCCACTATACTTAAATCTCACATACTTGTCTTGAGATAAATGAATGTAGTTTTACAGAGGTAAGTAACAAATACCACTATCAGCAAACACCCCTAATTCCCTAAGATCTTTTTCACAATTGTTTTCAGTGGGCATGTGGAGAGGACATGACGATGTACATATGGTTATGTTAACAAAGATTATCCAGAAGACTGTAATTCTTTTATGGCTTCATCTCAGATAATAATGTGGCATGCTGATAAAATATTTTTACAATAACATCCTAGACTTTATTTCCTACATATGAAAGTTTGAGGCTTACAGGAAAATATCAATTTATTGGTCATGCAATCTACCTGTGACAATTCTGGAAAGAGTAGTCCTTTGTATCTGCATAAAAGGTGCAGAACAAGAAGTGTATCTGCAGACTTCTTGCCAATGTTCCACAGACTTGACCCCAGGTGGCTGCTTTTTGAAATGAAAGTGAATCCCTGTTCTTTCAAATGCATTTTTCTTTGCTGAGTCTGCTGCTGAAGTGCCAGCTACTTTTAAAAATTTGAAGTGTCTTCAAAAAATTATAGTTTTAAAATATATCTGTAACTCTTAGTCCAAAACTGTTCAACATACAAAGCCAGTGAAGGAACAGAAGCAAGGAAATCACACCAGGTATGAATGCAGTTACTTACCTTTTCAGCAGCTTTTAGCTCTTTAACCTTGGTCAAAACATGAATGCTGTACAATTTTTCTATTACTGAATAACATGTACTTTATGCTTTCCATGATAGCATCTTCAAAGTCAAATACACTTGAAAGGGTAATAAATCAAATATTAGAGAATAATATAGCTATATACAGATATCCTACAGCCACCCAGGGAAGCTTTGTCATGCAAGTCCAAACAAATCAAATGAGATTTGTCTTGCAGCCAGGTAGGTGATTCTGGATTTGTTTTTCAACCAAAAAAAAAAAAAAGGCAACAAATTCCTTGGCTTCATGAATCCTGTTTATTTTCACAAGTTTCAATATAGGATTTATTTACATGTTGATATTACAAGTTTACTTATTAATTTAGGCTTGTACAATTTGATGGGTTAAACCTGTTTTGTGGACAAAAAGCACAGCACTCCAGGTATTTCTGTTTAGTGGAACTAGTGTTTATTTAGGACCTGCTCAGTAGAGTAAACAATTAATTCTATGGTGCTACCTGACTGTGTCTGGTTTGCAAATTAGAACAACTTTAAAACTGCTCTGTTTTACTTTTACCAAGCAGAATTTAGTTAGGATTAGAAACTTATGGCTTTTTACATCACAAGTATTATAGCTTTTCACTGTTATAGTGGTCTCATCTGGGATACACAGCTAATTTTCTTCATAGCAGATTGCACGGTGCTATGTTTATGGTGAAAATAGTGTTGATAACACACTGATGTTTTAGATACTGCTGAGTACTGCTTAGACACTGTCAAAGTTCTTTTTGTTTCTCACTCTGCCTTGCCAGTGAGGAGGCTGGGTATGCACAAGAAGTTTGATGCTATGACATTGGTCTTTCCAAGTAAGCATTAAAAGTCCCAGATCCCCCTTTCCCTGGAAATGGATAAGCATCTGCCTGACAAGGGAAGCAGTGAATAAATTCCTTGTTTTGCTTTGCTTGCATGCACAACTTCACATAATAAACTGCTTTTATCTGAATTCACAAATTTTCTCTGCTTCTGCCCTTTTGATTCCCTCCTCATCCCTTTGTGGGGGTAGTGAGGAACCTGTGTGGGGGTAGCTCTGTATCAGGGTTAGCCTACATCTACAAATATTCGGGTCCATTTTAAACCTATGAAAGTTTAAAATCTACTAGGATAGAAAAAGGTACTTCAGATACAGCTATTGTGGTAAGTACAGATTTCTGCCCTAAGTATAGTAGAGTTCTTGGGCTGTTCTACAGGTTTTTGTACGTTGATGACATCAGCAATTAAGACTAGTTCAAATTAAAAATGTAAATGTTAAAATTGTTAATGAAAAAGCAAATGCAGTGTGTCAATGAGACCTAGCAGAAAGAAGATCCTCAGTAGCCCACAGGCACTGTTCTCTGTTGCAAAGGCTCATGGAAGCTTGTTCAAAGAACAATGAAAAAACTCATTTTCTGATATCAGATTGACCTTTACCCACATTATAGGCTAATACAATATCCTGAGTGGAAAATTTAGAATTGTATAACAGAATCATGGAACAGCACACGCTAGAAAGGCCCTCAAGAGACCATCTGGTCTTATCTTTTATGGGGGAGTCTGCATGAGATTATCTAGCATCCTCTTCAACTGCACCTTAAAAAACTTTTTTAAGGTTTTTTTTGAAGGTCCCTTTCAGCATGACTTCTCCTCAGCCCCACAGATGCAAGCCCACACTGGCTTGTTGATTATTCTGTCCCAGGTGCAGGACTTTTCACTCACCTTTGTTAAACTTCAAACTGTTCTTCCTAGGCCATTATTACCATCTGTGCAGGTGTCACTGTAAGGTATCTCTCCTTTCCGAGGTGTTTGGTGTCATCACCAAACTTGGTGAGGGTGCTCTCAATCCCACCATCCAGATCCCTTGTAAAGATGTTTAAGGGCCCAGGACTGATCCCTATTTTACAGTATGTATAATTGCAAAATAATGCAATTTAACAGAGGAAAAACACCAGTCCAATATGATGGTACTAAACTGATATTTCAGTGTGCCGTGGTTTTGCGGAAAATAAACTGTTGCCAAGGAATAATGGCAGCCATTGATTTTCATATTTTTAGGCATCATTAAGTCTTAGATATATAAATTGGTAATCAGAGGGCCCTTATATATAGTCAGTAGAGGGATACTGACATCTCAGAAGGGGATTTTAGGTACTCACTTTAGGAAAAAATGCTGACACCTATTTCTCTTCTGAAAAAGGGAAACGAGATGACTGGCATCAACATAGATAATTACCCTTTAGCTGTCCAAAGATATGAGATGAATCCCATTCTATGAAGTTAATTAGAACACCTTACAAAATATGAGGTAAAATATGAGGCTGTCAAATTATTGTTTTCATATACATTTCCTCATCATTCTGTCTATAAGCTTGTCTTCAGTCACAAGAAGAAGACAAGCAAGCAAACAAGAAGTTGTGCTTATTAAAGCCTCAGGGAAACTAGTATGAGTGAGAATACCCTTAACACGAGGCATTCTACTTTTACCCTGCAGTAAACTTGTCCAAATCAGTTTCAGGCAGAGTAAAAGGCTGACCTTAATGTGTTTACACATTCCTAAATTTCCCATCCTTTCTGCATAAGAGGGCTGACAGCTTCTTTATGCTTTGTCTGTATTATTACCCTTTCCTTTTGATATTCACTACCTCCTGCAGTAGGACAATTTCCTTTTGATTATACCTTTCAAAAAGTCTGTATGAATATGGGATCCAAATGGATTTCCTAGGCAATTCAGCCATCTCCCTCCTGTGAATATTTACCAGATTTCAGGAGAATGCCTTTGCTGGGAGTGACTGGTGCATGGGAGTACAGAAAGCTCTTGCACTGGCATGTTAATCGTGGGGTCAGTCTCAGGTTCTGTCCTTTGGCCTTTAGCTAACCTCACTGTACCCACACTGATGCAGTACTGCTCTGCTAGTCAAACTAGCTTGGTTCAGCGATTTCATTTTATAAATTGATAGATTCCAAGGCCTGAGGTGACAATTAGATGCTCTAATTGAGCTGCATGTTCTAGACTGCATATTATAGGTTGAGAATCCAAACTGAAGTTCAGTGATTGCACACGGGCAGCCCCCTCCCATTTTCCTACACAAAAATAATTTGACTTCACAGTCCCAGAGATTGTATTTTTGTGATTTCACAATATAGCAAGAAGTAATGAAATTCTACCATGCATATTGAGAAAAACTCACAATTTAGTAATATATGTTCTGGTGAGGAGCATAAAAAACATGTCCCCTTATATTTTTGTAGGAACTTTTACTTGGATACATCATATACACTAAAATAGCAATATTCCTCTGAAATAGTACTTTAGATTTTCAAGTTCTAATATGCAGTTCCATTTATGACAACAAAATATGAAGGTCCTTTTCCTTAAACAAACATCTTTGCAATCTAAGTTACTAAAAAATCCTTGAAGGGACCTAGGACTAATTATGCTTATATTTGCTGGATATTTCATATTAAATGAGAATATACTTTTTAAAAATTAAGTTTATTAGGAGAATTTCTATTTTTTTTTCAACCAGATGTGTTTTCCTCATTGCAGCTTAGACAAAAGTAAGACAATTGCCATGATTTTTTACACCAAATCTTGGTCAGCTATAAGAAAATTAGACTAATTGTCTCATTATAGATGGAAATGCTCTATTTTTTCACTGGCAAACAATGGAAAGAAGTGTTTGACTATGTATTCCTCTCTTATTTTATGAATCTTCTCAATGAAGGCAATACTGAGTTTATGTACTGCTCCACATAGTACTTGATTTTTGATTCTCCTTAATTAATGTTATACTTAAAAGATATTCATAGTAGTTTAAATTTTTTTCACTAAAATTAAGCTTGAAGTTAAATCAGGGAAAGGAGAAACAAAATATCATATTTCCTGGAAAAGTGAATTACAGAAACTTGAAAATATCAAAATGCAATTTGCCATCAGTACTAATTAGAGCTGTGCATACAGTTTTATCATAGCTATAAGAAAAAAAATGCCAATTTAAAAAAACACTACAGGATTTATTCTTTTATTATACTACATAATTAGTATTCTGCCACCTTCTGGAACCACTATGAGAAAAAAAATTTAATTTACTCTGTCAGAGCATAAAGAGAGTTTCACTGTGTCTCATAATTTCTTATGAGACTTATGTCATTATGGACTTCTTAATCAAATCTGGATTGGAAGATCCTTCAAGTCTACATGTCATTTTAAATCCAAATTTTTAACTTGGGGATGAAGCTGACAGTTGTGTTTTCGTCATTCTTTCAATCAAGGAGATAAATTAATAAAAAGAACATTTTTACAAAACGTGCACAGATGTTGGTCCCTTTCATATAGCAAGAAGTTAAATCACGTTTCTTTATGATTGCCCAGGATTAAAACCAAACCAAACAAAACAAAACCAAATCAAACCAAATCAAACCAAACCAAACCAAACCAAAACAAACCAAAACAAAACAAAATGTAATATTATAAATTGGTTTGTATCTGCCCCATAAAGCAGTAGTTAAATTAATAAAAAACTTATATTTTCCAAACCCTTAGGAAAAAAAATGGCTAATTTTAATTTTCAACTGGCAAATTCAAATATAGGCTATTTGCATGGCGTAAAAATAAAGATTTATCAGGTGAAGACTTTATTTTTATGAAATATTGGTATATGGTTTCTTGATGTTTCCCTGGGACCCGAGTTTTGCCGTCCTTCAATTACAGAACATCTACCCAGTATTCAGAGAAAATATTGTGGTTTGTTTTGTATATGACTCATTCTTTTCTGTCATATTTTGGCTGCATTCAGAAATAGGTAAATGAAGTTACTGCAAGAAAACAATGTAGACAGCACTGAAAAAATAGTGTTGCAGTAAATGATTCAAAAATTGAAAACTTGTCTTTGAAAAACAAAAAGAAAAGAGAGAAAATTAAACAATAAGTAGATTAAACTGGGGAGCTTAATATTGTACAACAACAGATGGAAGCTTTGCCTACAACGTGAAGGAAATAAGGTAGTAAACCAATAATACCTTTAATATGTATCTGCATTTACTTATCATGCTACATGAAGCTAGCTTTATTGCTGATGGCCCGAGGATAAACATCTATGTTCTCAGAGCCAATATTACCTTTAGCATTTATATAAGGGTTGAATTATGTGTAAAACAGATTAGGGATTTCTGGGCATCTGTTTGTTTGGCCTTGAGTGTTTTCCTTTTTACAATAAACTTTTTCTTATTATTATTATTTTTAAATTTAATTAGCTTTTTGACAATATGAAAGAGGCATTTTAATTCTCCTTTTATCTCTAGAAAAAAAATAAACATAGTAAGACAGAGAATAGAGCTAATAACTGTAGCTTTGCAGCCTTCTTTCAGTACTTGTGATGCAGTCCAAACATTTCTGAGATAAGGGAGGAAGAATAATATTTATGCATGTGCATATGTGACAGTGTGTGCTTGTGTATGAGAGAGAGGAAATTACAAGATAAATCTTTACATGACACATACTGTCTGAGGTATTCTGGTTTATGTGTACTTATCCATGTAGCTGGATTATTGTCATTGTTTTGAACACACAAAAAATAGCAACAGAAAAATCTTTCTTGCTTTCTCCACGGCATTGCTTCTCTAGAAACATTTTCTAATGCAAAACTGAGGTCAACACAGTTTGCTTGTATGTAACTTCTAAGACAACATTTCCTGTTAAATGAAATCATTTGTGGCTGAAGACTTCAGATCATACTTTATTTACTGTACATGTAAAGCTCATAGGTCACACAGAGAAGAACGTTAAGGTAAGTAAAAAACATTGGGAACAAAAACCTTTAGTTATCTCTAAGCAATCATTCTATATTCAGAAATAGAGGTTTTGAGCCGTTCAAACAAGCCCAGGTTAGTGACTTAAAAATATGATTTATCTGATTAATAAGATATGCTGGATGCTGACAGCTTTGATCTACCTTTTTCTTCTCACTTCTGAGTAGGATTTATTTTTCTCCTGAAAACTCAGCAACTGTGATCTTGATAAAGGAAACCAAAAGTAGGTTTGGAGAGAGGAGCACCACTGCTACTAAGGGGAAAAAAGAAGGAGTAGAAACTTAGCTAGACATATGGAATGAAAAGATTTTGCTAAGTGAGTGAGAGGATATTTTGGAAATGTTTTTGGAAATGACAATTAATGGAGACAAAAGCATAATGCTTACCCCTTGGATTTTTCCCACAGCTTTCTGTTATGTGCACTTTCCCATAAAGTCAATATTATCAATGCTCAGGAAATTTAAAACACTCTTGCAGATTACTATGTAATAGGGATGAGAAAAGTCTTAGAAGAACAATTCTTGGGAATAACTGTTCTCACTCAGCAGGTAAACAAAAGTACTCTTGATAAAACCTAACAGATTGATTTGCCAGTTTTCTTACAGTTACAGTACACAGATAAGGGGGAAAAAAACAGGAAAAGTGTTATAAAATTATTTTTCCTGTTTTCTTCCTGTCTTAAAAAGTAAGAAGAGCCATAGAAAGTGCAGAGACAAAGGCATAGGGAGTCACAAATATTAAAAAATGGCATCCTGCAGAGAGAAAGGTTTAATGACCAGAAAGGATGGGAATTTTGGAAAAAAGAATACATCTGGAGCCTGCAACAGAATAAACTAGTAGAAAGAATGTTCATATTTTCCTTTAGCCCATATTCTTTTTCTTCCAAAGGGCTAAAATTCCCCTTCCTAATACTGGTTAGGAAGATGTACAATCTTATGAACATACATACACACAGAAGTCACTCAAATTAAAGTAAGATATTAGATAGACTGTCTCTAGAGCAATTGTTTAGGCAATCAAACTCACCATCTAACACATATTAAAATTCATACTACTGTTTTCTACTCTTTCTTCTCCACTCCTCAACACAATCATCGATACAAACTGATCTTCATCCCTCAAACCTGCTGAGACTTCCAGGAAAAATCTTGTAAGGGAATTCTAGTCTCAGTAATATGCTTTCCACTAGGACTAAGTGTCCCCAGTGTTTTCAAATCTGACATTTAGAGCTACGTGCAAATTATTTGTGACTGAGCAAATTAGCTAATTAAATAATTGGCTTAGGGCTTCATAAAATTTGGCTGCTATGGAAATGAGGCTGTCTGAACTTACAAGCTTCATCTAAGCATTAAAAGTACTTCATGTCTTTACTCCAGATGAAATTGAGGTAGTAGCAGATTTGTTTTTAAAATGGTTGTTTATAGATTTGTTCTTGCATAGTTTCCAGATCAATATGCAGTGAGATACTTCTCCTGAGAAGCACTGCTCTCAAGAAAGACTGCAGTCTGCCCTCCTCAGGGTGAACTTCTAAACCTTTGGAGCAGAGAATATCCCCAAGAACTGGCTCATTTTCTCCTGCATTCAGTGCTCTCTTGACTATCTACCCCCAGGGCAGATTTCAGAATGACCTTCCTAGAAAACTCTTTCTTGACTCCCAACACTTTGTAGGCTACACAGGGTCCTGGAAAATGTAGCAACAAAACTGTGCTTTCCTAAACATCCAAAGGGAATTCAAAATTCTCAAAAACTCTTCTAACAGGCCCGAGGGAGGAATAGGGAGTGAAAGGCCTCAGCCTTCCCTGTTCCCCCTATAGACTGGGTAGGATTGCTAATGGACTCTCAAAGGTAGAACCTGAGGTAAGGGTTAGAGAGCAGCACTGAATCCACTCCCAAATGACTCTCATTGCCCTAGATGTTCCCATGCCATAAACTGATATCACACAGTACAGCAACAAAGTAATCCTGATTCCTCTCCCTACTCCGAAAATGATCCCTGCAAGAAGCACATATAGGAATATATACAAGGTTAGGTACCACAGCCACATGGACTGATCAAGCCGCATTGTAACCAGTGGCTCCATACCGAATGTACTAAATGCTTAGATCAAATTTATTTCCAATTCAATCTATTGTTATCTCAATCCATCTTGCCTGGCATTGTGAGCCAATTAAGGCTCCCGTGGTTTAGGAATGGTATTCCTCAATTTACTGCTCCCACCAAAAGCATGCAGGCACTCTTTTCCCTTCCCCCTCCAGTTGGAAGCATAAAAGGCAAAGATCATGCATTGAGATTATAACAATTTACTAGAAACAGCAATGAGATAAGAATGAACCGTAACAGCAACAATATGAATAACAAAAGTGTACAAAGAGGGGATGATTCACATACAAAATGCCCACTAAGCCCAGGACAATGAGAAACATCAGCAGACAGATGCTCCACTCAACAAGCTCTTTCCCTGAGCAGAAAGAAACGCCCTCTCGTCTGGGAAGCAAGTTTCTTTTCTCAATCCCTAGCAGCAATGTCAGATGGTATCAAGTAACAAAATCTATTGGCCACACCCTCTCCCACTGACCTGGGACAGAACCAGAACAGTGGCAATGAAGGACTAGGGAAAACATGGGCCCATTATTTAATGGGATGGGGGACCTGGTTACACATGACAAAGGCTGAGGTACTAAATGCTTCCTTTGCTCCTGCCTTTATTACTCAGACTGGCTTTCAGGAATCTCAGTTCCAAGAGACCGTGGAAAAGGTTGGAACCAGGAAGATGGGCTCTTCTTGGAAGACAGTCAGGTCCAGATCAGAGAATACATAAACCAACTGAAAATCTGTAAATCCTCAGACCCTGAAAGGGTAGACCCAAAAACATTGAGGGAACTGGCAGGTGCCATTGTGATGCCACTTTTGATTATTTTTGATGGATCATTTCAACTGGGAGAAGTTCCCAATGACTGGAGGAAAGCAGACATCACTCATGTCTTGAAGAAGAGCAACAAGGAAGTGACCTCAGGAATTAAAGGCTAGTCACCTTGATCCCTGATAAGGTCATAGAATAGCTAATCCTGGTATCCATTTCCAGAAAATAGTCAGGATTAATCAACATGGCTTCACCAAGGGAAAGGTATGCTTGCCCAACTTGATTAACTTATATGATGACATGACTGTACTGATAGACAAGGAAACACCAGTGGACACCAGCGCCTACCTGGACTTCAGGAAGCACTTTGTCACTGTCCTCCCTAAGATTCTCATAGACATGGCCCTAATGTGTAGGCTGGATGAGCAGACAGTCACGTGGATTGAAATATGACTAAATGGTTCAGCCCAGACTGTGGTGATCAGCAGCCTAAAGCTTAGTTGGAGACCAGTAATTAGCAATGTACCCTAGGTATCAATACTGGGACCAGTCCTGTTAAGCACCTTCATTAACGATCTGAGTGATGGTACGGATTATACCTCCAGCAAGTTATAATCTCAACCATTCTGACCTCTATATTCCCTATAATTTTAAAATTTTGTTTGTTCTTAACTTTTTTTCTTAGCTGCCATCCTGGAATACAGATACTGCCCAAATAAATAATTTTATATTTTTTACTTAAAATTGAGGAATATTGTGGATTTTTGCTAGCTAAGCAACTGCAATATATAGGGTTCAACCAAATTCTTATTTCTATCCACATCTGCCATGAATTTATGAATATCATATTGTAAAAATATTCATATTTGTCAGGTTTTTTATTTCCTCGCATACTTTCACTGAACATTCAAAGCTTTCTTTGCCTCTTGTACTACTGAACTTAACAGTGGGAATGGAGGAGTAGACATTCCATGGCTTGGAATGAGATGGAGCCCTATCCAGTACTGCATGAATTATGGATGCAGCTGAAACTTTGATTTTTATGAACAGGTGGTGAGATAAAAGATTTACATATGGGTATAAAATGCAGAAACTTTCATGAGTAAATAAATTTTCTTGGCTGCATAAAAATTGTTTCAAGAAAAAGCATAGCAGTCTCTCTCTCTTCTTTTTGTGGATATACCTGTAGCCCAACAAATATGCCTTGTGCAATTACTAGTAAATGGCCACAGGAGCTGTATTGACCTGACACTGCAGGGTCTCAGCAGTTATCTGGACTTGTCTAGGCCTATGCTGGTTTTAGCTGTTAAAACAATTGTCTAATAGTCAAGTGACAAGTTGACTACCGGCTAACACTTTTTAGCTTAGCTCTGTAAGTGCTTACACATCACAGAGCTCTAACAAACCCAGTCAGTCACTTTACAACAAGCAATGGTGCTTTATTTTAGTCCCTTATCATTAACTGAGGCCATTAATTGACTAAGAGGTGGAAAACCAATTATGTTTATATATAAATATATATATGCATATATACATATATTTCACATTCTAAGTGCCTATTTCATTATCCTATTTTATTACATGTGAAAGTCCGCATATTCTTTTTGAGTGCCGTACCAGTATTTATCTTAACTTTTTATGAAATTTTCAAAGGCAGTCTTTGAGATAATGAAAAAGATATGAGCAATAAGAAAACATATAAAAATAACTCTAAGCAGACCCCAAGATTGAGAAAATAGTTTCCCAGCTATAAGTGTTAATGCATCCTGCGCACTGTGATGGTGGATTCTCATAATGCTCCTTTACATTTTATTGGCAAAACCTAACACTGTTGACCCAGAGAAACACTGGGAAGGGTTCCAGAGAAGGCAGGAGGATAGCAGGAATTTCATGTATAGCACTTTCATTGGAATATTTTTGAAGAAGTGACTAGACAATTTGCTCTAGAATTAGCATCCGTTGCAATTGTAATGAACATTACAGTTTGTATTTTGGGTGCAAGGTTAATACCTCATTTACACTAACAGTAAATACATGAGTACACCATGCATGGTGGTTTGCCTTTTATCCATAACAAGGATTTGGGGAAGGATATATGATTTCCCTACCTAGTTTTAATTTGATGAAAAATAAATCTATGTTTTCACTTCTGATTGAATGCTAATGCTTTCCTAGTGACCCTTCAAACAGTAGTTGCTCATTTGTTCAAGCATTATAAAGCATTTTGGTCTAGCTACACTCTCACAATCCAACTTTTCACTATTACTTTTGGTTTTGGTTTATTTTTTTTTAATTTAAAGGAGACTAGTTTCTTCATTGCTACCAACATTTTTAAGCTCTATATTTAATATATGAAAAATAGCTATTTCCCATCAAAATTGTTTACTTGAAAACTCTGCCTATCTTCTTCAGGATACAACAAGATAGTAGAATTCCTTTCCTATGAGGAATGAAGAATCTAATACTGTTATAAGTTGTAAAATTAGTTTTGAACAACTATTTCTCACTAAACACATTCATATCTATTGACTTGTCATGCACATATTTTAATGTGATAAGTGAGTTAAAATTTGTCTATTTGCATTGCAGTGCTGGCTGGAATACAATCTACTGGTTTCCAGAATGACTTCACTTACACCCGAGGCTTACAACATTGGAATTACCAGAAGGAAGGAATCCAGTCCAGGAGGTCTAAAAGAACTCTTTGTATTCCCTGTAGGCTCAACAGCCATTGAATCATTTTAGGACCTGAAGAGGGACATCCAGGATATCTCAACTATTTGCCTCTTTCTTCATGTTGATCAGCTAAAGATCTTCTTTGCTTCTAACTGGTAAACTAGTAAATATATGCTAGTGACAAAACTCCAGAGCGATACATATTTCATTTTTCTCTTACTGATATTTTTGGGGTCATCTAAATTGCAGATTAGGGAGCCATGACACTAGGTAATCAGTATGCTAAAAATCTTCATTTTAGCCAATGCATACAAAGCTATATTTCTACCCAACAATTTTGACAACATTTATGCATTGTGTACATATTTGATTTGTACACAAGTTTAAGTAATATTTTTTATTCCATACTGTATATTTGTTGTTTATTGTGGTTTTTTGTATTTGTTTTTTCTTCTCTCTTTGTCCTAGAGTTTGGCTTCATTCATTACAGAGAAGGGCCATTTATGTTAACCACCCATCAAACAAAGGAGATTAAACAAGCCAAAATTTCAGTATTAAAGGATTTTTAAGAATTGATGATGGAATGAACATATGCTTTGTTCTTCTCTCTTCCATCTTCCCAAGCAAGTAGCAACACTTTTACTATTCATTAAAATCTATAATTTCATTTACCAGTCCAAAATCTTGAATAGAAGAATAGCTTCCCATTCTGAAATAGAAGGGAACACTCAGATGTGCAGATTTTCATGGTCAAAAAGAAATTAAGAAAGTCAGAGGGTCTGCAAAACCTTTCAGTTTTCCATTTCACATGGAAATTTGTATAAATTAGCACTGTATCTTCTAATATAATCAGATAATCAGTAATGGGTTTTTAATAAGGACCAGGGTGAAAGTGAAAAGAGAGGGAAATTAGAGAGAGGAAAAGAGAAAGAGAGGAAGAGAGTAAGGAACAAAAAAAGAAATGAAGGTCACCCATCCTGGCTTCAGCATTGATCTAGCAGATGGGGTGTCCAGGGTCCTGGGTCATGTGCCTGGGCTTTCTAAGGGTATCTTTTTGCAGATTATTAAAGCTTATAAAACTGAATAAGGACCCTCAGTTTGCTGTGTGAAAAAAAAAAAAAAACAAAAAAACCCTGAACTTATTTAATTCTGTTAGGACAAATAACTGGCTCTTTGTTGAACCCAGGCTAACTGCTGATTCTAGATAGAGCTCAGCCATTCTTCAAGTCATTTTATCAATGTCTGTGGTACTAAAAACCTTAAGTAACTACACTCTATACATGAAGGCTTTCCCTTTTAAGGCTTCCTCTATTACAAAAGTCTGGTGGGGCCCAGTGGAAGTTTGCACTGGGTGCTCGGTCAACATGCTTTCAGCTGCAGGGGTTGCAGGGATGGTGTCTGTGAGAAGAGGTTGTGATGGACACGGCTGTTTCTTTCCATCTGCCTCCAAAGGGCCAATCAGAGGATACAGCCAAACCTTGAAACCGACATCCAAGGTGGTGGTGTATTTAAGAAAAGGCAAAAAATGCTCTGGACATGAGGCAGGGGTGGTGTGGTAAGGTGAGGGAAAAGACCAAGAAGCAGTGGAAGGAGCAACAGTGTTAGCAAAGGAAGAACAGGTGGAGGTGCTCCATGGAGGAAAATATAATCCGTGCAGCCCATGGAGAATGCACACTGTAGCAGATTTTGCTCATGGACCCATGCTGGAAGAGAGGAAAAAGCGTGGAGGAAAAAGTGGCAGAAACAAGCTGCTATGGATTTTTTGTAACTCCCATTCCTCATCCCCCTGCATTGCTCAGGGAGGAAGAGAAAGCAGAGTCTGTGGTGAAGGAATAAGGAACCTGGGAAAATTGAAAGAATGTTGATACTTTGGTGTTTGCCTTATTGTTTCCCAATACCACCAAGTATTTATTTTATTTCGTAGGAAATTAAATTATCTTTTTCTAAGGCAAAGGGTTCTTTTCCCTCAAGACAGTAATTGGTAAACAATGTCACTACCCTAATCTTAACCCACAAGCATTCTCATTCTCTGTTTGTATGTTTTCACTTTGTCCTGCTTATGGGGTGAGAAGGCAAGTGGGTGGGAGTTTAGCTCCCAAGGGCAACCGTGCACAATACTACTAGGATTTTTGTTATTAGAATAACACACTTGGTTTTCCTTGTATATGGGATGACTAAGAAGACAAAGAAAGTTGAAGACATTTATGTGAAAGTTTGTGTGTCTCTTGTGATTAGCATATGGAAAAAGACTGTCAGTCAAAGATGTAACAGAGCACAAGGTTTACTTTTCCTGTTATAAGAACAAGAGTAATAGTTTTGATTTAAATATATACTGTAGGAACACTGAATTACCCAGTTTAGATTAGGACTGTGTATGTAATGTACAAAATCTTTAATTGTGATTTGTTCCATTTTTACCCTAACCTCCAGTATTACTCCATATGTGAATACATTTTAGGAGAGCAGGGAGAGATGGAAACACCATTAAGTGTCATCACAGAGAATAGGACTGATGGTGGTTTTAATTATTTTGCTAACATCATTGGAGCCATTACCTCATAATAACAAGTGCTGAATGGTCACCTTTTCCAACCTTTCTTACCACTTATCATCAAAAAGCAAAGCATAATGGGCAACAGCTGTTTCTGCTATTGCATGGATTTAGCTACACTCCCTAAGTGAGCAGTTTAGTTCACCAACATTCATTACTCCACAACTCCATAATTACAAACCCAAAGTTAATCTGCAAAACATTGGCATCTATTTTTAAGACAGATGAAGGAAGGCTTTTAGTTTTCATTATGATAATTTACTTTTCTTGTTTGGTCTTTTTCTTTCTTTTGTCTCATTTCAAGATTCTGCTGCCACATCTTTTCTCTTTTTAATTTTCAGCCTTATTGTAATTCTTTCAGCCATTTCTTTTTTACGTCTTTAAAGTCAGAAAGTTAGGAAGCTATGCTTTTGTGTGTTTTGCTGGCCTTGCATCTTCATATGTCTACTTTTTTTTAGTTTTGTTTTTTTTTTAAATTTTGGTTTGTTTCCTTCTCCTGATGTCTGAGACAGTGCCAATGTCTGGGTGAAAAATTATTTAAGCATAGAGAACAAGTACAAATGTTAGGGCAACTTTTACAGTAGAGAACTAGAGAAAGCTGCTTATATATTCAATAAGTAATAAATATAATAAAAAATGTTTGCATTCTAAAGAGTTGAATACTGTTGAATTGAGGTTTTTCAAGGGAAAATATTTTTTGCTCAAGGATTTTTTTTGGCAGGATGAATTTTGCAGGGAAGATTTTTCTTATTTAAACTATGACTGAAATTAGACTTCCTCAGTTCACTATAAATATTAATTTTTCTATTATGTGAAGTACCTAAACAAAATTATTTCAATTTTCCTTCTTCATCTAGCAGCCTATTTTTCAAATCTCCCTGGGACTAACTGGCAGTTTGGGTTATGTTCTCTCACTGAAAAAAGAAAGATGTTGGCTTTTGACCATTTTTTGGCATAAGTCATAAATCAAAATTATTAATCAGATGCACTAAAAATCTTTATGTCTTAAAGATGACTTAATATTCCCATTGCACTAGAGGAGTTAACTCCTGACTACATTTTACGGAGGTACTGCACTGTGTCTCCTGCAGTAACAGTTCAGGGAACTGTGCAGCTGCCTTCTCTCTTTCAGTCCACATGGTTTCCTTTTCCTGGAAACAGAAGCATAGAATGTGATCTGGCTAAATCTTAAGATCATGTAAAAGGCCTGGCCATATACCCGAACTAGATACCTAGTCATGTATTTTGCAGAACAGGTGTAGCCTCTGGACTGAGTTCCTAACATAGAAATAGCTCAAATCAGTCTTCAATCCTAATTGATTTTTTAAACTGGGTATCTCACTAAATTTCATTAGTCAAAGAAAAGACAATGGATTCTTTGCATTATTTCATAAATAAAATTAGTGTTATTTTAGTTTATTTCTTCTATACACCGGTCTCTTGTCAAAGCCATAAAGACTATTGTCACAAAAGCAATTTTAAATGTTGATGGAAAAGTGATTTTTACTATGCCGGCCTATTTGAGATGTTTTCTCTAATTCCTGCATAAATCAGCCAAGTTTCTAGTAAAACACCAGATAAAATGTAGTTCTTTCTAGTCCTCCAGGGCATTATTGGAAGAGTAGTAATAATGCAGATTTTCAGAGGTTTTGGAAGCTGTTGCTTGCATAAACTGTTCAAAGATCATTATGACTATCAGAGCTAGTTTTTCACAGGATTTTGATTGTTATCAGGATTGAGTTCTATGCAAACCAAAACAGTCACTAAAGACTTCTACAGTATTTACTAAAGACTTCTACAGTATTTAATCCCATTTGAATGGCAAGGCTTACACTATTAATTAAAGTAATACACAAATGAAATAATTTTTATTGTCACATCAGTGATATACTGTTATACTGCCTCTCCAGCTACTAGAGCTTTCATCCTGGCCAGTCAGATGCAGCAGAGTGAAGGACTATTAAAACACAGACCTACAGCTAGGATGCAAAGGACTGCTATTTGTGCTGTTACAGGGAAATCTCTTTTACATGCGTAAGGCTTAAACCTGTGGATGCAAAATGCAAAAGAACATTTCTCTTTCAAAGAGAACAGCCAGGCAAGTAGTCATTGTAGAGCACTCATGCTCACTGGTGATAGGAATGTGGCAAGTTGTGATGAGGCAAGAAATTTTTTGGTTAGCTCTACAGTTGTACTTGGTATAGGAGTGTGACAGTGAGCTTCTAGTTGTTGATCCTGTAGAACTTGTAATCTTTCTGGAGCATATATGTCAAGTGAGAAAGGATCTTGTCCTATCCCCATGAAGCCAATGGCAAGCGTTGTAACTTCAGTGACATCCTGATTTAATTTGAAAGAACAGAGGATGAACACTTCAATTTGGTTACTTCCAATTGGTCATTGTTTCAGTTTCTTTTTTCTTAAATAGCTTCTTTTAAACTATTGAGTTCCCTGACACTGAATTACTGATATTTTCTTCAGTATCTTTGGGATAAAATATAGAAACCTCTTTATATTAAAATGCTTCTATTGATTTTTTTTTTTTTTTTAATAAAATACATCACGGCGGCTATTTTCTTCATGGAACATGTTTAGACTTTGAAGAAATACCTCATCAACCAGACTGCTCTGTCTAGACTGGGGGAGAGATAATCCATTCTTTGTATGGCTATTTGGATTTTTCAACTGAAAAATGTTCTACGTTTCAGCATGGCTAATCCACCACTAATCCTTACAAACCTTTTACCACAATGCTTGAAGGGAAGACACAAAAATGCATATTACTCATTGTATACCTGTTACCCATATGTTAATTTCATTTTTTTTTACCTTTCATACTGAGGATCAGCTGACCTCTCCAAAAGTGGGTTAATAGAATAGTTCTTAATTATGTCAAAGAATTACAAGGTGAAGAAAGGAAATTATCCTGTTTTCTTACTGCAGAATAGAAAAGATGAAACTGCTCACACTGCAGGTAAAACTTGAAAGACTTTTTGGAATGCTTCCATCAGTTTGGAGCAGAAAAATGGAGATTTAAAAAAACCATAATTTTGGAAACTGTTCCATGTTTACTGCATAAAATAAAAAAAAAATCTCTTGGCAATGAAAGTTTGTGATTTTCTATGCTATTGTAATTTTCATTTTTTTCTTTTTTGCTCACATCCCTTAACCTTCTTTACTAAAAGGAGATTATGCTGTTTGTCTTCACAAACACAACTCTTATAACCTTGACTTGTTCAAAAACAAAAGGAGACAATTTTTTTCAGTTCAATGTTTTAAGTTGGCTTTCTTTTGTTTTTTGCTTTTGGTTGTCTTTTTTCAAAGATGTTTCTGAACTACAAAACAGAGTTGAGCAATGAGAATTCAAATTCATCCATACAATGCATAAATCAGTTGTTGAATTAAAGAGTTATATTATTTTTTTTTCAGTTCAACAGCACACGGCCATTTTCCTGAATTCATTTTTTTTTAGCTTCCCCATTTTTGCTGATGTGGGATTTTTTTTTTTTTTTTCTGTTTATACTTCAGCATATCAGAATGCATTCTGATGTAAGGTCATCCACAGTGGATGGATGTGTTTCTGTCTGATTAACTTAAAAATTTCTGATCTCAAGCTCAGGGTCTGGGAGGAAAATGAAAGACTAAAAGAAAAAAAAAAAAGAATCTTCAATTATAATGGAAACAAAAGACCAAAAAAACCCAACCCCCCCAGACAAACAGATGGTCAGAAACATTGTAAAAAAAACAAAAGTAGTAAGAGATTGCTTGTCTCTAGAAGAAGCATTTATAAACTTATTTCTCAGCAAACACATAGGCTAAATTTTGAAAAGGGCTGCAAGAATCAGAATTTGATCATGGATGGAGAACTGTCTGTATCGATTTATTAGGGCAATTATGTTTCATAAAGACTCTTGGATTGAATTGTTTATTCAGTGACACTTAAATATCTTGGTCTCCAGCTCATGGGACCTCTAAAATGGCTCATGGAATTGGCTAGACAGTCATAGCTGAATATAGTACACAATATGTCTTAAAAAAGAAACATTTTTATAAGCATGGACACTTTTCATTTCTCTGCACAGCAGTTGGTAGATGAAGCCTGGTGACAAGTAGTCAAACTGGTGAGGTCCTCCCTGACCCAGAATATGTAAAAACCAAAACCAGACAAAGGGACCCAATTGTTGACTTTCCAGACAAGAAACCAGACAAGAAACCATATCCATGCCTGGAAGCAGTAAACGTAAGAATTCAAACTCTTCATAGAACTGTCAAGGGGAAGAGATAAGGAAAAGAAGAAGTGAGTGCAACTAAAGCTCTGAAACATTCAAACAGATGATAAAGGAATGGAAAGATTTTTTTTCTCTCTTTGAAATTCAGTTGTTTTTCTGAATTTGTTAATTGTAGAGGTTTGTTTGGTGTTATTAGGGTGTTTGTTTGTTTGCTTGCTTGCTTGTTTGTTTTAATTAAAATGAAGAAGTAAACCAGAATTTGATACTCAAATTTCTGATTTAGAATTCTAGAACTTAGCTATATTCTGAAGAAAAAACAATGGTGCCACTATAACAGGTGATACCAGAACAATCTAATATTGAATAAAGTATACAGATAGCAAGGGCTCTAAACCAAGGAGTTGAAAGAATAACACAAGACCACTAAAAAGACAAAGACTGATAGCATGAAATTCAGGAACAGAAAAGTAGAAAACACAGTGTTTCATTTTGAATAGTGAATAATAATGCTACTCTGTTTTCAAATACTACAAGTACCCAAGGCCAACTCAGGGACCAGTGATATTAATTCAACAAGATGCTGAATTGACTAGATCTGTTTTTCAATCCTATTTTCCCCCACACGTTCTCTGTGTAATAGACCAAATCCTACACATTTCTACTTATTCATCCCAATTTGTTTTGGTTCTCCTTTCCTACTCTGTAACCCTGTAGTCAATAGTACAATAATTTCTTATATTCCCCATGTTTCAGAGTACTCTTCTTTCCTCAGTCTGTGTTTTATCTAAATGTTTCAGGAGCAGGGTCTAAAGTAGTTTTCCTAGCTCCTTTCCATGCTGATACAAATGTGTGAATTGGATAGTTCAAAGAAGTTTGGTATAAAATTAGTGGTATAGCCTGTCCCTCAGTGGATAGCCCTACTCTGATCTAGAAGTGCATCTTTAGGAATTTATAGGAAAAATATTACCTTTCAGAATATGCTATCCTCCGCTAGATTTTCTTCAGCTTATTAAGAGTACGCAAGTAGACGGGAAAAAACACCAAGACAATACTTATAAACCTTTGAAGAGACTAATCTGAAAAGCAGAAGATCATTGCAGGACTGAGAAATTTCCAGTTTCCAGTTTTTTACTTTTTTTACTTTTTACTTCCAACTACATTCTGGATTCGATTTAATTATAATCCCAGCCCCAGTGCTGAGCAACATTATTAGATTGGAAAGCATTAATGATGTAGAGTAAAACCATTGAGAAGGCAATAAAAGAAAAAGTAGGCAACAGGTAATAAAGAAGAAATATTATTGGATCAAATCTATAGCAGTCAACATACAAAATACTATGGATACTTAACAGAAAAAATGAATGTTGAGCAGAAGACATCAAAGTGAGACATAGTAAAGCCACATAAAGAGGTCATCAAAAAAAATTAAAGCACCAAGAGCATCAACCATCAGCTAATCATACAATGTCACAACAGAAAGTACATATATTGTAGTACAGTGTAATGCCTTAAAATTGTCTTACCTTGAGAAAAGGTGGAGGGAAGAATGAGGTTCATAGAGAATATAGAGTATTAATTGCAACCAGCAGAGTAAAGGGAAGACCAGGAAAAAAACCTCCAAAGATGAAATTCCTTTCTCAATGGTAATTTTTGAAAAAAAATAAGGAGATTTAATCAATATGCAAAATACAGAAGCTTTAATATTGATAAAAGTAAAAGGTACAATTTTAAAAAAATTTATTTTAATCAGATCAAATTAAATCATATATTGTCTTTGTTTTGTTAAATATTTTTGGTTCTAAATAACTGCTTTCCTTGTATTGGTATGCTAAAATTTTTCCTTTATTGGAAAAAAAATTATTCTGTAGTTTCTAATACTCATTTAAACAAGGGAAGATTATAGCCTAACTTGAAGGTTCTTACCATGATAATTCCTCTTGGAATTAATTAATAATTCCTCTTAGTAAAGTGGACAAAAGGAGGAATTAAAGGAAAATAAGTGACATCACTACACAAATATATAGGATTTTGTTTTTTATCATACTACAAAAAACAGTAATTAGAAACAAGTTAGTTTTAAGGTCTTTTCCCTGATCTTTTTCTGGCCATCAGTATTTCTCTTTTCAATTAGCAGATTTAGGAATGGCTCTGAAGACTTTTTAAAACTAACACTAGGTAAGCTGAAAGACTTCAATACTGTTTATTCATACACTTATATAAAATTTTCAGTCCATATTGACTCATCGTAAAAAAGAAATTGTAAAGATTGATTTATTTGGGTCATGGCAGCTTTCAAAAATGCACATTATTTTTACACATAATTCAGTGAGAAGAGAAGATAGATATCTGGAAGCAAACTTTCACCGCTATGGCTACAGGTTCTTGAAGGAATTGATCTTGCAAACAGAGTGCACTATAAAATAGCTCTATTATGCTATATAATTGCTTCTCTATAAATGCAACCGTGATTTTTAAAGTGGACTTTTTCTTCATGCACTTTAGGTCCTCTATTGTTTTGTGGAAAAAAAAAAAATCTATTCTTAGGCTGACAACTAAACTAAATTTTCAGAAGTCATTATGTCTTGGAGATACTTATAGAATAGAGATATGTTGTCCTGTGTTATCACTTAAATTTTCCTAAAATATTATAGCAATGTATTTCTGTTTAAAAAGTAAATCACACAAATGTAGAATATATTTTTTTTTTGGAAATGACCTTTAAGACCATTGAATCTAACTATAATTCTAACACTGCCAGGTCAACCACTAAAACATTTCTCTAAGTGCTACACCTACACATCTTTTAAATACCTCCAAGGATGGTGATTCAACTTATTCCCTGGGTAGCTTGTTTCAATACTTAACAACATGAAGAAATTTTTCCTAATATCAATCTCAATCTCCCTTGGTGCAACTTGAGCCCATATCCTCTTACCCTAGCCCATAATATTTGGGAGGAGGAGTACCCATCCCACTATAGCATCCTTTGAGGTATTTGTAGAGAGGGATAAGCTCTGAGCTTGAGCCTCCTCTTCTCCAGACTAAACAACTCCAGCTCCCTCAGTGTCACCTCACCAGATTTGTGCTCCAGACCTTTACCAGCTCACTTGTCTTTTCTGGATTCACTCCACAGCCTCATTGTTGTTTTTTTTTTTTTTTTTTTAATTGAGGGGCTCAAAACTGAGCACAGGGCTCAAAGTATTATCTCACCAGTGCTGAGTACAGGGGGACAATCCCTGCTCTGGTCCTGCTGGCCACACTATTGCTGACGCAGGCCAGGATGCCATTGACCTTCTTGGCCACCTGGGCACACACTGGATAATATTCAGCTGCTGTTGAGTGGCACCCCCAGGTTCTTTTCCACTGAAAATCTTTCCAGCCACTCAGCCCTCAGCCTATAGCACTGCAGGGGGTTGTTGTGACCCAATAAGGGATCCAGCACTTGGCCTTGTTGTACCTCACAGAATTGCCCTCAGTCTATTAATCCAGCCTACCCTCCAGCAGATCAACAGTCCTGCCCAACTTGGTGTGGTCTTAAACTTCAGCTCTGGGTGCTTTGCCCTTTAGGCCTGCTTCCAGCAGGTTTTTATAATCTCTCATAATCTATCACATGGATTTCCTTCTACATGGTGTTTTTTTAATGCACTGAGCCATACACAATGCAGCAATGCTCTTTAAATCTTAGTATCTCTGTCAAGGTTTTCTAATGAAGAAGTCACTATTACTACGTTCTTCATTTCTGTCCCCCTTCATTGATCTTACTGTTTTCTTATTCTCTGCCATTGGTGAGTGCTGAGCTCAGGAATAGCTACAGGGAAGAGGTGCCCTTATTCCTCTCTCTCTGGAATTGGATGCTGAAAGATCCTAGAACATAACCTAAGCTGTCACAAACTGTATCAGAGCTTCTTCTGTAGCCCATTATGAAGTTTTCATGTTTTGGTACTGTATCTAAGAGGTTATGTAGAAGTCATTGTACTCCATCTGTTAAAATTCGTGTCTTACTTTTTAAAGGGGATTTTTTGTGTGGGTTGTTTTTTTTTTTTTGTTTGTTTGTTTGGGCATTTTATTTGTTTTTGGTTTTGGTTTTTTTAATTGCACACTGCATTTAATAGCAAAGTCACTAACCAGCTGTCTTAATAATGCTATTTTGAGAGCTGGATCTCAGTATTCAAACATATTTCTTTTTATGTTTCCTGAATAAATACACTAGGTCATCATTCACCTATACATAAGGAAACAGTTATAAATATATTATCACTTTTATACAAGCGATTAAATACCTAAGACTATAGTAATGATCATTATGACAATGCTACCATTAGCCTTTGGTAATGCATGCCAGAACATTGGCTGCACCTAGCTGATCCTGAGTACAATAAAGTGTTCTTTTCGTTTTTTTGTCATCTCTCTGTGAGATACATCATCATAACTTTTGCACTGGTCCCTTGTTTTGGTATCTCTTTTAAACAATAGGTACTTTAAAACTGAAAAATGTTAAATGTAAAAGGCAAGATTTTTCAAAGTAATATAATTTCTGCCTCTGTCCTAGGAACTGGTGGGTGGAGCAAGCCTTTCTCCCTCAAGTCCAAACAATTTATCCAGCCAGTCCATTTTTATTCCTTTGAGTGTTTATATGAAAAGACAGATTGTCTCTAAATCCATGACACACTGAGTCATCCCACTTGGGTGAGATGACTATTTTTCAGGCAAGAAAATGTCAATGTGAAGTGTGAGAAAAATCGGCCTTAATGAATATTCATGTATCTATCCCATAAAGGAATTTGAGATCTCACAGCAATTCTATCAACAGATTATTTGTCAATGTACTTGTGCTGCTGCAGCTTTTTGTTTGGAAGAATTTCTGCCTTTTTCTCTGGAAAGCACCATAATATATTAATAGAAGACATGCCTGAACTAAGGAGTTTGAACAGACATTTGAAATGTGACTTCCTGAGTAAAAACCATGGCAAGTGGCAAAGGCTGTGACACAATGAATGGGTCATAATAGTGAGGTAATTTGGTTACTCATCTAGAGCTAGAACTCTGATGCAACATCATTAAAAAATCTTTAAAAATAGAACCACAACATTTGCAGTCTTACTTATCTAATACTTTACAGTGCTGCAGAAAAAAAATTTCAGGTATTGGAAGAGATGTTTAACTAATTTAACTCTTTAACTCCACTGAAAGATGTCTATAGGCATTCTGCTGAAGTTTGTGATTTGAGATTGATCTGGCAGCAGGTGTGAGAGAGAAACTAAGATAAAGTCCAACAAAAAGAAAGGCTGGCTAAAGGAAAGACTAGCAATCTGGTTTAGAAAGACTAATTCAGTGCACTGATATTTTAAATTATTCAGCCTACAAATAGGAGAGGATTTAGATGTTCCTTTAAGACATTATTCCAAACAAGGAAGATCCCTGAAACAAGGGAAATTATTTTCTCTTTTAGGTCAGCAAGAAATAGATGAACACAGGACAGCTGCTCACTAGACCATGTCCAAACTCTGCTTTGTCTTTCACTCTCTTTTGCCACTTGAACTGCTACAAAAAAAGTTGGAAAAGCTCATGAGTCATAATTGCAACATATTACAATTCCTTAGTAAAGATTGTGATTCTCTGCCCTATCAGTTTTATGTTGTCACAATGCTCTTTATTTCAAAAAGTTTTATTCAGAAAATTTGATGCCAATGAATGAAGAACCAAATGCATATTTGTACAGTTAGACATTAGGCACATAGACATATACAGTCAACACGAGTCTCGTGGAAAGAAGTAAATTTCAGAACTTTCCATAATAAATTCTTATCCCATGGGAAACAACAGACATGAAAAAAAAATCTATTTCTTTTTAAAAAAAGGGAGCTGAGATAAAGTTATGCTTTCCAAAATCAATGTATTCTCCTGTTTAGTACAGTGAGAGAAATGGGATCTAAGTAGTTTGCAAGGCTTTCTGATATGAAAAGCAACACAAAGGCCTTTTTTTTAAGAGATTCATCTCATTTTACTGATCAGTTGTTTACTCCCCACTTTCTCAGTCTTCACAAGGAGCTTCACCTCTTAGGGTCAGAAAGATGAATTATTTAGATAAGAAGTGTTTAGAAAAAAGGTGCTATTTGCCTCAGTGGGAGGCAACAGTCTTCTCCCCTTTCATGATGCTAGCTTGTCATTCTGGATGGGCAATGTAAAAAATTTAATTTTGAAGGCAATATTAGTCTTTTACTCAGCACTTCAAAACCTAAATGGTGCAGCAGACAAGTAATGATTTAACTAGATGCTAAGCTTAACTTTTCTGTCTTCGGTCTAAAAACTCTAGCTGGCTATAGTAGTCCTAGTTGCATAAATAATTCAGAATAAATAGGGAATCCGCATCCAACAAGTGCAAGTTTTTTTTCCCAATATTGTGTTAGGTTTGTGCATTGAATCACACTTGTTACTGATGCTGTACAGCAGTGCTGTGAATGCTTGAGTTCCTCAGCCAAGTGTTGTACACCCTTGTAGCCTTATGGAGACCCTTTGGGGCACTGCAGCTGAAGGTACATCTCCTAGGGAAACAGAATGTGCTATATAGCATTCCTTCTATACTTGATTTGGCTTTATTAATAGACAGAGAGGGAAAGTGTCAAAATAGAGACTGAAGATATGTCAATATCAGACATTGTGGCCGATTAAGATTTGGATTCAGGGGAGAGCACACAACATAAAGTGTAAACATGCACACAGCACTACGACTGCCTCGTTGAACATGGCCTTGCTGAACATAATTATATGTCAGGAATTTTAAAACTTTTATGTTTTCTGGGTGACATAATCACTTTAGAAGAAGATATTTTATTGCCGGAGAGAATATTCAGCACTGATCTTCCCAGCCATTTATCTTATTTTTCTTAGAAGCTTATCTAGGACCACTATAGATAATGAGCCACAAGTAGAAACTGACACACTCACTTGAAGACTTCTTCCTCCTACACAGATTCTAGTGTAGAGCAGCAGTGAGAATGAGATGACTAATGAAATAATCTTTTTCATCTACCTAGCACAATTCTTTAGCTAATCTGGCATAATTAGAAGGCTGTCTGTGCATCTGCAGTAGTCAACACCTTCACAGATCTGCTGCTTTTCAAGTTGGTATTAAAATATGTGAATTTCCTCTCAGTAACACTTATGCAGAGAAAGAATATTTCTGCTGAGATCAGAGATATGAGTGAAGCCAGATTCAAATTTATTGTCTGAGGACCTCATAGTTTTCCACTCTATATCTTTTGCACTTTTTAAAAGAAAGTCTAAGATCATTTGAAATTGTACATTTATCTTATGCAATAATTTATACTGACCTAAGCAATAGTAAGCAAATATCTTGGGTCTGAGAGATGTAAACACTTTTTTTTTTTTTTACTTGTTGGCAGTGAGAAGTGGCCCTAAAGAATACATGGAACTTAATTGTGATACCTGAAAAGTATAAAGGTACTCCACTACAACTGTAAGGTTTAACATATGAGGCCATGGAGAATCAAACTCTTCATCTAAAGTTTGGACTCCATAGAGTAGAAAGCCCCAATTAATGTTTTAGGAAGGCTTAAAAGCTTCGTTTTCTGTTGGGAATACTTATTATAACATTAAAAATACTGAAATAGGCCTTTCACAGGGAAAATGAACTTTTAATGCTTGAAAAATTGCCATAGGGACTTCTTGTTTTGAGAACTTCTAGCACAGATATCCGCTGTTGCCTTAAAAAAGCTTTTTTAATAAACATTAAAAAACTTGAAAAATAAAAATTGACTTTTCAGTTAAGTTGGAAGAGGCATTAATTATGGATATTTATGGTAATAGAAATAGAATATTAATTTATGCTGTTAAAATCTTCTCTCGGTACTATTAAAGCGATCATGATCTCAGAGGGTGTAGATACCAGTTATGTTGGCATTCAGCACTGCTGTGAAGAACAACAGGCCTTTTTAAGATATAATTCATCTGACTTACTTTAGTCATCTAGTTTAAGATGAAAGAAGTTACATCTCAAAGGTGTGACCAGATGATCGCTCAGGGTCCTTTCCAGCTTGGGCTGCTTTATCATTCTATTAGTTGATGAAAACATTCCAGTTCTATGCATTGATTGAAAAGGCTTCAGGAGGTGATCCCACTGTATGCATCTGTGTTTTGTCAGATTAAACTTCCCATTTCAGAGACTGACATAACAGTAATTTAAGTTTATGCATTTTACTGTGTAATCATTAAAACACATGGAAGCAAATGAAATTTCTGTCTGAATAAAATGTGTGCACTCTTGCCTCCATTCCAGAACATTGCAATGTTTCTAGAGCATAAAAGACTGTTTTGTCTGTTTTGTATCCAGCAGCAAACAACTCCTCATCCTAGCAATTTTTTTTCTCTTCATAGAGATATGCTAATATATCTTCTTTTTTATAGCCTCAAAATGGTTACAGAGAAATGTACGCATTAAAGGATTTATGATGCATTGACATCTATAGGCAAATTTTATGCGTTGCTGACTTTAAGTATCTAGACATCTATCAACATGAGAAGAAGCTGTAAATTGGCTGAGGATATGAGACTACTCATCAGACTGAAAAAAATATCAGAAGTCTTGTGGTAGATCCCAAGTAGCTAATAAGGAGAGAAAGGTTGCTTAGTCTAGATAAAATTTAAATCGTTCTTAGTTCCTGTATATTAGAGCAATATTCTTTTTAAATTTTTCATGTTTATTTCTTCTTCCTTCATACGTTTCTTGGTATAACAATTTATTTTTTATTTTTTATTTTTTTTTAGGAAGCAGTCTTAGCAGTCTTGCCAAACTTTCAGTCGTTCCATCCTTGGACAACTGCAATGCTAATTGTCACAGACACTCTGCCAGTACTTTAATTTGCACTTGGTAGCATTTCATACTCTGTGCCAATGGAAGCTACCAGCTGTGTTTTATCAGAGAGAAGAATCAGGACTCTTAAAAAACAGATTTCAAGTCTTTTTGTCTTGATAAGTAAATGACAGTACCAATGCTTATCAGTGGAAGGAGAGGAAATGTAACAAATGGAAGCTGGATATTGGGCTAAAAAAATAAAAGCGAAAAAGCTGTTCCTCAAGCCAAACTCATCTCTTGCATGGAGCTTGTGTTGGAAAAGGAACTGATGCAAATAAAAGGTAACTTTATGATGCCTTTGTGTCTGGATCCTTGTCTGGTCTTTGATGCATGTCAAAAGCAGATAGGTTTGGAATATACACAGAGCTGGCATGACCTTTTCCTCCCTCTCTTTTGCCCTTAGGAGCAAATCAAAAGGGAGAAGGTAAAATGAAGTGGAAGACGAGCCTGGGAAGAGCTTACTTTCACCTCTTAGCATGAGAACTATTGAGGTAAAATTTTCGTGGTAGGTTGGCATTCAAAGCCTTGTTTTTACCACTTGTACTTTTCTATCTTTTCACATCGATGCATCTAACAATCCTAAATGGTCCTTAAGTACTAAAAATTACAAATAAAAAAGAAATCCACAAATAATTTCCCAACAAAACCAGGGATGTATTTGCCCCAGAGTTACATGAGAAGTTCATGGAACTCATTCTGGGTAAGCTGTAAATTTAGAGCAGGCTGAAACTGGCTGCTAACACAAGAACATAGGTCTCCTTCCTAAACCTCTTTCATAGCAATGGCAAAAAGACAGTTTACAGGATTTTTGTTTTCTATGAACCTAGTAGTGGACATACTTATATTTTGCATATGGTACATATGGGTACATATATAAGTACAGATATCTCTATATCTATGTGTGTATTATATATGTATGTATGTGTGTGTGTTTACATACAGAATAGATCCAAAGATTCAAACATTTTTTACAGCAATTAAATATTACAGTTATAGCACAGGACTGAATAGAACTGCATAGGCCAGAGGCTGCCACAGGAAACTGTCACTTGAAAATAGTAGGATACCATACTTTTTATTATGCCTGAGAAAGCACAGAAAACTTTTTTTCCCCATTGTTTTTAGTTTGCTTTTTAATTCTCTGGGCTAAGTGGGGTTTTGCAGGGCCCATCTTAGGCCCTGTGCTCTTGAACATTTTCATAAATGACCTGGACTCAGGACTGGAGAGAATACTAAGTTCACAGATGATACAAAACTGGGAGAACTTGTGAGCTCTTTGAAGGCAGAGAGGCCCTGCATAGAGATTTCCACAAATCAGAGGGCTGGGCAATCACCAACAGTATGAAGTTCAACAAGGCGGAGTGCCAGATTCTGTACCTGGGGACTTATCAATGGGGCAACCCTGGATGTACAGACAGACTGGGGAATGACAGGCTGGAGAGCAGTGCCATGGAAAGGGACCTGGGGGTCCTGGTCGATGGCAAGTTGAACAGAGTCAGCATTGCCCTGGCAGCCAGGAGGGACAGCCCTGTCCTGGGGGGCATCAGGCACAGCATCACAGCTGGGCAAGGGAGGGGATTGTCCTGCTCTGCTCTGAGCTGGGACAGCCTCACCTCGAGTGCAGTTTGGGTGCCACAATGTAAGAAAGACATTAAACTGTTAGACAGTGTCCAAAGGAGGGCAGTGAGGATAGTGAAGGGCTTTGAGGGGAAGCTGTATGAGGAAAGGCTGAAATCACTTGATCTGTTCAGCCAGGAGGAGACTGAGGGGAGACCTCATTGAAGCCCACAACTTTCTTGCAAGGGAAAAGGGAGGGGCAGGCACCAATCTCTTCTCTGTAGTGACAAGTGACAGGACCTGAGGGAATGGCCTGAAGCTGTGTCAGGGGAGGTTAAGGTTGGATATCAGGGTACCAGAGGGTGGTTGGGCACTGGAACAGCTCCCCGGGGAAGTGGTCACAGTGCTAAACCTGGCAGAATTCAAGAAGCATTCGGACAATGCTCTCAGGCACGGGCTGTGACCCAAGGATAATGCTGTGCAGGGCTAGGACCCGGACTCAACAGTCCTTGTGGATCCCTTCCAATCAGCTTATTCTGTGATTCTGTGATTCTATCAGCTTGACTTTGTGATCAGATCATGAGAAGGTCATTTCATTAGAAAAATTATTACTTGGAAGGTGGAGATTAGTGTGGTCTTCTGTGTTTCCTAGGAAGTGTTTGCATTTTTGTAAAGTATGCATCTTTACTTGGTCAACAAAGTATTATAGACACATTTTCAAATATTACTGTGTACTGTACATACACTAGAGCATGCTGTCATTAAGTAAAATTCCTTAACAAGGGCATCGCCACATGAAGAATATTTCTCTCATCATATGAGAAATATGAAAGCCTGGTCATATTAGCTGAGTATTGCCATAAAATCTAACAGACATGTTTCTTTGCATTGCTTTTCTCAGCTTATTCTAGGGCAGGAGGAAAAAAAAAACAAACTGAAAATAAAAGTGTGTCTTGGCTTTGCCTGAAAAAATGGAAACAAATATGCTTTTCTGAGAATATTTCATCCTTAAGCCTTAGATTTTTCTTCACCTTGTCAGGCCTTGCTTCAAAAATGTGGAGGCTCCTCTTACTACACTAAATCAATGCCTGGGTTTTCTAATGGGCACAGTGCCTTACTTTTCTTTTCATATTTCTTCCTAACGCATTTGTAGGCCAACAGATTGAATATCTCTCTACTTAACACTTACCTGTTTTTCAGCAGTTTTTGCATGAGAGTATTTGGATAAAGACAGAGCAAGATTTTATTTGTCAAATCTTGTTAAATATTAGAAGAAGTGAAAACATCACTCACTCTATTTTACCAATAGCACAGAAGTACTCCTTCTTATTCTTATGGTTAAAACCAGTTTTGACTATTTATACTAGGAAAATCTAGACAATGACAAAATCACTTGTAGCTTGAACAGATGCAATTCAACTTAACTTCATTTAGAAATGTTTTACCTCTCTGCAACTGTGATAATTAAATGTTACTTAAATCAGGACCTAGAGATCTCATCAAACAGTTGATAACAGTGGAATTAAAGAAATAATCCCAATTCCTTTTAATAATGAATTTTTGATTACTGATAGAAACCACAGCATTCCATCTGACTGACAACAAGGGGTGAATGCATTACATACCTGGGTTCCCAATATTCTGGAATTAGTGAAGAAGAAAAGTACAGACTCAATGCTAACTCTGTTTGATGCCTGAGTTGCACAGGAGAGATCTTCCTATGTGACAGATTATTCAACTTTTGAGTGGAGGGACTAGAAATTCAGGAGAACAGAAGTAAATGTTCACATCTGACTAGGTTAGGCTGGGTCCTGTCGTAATCAATGTAGGGAAGTCTAGGGCACAATTCATCTGAGTCTGAAGTTGATAACTACTATGGACCTTAAACATCAGTGATTTCCCTGATGGATACTCTGATGTCTGATAGCAATTTCTGTGGGTCATAACTCAGTCATCACAGAAAAGTTCAGCAACAGGATAGGACAATGACATAGTAGCTGACATGAAGACAGGTCTCATATTGATGGTGTAGGATACAGTCGAGGTATTACAATAAAATTTAACTTAGTGTTCTTTTCTGTGACAGATGTTATTCTTTTGCATTATTACATATTGGTAAAAATATTCTTTTAGTCTAAAATCACCTCTAACATTGAAAATAAAGAAAACTCTCTTAATCTAGATAAAGATTTAGGTAACAAAGAATTTCTATAAATCCCTATTTACAATACGTTCAACACAGGCAGTTATCTTCATGCTATTTAATGAAACTTTACCTACTGATAAGTAAATTCTCAATACTTGGTAAAGTGTAGAACAATTAATAAGGTAGATAATTTGTAAGCACCTGGAGGAAAATAACTTGCAAGTATTAGGCAACATGGACTCATCAAAAGCAAATCACGCTGAACTAACCTCATTTCTTTCACTGATAGGATAACAAGCTTAGCAGATAAAGAAAACGCTGTGGACATACTATGTCTTGATTTCAATAAAGAATTTGTTACAGTTTCACATTACATTCTCATAAAGAAACTAGAGAAATGTTGATTAAGTGTAATCACTGATAAATAAGTAAAATGCTGAAGAGAAGAAAAAAAGTAAGAAAAAAAAAGGAAAAGAAGGGGGAAAAAAGAGGGGAGAATATAAACCCACAAAGCAATTATTAATCGTTCAGTATTACATTAGGGAGAAGTATCAACTGTCACCAGAAGTCTGCTTTGGGTCATGAGTCTAATTCTATTTAATATTTTCACTGTGTACTTGGAAAACAAAGTAGAAAGTATGGTAATAAAAAAAAAAATAGTAGTAGTAGTAATAATAATAGCAATAACAGTGAAACACAAAAAAACTCCCAAATCCAGAAGATTAAAAAATAAAAGCAAGTTGCATTTCCTTGAATATTTATAAATACTGTCACAAATCTTTAAAAAAAAAACAAAAAACCAGAGAACAGACAGGACAAACCCCTGTAAAAGCTTTGCCCACTCTTTGAATTGTCAGCAACGTCATAAGAAGAAAATACAGTTTTGCCTGGGCTGGGCCAGTCAGAATGGTTCATTTCCCCACACAATCTTTCATTCCAAGTTTGAGTTGATTCCCAAACTCACAGGGCTTTTTAAATTTTTTTGGGGACACAATGCTTTTTACAATGGAGTATATCCTGGAATGTAGCCAGATTGGGGTGAACTTACTTTTACAATCATTCCTATCCTTCTGAAACACTTCTGGTGCAGAATGCACGTTACAGACGCACTTGTTTTTCTGACCTGATGAGTTTGTAGTATAAAAGTAATACTTCCAGGAAAGGGATGGTCAATTTTAATCTCTAGTTATGTAAATTTTAACTTGTTTTACATAATTAAGAAAAATAATAGAAAAAAATATGTATTCGATCAGCATTACCAGAACAAAGGAAGGCCAGGTCCGTGATTAAGTAAATGTGAATGAACTGTCTGATAACATTATAAACTCATTAATATTGCAAAGTATTGCATGTACAACAGGCAAGTGATTTGAAACAACTTTTTGATGCTGATCAAGCTTTAGACAGAGTACTGCATTCAGTTTTTGGTTCCACTGTAAAAAAAGAGAGAGAGAAAATGGAAAAGGTTAAAGGGAAATCCAAAGATAATCTATAAATATATGAAAAGATATTAGGATGGCAGGGACTATTATTCATATTTATTGATAAAGAAAACATAAAAAATAATGGGTCAGTGTTGATGGATAAGGAGGAAAGAGAGAAAGAATGTGAAAATATATACTTGGGTCCCGGTGAGTAAGCGGCAATTTTATTCCAAGCTAGAAAAAAGGTATAGGAGAAGACTAAATGCTCTGTAAATGACAGAGAAAAAGACCTTACAATTAAAAAAAAAAAAAATAAAAAAAGAAGAAGAAAAAAAGAGTATAAAGCAATAAGTGTAGAATAATAGGATAAAAGAATTGTATGTTAGAAATAAGGAAAAAGGTACTGGAAAGAATGGAAAAAAACCTGAAATTCAAGGAGGTGCAAAAATATAGAGAGATAACAACCATGTGCATATTAACCATGTGTACAAAAATTTCTGGCTAATTACTCATAAATGCTGTTAAATTAGCAATGGGTGCTTAATTTCAGCTGTTTCTACCACTTTCTTTTCACTGTTGTTATCTGGCATGGCTGGAGTAATCTTTATGTGAATCATAGGCTTCTTTTGTCAGGTGAATGAGAAAAACACTTTATATTTATGTAGGCTGTCCTGGGGGCTCACAGATGATAAATATTTACACCAACATATTCCAAACTCTATTTTTGAAATAAACCTATAAGCTGCAGTATATTCTTTCTGATGCTTCTTTCTCTCCATCAAATTTTATTGAAGTACTGGCCAGCTGAGGAGATGTGGTACAAGAAGAAGCAGATATATTAACAAGAAAAATCTGTCAGACACATATACTAAAATTCTAAACATGTATTAGCCAGAACCGACAATAATCATGAATTGGTCCCGAGTAAGTTAATAAAAAGAAATAAAATAAAAGGTAGACTTCTGCAGAGAAACTGTATTTTTCTGGTTTAACATTGTCTTATAATATACTCCAGCTATAAAGTTATTAGCAGGACACATCCAAATATAATTTTGCGTGACATATTGTTTTACTGTTTAGTGGGTGAATTTCAGTAATTCTACATTTCCAGTTTACTTCCCCAGTTTTATTTGCTTTAGTCATTAATTTTATTTTGAGTTATTTAGGTCGACAGCAGTAGGTTTTCAGCACAGTCTCTTACCAGCTGTATAAAAGAGTACAGAAAGATTCCTCTCCATTCTCAATTATACAGTTTTAGTAAGAGGAAGATGATAGTGTAATCTTCTAATGATAAGTCATGTAGAAACACTTTCACAATCTTAGGAGTGAAATATCTTTGTTACACAGTCAGTAAATGAGGGGATGTGCAGAAGTAAGATGTGAGTGAAGTGGTTTGGTCTTTTCTGCCAGTTTTTCTGTAGGTTCCAATATTGTCTCTTTAGTGTACATCAATGCAGAATTAGTTGCATTAATGTAAGCAAAAGTTTTTTTCTCAATGTAAATAATATAAGAATGGATGCTTTTTCTGTGTGTATGTCTGTTTATTTCATTAAAGACTAATCTCTCATGAATACTTATTATTATATTAATTAATCATTATAATTATTATAAATAATTATACCATTATAATACCCAGTATTGGTTGCAGGTATAGAAAAAAGTACTGAAAAGCAAAAAAAGGGAAATTTCCACCAAAGAAAAGCATAGGGACACACATGCTGATTGCCTAAATGCTGTAAAATTCATAGAGCCAAAGGAAACACATGTAAGTATATGTGCACAGCTGCTGGATCTTTGCTAGTGTCATTAGATGCTGTATAGCAAAAGTATTTTTCCCAAATAATTGCTTTGAGAAGTCTGCCTCCCAACATAGGAATTTTTTTTCTTAAACAAATAAAACCTATCAGTTTATATACTGTCTTTCTATGCTACCCTAACTTAATGTAATGCCACCTAACAAATTAAAAAAATAAAAAAAAAAAAAAAAAGGGATATTGTTATACAAAAGAGGATCATGATTTTCTACTTGACTACCTGGACAAGTCTTATGAGGAGCAGCTGAGGAGCTGGGGTTGTTTAGAGAAGAGGACATCTCGAAACACTGGTTCAGGTTGTGATCATTTGAGACAAATTGTATGGCATCTAATAGAACGATGTGGAAAAAGTTGAGAAGTTTGAAATTATTTACTTAAATTACCTTAAGTCTTTACAGTACAAGACATCTATCTTGCAGGAGATATGATTTTGGGGGACCTTTATGTAGAGAAGACATAGGTAAGAAATCATGAAGAGTCTCAAATTAAATCATATTTAGTCAAAGCAACTTAAAAATAACCAGTCAGGTCCTAATTAAATGTCTTTTTTCCATCAAGTATAGAATTAAGAGATGAAAAAAACCCATGATGGACAAGAAAATACTGTGTGATACAATGCAGTATCAGGTTACAAATTACATACTGGAAGGTGAGTGTTACTGTACCTGAAGTTATAGAGACACAAAGGTGTATTTACCCTGGAGAATCTTCTTGCTCCCTAGTTCATGGAAGAATTTTTATGCTCTTCATGTACAGTGTCAACTACCAGCTGCCTTTTTTTTTTTTTTTTCAAGTGAATAGTCCAGAAACACTGTGTTCTCTTCCAGCAGCCATTCTAATGTATTGCAGCAGAGCCATCACACTCTCCAGCTCAGGTACTTTGAGTTGAAAAATCATGCACAAAAACACAAATTACATTTTAAGACTAGAACACAGGGTTCAGAAGAGACCTTGATCAAGTTGTAAACATACTAATTTTTTTTGTGAAGAGGACTAACTTCAAGTAGTGTGATCACAGCCTTCTCTGCATGTCCTGACTTGAGGCCCAAGGTTGTTCAGTGACATAGTGCAGATAAAGTCAAACAAGATAAACAAATTACCTGTAGCAACAAGAAACATGCCTTCTGATTTGAATACTTCATGTCTAAATAGAAATAATATTGTAGGAAGCTTGTGTTATTAATCACCTGAATAGCATAGGTGTGCTAACTGGGGCATGCCAAGGAGGATAAGAGTTATTACAATGGCAGAAATACTAGCAATAGTGAATTCAATTATTTCAATGAATATTGGTAAAAAGCAATTTTGGGGATATGTTCTAAAAACTAATTTTAGATACTGTAATGATTGCCTCTTGGAGCAGTTGTTTTTTCAGATAACTCTAAACAGATCATAAGAACATATTGATGCTTTTATTACTGACTGGCCATACTGACTAAAGTACACTCAAATTCTACTTTCTTACAGGAATTAAAAAATAAATTAAAAATTTACATACACAAATGTATAATCAAGGGGATCTCTGTAAAAATTAGTGATACTAGAAAAAAAAACCCAAAAGCTTAAAAGGAAGAGCTAAAAGGATAAAATTATTAAATATGTTATGAATTTTTTTTAAGTCCACAGTGGCAAAAAAACTTATGGTATTGGTAAGCAGAAAAATAAAGAAACTCTGTAAATTAAAAGCTTAGTCTTCATAAAGTAGAATTTATGGCCAGGTAAAAAACATCTGAATATCATGAGCTCTGAAAATCTTAATGTAAAATCAAGCTGAGACCAAAAAAAGATTTAGAGAACAAGTTTGTGAAGGGCATGAAAACTAATAATAAGCCTTTTTTCCAGCCCATCAGAAGCAGAATGTCTGCCAGAGTCTGCAGAGCTGATAGATGATGGAAGTGTAACAGGAGAACGCAAAGAAGATAAGACCATGTTAGAAAAATTAAATGTGTTCTTCACATTGATACCTCTGAGGAGTTTAGAAAGGCTCCCACAGTGTCTATTTTCTTTGCAAAAAATGTACTGGAGGAGCTATCTTAAATTAAAGTGTCAATAGAAGTGATTTTAGACCAAATAGATAAATGAATAGTAACAAATTGCCAAGACAAGATGGTATACACTCAGGGGTTTCTAAATAACTCAAATATGACCTTGTAATTTGATCATAGATCTTACACAATTGCTTAAGTCAGCTTCTGTGTGAGAAGAATAAAGGTTAGGAAATTTTATGTCCTTTTTTAAAAGATCCTTACAGGAACTTGGCAGGGCAGACATAGGACAGATGCAGGAAATTAAGAAATTGTGCACCTGATTCTTTACAGGTAGATTGGTAGAATGGGATTCATAGACATATAGATAAATACAATAAAATGGGGGTGGGAATAAAAATAAGTTTTACAAAGTAGATTCTGGCTCTTTAAAGGCTTTACAGTAGGTAAGTATACAGGCAAGAGTGATCTTTATCTGATTTATCAGTTTATCCACTGTGTCTGGGTTTTCAAAAAACTTTTGACAAAGTTCTCTATAAAAGACACCTAAATAAACATGGATTATTAAAAAAAGGAACCTCCATCCATGGATTTCTAAATACCTGAAAGAACAGGGGATTAATAATTATATAAAGGACAGGAAAAAATGCAGGTGAAAATGATTGGTTTTAACAATGAAAGTCACACTATTTGTGAAAGGTTGCAAAAGTTACTTGCACAAGTAACTGGGTGATGAAAAGAAAGAGGCAACACATGAAAAGCTATGCACATAGGAAAAAGACAAAAAGAAATTCTCACTTTCTAAAAACTGAAAGTTTCTAAACCAGGCATTGTTAATCCAGAAAATATATTTGCAGCTGCAATGACAGTTCACTGTTCATTGACAAATCACTCAAAACCAACCAAATACAAACTCTTAAGCGTTATTTGAGAAGAAAAACAGAACAAGGCACTTTTTTACAGAACATAAAATAATTATGAGAACCATTAGGTGAAACTGTAAACTAACAGACTTAACAAAGAAATATATTTTTTCATTTAACGTATGACTAAATTTTGGAACTCACTGTCACAGGATAGATGGGGTGCTGAAAGTTAAGTGAGTTAAAAAAAAAACTTAGATAAATAAATGGAAACCTATCAAGGGCTGCTAAACACTGATGATATATAAGCTTTAGATTAGAAATTCACCTGAGCCACACAAAACTGTGTTTTTCTATGCTAGCTCTTTTTTTATAAAACATTTTTATAAAACATTTTAAACATTTTAGTATTACCTTAAGTACCCAACACTACTGTTTGTTTTACAGAAAGGGAAATAGGAATGGGTTTGGATCTCTGATCAGAAGGCAATCTTCTTCAGTCTGCTATTCTTGTGACACCAGAATGCTAAAAAAGAGTCATTCTCTCAATACATGGAACCAGCTGCTCAGGCAGTGTCAATCAGTATCATACTGAAGAAGGATCAGTCTTTAGTGGGTTATCTTGGTTTAAACTGTGTACAGACCTGACCAAAGTTTTTTACTTGAGGCATGAACTTCTCTACAGCAAGGCTTTTGATTTTGACTTCAGACCTTATGTAAATATATAAAAATACAGATCTAGAAATGAATATTAATTTTAATATTAATGTAAATGCAAATAATATAATTATAAACACAAATACAAGCATAATTGTAAATACATATATTTAAGAGGTTTTTTATGTTTCACAGCATAATTTGAACATATATGAAGAACCTAAGAAATTATT
>JAOTQP010000001.1:56861378-56872481 GCA_026413545.1 Cichladusa arquata
GGTTTTTATCAGAGGAAAGTATACTTACCTGTCTGGTATTGAACTGTATTTGAATAAAGGAGATCCAAATATGTAATATTGTTATACCTTTCCTGCAATTAATTTAATTGCAGATGGAGGCGTTGTTGGCCTTCACCTTGTCAATGCACATCACATTGAAGAGGCAAAGGCCTGGGTACTATTCTGTGCAGCCTGTGCACTCATGTTCCCTAGGTTACTGCTTCCTTACTTCTTCATGTGGCCAGTAGCTAAGCAGAGCCGTGAACAGAGACTCAAGAGTGTTTAGCAAGGCATGGTAATGCACCATCCTCTGCATGTCAAATGTGGTACATAGCTCAAAGTTCACCTTACACGTATTGCTTCTGCTGTGGTTATAATTTGTAATTTTTACAGTGCCCGAAAGAGTATTTCCAGGCAAGGAGTAATTCAGCAGCCCAGCAGTTTCATTATTGCAGAGTCAGGCTCCTGTGTTCAACACATTTTACCTTGCACTTGCAACTCTCTGCAGCTCTCCAGACAGGATGAATGCTTAGATGTACAAAGGAAATGTGTTACCTTTAAAAAATATATAATTTCCATAATTTCTCACTGTGAACGGACTTAATTCTTATAAAAAACTAACAAAAGCTCCTTATCTCTAATGCAAGACAACTTTAACCTCCCATATCAGTAACATCTGTAAACTATTTCCTATGTTCTTGCTAACCAGTCAAGTAAAGGGGCAGGAATTACAGATTATAGCAACCACCAGACCTTTCTCACATGCAGGTCAAACTCTTAAGTATTTTGGATGCAGAAATCTCATCATTCACTTTTGCAAATGGGTTATCACCTTGAAGGTGGAACCACAGTAATTCAGCAGATTCCAAAATCTTTATAACTCTAGAAATTTCCAGTTTCTGTTCTGGGTTTGCATTGCTTTGTTTGAAGATTTTTGTTTGTACTTATTTTAAAACCTTTCCCCCTTATTTTTGTAACTTTTTTTGGTGGCATCTTAAAAAACTATGCTCTCCCAAGCTGCCCTTTCCAGTGTTCTAAATATAAATATAGAAACAAAGAAACACATATTAATAAATAAAGAAGCACAGGTGTGCCTTGCAGACAGTAAGTTTTTTAAAGTCCTTCCTGAATTCTTGAATCATTATCCCTGCATAATTTATACTATGTTACCTTGTACAAACACTGAACCTGGGCCACAAAGAGATGTGAGCTGGTTCAAAACATAGACTTTATATTTTCACAGCAGAGGTCATAAGCTCTTTATTTAAATTTTTTGCCTGTATTTTCTAATCAACAGACTGTGAAAGAAATGCAGAAGACATGCAGTTCTTTACTGCCTTTCCATCTCTCTTGCTTGGAGGCAGAGATGCTGATAGTATACTGGTTGAACACTGAGTCCTTCAATGTCATTATTGTCCCATGAGTTTAAGACTTTCTTTATGAAGTAAGAAAAAGGAGGGGAAAAAAACAGGGTCAAGAACCTGACAGATTCATGTACTGAAGGAAAACAAAAGGAAAATGAGTTATTTTTGCTAATTGCATTGAGTAAAAGCACAGCATGGTACACAGCTTTGTCCTGAGTGCAGGTATGTTTCATGATGACATACTTTAGTAGACAGATTCAGAAAAGTGACAAAAAAAAGAGACTCTTTTGATTTCAAAGTAGCTTTACTTTGCTTCCCATGCAGAGAATTCATTTGGTATAATATCTGAACTTTATCCTCCAAAATCATTAAACGCATCAACATATAGTAAAACTGTAGTATATTTTCCTCTTTCCTGAGTAATATTTCATGGGATTTTTCTCTTTTCCTTCCTTGAAGAGCAATGAACCCTTTAAATAGTGTAGTCTCATCAGTGTGTTGAGATATCCTTAGCTACCAGCTGGATGTTCACACATTTGCTCATTTATTCCTGTCCTCAACAGGGCATTTGGAAAGGACTGTGTCTGGCACGGAGTAACCCTGGCCTCTCCTCCCAGAAGCCACTCCTGCAGTTTGACTCCTACTCCTTACAAATCTTACCACGTATAGTTAACGTACTGAGCAATACTGATTTTCTTTTTTTTTTTTTTTTTTTAATTTTGAATACTGGGAGCAAAATACTTGACTTAAAAGAGAGAATTTTGTCAAGTTCTCACACAGGTACTAATGATCACTGGCATCATGTTTTTCAAATGGAAATATTTTTTTGGAAACAACATTTTCAAAAACATTTACCTATTTTTCTCTTTATCTGGTGCAATTTTAAATCAATATAATGATATTTAGAAATAAAAAGAAAGTTAAAAATTTGAGATTTAAAACTTGAAATTGCTGAGATTTTTTACAGTATTGATTTGAAGCATTTTAGATATGTGAAAATTAAATCTGTGATTTTTTCTCTTTTACTATTTTTATCCCAGACTATATTGGAGTGTAATTTTATAAAGATTTTTTTCCCTCTGCTACATGGAAATGACTCATTCTGTGTTTTTCAGAATAGCTAAAGATTTAAGCATCTGTCTAAAGTCCATATTGTGAAATTGCCTTACAGCTATAAAGAATCATTTTCACCTGAAAGCTGAGAATAATATCTGTGAGGAAACTAGAGACATTACTACTGAACATAACTCAGTTGCTTAAAATTTTACTTTTGATGAATCAACATTTTCTTCTAAGGATTCTTTTTTTTCCCCCCCTAAAAAGATGTTCAGTTAATTTTGTTTTCAGGACATGTCATATCTCGTCATGTCATGTCTACAACTTCATTGACCCTGCTTGCTAAAGCTAGTTTTAATCTTTTTAGTGATAGAAACAGTAATAATTTAATAGTCATATGCATGAAGTGAAACAAAACCAAGCCTAGGTTCATTTTCTTTTTCAAGTTTTTTCAACAATAGTTTGTGGGTTGGGTGAATGTTTTTGTTACCAGCAATGTAAATTCATTTCCACAACTTGCACATTTGAAATCCCTTGTTAACCAGCACAGCCTAGATGAGAACAAATAGAAGGGAATGAATATCAGCTTTTGACTTGAAGATGTGATGTGAGAAGGGTCAGATATGCATCTTATGTTTGTACAAAATATGAGCTTCTATTTCTGGTTCTAAGCTTTGGCTTTTCTCAATTTTGGCTATGTTCATGACCGGTTAAAGTTTAGAATACCTGCATATTCATCTGGTGTATTTTTATTTCTGAAATATCTTTCAAAACCTTGATTCGTCTTCTAAGTTTTAACCCATTTTTCTTGGCAGAAAAATTTTGTCTCAATTTGTGATTTAGAATATCCATTCATCTCTGTCATCTTGCTTTAAAGTTTTTTTCTTTATCCTGTGAAATCTCTGTGGATGTATTTTGTATCTCATCCAGATTTTCTTTATCTGCTCCTCTTCTGTAGTGTTTATGTCTCCAATACTTGAGAATTAAGGAAAGAGCAGAATATAAAAGTAAAGCAGTGTTCAACTAATTTGTTTAAACTTTGGAATGCATAGATACATATTTGTGTTCTTTCAGACAGTTTTCACTGTAGTAGCCTGACGTGCGTGACTAATAATTATTGACTGTTTTTCAGCCACTATCTCATCTGGGATGGAATAGCAATGAGCACTACAGATTTTCCTAGTAGGCTCAGGGAAGCCTGCTCACAATATGAATAAGTCATCAACAGTCCACTGCAGGTAGAGCCAAAATACTTTGTCAGGTGGATAGCTTCCTAGATGCAAACCAAATTATTTTATGTGTGGTTAGTTACACAGTATATTCCTTACATTTACTTATATTGCTATGCTGCATTTAGCTGACTAATGACTCAAGAATTTTATTTGCTAACTTCATCCAAAGCACCTGCTCAAGGATTGCAACAACATAAATAATTTCTATGGAATCAACAAAGAAAAAAAACCCAATGAAACCTCAAACGCATTTCAGCTACAAAAAAATTCAATACTTATTACAAAACCCAATGATTTCTTAATAAAATCACTGTAAAGATCTGTCCAGTCATTAGGGAGAGCAGGACATATTGATGTACAACTCTCAGTGACACTTCAGGACAGATTTGCTGAGGTGAAGGTAAGGTTCTGGGGCTGTAGCCAACCCATCAGCATGTCCTTGGGCAGCATGCTGAGATGTGACATGGCAGTAACCTTACAGCTGAACAGTTGTGCTGACCATATTGGTGCTGGATCCATCCTGATGTTATCAGTGGATAGATACCATGGGATGGTTTGCCCCAGTCATAATATGATAACGTTTAAGCATGTATTTAAGTCTTTGCCTTTTTGACAAGGCAAAACAATAGCTGTCACCCAATAGAATATGTTAAAAGATATATTAGTAAAAGTTATTATTTGTAATTATACAACTGCTTAAAAATATATGCCAAATGAAAAACTTTGTTATTCTCATTTTCAGTCATCTTCAGTCTTCTTCTGTGTGGTCATCTATATTTAATGTAAACAAATAATTTTATGTAGTAATTGTTAAAAATTGAAAGGAAAACTGTGCCCAGATGTTATAGCTTCCACAAGAACATTTACAATGGGTGTAGGAAAGAATGTGAAAAAATTACATAGACTTATTTAGAAATGTGAATAATTTTTCTTTAAGCTTTACTAGTTTAAAGAAAATATGTACTGTTATGGCACAACCTGCTGTACAAAAAAATGTGTGTCTTTATTCACACACAGGCAATACCACAAAAGTATCCCATGTTCAGAAGATGGAATTTTATAATAATTTATAATAATATAATGTCTTAACTAAAAACCATCTATGCAAAAATGATAAACTGAGCAAACCTAAACCATTAAAGTATCAAGTGGACACACAGAACAAAAGATGTAAATCCTCTGCATGATCCTCTACTCAATAAGCTTAATGCTGTCATAATACTCCATCTGTTTAGAGTGACAACCGTATTAGATTGACACAATTGGAAAAGGAAGTGAACCTTATGCAGCCCAGCTGGCATACATTAAAATAGCTGACTTGATCTTAGCTCTTTAATATAAATTAGATAAACTTTGTGATTCATGTTGGAGGAAAAATATTTTCTTTAAAAAATCTGCAGATGGTCTCATGTGGAAAAAAGCTGACTTAACCAGTGGACACTTTATATATAAATATAAAATAAGTTGTCAAATTTAATGAATGCCTTTAAAAGTGACACTCATCCCCTCTGACTATAGTCTGGACTCAACCACAAAATAACAGAGGGTGTCACACAAAATACCTTCTTTATTGACAGCTTCTGCAAGGAGAGAACACCCAGAGCCCAGTCAGCTGATAGAGAAAATGAGTTTTCTCAGTTTAATTTGAAAATCGTACACGTGATGTTTCCAATGTGTTTTCAGAATGACCACAGATTTAAAAGTTAGCTGACATTCATCTGAAATGACTTTTCCAGAGCATTCTCAAAGCCCCAACTTTGCTGATTGTTTCCTTAAATGATTGCCCTTATTCAGCACCGTTATAATCCTGTAAAAAGTAAGATCAGACTAGAAAATGTCCCAATCTTGAACTGTGTTTGAACAGATAATCTCAGTGAACACACGAGATTTTCTTTTAATCGGGATTATAAAATCAGGAATATAAAATCTGTCTTCATTTATTATTCCAAATACATTTCCACAATAGAAAATCAAGCAAGAGTCAAAAACTTCACTACTATTTACTGTTCTAGCAACATTTACCTTTTATTTTGGTAGAAGATATCACTGTATCTGTACTGAAGGGAATCCATAACTGAATGGTTATGTGTGCTATTATCAGCCTAAGTCAAAGAGATGCCTCTTGGAGATATTTGCATGGAGGCAATCATAAGACCCAGCTTAAATAATTTAAAAGCATTCCAGCTGATCTGCTCCTCAGGGTTCCACTCCACTCCTTTACATTTTCATTGCTGAGAATTAATCCCCGTTATTCGTTTAAATAGATAACGAATGCATTGATAATATATCACAAAATGACTAGCTTTTAGAAGACACATCTCTAAAAGAGTAAAATAACCTCCTCGGAAAAGAACAGCAGAATTCTGATAAACGTACACTGAATAGAAGTTTTCTAAAAAATTCAATTCGATTTGGACTACTAGGAGCAGAGACAAACCACATCTATTTACTTCTAGCAGTATACTTTATTATTCACTATTGATATTATAAGTCATCTATATAAAATCTAGAAGCACAGATTTAAATTTAGAAAATATTAGTTATAGCACAATGTGCTTTCAAGTATTTGAAAAAACTTCTTAGTATATGTAAGCAGCTGGAAAAAAGGTTTTCTTCATTTTACTTCTTTTTAACATTCCCAGTCTGTACTTACTTCTCCCTGTCCTGATGCATATATTTTAAACCATTTGATGGCATGTCTCTTTTCACTCAAAATAGTGCAGCCTTCTGAGAAGTATAACTGATAGGGCAGGATGCAGCTGCGTGAACTGTAATCAGTACAAAATGAATTGACCATATTACATTAAATCTTGGTTCATCAGCTTGCATCAGCCCTAAGGTTTTGTCACTGATGTATGATAAATAACTAAATCTCTTGGATTTTTTGACCCTTTGCATTCCAGAATTATGTCTAGCTAATATCATCACCTAGAAAATTTTCATGGTGCTTGCTTTAGAAAGCTCCTTTTAAATATACTTCTGTCTAAATAAAACTCCTCACTATGAAATATTAGAAATGCATTTTACTTTTTTACTTGAAATTCTTATGGCTTTATTCCATTTTTGTGCTTGAAATTATATATCCAATATGTTGTGTGGTTATGTTTTGGATTTTAATTTCCTACTGACTAAAGAACTAAACTAGTTGTCAGCCAATTTTCTGACTACTGAAAAGTTAAAAGTTCAAAAGTTAAGACTACTAAACTTAGGAATATTTTTATTTAATTGAAACAAATTTTCAGGACTGAATTCCATATTACATATTACATAATTACATATTAAAATATTTAAAATCCCTGTGTGATTTTAAATGCCATGGATAAAATCGACCTAATTTTTTTAGTCTTTCATATACACACATTAAACACACACAAAATTATTGTGTGACCAGTACCATACTTCGTTTTTCTGTTTTAATGAGAATAGAATCTCTTTTAAGTCTTTATTTTGGAATCATATGAATACTGTAAGAACTCTTAAATAGATACTCCACAGTGTTTTCCACTGATTTAGCACGTACTGCGTGTACTGCTAAATCCACTGATTTAGCACATGCTAAGATTACACAGGCTGAAGCATGAACATACAGAGTGTCTCTAACCTGGTTTCAAGACAGCCCATGGCAACTAAGCATACTCCAAACATCAAGTTGCTGCTGCATGGCCTACTTATGGGAACAAGACTTACATGTATCTGTATTTTCACAGCAATCTACCTTTTGCTCCCATTTAAGTTTCATAAATAATATTATGCTTCCGGGAGTTTCCTTTGAATTTGAAACAAAAAAATGAATAGTAATACACCACTGCCACAATTTAATATTTGCTTAGATATTTAAAATTTCTACTCTATCTAAATTTTATGTCCTGTGATTAAAAAAATGCAACTGCACAAACATGTATGAATTATGAAGCACAGAAACACAGAGTGGGTAAAATTCGAAGAGACCACTGGAGGTCATCTAGTCCAACTGATCCAAGTTATATCGGTCATCTAGTCCAACTGATCCATCTAGTCCCCTGATCAAGCTGTCTCTCCAGAAAACAAAATATTAATCCTTTTTCATTAGTGGAAATTGAATAGACAGAAGAAGTAAAGGAGGGGGGAAGAATTTTCAGTATTAATCTACTCTGATTTATAAGTTTAAGTATAAATTGGTCATCCACATCCCTCAGAAAGTGTGCAAGAACTCCAGTTGTCTTGCCTTCCATAAACTGAGGCATTATAGAAACAATAAATATAATTGACAACTATCTACCTACTCAAAGAAATCTACTATTGGACATGAACATATGTTATGACCAACAAAACTGAAAACAGTTGTAGAGACTAAAGAATTAGTTGTGTATCTTGATTCTTAGTTGATTGGGAGACAGGAGACAGGTTCCCATTCCCTCTTAGCATACATGGGCATTGCTCAAGTAGCTTCCTGGGGAAGAAGGAGACACCAAATAAATCCATGCACAAATATGTCAAAGTAATTAGACAGGTTGCACGCCTGTGTGGAATAGAGTTGTTTCAGGGTAATAAAAGTTAGGTAAGGGTAGATTAATTAAGCCTGAGTTTCGGTGGAGTGCTTAGAAACAAAGCAAATGACTGCAATCATTGAGTGGAAACAGAAAATGTTTTCAGAATGTGAGCTCACCAAAAGGAAAATTTCCCTGGCAACCTAAGCAATGGACCTGTGACACTCATCATACAGGTTCTTTTTCACATGCTACATTGTATTTTTTGAATTAATAAAGTAGGAAAACTGGGTCATGGAGTGGAACATTTGCACTGAAAGAAATTGTCATGTAAGTAGCAGGAGATTATTTGCTGTAGTCTGAGGTCAGCGTGCATCTTGCTGAAACAGCTCAAAGTGTTTTATAGCTGCTTTTGTACCTGGCATATTTCTATTTTATAATTGTATCAATGTACTACATTGATATAATTATTCTTGAACAGCTTTTTTACCTCTAAGCATCATACACCTGTCCAAGGTTTCCACTTACAGGGAATCTTAATTATTCTATAAAATTAACAAAGATCTAAGTTATCTTATCCAGGGAAAGTTCAATAGCACTTGCAAAGCAGATCCTGGCAGCATCAATTTGAAAAATTCAAGTAGTGCAAAATCAGCTTCCATCTGTTAGGATAGATAAAGCAGCAGTTAACACATTGAAAAGATTAAGTGGGTATATTGGCCAACATTCAGTAATTACAAGTCAAAAAAAAAAAAAAAAAAAAAAAAAGAACGAAAAAAGCACCACAAAGTGAACATGGCCTCCTTAGCTGAGGAATATTTTTCCAGGTCAGGCAATGTTGAAATGGAAGATATTAACTAAAGACTCATCTATCTATAAGTTTTCTGGTATCTATTTTGCCAAAAGATATTTTTCATCTTACTGATATAAAATGCATAGTCTTAATTTTTAATAAACCCTAAATAGAAAGTAAACTGATTACAAATGTTGAATGGCTATGATGATTAAAAGCTAGCATTCTGAACTACACTTTTGTGTATAGGGAATATGAATCTGAAGCTTCCACATTGTTTCTAACATAGAACTCTTGGAAGCTAAATTTTGGCGGTAACTCTCCATCACCGTTACAAGGTAAAATAGGTCAGACCTGCATGAGGCAAACCTACCAAAAAAACAAAACAAAAAAAAAAACAAAAAACCCACCAAAACAAAACAAAACAAAACAAAACAAAACAAAACAAAACAAAAAAGTCAAGTCCCTAGTTGTGGAAGATATTACTTCCCCCAAACTGGGCCCCTGGAATTTGGTGCCTTGAAAACAAAGAAACCCCTTAGAGTATGCCCCCCCCCTCCTCCTTATCAAAACTTCTGTTATCTCTTAGGATTCCTATTGGTTTTTAAAGTTGTTAAGTGATTGATTTTTTCTTACTTAGAATTTTAAGGTAATTGGTTAGTTTGTAATTTGTAGTTCTTATTGGTTAGGATTTCAATCCTCTAGAAAGCTATAAAAACTCTTTGTTGTATCGTATAATCAGACTCTGCATGCGGAACCTCTTCGAAGAAATAAAGCTACCTTGGGAACATCTGCAGCAGGTCTCATCTCTGCCGCCGAGTAGCTGCCCTCGGGGCTGGAACAAGTCCAGTCTTCAGGCAGCTACACCTAGTCTTTAGCTAGAAGATGGTTCAAAAGTTCTTGTGACATCAGAAAACTTATCTAAGATGTCAAAAATACTAAAAAATGGAGAGGAAAAAATGTAGACTAGGATCTCATAAACAGGACGGTGTCTTCTAGTTGATGAAGGACACTACAGCTCTGTTGTAACAAGGCATTTTTGCATTCTACTACTCCTTAATGATATTTAGCATGCATGTGGCAAGTAAAGGGAGTCTCCGAATATTTATACTGCTCAGGGTTATTGCCTGACTCTGTCACTGATAGGAGCTATAAACATAGAGCGCATTTATTAGTGTTATGCCGTGCCAACGATACATGTATTTATATGGTGGCATTACAACATTTTGTACCCTATCTCTTCAAGAAGAATCTGAATAGAAGTTTTTGAGATCCTAATAGAAGTGAGATACATACATGAAAGAAGTTTGGGAGAGGACAAATGGTCAATTATTTGAACTACTACTATTTAAACTAGTGTTTAAAAGGTTGGACAATGAAAACGTCATCCTTGCTTAGATAGGGACTCAAATAAGAACTTGATGACACTTTAGGCCAAAGACTTTATACAGATGTCACAATATAAGTCATAGGCTTTATAAAATGCTAATTAAAAAGTGGTAGTAGTATTGAATACCTTGGAGAATCTTTCTCTTGCTAGTTTTATTCATTACAACCTGAAGCTGTTGTTTTCTTAGCATTCTTAGTTCAGAAACTGGGAGCCCTTGTGAGGAGCTTTTTGCTTCTGGGCAATGTTTAGTTAGAATAGAGGAATGGTTTCCTTGAAAGCTTGAAACCCAATGGTAAGACTAAAATGCAATGATTTTAAAGGGAATACAGGAAAACCATGACAACCATCAGACGAGCACTATTCAGAGTTGTTTGATCATTGTCAAATTTGTCAATAGTATAATGAAGAAGAGCTAGAAAGGAGAACTTCAGTGTGGGAGTCCAGAGTATTGCTCTGGCTTCCCTGGGGGGTTTAAGACCCCCCTGGCGGGGTCCCCAAAGACCCTCAAATGAGACCCAAGTGTCTCAGGAGCTGGATTTAGCTCCTTGGAACAATTTACCAACATTGAGAGAAGAAATTCAAGCCACAAAAATAAATGGAGTGTAAATTAGACTGTTAGAATGTAGAATTAGCAGATTTCTAGAATGTTTATATGAAGGGCCATGTGGTCAAGATGGAGAATTTTGGGTGTGGTGGGCTTCTTCCTTCTTCTCCTTCATGTCATTCATGTTGGGGTTGCATCCTGGGAGCCACAGATTGGATGGGGAAAGAACTGGACATTGTAATGAGATTGCATGGCATT
>JAOTQP010000001.1:56872581-56892644 GCA_026413545.1 Cichladusa arquata
GAAAAATTCCTTAGATAAGAAATAATAAACAACCATGGAAAACCTCAGAGAACAGCCTCCTGCATTTTTCCTTGGTGATGGGGCTGGGAGAAACATGGACTCTAAACCACCTACATGTCCTGTCTGTGGGGATCTCAGGATCGGGAGACCCTGCAGACGGTGTCATTCAGGAATGAAGATTAAGTTTTGTATATCTAAAGAAGAGAAAACATGCAATCATGGGAAAGAAATGTCAAAGTATCCACTTGAAAGCCAGACTGAAAATGCCATGTAAAAATTATTAAAAATGAACTCTAGAATTTAAAATATTTTATATAAAAATATAAGATAAGGAGAAGGACGTGAGGCCTTAGTTTTATGTACAAAAGACTAAGAGAGGAAAAAGTCTGAATTACAGTTCTGGGTGCAAAGGGAAAGATTGCAGCTGTTGAGGCTAAAGGAAAGTATTCTGTCATGACAAACATTTATTGGGAATCTAAAAAAACCAAACTTGACCCTGAACATATATGCAAAAAGTTATGAATAAGACCCTAAATCAACAGGATCTCTAAAATGTAGCTTTAGTTTTGACATGAAGATCTCAATGGATATCCAAGAAGGAGGCAAATATCTTTCAGTGGCTGATCTATGTCAATGCAGCACATCCTTTTCTATTCAATCCACCTTATCTCTTTGCCCATATAAGTTAGAACTCTCCTGGATCCTACAACTTTGCAGCTGGGACGGCTATTTCTTAATTAATTTCTCAGACCCTTATATAGCACTAGAGCTACTGAAGTTCATAGCACAGCACTGCAGATCCTTTCGGCCAACTTCAGTCTGGCAGCTGGGATTAGTGAGTATATAGCAGAAACTGCAATGGCAAATGATGCTTTTCTCAGCTACAGAACAGGACTGGCAAAAAGACTGCTAGAAAAGTCCTTCCTTCTTTCCCTCATAAATACACAATAGGAGTGCTCATGTCTCTATGCTTGTGACAAAGGAAACGAGAACAGAACTTTTGTTTTTAAACCACACCTATTAGTTGTGACTATTTTAAAATACAGTAAAAAGTATAAGTTAAGCATTATTATTAGCTGAAAACGAATTTAAAATTTAGAATCTTAATTTATTTTGAGTTTGTAAATTGGAAGAGAGCTTGAGGGAATCTTTGGAGAAGAAGGCTTTTAAAGATTAAAATACTTCATCTCAAAAGCACTGGAGCATAAGATACATTGTACAGCTGGGTTTTTTTTTTTCTTTGTGAGAGTTCATTGAAATATACTATAAGTTGATGATTTTTAACTTCTCTTCTGTGAATGAAAACATTGCTGCAAGAAAGATTAGTGCGGTCAAGTGTTGCTAGGATGAGAAGAGGTTCACCACCACGTTCTTCTGCACTCCAGGACAGCAGCTAAGGAACTTCTCTGATGCTCTGAGGAAGCAGAAGAATTACAGAGGGAAAAGGGTGAGTCACAGAGAAAATGAAAGTGCAGGGAATTGAGAGAAAATGTATGCAGACAGAAAATTAGAGACAGGAGGAAAAAGGTCTGAGGGAGCAGAAGATCAGCCAAGGCTGCAGATGTGAGATTCAATTTAGTTTGAGAACAAAACTGTGTCAGTAGGAAAATGAGAGGACAGATTTACACTGGAAGATGTCAGTCAGGTCACAGGATTTGCTTCACACAGATAATGTATTCTTGCTTACATATGCAAAATATCTGTTGCTCTGGGTCAAAGTATTTTGCTGGGAGCAGATTATTTTGTAGAAATACAGTAACATTTTGAACATGAGTTTTTGAATTGCCACCAATTTTGGACATTTTTACTTGACTATGCAGCCTCCCTGTAAGCTGTACTGCAGATAGACAGGTCTATTGGACATTTTATCAATCTACCCTAGTGGTTATGGGAAGACAGGAATATTTTAAAATCCTTAGTTTGAAAAACATTGAAGTAGAAATTTAATGCTAATAGCAGTTATAGAGTTTTTAGTGAAGAATCCAAGTCTCCCTAATTAATCAGTTCCAAAAAACAATACTAAAATAGTTCCAAAGTTAAACAGAAATCTACATGAAAACTGATTACACAAAATATCAAGTAAAATATTAACAGAAATATTAACAGAAATATTTCTGCTGGACATGATAGAAATTTCTTGAGTGGTGAAATTCTCCATGAAGAAAGTGTCTTCAAATAAATATTTATTTTTATAAAAAAATTGGGGTACATAACAAATTTTATTGAAATAATTTGAAAAAGAAAATTCATTTTGACTGAAAATAGAAATTTTAATTTATTTTTCCAATTAATATTTTTACTTGAATGTAGTTCTCATAGCATTTCTTATTGATGAAAGTTGCAATAATAATAGTTGCAATAGTAATAGTAATAGTAATGATAATGATAATGATAATAATGATGATAATAATAATAATAGCAATAGCCATTTACTGTGAGGGATGGGAAGTTTATCTTTTCCTCTTTGTCTTGGTTTCTTAACATACAAAGCATGTGTGGTCACAGCACGTGGTTATGTCTCTTTTCCAAGCTCAGTCACAGCAGCACAGCAGCCTGTTGGTGAGTTTCAACTGTGTTTCACAAACACCTTGAATGGCCCCAAAGTTGTACAAAAGTAGGGTGCAGTGACTGTGACTAAAACATTCACAACTTTGCCTCTCGGGATTTTCTTAGTTTCTCATGCAGTTTCTGCAATCTCTGCCAAAATCACTGTAGGATGATGTTTACAGTGAAATGAAAAGGGAACAGTACGTGCTCTGAGAAGTCCTTTCCTTCCCGCATTCAGGATTTCCATGAACATTAAATTAATTTATTATCTTTCACTAATTAAACTTTTTAACACTAATTAAATTATCTTTCCTCTGCATCTTCCCATCTCGAAGCAAAATGCTTTTCATATCTCCTCAACTACATGTCCACACTCTGCCACTTCGTTCATCTTCGGAGGAAGCAAAGCAGATCGCCTTGCAGGTTCCTGATTCCCTCCATACACTGTGGTTAGGCATTTCCTGTCATTCATTTCTCCTGCATATCCTAAAGTCATTTTTTCCTCTATGTTAACCTCCCTGTGTTTTTGGATATTTCATTTCTGTCATTGTTCATATGATGAGACAAGATACTCATCTCCTCCTTCTGTCTCCGATCTCTGCAGTTCTCTAACTGGAGTATTTCAGGTGTAGCCAGAGCACAGAGAAGCCTCCAAGCCCACTTAAGAGTTGTGCAGAAGGAGGGTATTTCACACGGATGCAGCCCTGCAGCACTGATTCCATTTCCTGACTCCTCCACAATCCTGATATGACATGCGAGTGGGTCACCTGTGATATGCCTATTCCAGAGGATGGGATGTCTGAAGAAAGAGTCTATTTTAAAGGGCTTTCTATTCATAAGAAACCAAATAAAGCAAGAAATTTGCAACACTTTATCATGGCTTTGTTTCTTCCATATCATCAGATTACCTTTTCCATAGGATGTGCTGATGTTCCTACTATGAGGTATGATGAAAATCTTCCTTTTCAATATGAACTTAAATACCAAGACAAGAAAAGATACAGGAGCAAAGTGGCTGAAATTAAGCAAGACCTGATGCCCCACTACCTCTGGTATCCAGTCACAAAATGTCTTGAGATCATTAAAGAAGAAAAATGGCCGAGCATCTCATCAGGGACCAGAATTCTTCAGTTTTCTTTCTCATGGAGTTGTCTCTTATTTTCTTCTTTTCTTATGAGTATTTCTCATAAGGCAAAAGACCCCATAATTACATTGTAATGAAGCACTTTTAAAATTACAAAAATCTGAAAAATTGGAAACAAGAAAATAGGAATTATTATAGTCTAAATGAATCATTGGTAATTATCTTTGATACTAAACAACATTTTAAATTGTGAGGCAACCTAAATAAAGTGAATAATATGTGCAAAATTCAACTATTTAATTTGATTAAACAGTAATGAAAGGCATAGATGCATTAGTGTATTTTAATATGTTCTTTAAGTTGAAAGCTATTTTTGTCTTTATACCACATCACTGCTCTCAAACAGAATTGATTTCAATCATTAATTGTATGCATACAAAAAGGTACAGAAAAAAGTATACGATAATGCATTTTGAATTATTTTAGTACTTCAGTCCTTTATTTCCACCACCATCCTCATCCTTATTCACTGACATTTTAATAAAGCTGAGGCAATGCATTTTAAAATTGATCTATGTGATAATTGCTCCCTCATTTTAATGTCTGTTGTGCTAGTTTTAGGATAAGCTGAGGTTTGCAGAGGATGATGAGGTATACCAAGTTGCTCATTGATATTTGTAATTTGCAGTTAGTCTCAGAAAGTTGAAGAACATGGGAATCAAATCCACAACAGCCATATGGCCCATAAAGCTATATCGAATGACACTATAAGAGTATCAAGTAATTAATGTCTCAAAATGGACGTAGTTTAAATGCTTAAAGAGCCTCATTTTAAAATATCTTTAGCTGTTTAACTCAAAGAATATGAAGATCCTGACACCTATCGACACACAGCATTTGCATCGTCTCACAGTCATACATCACTTCCATGAATACTCCAGAGATGTGAGAAGTTGCTGAAACTGTCTGATAGAGCAGTCTGAAGGAAATGCAAAATAAGTGACACTACATTCTCTATTCTTGCTGGCTTTTTCATCAAGAAAACGTTTTCTGTCTTGTTCAGCATGGTAGCTCACAGTTTTCTCCATTGCCTGTTATACTTAGGAAGGACTGGCCTTCCTGACCTCTGGAGAAAACACTTATACACCCAACTGAAGAGAAAACAAACCTTTTAACTGTCTCCTCTTCCAGCTTAAAAGTCAGTGAGTTAGAGGGAACAGAAGCTAGTGTGATTGATTCTTTTCTCAAGACTTTTTCCTTTGTAAGTTTGTCTTTCCCTTAATGCCTAAGACAGGGTAGGAAGAATTTTTTTCTGTAAAATAACTTTAAGCTCAACTACTATGCTATCAAGACAACTGTTTATAAACTGACTGGTACCAGGAAGATGCTTTTCAGCAAGTCATCCATGAATTTAGAGAGGACAGTTGGAAGGGCACTTTGGCCTCTCAGAAGTCATAATGGTTGCAAAATATTCTCCACTTAACGTGACACCTTTTTCACTTAAGCTGGGATAATCAACCATGTTCCATGTCAAAATAGGACAAAACAAATTGTTTGTTGAGATACCTGACTATAATGGAGAGGCTTCTTGGTGTTTCTCTAGGTCACTTACTGTAGAATCATAGAATATCCTGAGTTGAAAGGGACCACAAGGATCCTCAATTCCATCTCTCAGATCTGCACAGTTCAATTCAAGAATCACGCCATGTGTTTGAGAACGTTGTCTGAACAAAGAAACAGAAGCAAACCTCTTGGTGCAACCAAAAGTGTTGTTGCAACAACATTAAGAGGTTGTGAACAGGCAGTAGAAAACTGCATGTCTGTGCTCTGTAATGTAAAAGCTTTTTGTGCAGCTGGAGTTCATTGAGGAGGATGAGAATCAGCAAAAGTGGCAAAGAATCAGCATATGCATACACACGGCACTGCCACTTCCCTCATCTCATGGTAGTTGTGAAATATTTCCAAAAGGAGATGATTGTAACAGGCTACCTGCCAGACTGCAGTTTCTTGTCCAAACTAAGGTGAGAGAGCCCTGATGTCCTGCTGTGTATGTTGCACAGTTGCTTTGATTTAAAGCTATTCTGGATTTATGATCAGAAAAGATGGTGCATATACTGTGCATTAATATGGATGAAAAGTTTGCTCTATTATGGCAATCTTTCATCTACACAGAATTCTAAATAGCTTATCAGCACAATCACAACATAAGCATCAATGCATGGTTAAAAAGGTTTTATAAAAGAATATGTGGGTTTTTCCAACATGTACTCCTGACCACCAAAAGACAACATTCACACACTGCATCCAAATATGGGTAGCTGTGCAGCTCTACTGAAAATTAACATGGGTATAACCCATGAGTTAAATCACAGGATTTATCTGGAAGTTTACAGATTTGGTAATTGACTTCCTTAATTTCTGAGCGTTGTATACACTCATTGAAAATTTCCTCCTTGTTTTATTTAAGCTTCTGTATGTATAATATTTGTCATATTTCAGTGTTTTCTTCTTTACAATTGCTATAGATGAACTTTTAAAATCATTCACATCAAAAACCCCAAGAAATATTCAATGTTGGGAAAAGCAATCTTGTGCTAACATTTTCGGGTATTTTGTCTTGTTTTCAAGGTGTTGTAAACAGCAATAAAGTAAAAATACAAAACAAGCCTGAAAATGAGAAATACATTGGCAGAGACTTTTAAAATAATAAGTACTCAGTGGGATGTAGGGCTAGACTACTGCCTAATAGTTGTTAATCTGAATAAATAATATGTTTTTAATCATCAAGTGGCATTTAATTAACCTGCAATAACTGGCTTATTAATTCTCAATTAAATCATTATTTGAAACACTTAATTTAAATGTGAATGATTATATTTTCTGATACCTCCTATAAGGTATCTCACTATTTGCAATTAATTGTAGTTAAAGTTTGGCATTTGTTCTTCCTCCATGAATATCAAGGACAGGTTTAAAAAGCTTCATGCTGTTTGTTAATCTAAGTAAACCAGAAGACCAAAAAATAGGGAATTCAGAAAACAAAATGACCCAATTACCATACACTCCAGTAGTGTAATATGATTTATTTACACTTAATCTCACACTTAACAAATGTTCAGGGCTAGATCCTCAGCTAGAGGAAACCAATAATATTGACTTTAATTAAGTTACTTACTAAGATATTATACATTTTGGTTTGTATTTTGGGGTGTTGTTTTGTCTTATTGGGGTTTTTTCTTTGATTTTGGTTGAATATAGGAAATCTGATGAGTTTTGTCCAAGACCCTGAAGCAAAAATTATTCCCTGTTCCAGGAAGCTTATGGTCAGGAATACAGAAAAGAGGGGATAATATTCTGGTCCTGTGATGGGATTTTCATCCTTGTGTAAAAAGAACTTTTACTAATAATTTGGAAAAAAAAAAAATCAATGACCTGTAACTGGGAGTAGAGGAAACTGGGCAAAGGAAAATATGGCACTAATGAGAAAGATTTTGAAGGGTTAGTCAAAAAGACAGACTTTTACCTATGAAGGTTCATCTTGCATATCCTCAGTGCAGGAGGACACTTGAGTGAAGATTCAGAACCTCTTGTTACAAAACATTTCCTTTGTGGAACCTACACCCCTCCTTTGATTAAGGAAGATACTTGTGGAGATTAATTTTCTTGGGGTAAGATCTTTGGCTATTTGAGGAAAGCTAAAGAAAACTATTTGCAAAGATAAATGCTGGAGTGGTCCAAAATAGAGTTAAACTAGACTCCAAGACAATGTACAGCTTTCTTCCATAAACTGCTTAAAGCCCAGCCAACATAAATAAATATCAATTTTCAAACACTGTGCAAAATCTACATTCTGAAAAGGTAAGAGTATTGTGTAACTTTTAGCAGAGATTCCACTAAAAGAAGTGTATTAAATAGTGTGATAATGAACTTGCATAATAGAACCTATTTCTTGCATTCACAGGACATGAACTCATCACAGGAATTTATGTTCTATATAAGATGAAGCAAATATTTGCACCCAAACTGCAATTCTTTTTGTTCATATTGTATCCATGTGTTATCAAGCCTTTGCTTTTACATTTATTTTTATTTTCTCAGTTTTTTGATCTTGTCTTTTTCTCTCTTTAATTTTTCTCTCCTAGTAAATTACGTTTTTGCATTTTCAAACCAAGATGTTTTTCAATTTTTTTCTCTGGCAGTATAGGATTTTGCTCCTACAACAACCAGTAACACGCCAGAAAATCTCCTAGCTCTTAACTGAAATGACTGCTTTTTTGTTACACAAAGGGGGAAAAAGTTAGAAAAATACTAAAGATTTTTAACGGACATGGTAGAACAAACATGATTCAGAAGTTTCCTTCAAAGCCCTTTATTGATACAGGAATGAAATGACATTAATTTTGAAAAAGGGAACAAAAATCTAGTGAAAACTATGCCCTTCTTCCAGCTCTCCAAATTGTTTCTCTTCCTTCCAGATTCTTCCCCTCCCAGAAGGTGGTGCAGAACTGCAGTATTCAGATTCACTTCAGGACACCACCCTTCCTTTTTAAAAACAGAAGGAAGTAGAGGGGTAAAGGGTAAACAGAGATGTCCCTGAGTGTCAGAAGAGGCAACTTTAGGTCTTCTATTTATTCTATTCTTCTAAGTATTTCCATTTTTATTTTTTTCTGTATTGTTGCTGCAGCCAATACCTATAAAACCAGAGTGTTTTCTTGTTTCTTGCCACTGGAAGCTTTACCAAGAGCTTTTTGCTTTCAGGCACCAGATGCAGTCACTGAATACTAAGCTTCCAATCAGAACTACTCAGTTGTCTGAGGTGATGAGGTTAGAGGAGATAAAAAACCTCACCAGTAGAAGCCTGTCTTCTAATTTCCATCAAGGGATACTTTGAAACAAGTTCAGGTATTTTACTACCAGCATATCTCTGCACTAATGTAGCATTTCACAGAGTTTCTGCAATAACTGTCGTTGGGTCTTCTCATAAGAGCCCTATAATAGTCATAAATATTCCTCAGGAGAGCCAGATAGACTCTGAAAGGCATATAATAGCTATCATAAATGAATAATAAAATGTAGAAAGGACAAGCCACCATGAAAATGGCAAATGAATATGATGACGTGTGTGTTGTACATGAGTTAATTGTCTGAGTTTTATATTTACAGAAAATCCCAGTTGTTTTCTGCTGTGCCAGCAATATTTATGGAAGAGGAAACATCCTCTGGAAGGTTAAGAGTTTTTGTTGAAAGTATAAAGTAATTACAGAGTGGAAAGCTGCCACCACTGTTCTGTGTGTACTTCTTATGCATTTTCTTAAATTGTTTGCTTCAATGACAAAATCTGGAAGTTACAGTCCAAGCATCATCTTTGTCCTGCCAGATGGTGCAGATAATTCTTACTTCAGCATAAAAAACAAATCAGGGATTTCAAAAATAAGTTAACACATGTGGATAGCATAATACTGCACTTCAAAGCCTTCCTTTGAGCCTTTTTGAGCCTCCCTTTGCCAGTGCTTTGACAGAGTAAGAATTTTTGTCAGACGCCAGGTTTCCTTAATGACAATCAAAAATTTGATTATGTTGGTTCAAAAGTTGTCCATTACTTCCTGCATAAGTTCATCAACTTCAGTCCAACAATGTATAGCACACTACACAACTTAGGAAGTGATTCTACTCTGTAAGTAGTCCCAATTAAAATCAAACTCATTGCATTTGCAATGAAGTCTTTGGTTTTAATTATGCTGTCATAACCAGGCTTCTTAAGGGGATAATATAGCTTCATAATCTTGAAAAGACAGCCAAAACAGATGGCTATATACAGAAAATGTATACAGAAAAGTAGAAAAGGAAGAAAATTCAGATTACATCAGTATACAGAACTGAGTAGTAAAAGTCTTGAAATCTGAGACCTGAAAGAAGTTAATCTCTTTCTCTATGCAAGGACTAATATAGGAGCTTCTATTTCAAAGCAGCTGTGTACGTCAGCATAAACATTGCACATTGAACATTGCAAAGTAGAAATACACTATGATTGTGTGCATAGAGAATAAGGGGAAGTTTGCCTAATAGTGGCTCAGTATTCTCCAAAAATGCTTTGCATCCCCAATTCAGTCCTTTTCAATTTTTGCACAAATTAAAACATAACCTTAAGGCAACTCAATCAGCTCCCAAATACTGATATATTCCTTTTTCCTCAGCTTTTCATAGTAATCTTAATATGTTTTAGTAAATCGAGAAGATACTGTAATCGTTTGCAGTATAGGATGGTTATAGAGAGCAAGCACAACTGTATATTGAGGACTGTTCCTTATATGGCTCACTTAGATTGTGTTATGGGCATGAGGCTCTCTGAATAGACAATGCCAAAAAAAGGACTGAATGATACAGCCTGGCTCAAAATTTCCTACATGTTTGTACCTGAAGGGCAAGGTCTTGAACTTAGAAAACCTTCTCTTTTGAATGTGGGGTTATTTTTTTCCTGTTCCTATTTATGAATATTACTTTCTCTTGAGTATTGTTCATCTTAAAAAATAGGAGTAATTGAAGTCAAATCTGTGTTTAATTATGTGTGTAATTTACTGATATTTAGATATGTTTAACCTCATGCTGTGTCTCTGGCTTGTTTTATGAAATTGAAGGCACAGTTGTACAGAGGTGATTTTTGTTGGATGTGAATTATTTTTTTAATGGTACATTAAGCCCTGGCCCTACATTGATTGCAAGTTACATGAATCTGTTTTGTACACTGAAAATTATGGTTGGTAGCCATTTTGTTTTGTGAGTCATAGATTTTGGTTTTCCTCTTCAGAATTAAATTTTCCTTTGTTTGACTGACACAGAAGGTAGCAAATGAACAAAAAAAAATGAGACAGATATGGTTTACAGGAATATGTGAGCTGATGAATGTTCCTGATCCTTACTAAAAGGCCTGAAGCTGTGTCAGGGGAGGTTTGAGTTGGATATCAGGAAAAGGTGGTAATATCAGGGAAGTGGTCACAGCACCAGCCTGACAGAGTTCAAGAGTTTGGACAATGCTCTCAGGCACATGGTGTGACTCTTGGGGTGTTCTGTGCAGGTTCCAGGAGCTGGACTCTGTGATCTTTGTTGGTCCTTTCCATGTCAGTATATTCTATGATTCTATGATTCTATGATGCTATGATTTATAGAGAATAACTTAACTTTTTACAGGACTGAACATTCAGATGGACAGGAATGAATCTCTGTAGCAATTCAAAACACACTACTGTGAGAAAAGTGAGTTGAATTTGCATTTAGTTGTCTTTTCATACTGTGAACTAAGGGCCTAGCTCCTTATATAATCTCCTCTAACACTAAAAAAGCTGTACTTTTCTTGTTCAACTTCTAATTAAGTTCACTGGAATACAGGCTACTAAAATGCTATAATTTGATCTGTAAAAAGTAAAGTTTTAAGTTAGATGCCTGCAAGGATACCTGATTTTCAAGAAAAACAAGAGCTTTTCTATATCTGGATTGCAAAGGGAGAAATAAAAGATACAGGAGAAAGCCATGAGGTTCCATATAAGGCAGTATCTGTCAGCTCTTCTGACTACGTTGTTTAGAACCATGTGAAACCTCCAGTTGTAGGGTGAAGATTAGCAAAGAGAATCTGATGCTGTTTGCTTGCTCTGCATTTTTTGTATGCTGCTGAAATCAAGGGCTGCATAATTAGACCAATCTAACACAGGTATCAAATCTGTAATATTGAGTGTCCAAATTATCTACCTTGATTCAATGGGAGAAAATCTATAGGGAGAAAATATAATTATTAGCATGTTTGAAAAATACTAGACAATAGTATTTGAAACTTTTAGTCAATACCTTATAACATCATATCAGAAAGTTTTATTCCGGTATCTAGAATCAACATTTCAAAAGTCAAAACCCCAAGCTTAAGTACTTAAATTCATATTTACCTTTTAGGCTCACTGTGCATCAAAGAACCCATATTTAGATAATTTAGAATCTAGACAAGACTATCATAAAACCAAAACATACTTATTACTCTAACAGTCTTTCTCTGCTTTTATAATTATTGCTATCCATCTGCAGACATGCTCCTCTATTTTGGGCATTATGGTTAAATAATAAAAAACTACATTATTGCTTATGTTCAAAATGATAAGTAGATAGAATCTGTTCTTTTTTTTAACTTTTCAGAAATGCCTGTGTAATTCGGAGAGGACAGTTTGTGAAGAAACAGACGCTTGGAGATCACAAAGGCACAATCCATATGTCTGGATTGTATTATGATGTAGAGCACAAACGTACCCCTCCTACTAAATAAATTAATGTGTGTCATTTCTGTTAGGGAAGGACAAAGTATGTCCAATTTTTATTAAATATTTTAAATATACTGAGAAATTTTATCTTGAAATAAAATAAGGATATTTACATATAGTTTTTTAATAAGCAATAAAATAATTTAAAAAGAGCTTGTGTGTATTTGTCTGCATATTGTCCTTTTCTTATTTATCTTGAGAAAACTCTACATATGTGAAGCAGATAAATTAGTGGTGTCCATATTTGAAAAAATCCAGACAGATATAATTTCAAGAGAGATACCTTGGAGGAATGAGCTCAAAGAAAAATAACTTCTTTTGCAACTGGCATGTAATGTTAGTCTGTGCACTAAAGAACCACATATTTTATTTCTCTTTTTTTTTTTTTTTTCCTTCTGATTCAGGATCTATCTGTTTAATTTAGGACAGCTACAATTTATGCAAATATATCAGTGAGTAAAAATTACTTCACTTCCTCATATTTTGACATTGATATCAGTCTATGTAGTGTTTAGTCCTTTTTGCTCCTTAATTGGCTATTGTCAAAGGTTTTAAAATTAATGATAGAACATCCTTCGCATTCCAAATGCGAAGAATCAGTCTTTGGTAGGAAATCTTGAAATCTACTTTGGATTGTTTCAGAAACATTCACAGTTTAGTTATCTAAGATCTGTCAGGTAAAAAGTAAATTCTTTTTTAGGCGGAGTTTTGGGATGCTCCACCTAAAAGAAAAAAAACTCTCTTGTTTGTTCTGTGTAACAATCTTGAAATGCTGCATCTAAATCCAAAATATGATGGCTCTTGCTTTTTCTGGAAAAGCAATTCTTGTTCATTCTGTTAAAGAGACAGGGACTCTAAAAAGAGGTTTTGTAGTGAAAAATTTCACACTGATTATGTAGTATTAAGTTACATACTTTTCTTATTTGAAAGGCAAGAAAAACTGAAGCAACACTAATTTTGTCTTCAAATTTAAGACCTCATAAGCAGAAAAACAGTTTTCTCTCTCTCTCTTTTTTTTTTTTTTTTTTGTTTTTTTTTTTTTTTTTTTGTGGGGGCGACACAGTTTTCCTTGGCTTTTATTCACTCTGTTGATTTCCTGTTTTGGACTGTTTTATAGTTATGCCTTAGACTGAAGATTATCTGTATTTCTCACTTCTTCCAAAACAGGCAAATTTTGTGTGCAATGGCAGTCAACAGAGTCCTTTTTTTTTCCTCAAGTGGTATTTTGCAAGACATTCTAGAAGCATATGCATTATTCACATCCTAGATATGTAGATATTTGTCAGACCAGGGAAGGGGAATGTATTTCCAAGGGCTAATTTTTGTCTTTAAAGGCTAATTTCCCTAGAGCCCCCTAGAGTCAGTGGAGGAAGCTAGTATGATAGTACCCTCTAGAGAGTGGTTCAGAGCAGGAGAATAATTAATCTCAGGGGAGAGGTTGTGCTGGTGTTAGCTGGGACAGAGTTAATTTTCCAACAGTAGCTGGAACGGGGCTGTTTTGGATTTGTGCTGAAAACAGTTTATAATGCAGAAATGTTTTCTTTGTTGTGGAGCAGTGCTTACACAGTGACAAGGCCTCTCACCCCATCCCTCCAGCGAGGCTGGTCGTGCATGAGCTTTCTCACTTTAACCCTTCCTGTTCTCTCCCATGTCCTATCAGGGGTGGGCGAGTAAGTTGTGCTTAGTTTCCAGCTGGGGTTAAACCACAACAGAGATTAACCACACTAGACTACAGGCAGGCTTGATGAATGATCCCCACTCTGCTCATACATCCAGATTATGACAAATGCACTGAAGTCACCTCTCCTTTCTGTCATTTATTATCCCAATGAAGACTTTCATCTGCAAAAACTTGCTAGTAAGTATTTTTACATCATTATCATAGACACAGGAATGGATATTTGGTCCAAAGGGGAATTCCCTACTACTGTGCTGATACCTATGCTCTGGCTGCACACTGGCTGGCTAACATATTTATGCCATTTTCTCTCCAGATCACTTTTAGAGGGTAATTCACACCCATGTTCTTCAAGGCTGGTCTAGAGCAAACTAGTTGCATCCACAACCAGCAGAACTTGACATGGACTTGGCTTTCATTCCTACATGGTAATCCTTTGAACAAAAGACATATTTCCTGTTTTTGTGGGCTTAAGGGCTTTTTCCTGTTGAAAATATAACTGGTGGTGTGAAGGCTTTGCTGCAGCCTGTCAGAGCTGAATTCTTATAGCCTGAAGTGTGTCATGTCCTGGCATCATGGCATATTCAAGGATTTGTGGATCAAGCATACATACAGCAAGTGCTGTGTAGAGCACATGCCAACAAGCCTAGGCTCTCTTAACCCTTCAGCCTCTTGGAAGCTGTCAAACAAGCTATTCCCAGAACCATTTCCAGGTTTTATTTTAGAAGGAGCTATTTTTTCCTCTACAAAAGGAAGTTTAAATAGCATCTCTGCAGTAAAATCAAAAGACCAGATATGGCTAGTACATAATTCTGACTATTGTCTGATCTCAATCTTTTTAGATTAGCAAAAGATATTAAAATTAGACTAATGTCTCATGCAAAATTTATTTAGCATTGAAACATTGATCAAGATTCTGTTTTATCAAACTAAATAGGAAGAAAATTGGGTCTTATAATCCTGAATGGAAAGGAACTTTCCATGTAGCAATTTCTCCCTTTAATATTGACTCTTCCAAAGAAAAAAGAAAAATCCTGATCATTTTAGAGGAACATGTTGTTTTTCTATGAGTGTAAGCAAATTTCATTTACACAAATATCAACCCCTCTTTTCTTTAAATCCCTCTGGCAAATGAAACCATCACTTATGTGGAAAAATATCTTACAAAAGAATCCTAGCCAATTTTCAAGTGAGACACATGCACTCTGCAGAAGACAGTTTTTCTGTGACAGAGATACAGATAGTGGATCTCTTCTGTTTTATCTAGAGTTAAATTAAAACTACAATATTGTTATTTAAATAAGCTCCGTGTTTCATTTTGTTGTCACAATGAACAACCATATGCACCAAAAAGCAGAGAGATTTTTAGCCTTTGGACACAGAGATATGTGAAGAAAATCTAAAAGCATGTAATGTCCAAGAAAAGTCTTAAAAGACATATAGTTTGCATCAAGACCACACTGAGAGTAACAAAATGTAGTTTAATGAGAAATTTTTTATTTGTACTCTGAAATTAAGTCAGCTGGATGAAAGAAAACTTTGCTCCTGTAAAGATCTAATGTGATGAAGTTATTGTTCCAGCTGCTTCTACCTGAAATAAAGGTAGAAAGATTATTAACAAAGCCTTACATCAAATCATATAATTTTAGCTATTCTATAGACATGGAGGTGTGTCACCACAGCAATTCTCTCTTCCTTAACAAGAAAGAATGTTATTAAAATGTATGCACTTACAACTTTTGTAGACAGCAGCGATTGTCTCCTACACATTTCAATGACATCAGGAGCATGAATCTGAAAAAAGCACCAAGGATTTCATTAGCAAGTGTATAGGCATTACAAGAGCCAAACAAATTTTCTTAATCCAAAAATAATACAAGATGTGTATCAATGAACAAGCACAGGTAATTAAAGGTAAGAAAAAAAATAAACATTTATAGGACATAATTTTTGTAAGTTCCACGGAGAAAAGTTGTTTCTTTCTTCTTAGCAAAAAAAGCTCAAAGGATCTCACAGTCTGAAAAATGTAATGTCCTGTCACAGTAATTACTTATTAAGTTCAAGATACACTTCAATCTGCAAGAGATAATGAGGCTTTTTCCCGTCTTCCAGTACTACTTTCTTAGCATGGGTAAAAAAAGGAAAAAACATTCATAATCTTTTTAGAAATGAACAAAAAAACACCGAGATTTTTAAAACACTGTTTTCCCAGACAAGTTTGGAGTCTAAACAGTATGCAACAACACTCTCTTAGACAGGATTTTTCATGCAGGAGAGCAAAGCCTTATTTGTGTGGAACTCAGAAAGCACGATGCAAAACTTTCATAGCTCTGTGGCAAAACACAAGTGATTTTTAACTGACACTTCCATCATTTTAAAGAAAGACACACCCACAAAAGTATATGTGTTTGTTATGTGATATAAAACCTTTATGAAAAAGCATCTGAGTATCTTGTTATGACTGCAGGAATTAACACAATTTTAGGTCTGTGATTCATGCTAGCACAAAGGGGAAAAATGTTTTAAAATCTATTTCCATATGTTCTTTCATAACTGATCTTTAATTTTACTTGGAACATAAATCTGGCTTCTTAATTTGCAGCTAAAATGATTATGAAAACCTTTTTCATAAGTGATGAGAAACTCCTTTTCTCTTGCCCAGAAAAATATCTGGCCACCTTAATTGCAGCTCATCTCTCTCATTTGTATCTTTTTAAATGTATGCAGAATGTTCCACTTTGGTCTTAGAAGTCAAAAAGCTGGGGGTTTTTTCTCTCTTTTAACACTGACTTGATCAGTGATCTTAATCTAATCCCTTAGAATTTAGAGCAGCAAAACACAAACCCACATTTTTTATTTGAATAGGACTTAATATTTAGCAATCACTTGAGTCTTTTGCATTCGGTTGGTCTGTGCTTCCCATCTGTGTAAAGAAAAAGAGAATGTTTATACCTTCTTTTCTTCCCTCACAGATGTTGCAAGATTTAATCAGTTTGAAGAAAGATGGGGTTTTAATTGCATTGCAGGGAATTGAATGCTTATGATACATGAGAAAAGATACAGTCTGACCAGCAGCAAGACTCATAGAGAAAAGATTGGGTTGAGGAATTTAAAGTACATCTTTCAAAGACTAGTGAACATAAAAGAAAAGGCAATGTTGCTTCCAGGCTCCTTTTTTTTTTTTTTTTTTTTTTTTTTTTTTTTTTTGTTTTTTTTTTTCGTGAAAAGTTTCCTTATTTTGTTCAGTATTTGTTTTGAAACTTATTTAAGAAAAGGGAAGTAGTTAAATATCAGTATTCCCTGAAGATATCCCCCCGCTGATTTTTTTCCTCAATAAACTCCAGAGTTAAGGAATGCCATTAGTATTAGTATTCACAAACAAGTGGGATGTAAAGATGAGATACGCATAAAATAGGGTTTCTTTTGTCAAAGAAAGTTCCCAGGGCTACTGGCATTCAGAGAAATAATCTTTCTTTTCTTTCTGATGAATTATAAAAAGTAAAAATATTAATAATTAAATGCAACCCTCCCAACTCCAAACCATAAAATCCAACAAACCAGCCATGAACAAAGGAAAGAATCTGTAAGAGTCATTTGGGACTGATTTGGAAATGCTTCCTGATATTTTTAAATGCTAAATCTTTTGTGCATATGTATACATAACACTGATGCCTTGGGGAACTCAGCTGTTGGGATAAGTTTTAATAATCTATTTTTAATACTCAGGGAAGCATTTTGCAGTCTTCCTGCTTCCATCTTGCAGAAACATGTATGCCAATAGGGGTCACGGGTGTCCTTGCAGATGTGACATTCTAGATACAACCTTTCAGAAGAACAATAGAATTAAATATCTGGAGCAGATGACAGGAAATATTAAATTTCTTCTCTACAATGTAATTAAAATCCCATATTTCTTCACAAGGAAAAACACCATTGTTTAAGACCTATATGTTGATCTTGTTCACCATTCATAAAATAAAAGTGAACTCCTGAGACAGGTTATCTGGGAGCTTTTATTGGAAGTATTAATGAAAGACATGTTTTTAAAAAATAAAGATCTGGGATAATGGGTGGCTGTAAGTAAAGACTGTATAGATGATGCAGTCCACAGATAAAAACAATACAAAAGGTCAGAAACTGTAATATATGCAGGCTCACAGTGGTTTTAACAGTTTGTTCTTAAGGGAACTATGAAAGAATTATGATGTTATCAGATTTTACATCTGAAAATTGCATTGTTTTTTCAGTAGCAACCCTCAGTACTAAGAAGGAGAACTTGTGAAACCTGCATGTGCTCTTACTGAGTGATTACAGGTCTGTTAAATTCTCTCTTGCTTCCTAAGCTAAATAGAGACTAGACCCAAAATAAAGAATTATTTTTGCATTATGAATGTTTAGGTCAGCGTACTAGAGGATTTCACAAAGATAAATCTTATTTCATGGTGCTTGGATTATCATGGCACTATGACTCTGTTTATGTAGTTCATGAAAAATTGTGGTGTCTATTCCTAAAAGTAAATAAAGAGGTTTATTTCTAAATCTTCAGTTTGTTCAAGGTACCAATGTCTTTTTCGCAATGAAAATAAATTAATTTAATCGGTACAATACTTTTTTCCTCCGAGGTGGCATACAGAAAGATCTGCTTTTTCAAATGTGTTTCTTAAATGAAAAACAGTAGTAAAAATAATCTTAAATCACACTCTTAATCTCTTTTCAGGAGGGATTTGACCTTGTCAGCATTTGTTCAAGAAACACAATGGTGTTGTTTCTTAACACTTTTAGGTTGAAATTCAGAAATTAAGGCCTGCAGGAGACTTATATTTAATAGTATATTTGGTATATCCTCATGGGCATTGTCTTACCTGATCCAGCTCAACTTGTGGATTTGTCACCGTCTTAAGCAAATGACTGCACAGCGAATATGGAACAGATTTGAGCACTGGGTGCAGGCACCTTTGAGATTGGAGATTTAGAGTGCATGTCTCAGGGATCCACACCTTAAAATGAGTCCAGCATTTTTATTTTCTACCTTCCAGATGCCCTACTCCAGCAGCGCACCAATAGGACTGTTCTCTAGCTCCCAACGTCCCACCCTGCCGGGCCATGGGCTCCTGGTCCTGGCCCAGTCTTGGCCTGTGCCAGTCCCCATGGCAGAGCCTACTGTCTGGTGCTGCTCCAGTGCCCCCAGCTGCCCTGCTCGTGCCTGGATGGTTGGATCCAGTTTCGATCCTACAGCACCCTGGCTGTCATCCTGCTTTCCAGTCTCAAAACCTTCCACAGATTTTGCTTTCAAAACTAAGTTTCATTAGTTGCCACATCAACTTTGAGCACTCACAGAATCCTCTAATGCAAGTTCTTACTCAAATGTCTGTTTCAGACCTGGCTTCAACTAGTTTGTGGTTTTTTACCCCTTTGTTCTTATACTGGTGGGGAGATGAGCCCTTCGACTTTTTTATCTTTTCCATAAGACCCAAGATTATATATATATGCTTGTTACACCTCCCTCCCCTATATTTTGCAAATTAAGGAGGTTTGCTCCACCCCATATATTTGATCATTTTAGTTTCTTTCTGAAATTTTCAGTTGCCTAAAGTTCTCCTGAGATTGAAACAAAAAAATACAGAATTCTCATCTGCTGGTAGAGACCTATAACTCAAGGCTTTAAATAGTATTTTAGATATGATGTGTTTTCCCCCTGTGTATGAGCTCTAATTATCCATGCTGCCAGGACAGTTTGCTGTGGGACGGTTTTCAGACTCTGATCCCAATTGCTGAGCTCCATGTCTAAACAGGGGTCATCATTTGGCTCTGTGGTGAGAGCTTAGCAGTGTTAAGAGTTTTATACTCAAGTCTGGGCTCTTGGGCTTTCCAGGTCTTTTGGCATGGAGATGTTGAACTGGATGATTGTGGCAATTTCACATGGCTAACAGCAGCAGTCGACCTGACAAGAATGTTAATTCCAGTGTAGCAGCTGCTGGAGATCAATGGCATGTGACCATAGAAAGCCACACTGGCAGATTGGCTTTAGCCAAAGATTCTAAGATATCCTGACTCCTGAGCCAACTCATTCCCCAGCCTTTTCATCCTCCCAAGAATTTAATATTTGCTTAGCAGGTGCAGGTCCAAGCTCATTTATTTCACTTGAGGGGGACAGCCAGAAGAAGGGGAAAATTACTTTTGTTCTTCTTCAGCATTTCTGTTCATGTAAAATTTTTAAAAATTGTTTTCTGCGTGATTTGGCTCAAAAACAAATATAGAAATACCATTATGTAGGTTTTATTACACAAAATAGAGCATCTGAATTTTGGCCAGCTGGTGTTCCAATCATTCCCATCTTCCCTGAAACAGGTATGTAGCAGGCTCTGAGAACAAAAATTGAAGATTGTCTGGTGTCCAGGGTGAATCAATTATTATGGAATGTTAAAATGTAAATCAAACACCAAACAAACCTGACCCC
>JAOTQP010000001.1:56892664-56919137 GCA_026413545.1 Cichladusa arquata
CAAAAAACCACAAAACAAAACAAAACAAAACAAAACAAAACAAAAAGCAAAACAGTACAAAAAGAAAAGCAAATCAAAACAAAATAAAACAAAACACAAAAAAATCTCTAAAAAGCTTTCAAACTAGACTTTGAGATTGATTCTTTATGTATTATTTTCATTAAAAATAGACATAAAATATCTTTGATTGAAAAGCTGTATCCAGAACAATAGCAAGAAAGCAATACAGTTGCTTCACACAGCCATCTGGTCTTCCCAGGGCTTCAGAAGTTAGACCCTGTTAACCCTGATCTAGGTTTATTTCTTTTTTTATTTAACTTTCTGTTGTTGGTGGAAAGTGCTTACACATGCGGTATCAAGCCATTTTGTACAAATCTGTACTAATACTCTTAAAACCACACAGCACTCAGAATCCAGGATTAAGGCTTTAAACCAGATGAAATATATATTGGGATTCCAAACAAGTTTTCTTTCTTTTTATAATGCAAATGTGTTAATGCTCTGACCTCAAAACTGAGAGACCAAAGCCTAGATGACTAGCAAGAGTCTGGTGAGGCACTGTTCATCCTGTACAGGCCCTCCAAAAAGCAGGAGTGCCCCTGTTTAAATAACAACAAAGTGAGATATCAAGGACTTATATCACATTAACATTATTTTGCTACCCTTCTAATCAAATCTTGAGATAAGAGTATTGCAATATAGGACAGCTTACTGTCTGATAAAACAATTTGTAATTTCACAAAGTCCAGTATTTTTTAAATGTCATTTCTTGAATGAAAAATATTTTAATAATTGAATAAACAATACTGAAAAATGCTGAGACACTTTTCTGGCCTGCAAGAAATTAATAATAAATAATAAATAATAATAAAAAGTTCAACATTAGCTTCTATTTTTGTGATTTTTAAGCATATATATATTTTCTTTGTGAATGTATAAATTCTAGTATTTATTTCACTAATGTAACCATCCAAATTAAAAAAAAATCACTATATACTCAAACCCAGCACTGCAATGCTACATACAGTTCTATGCTTAGCCAAATAAAATCCAGCATCTTATATATTAGAGATTCCAGATGCTTCGAAAGTGGCCTTTATTTAAAGAGCAATGTTGATTTTGTTAATCTTTTTTCATGTTTTTTGTTGTTTTCAAAACCCTTGAAAAAAAGGAAAAAACCATGCTATCTATATCTCTAAGTGAAATAAATATCCCACATTTGTTTATGGACAGGAAAGAATAAAGGCAACACAGAAGTTGTGAAAGGTGCTCTAATTTGTTGACTCTTTGCTTCCTACTTGCAGCAGAAGTAGCTGCAAGTGTTTTATATGCATTACAGTAGTATGCCATAGAACAAAAATGCAGTCTCATTTTCCCTTTTGAAGGTTTCTCAAATATTTGATCATCAAGTCATGTCAAACCTGTAGAATTGGCATATTTGGTCTATGGTGCAGTGTCTCCTCACTGGGGTTGTTATATTCCACCAGAGGGCTGGTGACAAGGAGAGTTCTGAGTAAGTCTAAGCTCCAATCTTTATCTGTGGCCTGCAGGAGATGAAAGAGTGAGCTCTCGCAGAGTTTGCAGGTATCACCAAATTGTGACATGCTCAGGGGTAGTGCTGCTACAGAGGGGCACTAGGCACAGGCTGCAGCAATGGACCAACCTTATGAAAATCAACAAGGACAATTGCAAACTCTTGCCCCTAGAAGGAAGAACTGATGGCACATCAGGGACTGACCAGCTGGGGAGTAGCTTTTGTGAAAAGGACATGGGGACCTCAGTGGGCCATGTGCTCAGTGTGGGCTAGCAGTTTTCTTGGAAAATGGCCAGTAGCTCAAGAGCAGTGATTATTCCCCTTTATGTATTACCTGTTAGACCATATGTAGAATACTAAGGCCAGCTTGTTGCTGCAATCTCCCCTTCCCCCAGACAAGGATGAATTCAACTTCTTCAGCAAGAAGGTAGAGCCAGGTTTTTCATGGTGGTGCAGTGTGGGAGGACAAAAGACAGTGGACATAAATTGAGTAGAAGACATAAGTTGAATATGACATACTGGTTCTATGGAGAAAAGTTTTTACTATGAAGAAAATAAAGGGGTGGAACAGTTTCCCAAAGAGACTACAGTTTTTAAGCTTGGACTTCTTCAAGATGCAGCTGGATAAAGGCTTGAGTAACCTGGTCTGACCTCATAGCTAAAGTAGGTTTGATGTTGAACTAGAAACTGACTGAAGTACCATCTAGCCCACACTGTTCTGTGATTCTGTGATGCTACTATTTTCTATATATATTTTTTAAGTTCCTTACTAGTCAGACTAATTGCCTGCTTTTTCCAGTATCCTGATTCTGACAAGAATCATGGTGGCTGCCTACACAGAAGTGGAAGAACTACGCAATTGTAGTAGTAGGGCAGTTCCAAGAAAGAGTTCATGATCAGACTTTGTGCCAGGACTCTCTTTTTGTTAATACTCCTCCCACCTGATTTGGCCTCCCACCCTAAAACTTTTCTCTATCTTTTGCAGTATCAAATGCTCAAAGAAGACCTCAAGTTCAGGGCAGAGCAGTGAATGAGGGCCCAGTTAATTATACTTTCCCTATGTATCCTCCACAAATCATTTACAGAAAAGAGGTACTTTTCTCAGTAGTACTGAGACACTCAGTCTGATCTTTTATGTGCATTTATAAGAGATCATTTGCATTTGTAGGAATCTATCAGATTGCATATTTGTAAAAATTTTAGATTCTCAATATCACCAAAGCAGTCAAAACTTAATCAAGACAATGTCTGAAAATCACGTGCACATTCATCACTTAGGTGGGAAAGAAATTATTTTCTTAAGGCAAAAATTAGATTCAAAGTTTAATGTTGACTAAGTAAAGTGCAAATCCCAAAACTGTAGGTTAATAGTGATAAAATTGATAGCCAGGCTTTGCCCTTTAGCCAGATGAACATCTATGAAGACACAGCCAATTTTTCTTTCTTGCAATCTTGCCAGGAAAGGGAAAAAAAATACGTTACCAGAATTTAACATGCTATATGATTTTGTGAATAACCTTTCAAGCTGTCAGTCTTGGTGCCAAAACTACTGTGCTACAGCATTAAGCAACAGGAGCATGGACTCATTTCAAGCCCAGGTGCTGAGCAATTTTAAATGCATGAGCTCCTTGTTGTGAAACAATCACTCCCTCTGAGGCTGTGTCCTCATCACTCCATGAACTGTGCTCATGGTGAATGTGCATTTACTTGTCTTGTAGCTGGTGTTCACATGCAAATTCCCAAGAAAACAGAACTATCTCCTCCTTTCTTTACTGGATGCTGGCCTTGTAAGAAATAGAGCATCATAAAAGCAGCTGAACTGGAGGGTTGAGCACTTAGGGAAAGATTAATAAAAGAAAGTTAGCAGATATCCTCTGATCCATGCACAGCCCATATACTTGTATCAGATAATGGCAGAAAAAAACCTCCACATTCAAAAAGAAACTAAGAACACTGGCAGCCATAGAAGGCTTAGGAACTTACAGTAATTTATAACCCATGAAAATATGGTTTTCCAACACCTAAATGTTTCAATTATTGTTGGATTTTTAATAGATCTTAGAAGTCAATTTCAGAATGAATTAAGGATGAGTAAGCAGTATACCAATTGCTTCTATAGCAAAACTCAGATTAATTTTCAATTCTTAAAGCTACATTCATCCATCATGTAGGCCATCTCATCCAGATTCAGTTGTCTAAAAGTTACTTTTCTAAGTTCAAGCTGGTTCTCTTTATACCACTGAGGCAAAATAGACAGCTCAAAATGAGATAAATCACCTTACAGGGATATTATTTCTTTCTTTTGACTATAAAGTGGGAACTAAAACAATGAGCTGAAAATTACACTGAAAAATTTACAGCTGAAAATTACTTAATCTGTGCTTTCTGACGTATGTATTTGGCAATTTGTTGACTTGGACAGTTTTTCCACACAACTGCTTTGATGTTTCTGTAAACCATAGGGTTAAAGAGTGCAGTACAGATTGGACCAGAAAAAAAATACGGGTCTGCAGGAACAAGGAATGCTTTCAGGTAATATTGCCAGCAAATAAGGATTTTTTTCTAACTTTTAGATATACATATTAGATGAGATAAAAGCATTCACAGCATCTCACTTAAATTAAGTTGAAAATGTTGCACTTATTTACTTCAGAATTGAGATTTTATTACCTATTCAAAACATCTGTTTTCTATTGTTATGTGAAAATTACCACATAGTGGATTGTGAGAATGCTTTAACAAGTTCTGACAGCAGCCAGAGATGGATGCTCATCAGTGAGTTGTGCTTTCATTGGGCAGCACAGGGTAGCTACAGTTAGTCCATCCTCAAGTTCAGTGTCATGCTGAGTGGGGACTCCTTCAAGAGGTTTTTTGAAACCTATATCCTGTTGTATTTGGTCTGGCTGAGATGAGCTCATTTTCCCACAGCAGCCCTCACAGTGCTGTGCTCTGCACTGGTAGCCAGAAGGGTGTTGATCACACACCAATATTTTGGCTCCTGCTGAGAGAGAAGCACTGGCACAGCCTCAGTGGTGTCTCACCAACATTCCCTCAGCATTAGGCTGGGGGAGGGCAAGATCCTGGGATGGGACATGTCTAAGACATCTGTATTAACCAAAGAGATATCCCATACCATAAGATGTCTACTCAGATTTAGAAGCTAAAATGAAGGGATGGAGTTCTTTATTTACAGTGTTTGCCTTCTGGAGCAATCACTACATGTACTGCATCCCAGCTTCTCTGGAAGTGATCAGACATTGCTTGCTGATGGGAAGTAGAGGGAAAAAAAATAATCTTTTTTTCCCTTTGTGTGCGCACAAACTTTCACTTTTGCTTTAGTAAACTGCCTTATCTCAACCTACGAGTTGTTTTCCATCTTATTTTCTCTCCCCTGTCCAGCTGAGGAGGCAAGTGATATAGAGCGGCTTGGTGGGCAAACAACAACTTTGAGTCCATTCTATTACTGTTAGCTAATTATCTGAGTGTTTTCTCTGGATAACTATTGGGAATAAATGGCAACATTTTGGCAGGGGGAGACTTGCAGAGGTGGCTTTTGTGAGATCCACTGCAGGACAAAACTGAGCCCCTCTGTCAAAATTGTGGCACTGCTGGAAAAATATGAGAAGAGAGGAAGAAATGTGAGCCCTGTAGACAGCAAGGTGAGAGAAAGGAGGAGGAGGAGCAGACATTTTCCCATATGGAGGATCATGGAGGACCATGATGGAGCAGATACAGAGCTGCAGCCCATGATGGACTCACACCAGAGCAATGAGACACTGCCTAAATGGAGAGCCCAGTCTGGAGCAGAGGAAAGGTGTGAGGAGGGAGGAGCAGCATAGAGGAACTCTAGCAGCCTGACCCCAGCCACCATTCCCCTTCCCACTGTGTTGTTCATGGAGCTTCCGGTGGAGGAGGCTTAGAGGAAAGATAATTTGGGAGTGAAGTTCAGCTTTGGAATGGGAGAGAAAGAAGCATCGTTTAAATGTTTGCATTTGTTTTCTCACCACACAACTCTACTTTTAACTGGCAATGAATTAAATCAATTTTCCCCAAGCAGAGTCTGTTCTGCCCACGACAGTAATTGGTGAATGATGTCCCTTTTCTGTCCTGACCCATAAGCTCTGTCATTCCTGTTATCTCCCCCTGTCCTGTGAGGAAGAGGACCAAGTGAGTGGATGGGTGGTGTTTCTGGCCGAGCCTAACCCACCACAATAACTTAGAGAAGATGAAGGTAACATTTAAAAAGCTTCACCCAAATTTCCAGATACTGACATATATTACTAGTCTTACTACTGAGCAATAGACAAGACTCACTAAGACAGTTTAAAATATAGCTTGTCCAAAAATTACCTGTACAGGAAATTTACAAATTGCCATTATAAAAGAATTAATTATTCATCTGGCTGCTAGACAAACAGAGCTGGTGAAAATAGGTTAGGTGAGGTACATTAGAACTCTCAGAGGATATTTTGCATAGAATTTACTTTCTTTATCCAACTACTTTTTCCATTTGTAGTGATAAACATCCATAGTTCCTGATCCTAGGAGAAGCAAGATTTGTTTTTTACATTGTCTATAAGAAATTCTGAAATCTTTTTCTGAATATGAAGAAATCCTCTAAGTGTTTCTCAGTAATTTTAGGAAAGGAATATATTAGACACTTTAACTAACACCTAGTATTGTACTAACTCAAATCCATTTTCTGGTTCTCAGTAAATCCTCAGTCAGCCTCTTTCTAAGGCTGTCTCTATTGCTCTTCAGAAATCTCATCAAAGGACTTTTCTCTCTCTTTTGACTAGGAAAAGGTATTTAAGATGTTTAAGTCTCTAAATGCTTTAAAAAAACCTTGGTCACTGGTGTATTCTTGGAAATAGAGATATCAGCACACAGAATAAAAGCAAATTTGTACTTTACTGAGACTTCTATATGGAAGTCCAGAGGGGAATCACAAGTTCCATTAAGGATGTTCTCAGAATGCATTACTTTCAAGAGGCACTCTAAAGCTACAGTCACTGATACTCTTCTATTTGTTGTTTGGTACAACTAGTGATTTCTCTAAGCTACTGTTTATAATATTAACAGTTTCTATAAACCCTTTTCTAAAGTTATGGTCACTCTAAAAATATATTTTTTCAAGTTTTGCTCATATTTTAGAATTTCTTCACTAAGAGAATAAAAAAATTATATGTATTAACTATTAACATGTCAGTATCAGCAAGCTACACCAGAAAACTGTGAAAGAGGACCCATGTGTGAGTTGTGCTCATGTAACATATGGTTACAGAGAACAATTTTATCTTCAATGCAGTACCTCAGTTCCTCAGAACTCTTATTTTACAGTAGAAGTCTTAGCTTTGAAGAAGAAACTACTGCTAAAAAAAAATTATTTGCTTTCGGTGTCAAAGGGTGGACTGGTCTAATTGGTGGGAAAATTAGATTAGATCAATTATAGGACCTATGTGATAGATCTATTACTAAAAGACACCTGTGAAAAAGATAATTTTTATTTTTTTTTTAAATGATTTCCAATCATTGTGTTCAGCACAGTGTACTGTGCTTCCATGGCACTGAAACAAACAAAATATTTATGACAAAATATACTGAGAAACTGCACCTACCTATCTTTACTGCATAGCTGGAAGAAATAATGATCAAACACAAATATTCGTGTCAGAAGACATAGAAGGAAAATTTGAAATGGATTGTGATGACAATGACTGTAGCTTGAAGCATCCTAAATACAAATGTAAACTATTAACCACAATAGAAAGGAAGACATAAAATGCAGGTTGTTACTGAGCGACTGCCAAAGGACTAAATAAAGAATTTCAGGCTTAATGCTCCTTCCATGCAGTATAGTGGAAATTATAAAATACCAAACAATATGACAAAAAGCATCTTTCACTACAAAAGCCAGGATCCAATATTCAAAACGGGAAAAGGGGGGAAGAATTACCCTGTCAATCCAGATTGAAAGAAAAGTGTGTTCTTAGTGGTTTAAAATGCTTCTCTATGTTTCATAATTAGAGCTGTAAAAGATCTAGGATCAAAGCACAAGTTTTTCAGCTTTAACATATCAAGATGGAGATGCAAAATTATGGTGCACCATTTTCCCCATATCTAAATATGGGCTACAACCCTTTTTCACCTTACAAGAGGTTTTGCAGCAGTTAAATCATTATGGGTTTAAATAATATCTATAATATCCAGATATTTCTACTTCTATTCTCAAGTTACTGTGTAAACATTGTTTTATACTCAAGTCAACCTTTCATTGAAAGTGCCATTGCACTATTTTAATTATCTGTGGGTTTAATAGTAATGTCTTCATTGTCCTGAAGATGTTCTTTGATAATGATACCACTTGCTGTGTTATTTGATTGACTAAATATTTACAGAGGCAATAAAATATTAAAAAAATAAGAATTATTAACTATAACAATGTTTTAAAACTAGTGGAAATGGCATCTATATGCAGATGCTAAATGAAGCATTCGGGCAAGAATTGGATCCAGCATTATGTGTATTGTTTCTAGGAAAGATCAAGGGCTATGCGATATGTCTTTAGTACAAATAAACATGGTTCCTGCGTCATAATATTTTAAACTTGGTACCTTGATAGACCCAAAACCCACAGACAATTGTAATGTTATCAATCAATACTTCTAGCACAGCTGAGTATCTTAAGTCATATAAATTTGGTCAGAATTAGTTACATGAAAGTGCCCCAGATTTCACTTACATCAATCAATTCGTACACTACAAATGGATGACATATTATCTTTACAGTGTCTGTTGATGATTTCCTAGAAAAAAAGTTGCATGGGTTTGGTGCTACTGCATCTAATAGTATTAAATATTGGTGGCCTCTTTATAAGAACTTGGATTTGAAAGATTCACACTTAAATTAATCCCATCTTTTCTTTTAGAGACAATTATAAAAAATATCAACACCAATAGCTCAGTTGAGTCAAGTAAAACATAAGTGGGAGGAAGAGGAAATAAGGAGGAGGCATTTGCATTTTTCTGTAACTATAATGTACCTATAACTGCATAATTTTTTCTTAAGCATGTAAAAAAATTATAAATTCTTAGCACTTTGGAAGCAGTAGAAAAAGTGTTTCTACATGAGGGTACTTCTGTATGTCTAACCATGCAAGTAACTGAAGGAGACATGTTCTAAGTTCTTTAGAACCTTTTGCTCTAAAATGATATTTAGATTTGTGTAAGAGGGTAATTTAATGTAAACATAAATAAACAGGACCATCAGGCAGTTCTTTCCCAGAAGCTAAGATTCCCAGATAATATTTTTTCAGAGATTTTTAGACAATAAAAGACACTGATGTGATGTGAACTTCCTCTGAATATTGGTCATCCATCTTCCTCTGTAAGCAAGAAAATAAATGAAAATTAGGGTCCTAATTTAATAACAGGAACATATATTGTAGCCCATTGACACATTTCTTCCTTAGAACTTGGTGAGATGATCAAACTGGTTCATCTCTCTCTTGGTCAGTTATTGCTTCAGAGTCCACTTTGAGCATAAGGAAATACCAAACTTGACACCAGATGAGATTCTGTTCCTTCATACCACATTTCCCTGTGTGATAAGTCCTGACAAAGAAATGGGAACTAATATCCAAGGCGCTTGTTTCCCAGACATCTATTACTTACCTCCAGAGGGATCTCAGAGAGCTCTGTTTCATAACCAATTATTCTGCTAATAACAACTTACACATATGGTGCAGGATATTTCAATCTAATTTTTCATGTTTAGAGACACGAACAGAAATCTCAAAAGAAAAAAAAAAACTTTCTTTCTTTTCTTTTCTTTTTTTTTTCTTTTTCTTTTTTTTTTATTTTTTTTTTTTTTTTTTTTTTTTTAAGTTTAAGGTCTCCAAGTATAAGTTTAATTCCATGTTGAAACAAAATTAAGATTTTTAGGCCATCTACCAAAGGGACCTATTTTCTGAGATACAGAGCAATATATCCAAGACAGACTTGCCACCAGCTCTGTGTTCAGATGTTGGCGAGAGAAACAAAGGGGAGAAGTTAAACCAGATAAGTATTTATGTCTTCTGTGTGTCTTTCACAGCCCATTCAAACAGTCAAAGATCAGAGTTCAATTCATCTCTTCCAGATTTTTTCTGGCATGCTACCCTAGCTCAGAACCTAAAATATAGATTCATAAAAATTGTATCTTTTACTTGATTTTGAAAGAAAGACCAGAAAGTACCCCTCCAAATAATTTTCATCTCTAAATAATGATTGCTCATGGCTCATTTCATCTTTTTTTTTTTTTTTTTTTTTTTTTTCATACAAAAAGCTATCTTAATGAAATCTTAGTTAGGCTAATGAATATTGCTGGGCTAAAGTACCAAAAATTCTGTCAAGTAAATAACAACTGTCTCTCCCAATAAGTATCCATGTGCAACTTTGAGGCAAATCCTAGAAGATTGGCCATACATATGTTATCAGCCTTCTTGAGCTTTTTCAGAGTCTATGTTTAGCTTTTCATTCGAGCTAGATTCCAGAGCTTATAGGAATCAGAGCATGATCTGAGTGAAAGCAAACTAAATATGATTTACTGACAAAACACTTGCTGAGGTAAGAAACCTCTTGTTGGAGGGTGTGTTAGCACATGTGTCATTGAGTAGTGTGTGTTCAGCTTTAGATCATTTGCTACAGAGGTCTTACTGCTACTCCTGACAGCCTTGAATTTTCAGATAGGAGATAAGGTTCATAATAAGGTTCTCATTTGAAGAGACTGAGATACAGCAGCTGCTCATTCTCAGCCTGCATGAGGAGGCTTAAAAATCTCGATATGAATAGCTGCCAGTTTCCTCAGCACAAAGAATAAACAACATACAAATAGTAGTGATGTGTAAACTTCTGCATTGTCTCCACATCACCTACTATGTGCAGATCAGTTTACTTCTGACTCAAGCAAGTTAGAAGTATAATAGACCTATGCAAAAGGATTAAAAAGAGACTGAAGTAATTTTCAGGCAGAACAGAACAAAAATATAGAAAGTTCTCTGGATCATTTGTGCTACTGTTAGTACTCTAATCTGTCAACATATCCAAAAAAAGCTTTTAACTAATTTAGAAGATGTAGCAGGTAAATATATCAGCATAGAGCTCAGCCTCAGCAAGAGAATCCTACTTCTCAATTATAGGAATTTCCCAATGATGCCTTTGCATTTCACTTTCCAGAGCTTAGCTGATAAACTGAATAATCTCTGTTTCACCTCAGTGTGCTATATACAGGATTTATGTAGACAGTCTTTTGCTGAGTCTTTTTGTTTGTTTCTTTGGTTGAATTTACTTAAGAGTTCTTTGCTTGAGGGGAAAGATTACTATGGATAAATAGAGGGAATTTTTTATTTAGTAGTTGTTTTTTATGTTCAGAATGTTAATCTCAACAGTGACTAATGTTTTACACACCTCTAACAAAAACATTGCTTATGCTATCAGCTGAGATTTCCAATGAAATTTTATCTTGTATATGCAAGACTTATATATAAATTAAAGTGTGTTATTAAAATGTAATCACATTGTTGCAAGCAATATACTATGTATAAGCTGTAATTATAAGTCATGATTTATAGCATGTAACTACCCTATTTATTTTATATTGAATATTTTTAGAATATTGTTACTTCCATTTATAATAATTTGACTGCAAAAGGTGTTCCCCCAACTGTATTTCTATTAGAATAGAATATTTAGTTTGACTTGCCAAAACTTTATTCTAGACTCTGAATTAGCCAAGGTCTGCTGTGCATTTATATGCTGGCTGCTGGATCTAAGATAATAACAATAATTGTCATTTTGTGTGAAGATAATCTTGCACAGAAGCTGGAATATTGACTTAAGTACACAACTATCACTACTCCCTGCTGGTCTGGTTATTGAGCCACAGGCCTTGTTTAGAATGCTGTCATTATGGAAAACACTTTAAAAAATATATAGTCAAAAGGCTTGTTTACATGATGGATTTTTTCTATGGGTATTGTTGCACCAATATATGGCATATTTACTTGCTTCATACACCCATACAGCTTTGGCTTGGTTTCTAACTGGATTGAACACTGAAACAGTGGAAATTCATGTTTCCCTAAAGACTTCACTAAGAGACTGAAGTTTTATTCAGGGACCTTCACATCCTTTTTTAATTGTGGGTCCTAGAGTTGCACACAGTATTTATGCTGAGGCTGCACCGATGCTGAGCACATCAAGAAAATCAACTCTTTTGACAATCTGATGATGCTGTGTCTGGTTTCCCCTCATGGCAGACAAGGCTGACTCATATTGAGTGTACTGTTGACCAGCACCTTCAGACCCTTTTCTGTAGGCTGCTTTCAAGCCACTCCTCTCCTTTGGAATTGTGCCCAGCAGTACTACGTCCTGGGTGCAGAATCTGGCACTTCATCCTGTTAAATTTAATCCCATTATTTTTAGGCCACTACTCCAATCTATCTAGAACCCTCTGCAAGATGCTGCTCTCTGGGAGGATCAAGAGCCGCTCCCATTTGGTATCATCAGCAAACCTTCCAGTGGTGCACCCAACTTCTGCATCCAGACTGTTGGTAAATACATTGAACAGGACAGGCCCTAGAATTTAACTCAGGGGAACACCACTGATGATCAGTCTCCATACAGATGTAGCCCCAGTTTCTACAACCCTTTGAGCTCTGCCCTTCAGCCAGTTCTTCACCCAGCATATCACGTACCTGCTCATCCCACAGCTGGACCACTTGTGTGGAAGAATGTTGTGAGGGACTTTTAAAAGCCTTACAAAAATCCAGTAAAACTACATCTGCTGCCTTCCCTTCAACCACTCGATCAGGGACCTTAACACAGAAGGAAATGAAGTTCATAAAAACTGTATCCTGTGGGAGGGACCCCAAGCTGGAGCAGGGAAGAGCATAAGGAGGAAGGAGCAGCAGAAACAAAGACATGGACTGACCACAAATCCCATTCCTCATTCTGCATTGCTTAGAGTGAGAAGGTAGAAGAGTCATGACTGAAGATGATCCTGGGAAAGAAGAGAGATATGGTGGGGGGGAAATGTTTTTAGACTCATTATTGTTTCTTATTATCCTCCTTTGATTAATTGGAAGCAAGTTAAATTAATTTTCCCGAGTTGCTCCTGTTTTTTGCTGTGACAGTAAATACTGATCTTCCTGTTCTTATCTAAATACATGAGCTCTTCATCATATTTTCTTCCTCTGTCATGTTGATGGAGAAAGAGTGATAGAATGATCTGATGACATCTGGATACTAGCCAAAGTCAAACCAGTACAACATTCAAAAAGAAAAAAAAAGAGAGAGAAAAGAGTTTTCTGATTATCTAGAATGTACTATAGTACATCTTTAGGGTGTAGTTAAACTTTCCTCACCCTCAAGAAAAGTTAATATATAAATCATAGCTGCATGGTTTCTTTAACTTCTTGTTGAGTGTCTTAGTACTCATGGAAGAAAGTGGTAGTTATTCAGTACTACATCCTATTTAGTATGAAATGTTCTTTCTGTTTTCCTAATCTAATCCCTTTTCATCTAGATAGCTGAAATTCTAAAAATACTATGTCTTTTCTCCATAAGTACTGAAATATATTTCCTGTGGCAGGTATTTGTTAGGAAGCTACACTAAATTTTTTAGTGAGTCATTCCTCATACTGATTTTAGGTCCCTAATTTATGGGTGTTCCTCCAAATTTTTTTTTTTTTTTTTTTTTTTTTTTTTTTTTGAGGTACTACTTTATTAATTTCATAGAGAGAATATTTAGACAAGAGTTTGAAATTACAGGCATAGCTTTCAGATAGGAAGATAAGGCAGTGGTGACTTTTCTTACAAAATATAGGGATGATATCGAGATCAAGATAAAGAAGCATAAGATCATTGAGTGACAGTAAAGTTTTTTCTTTGTGTTTTTGCACTTTGACATTAGGAAAAATGAAAGACAACATAAAACTCCTCAACTTTCTTGAAGGTTCTTGAAGCCTGTGAAAGTTAAGTTAGTTCAATCTTTAAGGGAAAATTTGAATACCACATCTGTCCCTTGTGTATGCTAATGATTTTGACACTTATAAATAAAATGAGCAGTGCAGTGCAGAATAATTGCTTATTTCCAAAAACTTCATAAAGATTTTTATTATGTATAGTTACCCTGTGAGCTTGGATGAGTGCTTTAAAGTCTCCCTCAGCAGGCATTGATACAGTAGACCATAGCAGCACTAAAAAAAAACCATTATAGCCTATTATGCCAATGAACTGTGCATGAAGAATTTCCTTGGTAGTATTTATTGGTGCAATACACCGTGACAACCGTAGAATGTACGAGAATGCATTTGATGGAGGAATCATAACCATTATATTAAGATCTCATGGAAATTAAATAGCACTGTCCCATGCACTTCAACCAAAATCATAATAGCTCTAAAGTGTCTCCTGTGATCACCATGGAGGAAATTGAGAATAATTGTTACTGTGGCAGACCTGATCTTTGAGTAAGAAGTTTTTCATTGTAGATTTTTTTTTCAGAAAATGCTAAAAAAATATATTTAAATGTGCAAAAGGTTTTTATTTAAAGCTCCATAAGCCATAAGACAGATTGTTTTCTCTCTCCATATTTTACTAATTACATTGCACCTAGAAGTCTTATAGAGGTCTAAAAAGACTTTGTGATCTTATTGACCATGTGTGCCATAATCCTCCCTAAATACAAAAGCTGTGTAAAAATAATCCAACAAAACTCAGGAACTACAGAGCTAAGGCTTCTTATTCCATCCCTAATACATTCTACATGTCTGGGGCTTGCATTTGATTTTCTTTGGTTCTGGGCAGACTGGCTAGCAAAATACCGAGCTGATTCTGGACAAAACGTTGTTCAGCCTCTCCTTGTTACCCTCTTCGTGAGAAGGTGGAGGATTGTGCAGTTTTCATGAAGGAGTTGCTAATTAGCAAAGTGTAAACTTAACATAACTTTCCAATAAAAATTCCTTCAATATAATGTTTTTGCAAGAACTAAGGCTCAGTGCTCTTTGTCTCCACAAATGCCTTCTATGGAGTTTTTAAAAAGGAATTAGGTTTCCCAAATCACTAGTCACTTCTGAAGCTTTGTGAAATCTGTACTACTGTAGGAAAAAGTGAAAAAGTACAAAAAGGTTATATGGTTCTTCCTCATAGCCAGAGGAAGAGCCATTAGAGATGTTATTCTTTATAACAGCTCTTAGAGAAGACTGCTGTAAAGGACAAATTTTGCAGTGAGATTGAAACCTCAGGCTGTTACATGAAGTTCCTCAAGTACACAGAAACAGCTCATAAAAAAAAACTTACCATACTGGAAGAAACAGCAGTGCTTTTGTCAAAGTGAACATTTCCTTTCAGAGAATGGGGGAAATCCCCAATAAATGCTAATTGATATTTGTATTCTACTCATATAATCCTTTATGTGAAATATTGAGGTAAAATTATTCTTCACTCTTTCTTTGCTTTTGATTTTTTAAAATTATTTTTTATTTTGTGCAGGTTTGTACTGTTTGGAGGTTTTTGTGTTTTTTTTGTTTTATTTTGGTTTTTTTTTTTTTTGCATAGACAGCTTGTCTTTTTTTGCTTGTTTGTTTTTCCTTCTCAATGAAAAGGATATTTCACAATGAAATCTAGCTTTTCTTATGCTCTAAATTCATTTACATATCTGAAAAATGAAAAATAATTTCATCACTTTGTTGGTTAAAATTTGCGAGCAGTCTGTGCATGACTAACCAAAGTCTGAGACATTGGATAATCAGGGTGAAAATACACTTTAAAAAATGACAATTCACTAACTTTTTAAAATTATTAATTATACATTAGATAATGGGAAAAGGCTATGAAGCAGCTAAGCATGTACAACATATTTTGCAAAATTCACTTCTGCATTCATGTTACTCAAGTTAATCTGGGAATAAATTTATTCCCCAAATTGAAACAACTTCCTTTGATACAGCAAAAGGTTTCTGGATGGAAACCACTGCTGAAAGCCTCTGTTTGTTAACTACAAGACAGTGCCTTGGGAATACAGTGATATGTTTTTTCAATCAGAAGTTGAGAGCTCCCTATAGCCAGGCTTGTAGAAGAACTTCAGCCTCTTTTTAACAGTGGAGTGTAGAAAGGATGCAGTGAAGGAACAGAAGCATTTTTGTAGTACGGTCCTTTAAAAATACATGCTCTTTCAGAAGTTGTCAAAAAACAATTGAAGCTACCTCAGTTATTTGATAAAAGAAATAACATGTTTTGCTACTAACAACTGTTTTGAGAACAAAAATTCTGAACCAAAATTAATCCAATCTTATAAAGTAGTTCTTTCTGAGCAAAATCAATCTATATATAATTCATGGTTTTATTCAAAATATCATTCAGCATTTGAAGGAGTTAAAGGCAATCCAAAAACTAAAATAAAAAGAAAGTTGTTCTTTCAGGGTTGGTCTCTCCTCTATATTCTTAAATGTAAACCCTAAATGGATTTTTAAAAAAATGACAATAATCCTATGTAGCACCTTTTGTAGAACATTAACTAAGATCAGAATATTATCCTAAAGATTGAAAAGGAAAGTAGAAATTACAGTTTAATCATCCCAGTTACAGATCTTCTACTTGCTTATTTCCACATCCTGCACTTATTGCCTAGCACACCACTGTTTCCTACACCACCATAATAAAAATAAATATAAAACATATGCAACTGGCAAATGGACTTGGTTTTGAAATACTTACAGCTTTCATGTTGTTCACCAAAGATGTAGGGGAGAAAACAGTTCTGTGCTGTTTGTGACTCCCTAAAGAGTCTTTGTAGAAAATTTAATGCAAATGTTATTCTATTTTTATGTCACATACTGTGCTCATAATAACTGAACAAATTATTGATTTTCAGTAGGGAGATTATTTAAAACACTTATTCTATGCTTTGTGGATCAGTACTAACCATAAGCATGAAGAGCACTCATTTAAAATGTGTAACTTATGTCACTGGAGAAACTGCTGAGTTTACACTAACATGCTACTGACTTTGATATCACTGCCCTGGTCCTTATATTTAAAACAATTGAAATACTTATAAGATTTCTACCTATAATTTTACAATAGTGTAATTTAAAATTACTATATATATTTCAGGTTATTAAGTGTTTCACCTGTGGGACTCACAGCTGCAAAAATTAAATCATATTACTATCAGAAATAGTAATAACTCATTCTAGGGGGGACAAGGAGGATTCAAGAATTCCCAGGTTAACAGTTTGCATGGAAGAGCAGAAAGAGGGGCATATTTCTCAAGATATAGAGGCTCTGACATCCCAAAACACTGAGGATGATGAAGCTTATAAACTCCATTCCCTCCTGCATTCCATTTGCCTTGATACCCACTTTTCCAGCCACACTCAGACTGACACCTTCCCTTGATTTAGGCCCATGCAATCAGCTACACCTGACCTGCACTTGAACCTCTAAATCCTCCTGATGAAGAAAATTCTCATGGCCTGGTCACCCTCTGCAAACACATTAACAATGCTTGCTGCTGACTCACACTATGCATTAGTTAAATACATGTTATGCAAGGTGAGCAGTTTGCACAACTATTGCAATGCTCAGGACACTGTCAGAATAATGGTTTTGCTGGTCTATAGTCGTCACACCTCAAAAAATGTGAGACAGAATACTTTTGGACTGAAAGATCAGAAGCATTTCTTAGAAATTGTACAGTTGAAGTGGTATGGTGCATTAGTGGCACAATCAGGAGTACAAAGACACACCTGTTGTATGAGTGAGGATTGATCACTTGTACTTGTCTTTCCAGCAATTCAGTATGAGGACACATCAATGTACATCTAAATGTTACAGAGAATTGTCTATTGCAAGGACGTCTGTCTGTAATTCTGCCTAATAAAAAAAAATGCTAGCAAGGGAAATCCTCTGTTAATTCAGTCTGTAACAGGTGGGACCTGTTTTATTTTTATTGACAAACTCTCCACCAAACAAGAATTTATGTGTATAAAAGTGTTTTGAAACCATATCATGTGTCTCAAATTAGATTGTAGATGTTGAAATGTAGCATAATAGAATTCCCTACTCTCCAGATTTTCTTCCCTCATGTTTCTATGAAAGGACAGACTCAACACCAGTGAAGGTCATGAGTCACCTATTTCATGTAGTAGTATCTGTCAGGAGAGAAATTTTTCAGATAATTCAGTCTATGTGCGTGAAATGCAATCCATGTAATTTCTAACCATTGAAGTTGAAATTTTGTTGAGAGGTAATTTTTTTAATGTAGATATTGATATTGCTTCCTATTAGTTCTGTTAAGTGATGTGGTAAAAGAGACTCTTCAAAGATTTCTTTGAACCTTTATGTGATCAACACAAAAATATTAGTGGAATATTTCAACTTTTTACCTTATGACTCTATTATTCATTTGCATATAACTACAAAAGTGGAGGCCACGTCCAAGCTTATCTATTGGAATACGCCATTGTGTGATATATTTGGTCCCTTTATTTCTCTCATAAAAGTAAACTGTCCATCCTCTGACTTCTACTTGGCTAAAAGCTACCTTTTTTTTTTTTTTTTTTTTTTTTTTTTTTTGAATTAAATGACACCACGTCTGAATACTTTTATAAAAATTTGTCTTTGAAGGATAGCAAAAGCCAGACCCTCATGGCTTTTGCTAACTGTCTCTCACAGTTTTAACTTTCTCTCTTTCAATATGATATAATCTCTATTAAAAGGAAGTTATGGTTTATTAAAATATGCATATAAATAAATGGGAGGATGCAAGTGTTTGGTAGAGAGGGAGTAGCAGCTTTATTCTGCTTTACTCCCACTGAAAACTTGCTATTTGTTCCTGAGACAAGGGATTTCTATAATTATTATTAATAACATGGAAGGAATAAGAGAGGTTGCCATCTAGATTTTAAAGCAGACTTTTTGTCAGCCTGCAAACAAAAACCAATACCAAAATAAAACACAACTCTTGTACCCCACTACAACAGTAGTTCACAATCTGTAGTGAAGAAGGCATAATGAAATTTTCCTGAATGTGTTAAAATTTCTCCTAATGAATGAATTATCATTTGTATTTCATGTTTTAAGAAATATTTTTGTTCTTTGTTGAGTGCTCAATGTCATCTTTCCTTTTGTTAGAAAGTAAATTAAATAACTCAAAGAAGCTTTGTGCAGAAATGTTTGCTCCTTTGTTCAGCCCCAGAATGTTGGGAATACAGATAGCCTCCTTTCCTTGCAACAGCAAGTGTAATAGCTTTGACAAGAACATGAGAAGGATAGTTGTGAGCAAAGACAAAATGCAAATAATATGGCTTAGGGCCCGGTTAGGGAACAACTGGCACAAGTGTGAGCTATTATTACCATGTCAAGCTTTGCTGAAGTAATTTCAAGCTCCAAAATATTTATTTTGGAATTGATTTGAAAAAAGACTGAAAAATAAGATAAATTTGGGTTACTTGCCACTGTTTTGCTGATAATATGATACTCAAAACAGCTCTTTCCTGAATTCAGAAGAGATAGACTTGAGCTGCTTTTCAGGAGAAATTACAAAATGAGTGCTTTCCCAGATTGGGCAAGACACTAATATCTTATCATGTACAAATATCAAAATCTTTATTAAATAATGTTGACATTTCTTTGTTCTCCTTTGAAATGACACAAAAACAGCTAAGCATAAAAATCTATGGGAGTCTGGCAAATAAGATGCCAGATCCATAAACTGTAGGACTTCAAGGGATTTAGTTCAGACTATTAGCAATTTGTGTACTTCTTATCAGCTATTGCCTAAAACCAACAAAATATGTTTATTTTTCCTCTTGTATCCTCTTGAGGTACAGATGCTGCATGATGGTTGGCCTGGAGTATATCACAATGAGTAAGTACAGTGGTCAACACTATTTTTACCTAAGCCTAGCTCTCATAGTTCAGCTGCCAATCCCTCTAGCCAGACCCAGGGCTTTACGGACCTGAAAAATTTGCTTAGGCAGCAATTTCAATAAGAAGGAAATGAAAAAGAAAAACCCAGGAAGCAAGCAGTGTTTTGTTTAAAATAGTAGCACCAAAACCTACCTTGCTGATTACACTGCCAGTACAAAAACAAATAATCATTTTGAGAGGTGTGATTCAACTTTACTTCCCTAAACAGTTCCAAAAGAATAAGCAGGGAGAATATCTTAGTTACCTTCTTCCTCTTTATCCATTGAGACAGAAAGCTTTATGGGTTTCTAAGCCATTCCTACCGTCCCCCAGACTTTGTCAGCATTGCTGAGACAGCAGAGGTGGAAGGTACACAGAAGAGTGTTGACAGCTCTGCTTGGCTGTGTTATTTTCCCCCACGTGTAATACCTGTGATGTCGCATTGATACAACTTTCTTTTCGCGGCACTCCTCCATTTCCTGAGTTATACTGACTGCCCTTCAAAATCACAGCCTGGAGGTCAATCAGTGGTGTCTACTGGGCCTATTTTAAACAAAACTACCAGAAAGATGCCTCATGAAACCATTCTGTATGGGAACACCCTGCCAAAATTGGGCCATCCTACTGAAGAAACAAGCTTCGTTGAGTCTGACGACATTTCAAGAATGTGGAATTACCATATTGCCCTCCTTGGTGGCAAATCCTGCCTATCGCAATCAGCGCTTGGTGAGGTGTTCCACATTCTGTGATCCAACAGCTCAGAACTAATACTGTTTTATTTTAAACTGTAATCTAAATTATAACTGCTTCAGGGATCACTTCAGACTATGATTACAGGTTGCACTACCAAAAATCAGTGATACAGGTGTTAAATTATCATGATAATGGTCTCCTGGTGCAGAGAAACAACCCAGAATAGATTTCAGCTCCATTTTCATAACACTTCGGAAGATTCTTTTGCATGGAAGTGAGTGAATTCTTCCTGTTTTCAGAAGCTTAAACAGCTGGTGACCTCTCTCTCTCTGCATTATCATACAGCATTTTAACTTTAGTGGAGATGGCAAATAATTATCATAATAATTATATTTATTACAGCACTGCAGAGCTGATTTGGAACTCATCAGGTAATATGAATTACTTTTTAAAATAAAGACTTAGGATAAGCCAACATAAAATAAATGCTGTGAAAGCCATCTAACTAGTGTTTAGATAGATGCATTGTTTATCTACTGAACTAGTCACATCTAGATATATATCAAGAGGGAAAAAAAGGATAATTTAAAAAGCACTATGCCCCTGACTTATTTTTTCTAATTACTTTACTATAAGATGAATTTGCACCCAAGACTTACTATTTCCTTCTAGTAACTTTAAGTGGAATTGAAGGTGCCTACTCTGGATCCAGACATTCTCATGAGATGAATCTCCTCCACACTGTCAACCTAGCAGCACTTCTAAATGGTAGGCTTGACTGCAGGGTCAATCCAGTCCAGCTGAGGAGAAAGGGGCACTGTTGTGGAACAGCTAAATCCCCACAAAATCCAAAGTATTTACTCTGTACTGGACAGCTTTAGTGAGAAGGGAAGGAGAGAGATAAAGGTCCTTAGTCTGATAAAACCATGTTCAGTGTTAGCTGGCTCCACAATGTTTCAACTGAACTATTTTCAACACCTGAATAAGCACCATTGCCTGTGCAGAGCACAGCCACCACCATTTTATGTGTTCTAGCACATCTCTATCCATATGGATAAGTTAAATGTCTCTATGTTTGTTTCCCAGAACTGAGGTGACTGGTGTGGGACAACCTTAGTTTTTGTGCTATTATCCATACAATAAAAGTCTTGCTTTCTAAACATGCAAACAACCTGCAATCCTTGCTTGCTCAGTTTCCCCAGCCTGGTGAAATAAAAAGAGAATACTGTCAAGTGGCCACAATTATTCCTGAGAGTTTCCATCAATTTGGTAACAGAGAGAGACAGGGTCTTGGAGTCACTTGCAGGTCTTACTCTCCATGCCCAGATTCCCTTAAGGATTCCACCTACCCTGACCATGACTTCTGTTTCAACCCCAGTTGAAGTGACAGAAACTTTTTATAGTTGCTGCTAGACCTGCTGCTGAGCAAGAACCTGAAAAGACTTTTTTCTCACCAAAATCTCCGATGAGAATAAGTCCTTACATTGAATTCAGACTAATTAATGTACATAGTTGCAGCTACTTCTTGGTGAAACAACAATGGAATGTAATCCCGTTTCTTATTTTCTTTCAAGAATTCTTTCAAGAATTTTTAAATATGTTAACAGCACAAGGAGGTTTAGAGATAACTCTGTTATTTGATGAGGTCAGTTGCCTCACAAGTAAGTCTCTGTCTTTAACAACTTGTTTTGGAAGACTGACTAGGGGGACGATAAACTCCCAGATGAATCTGAATTTGTTTGAATTTTGTTGAATTTGCTGCTCCACCTGAATGCACATGGGACCTCATGGAACTCATTCTAGGGTACTGAAAGATCTTGGTTATGTTATTGCAGGACCTCTCTCTGTTATTTTTCAATGGTCTTCAGAGTCTGCAAGTCCCCATGGAATGCAGGTTGGCAAATATTGTGACAATATTCAAGAAGGGCAAGAAGGAAGACCCTGGTAATTACAGGCCTGTCTGTCTCCCTTCAGTGGTAAAATTATGCCATTACTGACATTTACTGAGAAACACTTGAAAAACAGCACAATCTTTGGATATAGCAAGGTTCATGGGGAGAAAGTCCTGCTTAACAAACTTAATTTCCTTTTGTGACAAAGTGACCTATCTAGTTGATCTAAGGAAGACAATTGAAGTGTTGTTTTATTTTAGCAAAGCTTTTAATGCTGTCTCTCATAGAATTTTTCTGTACAAGATGTCTATTCAGTTTAAAGAAGAGAAGGTATGACCTCAATACAGTCAGAAACTTCCTCAAGGTGGGCTGTAGAGCTGGAGCTGCTGATCTTTCTCTGATGACCAACGATGCGACTTGAGGAAATGGGAGGAAGCTGCACCAGTGGAAATTCAGATTGGACATTAGGAAAAGGTTTTTCACTGAGAGGGTGGTCAGTCACTGGAACACGGTCCCTAGGGAAGTGGTCATGATCCCAAGCCTTGCAAAATTCATGGAGTGCCTAGATGAAGCTCTTAGCCATGTGATTTAGTTTTAAGTAAGACCCTGCTCCCTGTGAGGAGCAGGGAGTTGAAATCTTTGTTCCTAATGGATGCCTTCCAGTATGAGTTATTCTGAGCCTATGCATTAGAAATCAATATGGAAACTACACTGATATTCCAAGACTTAGGTTTCTAAAAGCCTGAAATGTAAAAATGGCTTTCACGCTAATCATGAATTATTTCACAGAATCACTGGGTTGGAAGGGACCTCTAAGATCATCGAGCTCATCCCATGCTCACCTCAACTAGACCATGGCACCAAGTGCCACATGCAGTCTTTTTTTAAACACATTCAGGGATGGTGACTCCACCACCTGCCCAGGCAGACCATTCCAGTACTTTATTATTCTTTCTGTGAAAAATCTTTTCCTAAGCCATTTACTCCTATTTTTCTTTTGCCAGTATGAATGTCTAACAATGTTATACTGTTTTGTAATACTAATACATTTGCATACTTGCTATGAAGGTGTTCCACTCACTTATATTTGGCACTGAAATTTTAAGTCCCTGTATTTCCCATGATCAAGGTGATGTAATAATACCAATTTAATTCTGCAGAAAACGGACACAAAATTGAGTGTGTTGCTGTCTGTGAAAGTGTTTATCCAATTTAAGCTTATTCTCACTGAGGTCATTTCAGTCTATTGAACAGCTCATAATGCAGAAAGCAAGAGAGACTTAACAAGGGAAAGAAAGAAGATTAAACAGAAAGAGAAGGATTACCTAAAGAAGATGTTCTGTGGTGAGGAGGAAGCTTTGAGCCTTGTAAGTTGTGAGGCTTGACTTACGGCTCAGCACACTGCACTCATGTATCACATGTACAAATATTGGCACCACTGAGTTCGTGGCCATCAATATGTTCCAACTCATAGAACACTCAGTAGTGAAATTTATAATTCAGTTATTTTCAAAATAATAACTAAAGAAATTTAATCTTTAATTAAGAAATTTCAAAGCACATCTTTTCTTCTAATAGGCAGCACCTGCAACACATGAAAATGATTTGTTGGGATTACTAGATTTTTCTAATGTTACAGAGACAATTGACTGCACCCATATGCACATTTAATGTGTCTTTCAGTGAGCAAACACATAGAATTTGCAAGGTGATTCATTCATGAAAAAAGAGGGAAAATGTTCAGTAGTACATTATAAACATAGTTAATGATTTCAGAAGAGATCTACACCAGTGCTGGACAAGATAATAAAGATTGCAGATTTAATGGCTTTGGCCTTCAGAATATTTAACAGAAAACCATTTTGGTAAAAATTACCTCAATTACATATCTAGATGATACTTTATCTTGAGCTGAATACCATAATTTTTTCCATTTCTATGAGTATATAAGCATGTCACAGAACGCTAAATTTTTTCATCCATTTTCTCACATCTGCACAAATAAAATACAGTATTCACTATTTTTATTCTGTTATAAGGAAAAAAGTTGGGTTTAGTCCAGATTTCCAGATCTAAATCTGTCCAGTGACAACATAAATTATAACACTTGGAAACAACTGCTGCAGTAGATTTCCTCAGACTGCATTCAATGTAAGGGCCTGGTTGCTATTAAGGATAATTCACATTTGTAAGATTTTGAAAGCAGAGGAACTCCCATGACAGAGAAGACAAATGGAAGCACTAGTGTTTTGTGAATTACATAGCATTTCCCATCCCATGCACCTAAGGGCCATTAAAATTCACATTAAATCTTAAACAAAATTTCTATGAAGTAAATAGTTTTATTATTCCTACAAGTGAGGAAACTGAGGCCCAGAAAGAACAATTAATTTTCCGAATGACATATGCTAATTATTTCAGCAAATCCATACAGATCTATAGTTTGAATCTTATTTAAACACTTTGACAAATAAATATCACATGCTTCCTTTCATTAAATCGCACCTTTTATTATTGCTCTTGTTGTTGCTGCTATTAGAAGGAAAGTTTATTAGTGGAAAAGTAAAGTTTTCTCAATTACAAACCAAAAATTCTCCAGAGAATCAGCAATGATAAAACTGAAGTCTTGGCACAGGACTGAAACCCCTGGGGCTATTTCCAAACCTTCAGGAAATTCTATCATGCTACTTGTTCCATCCTGTAATAGCATACGAGCCTAACACATAGGTATAAAAGCCACAGTTTATAATGTAATTTCCGTTTTTCCAAATATTCTTGTAGATCATCCAGCAAATGGTTGAAAGCTAGATTAATTCCTGCAGGTCAGTGCAGTTTAGCAAGGAGAGGAAAAGACAGGAGTGGAACAAGTAAAACTTTTGCAATCACAGATTTCTCACCTTAAGGCAAGGATGCTAGTGGCCAGAGGCACTGCCCAGAGAAAAAGTGATCTGCTATACAACACTCTGAGCACCCTTCTGTGGACTCTTTGTTTGCAGTGAGTGGGAAGGATTAGGAATTTATCCTTCAAATCTACAACCATGACTCAGAAGTTGCAGCAACCTTGCAGATCTATGCTTTCTAGGATCTTAGCTCGCTCCTCCAAGAGTAGGCATTGGCATTTCAATGAAGTGTTAAAGTCTTGCTTTCTGTAGAAAGATCATCACAAGATGTGAACACTATACAAGCTTGTCAACGTGGCTTATTCCTGATTAGTAAAAGTTTGCATTTCAGCTCTTCTCATCAATGTAAATTGCTGGATGTCCTGTTACTCCAAAGAAAAGCAATGTTTAACGTATTAACTCTGTATCTGCTTGCTTTCTGGTCATCTTCATTAAAGAAGTTAGAAGTTCCATCAAAGTCTTAATACTGATGTTAAACAAATCCTCACATGGAATGGCATGGATATCACATATAATAAATATGTTCTAAGTTGGGCTGTATTTGAAAGACAAAAGTATTACTTTTTCTTTTGAGGGCCTTCTGTTGTCTTTGAATGCAACAGCACATGGCATAAAGAATGTTATTCACTTGATAAAATAAATATTTAAATATCCAATTTATTTAAGAGAATACCAGCCACTGAAAGTGTCTGAAAATGAACTTTTAAAAATACAAGAAGAGAATGTTGTAGTTTTTTTTTCTTTTCCTGGTGCAAAACCTGGTGAGTTTATTGGCATGACCTGTCATACAAATTGCAGATTAATTAAATGGGTTTTTCTGCTTTCATATGAAAGGAAACTTTAATAGAATTTAGGTATTTCAATCTTTCAACACCAAGGTCATTGTGATTTTTTTATTGTCTTGTGAATTAGTCAGAATTTTGTCTGCTTTTGTGAAACAAGGTGCATCTCACACATTTTTTTCACTGACTCATACTTGCTGAGTGCTCTACTTTCATCCTTATCTAGATGGGTATCTGTGTGCAGTTATTAGTTTTTTCTTATGACTTTATTGGTGCACTTCAGTTGAGAAGGCAATTCAACACCTTTTTGTGATTGACACATTCCATAGATTTATTTATCCCATATTTTCTGTTCTTTTCCTAATAAATACTTTTAGAACAGTTGCTGCTGACCTAATTGCTTATTGCTTTTGTTCTGCCCCATTTCTTTTATCAATGTGCCCACTCCATCCATTTATGGTGTGTCATAAGCGTGTTTTTATAATAGTTTTTTATCATTTATTACATTTATTTTTATAATCTTTTAATCATTAATTAAATTTTTTTAAAATCATAATTACATTTTTCAAATATCTCTTTTGTATTTCCTTTAAACAGATGTACCAGGGGGTAAGGTCACGTTTTATGAAAACTATTTGTACTGCCAATGATTGTTTACATTATTCCCACTATTATGTACATAACTTGCTACAGATGTTTATTAAAGAGGAAATGATA
>JAOTQP010000001.1:56920021-56934623 GCA_026413545.1 Cichladusa arquata
TGTGCATCTGTGCTTGGTATTTTCAGCCAGTTTGCACAGTTTTCCTGTATGTGAAAATATGAATGTTGCATGATATTTGGCTCACCACCTCCAAGAAAAATACATTGCGCATCAAGTAGTCTGCAACAAAAATATAGTGGTTTACAACCCGTGTCAACAAATAATGCCTTCCTTGGGGCATGAATGTCAGAGCTAGAGCATAGGCAGATTTTATTCTGTAAAGCAAATGCTTTTAAGCATGTCTCACATCCATTTCTATATAATTAAGAGAAACAAAGCAACACAAAATCATGAACATTATGAAATGCTAATTAAAAGCAATAGACACAAGATAACAAATCAGCAATTTAGCACCATTTTTGTGCTTTGAACGCGTTGGTGTTGTCCCTCTAATTAATACCATGTCATGTTTTCATGCTTCATGTACCCAATTGCTGTGCCAAGTCTTAATCCATTCAACCACTTCCCTCAGGGGTTAACAATTTTAGTCTCAGTGTATTTTGAATGACAGTGTTCATATTCTAAATTCAAAGGGCATTTTTGTCTTGCTTTGAGTTCTATATGAGCGAGCTGCCTTTTTATTTTTAACAAGATAAAAAGATACCTGTGGTTTTACTGAAACTATATAAATTCTTGAAATCTTATTTTGCTAAATCATTGAACTAATTTTATTCACATATTAGCAAGTGCTTTGGTCAGAGACACAAATATTTGCAGGCATACAAGCAAAGCAGTTCTAAGAGTGTTTCAACAGATAGTAAAATATTTCCTTTCTTACACTGAAAACATAAACATTCTAGTTATACATAAAGGGATGGAATCTTTGTCTGTCCATGAACCTGCATAAGAAGATAAGTGTTCAAGGGTCTATGCACTCAATGAGATAAAAATATAACAATATGAAACATCACAAGATTATAAAAATATTAATTTAAGCAGACAAATTACAGAGGGCAATGAGGACATGAGACCATATAATTTTTGAATGTAAATCTCACTAAGAGTATATGAACATAATGCCTACCAGAAGAGAAAATACTGATTCTCATACTCCTGGAAGGAAGCAAAAGCATGTTCAGTGTGATGTTTTCCCATGGGCAGGCAGGTGTTCAGCCATCCCCAGGAAAGCAGGGCTCTATCATGTGTAAAGGTGACTTGGAAAAACAAATGTCATCACTTTGGAAGGCCCCCTCCTTCCTCTTCCCAAGGCTTTATACGCTGAGCATGATGCCATATGATGTGGAATATATATCCCTTTGATCAGTGTGGGTCAGCTCTCCCAACTATGTCCCCTTCCAACTTCTTGCACATCCCCAGTCTACTCACTGGTGGGGTGGGGTAATATGCAGAAAAGTAACAAAATTATCCTTATGTTCTCAACACTGTTTCCAGCACAAATTCGAACTCAAAACACAGTCCCATGCTGGCTACTATGAAGAAAATTATCTCAGACAAAATCAGCATAGGATTCAAAAGAGGAAGGGAGTGCATGAGCATTATCCAGCTGAGTAGCAATGCATTTTGTCTTGTTGTGCTTTAGAAAGTTCAAAATAAAAGAAAAAGGCACCTGGAGGAAGGGGACAGGTAGATGTACAAGAGGAGGAAAGACAGTTGAGGGGAAAGAAAAAGTAGAACTGGGACACCCAGAGGGAGAGTCTGGTCCACACAATTCTAGGCATCACACCAATGAGAAATATCAAAGTCGACTTCCCTTTATACCCTACTGCAGCAAGTCACGAAGTATTCCTGGCTTTTAAGGTGGTACTGTCAGATTGGAAAAAAATGTTAGGATGTCTATGTCACTGTATACTCTACACCATGAATTCATGTGAACATCTATTAAAATATCTCCCTTTTTCTAGATAGATACATATATTTATACCTGTATATATATATATCTCTGTATATATATATATACCTGTATATATATCTGTATATACCTTTATACAGTTGTACATACAGAATCAGTTTTCTCTCAGCTTCTGTAGACAACAATTCCTATTATGAAAGGCAACTAACATTAGAAAGGCACTTCTCTCTTACCATTAACTGTGATGAAGATAGATGACTAGTTTTAACTAGATATCTAACAATTTCACAGTTGAAATTAATTGTAAGCATATAAACTGAGTCCTGACTCTTAATTAGGCAAATTTGTACATCTGTATTTTTTACTTAAGTAGTTCCAAAATAACAGTTCTAAATTTTTGCTCAGTAGCTAGGAATAATTGTTTAAGATTAATGAATTTGCACTGGTGTAAAAAACAAACCACAATTCAGAAGCATAAGTTATTATTTCCATTCTTATATGGTTGTTCACAAATAGATTTCTTCTGTTTCATTTAAGTTGGTTTTGTATTAAAAGTGTAAAAAAATCAGCCATAGGTTTTTTAAAAATTTTTTTTAGTGGAAATCAGATTAATTTCTTATATAGATATTTCTTCCATTTATATGTCTTGTAATAAAACTTTGCTGTTTTCCTTTCTTTTCTGTTTCTGAATATAATTCAGAAGTCTAAGTGCATATCTGCTATCATACATATTAAGAAATGAACCTACAAAGAAGTCATCATAGCATAGGAAGAAGTACAGGCTATATATATGTTTGAAACTGGACCATGATAATACTGAGGTAAACACTTCTGTACAATTCATCAGTTTTTGTGATGATAACTATATTGGAAATCAGTTGTCAACTGTTATAGATTTTCCAACAAGTACATGTATAAATCATAGTTAAAAAGAAAAACTAAATGGAAACTGAGCGGAAATAACAAGACAAAATTTACTGCTTGAACTGATCATTGCTACTACCACTTAAAAAAATTAAATAGCTGATAGCAAGGATTCTGCCTCCTGTTTTTACACCTTTATATGGGAGCCCTATGGAAATATGTGCTGTTTCCTGATCACTGAGAGGGATAAGGAAAGAATAAGTTTTTAGTGGTTTGCCACAGAAAACCCCGAAGAACAAAGGAATCAAAAAAACAACAACAAATAATGCACATGCAGTGCCTAAAGGGCTCTCCCAAAGGCATTGGAAACACTAAAATTCACAGACACTTTACCTTGATGCTTAGCAGACAATGCTGTCCAACTGCTGATGGCATAATGCAACAGGGAAAACGGTGCATTTCTGTTTGAGATTCACACATCTGCATTAGAGGGAAAACTTTGTACTACTGTACTACTTTTGTATCAATATCTGGCATATGCAACTGAGTGCAATGCAGATAATTCCTAAACAGCTTTCAGAATGTCCCACAGTCCACAGAGTGCAGCTGACAGTAACGCCAAATTGGGTCCCTAAAGCAGAAGAGTGCTGTATCTGCAGTAGCCAGACTGGCCTCTTATAACTCAGATGTAACACCAGAAATGTCCTAGATTAAATATGGAGCTGAAAACTTACATTTTTATAATAAAAGAATACAAATATTTTATCGGGGAAAAAAAAGTGCTTAGCAGATTGAAGTACTTTATTTGAAGATGATTTAAACTGAACCAGAGTTTTGAGCCAACTATCTAAATCCATTTTGTCTTGGCTCTACTGCCCATTGTATTGACATGAAGCTAAACTGAAGATGCAATAAAAATAGGAGTGACTGATGGGTTGAGATCCCTGCATTTCAACTGGTGGTAATTTGTCAGAAAAGTGAATGCCACACCCAGAGAGAAACAAAATTTTTCTTTAGAATTGATTGTAATGCTTTTATGTTAGTTTATTTTTTAATAGCTTGCCATAAAAAAAACCCAAGCGAAAATAAATGCGTTTTGCAAAGCCACAGAGACATCAAAACAAAATGGAAGCTGTTTATATAACAACTGCAGCAAAATTGAGAATGCATGTTGAGTCAAATGTACCAGAGCAGGAGACAATTCTTTTGCGTGTTCAGAGAGGCTTGAAAAATTTTTTGTGTTGAATGCTCAAGCATTTGCACAACAACAAATCATTCTAGATTTTAGAAATGTCGGAAGCTATTATTCTCAGTTCTGCCCCGCAAATTACCCCAAATTTTCTGTTTCATATATGCACATCAATGCCCTACACGCTGATAGGGACAAAACCAGCTTCATTTCCTACTATTTTTTTTAGTCTTAATTCTTTTCAGCCTCACTGCCACCAGCTAGTCAAAAGTTAAATACAGCGGAAACCAAGAATAGAAGTTTCTACAGAAACTCTAACTGTGACCCTTCATGCCTGTTAACTGGGTTTTCTCTTACCTGGTTACCAACTCTTAGACAACTATAAATCAATTTTGAGCATTTGAGTGTATGCTAATCTTCACAGATTGTCATTAACACCACTAACTTCTGTAATTTTTTTCTCAATATCTTAGCCTTTTGTAGGTTGAGAAACAGTCTAAGAAAATCAATACTGCATTCAAAGTCACAATGGCTTAGGTAGAGGATCACTGCTAGAACTTGCAAATACTGATTTTACAAATAGGAGTTCACAATATAACAGCTGAGAAATGTGACTTGTTGGAAATTTCTCGTATACACTCACCTTCAATAGGCAAATTGTCATAAGCACTTCCCAAAAAGCTACAAAGATAAAGAATTGAAAATGCTTTTCTTAACCCTTATCCCCTCTTCTCATTTCTGCTTTTGCCCAGTTTTATTTATACTCTACATTTAAAAATTCCTGGGAAGAGATTTCATCCCATCAGTACTACTTACATACGGGTAATTTGACTAGCAAAAAAGGGAATTCAGTCATCTAGTCACACCAGTAAACATTTTAAAAATAAGGAATAGATTATTCTGACAAAGATAAAAATAATTAGTTTTAATAGAAATAAAATTTAAAAAACCAAATATCATTATGTGGATATGAGGCATTAAATTTAGTTGAGTTGTTTGACCTTTGTTTTTGATGGCAGACTTGGCAGTCTATGGCCCCATTGTGAACTCTTTCTTAATGTGATGGATTAGAAAGTGTTACCAGGAGCCTACTTCTGATGTCAAAGGGATCTCCCTCAAAGAGAGACTCACCAATTATCCCCAATCTGATTCTGAATTTTTATTCCCTTCATATAAGAGCTGTAGGTCACAGAGAATCTGTATTTCTAATAAGAATTTAAGCATTGTAAACCTTACTGTTTTCTTCAATCTTAATCTTCAAATCTTTGGTTTTTAAACAGTTTTAAAAATTTTTATATTTTAGTCAGTGTACTTGGGCTTAAGCTTAAACTTGCAGACATCTTGCATATAAACACACTTCCTTCTCACCTCTCCAAGGAAAGATTCTTGCAAAATCACATCATAAATGTATAACTGCAACAAATTCTTTACCCAACAATTCTTTACTAATTCAATACCCGTTGAAATATGGGTATTCATGATGAAGCAGCTGAGTACAAAAAGGTTATGACTTCTGACAGATAAACTAAACCTGTAGATCTATTGTTTGGGAAAGGATGGAGGTGTTGAGAAAACTGTGATAGAGAAAAAATGCAACTTGCTCATCCTTGTGACAGGCTTGTCTTGTGGGCATCTTCATCTCCAGCACATCCATGCTTTTTATTTTTGGTCACTGTAATGTAGTTTCCAAGTGCATTATTTTATCACTAACAAGAGTCTTCAACTTTTTTCAACATGTGGATCATTTTTTCAGAAAGTGATTGTCAATACTTTTCTTATCTGTGATCAATTACAGCCTTAGGACAACAAGTTTCTTACAGGGATAAAAAGATTAATCAAGCTCATATGCAATTGAGTATACATGTTTTATCCTTATAGAACCAGTCAGCCATACTGTCTGATTCTGTTCATTATTTAATCTCTCACTCCTATCTGCTCTACTTTCTTCTCTTTCCTTGCTTCCCATATCCTGAATCTGCACCATCTAATCTCTGTCTCCCTTTCATTCTTAGTGTGTTTTATTTTTTTCTCTCCAGTTGCAGAAGTGGAATAAAAATACCTCTTCTTTCTCCCTTCTATTATTTTATCTGTGTTATGCCAGAGCTTCTGATAAATAAAGTATCTAAATACGTGGAGGAAAAAAGGCTTAAAGGAGGCCTTCTTGCTGTGCACTTCTCTAGACAAATAAGCTTTAGAACACTTTTTCTCTGAGTGTTTATTTAAAGCTAATTTATTATGTTATTAAGGAAACAAAGCCATCAAACCTGCATTTTCGTTACTCTCAGTGATTTTATCTGAGTCTTCAGACTATAAGGAGGTACTATGGGAACTCAAAGTATATAACTGAGTAATTCAAGGTAAATAAAGTAATGATTCTCTTACAGTTTAAAATGGCATTCTCCTGAGTTCAAATCAGAGCAGGAGTCTATCTCAGCTGCTTTGCAGGAAACAATCTCTCCTCACTGGCACCCTGGGGACCCACGTCACAGTAGCTCTCTAAGCTAGTCACTGGGCTCACAGAACAGGCTCTGCCCAAGGCGTGAACAAGCTCATGGGCCAGGCCCTGGAGCTATAGCTTGTGCACAGTATGAAAGCAAGGATATAAAAGCAGAGGGACCTACCACATGTTAGTTCTTCCATCCTAAGGAAAGAGTTATCATACAGACTCACCGACTATTAAAATGGGGTGAGCACAAAGGATTTCATAACACAGTGCAGAGCTCTGCTTCAGAAAAAAATCCCCAGTGTTTTGCTATGGATTTGTCAGAGGGCGATCACGGCTACAAAAGATCTAAACCAAACAGAAAAGGTATCATGCAAACCCATTGCAGAGGATTACTAAGCAACAGGCAGAGCACTGAAACAGTTGCAGTGGGAATGATGTTGAATTTCTTGATGCACTCCCAGCCCAACCATATGATACCTGTAGAGAGGGCTTGATGTGTTTTCATCACTGCACCCTCTTCACACTGACTCTGCAAACTCTAGCTTCAGGGCCTGTCCCTGCCAGGAGCTCAAGCATTGAGCTGCACCCCTTCTGTGAACAAAAAGAATTAAGAAACTGTAAAGAAAGTGTCAAGTATATCTCAAGGAAAATAAAAGATATAAAATTTAAATATGCTAAAACAGTTACTATATATAGATAGATATTTACAGAATGTTTTTATTGAATATCTAGGCTGCACTTGTGACTATTAAAACCTCTATTAAAATACTGTATTTTTGTACAAAATCTTTTTTTTTTTATCTTATTTAATTGTATGTGAGTAAACAAGGAACAATAAATTGTTGACAATTTTAATTCAAAGTAAAGTACTTTTCCATAGCCACTGCATGCCAGCTCATTTGTGACCGTTCCCACTCATTCATAACACATATCATTCATATCGTGTTCTGGGAATTAGTTATACACAACATGATACAACAGAATATATTCCATAAAAGTACTGGACAAAATTTTGTCCTCACCACTTCAGTCATGGAAGAGAAAATTTTCAACTGGTGTATCTGTCATTGTGATCAATGTCATTATTAATCACATCTAGAGTATTATATTTAATTTGGCTTCTACCCTAAAGGCCTTTCCTTTCCCTTTTCCTTTTGTTAGTTGTGTGGTTGCAGGTCACAAAGTATTCTTACTTCTTGCTGTCTTTGCTTTGTGGGGAAGCAAAGGCTCTGAGGTGGCTCTGCAATCTGCCATATGCATTGTGATTGCATCCAACAGAGCTGTGACTCCACAGGCTTGTCCATCGAGCACAGGCTGCAGCATGTAGAAAGGGGTGCTAATTAAAAACCCATTATAGGTACACCCCTTGGTGTACAGGTGTGCAAGACAAGAAAACTCACATCTGTAGTTTCCCACTGAAACAACACTTTGTATAATACTGTAAACTTAAAGAGCATACTATATAAAGTGGAGAGAATGTGTAGAAAGTGTGATTTAGAACTACATATTCAGAGAAACATTTTGACTGAAAAAGACCCTTAAGGTCATCAAGTCCAGTGACTGACAACACTTTCAAGCTCTAAGCACCATGTCTACACATCTTTTTAATACTTGCAGGGTTGGTGATTCAGCCACTTCCCTGGGAAGCCTGTTCCAATGTTCAACAGCCCTTTCAGTGAAGAAATATTTCCTAATATTGAATCTAAACCACCCCTGGCACAAGTTGAGTATGTTTCTTCTCGTCCCAACACTTCTTACTTCTTCTTAAGAAGAGACACTCACCTCACTTTAACCTCTTCTCAGGTAGTTGTAGAGAGAGATAAAGCCTCATTTTCTCCAGACTAATTTACAGGCTGCAGTAAATCAGAAGGATTTTGTCCAGGAGAATATTTAGCTTCTCAACCTTATATAACACACAGAATTTAATATATTTATTATTGTACACATAACAAAAAATACATTTGTCTACTCTTTTTCAGAAAGGAATTGTGGTTTTTGATCCAGAACTAAAAGAGTTGGAGATCTCATCTTTTGAGTTTATTCTGTATGAGCCTCTTCAAAAGCAGTCACTTAACACGACTTGGAAGAATTCTCTACAGTTATAAGAGCAGTTCAAAACTCTCAGAGAACTCCAGGAAGACAGAGGTGCTCCTAAGCAAAGTCTATCATCATCTTTTGACAAGTGAGAGAAACTAAGCTGCCCTAGGCCATATCTACCTAAATGTTGTACAGTGCTTTCTAGTTTGGGACATTTTGGTCGAAACATTCATCCTGAAATATTGGAGTTGTGTTCTTTCTCAGAATATGGTGACCCACGTCATTGCAGCATGAGGAAAAGCAAAGATAAGAAATATCTCCATTCAAGAATAAAGACATAAAGCTTTAGTGATATGGAGTCAGTTCTGGCCCCATATATCATGACTCCTCTCTCAGCTATACTTTGAAAACTTCTTTCAGATAAACATAGGAATGAAAGCACTGTGTCTTGCAGTGCAGTAGTCATAAGAAGAGTAGCATTGAAAAATATAGGTTGGTTACCTGATCAAGAATGTATGCAGCATGCAGGCAGTTATGGCAATGAATAGTTGAGAGAAAACAACAAAAAACCAGGAGCCTAGACCAGGCCCTACACCAAGAGTTTCTCCATAAAACATTAGATCTCTTCACAAGTCCACAGACACTTCCTTTCCTAGGAGAGGGAGCCAAACCTCTGGGTGGTGCTCTCATAGAGAGAATAGATAAGCACACACAATAGCTGAACAGCCTCATGACCTGGATACTCAAGAGAGAAAGATCTCACCAGCAGAAAAGATCAGCAATGGAGTACCTTCTTCTTGCCATTTAATTGGTAAGATAGATCACAACCAAAAAACCCAAATAACAAAAAATACAAACAAAACTAAACAACCAACCACATACACAGACAAAAAACAAAGGCTACTCTATCTTCTTACTTCTCCTGGTGGAGAACAAAGGCTCCTGTTACTGATTTTTTTCTATTATTGACTCCCTGAAAGAGGTATTCTAGAATTGAAAAACCTCCGATGGAATTGTCAAAAAGATTAGATTTTAATTTATCTTTTTTTTTTCCCATTATTTTGTATAGCATTACCTTCAGGCTTTGGATCTGGTTAAGAATTTCTCTTCTAGTCTAAAGAACCCCCTGACATTTAATATTGTCTATTTGTATAAGAATTTATAAAGAAGGATGCCACTGCTTTTAAGCAGGAATACACCTATTTCACACACAAGATTAACTTCCAGGTTGGTGGGCTGAGGAGAGATTTTATGTTCATTTTAAACTATATAGAAAGCTGCTACAGAGACAACCTGCAATAACTAGATGAGGGAGCTTGAGGTTGCCACACAGATCTGAGTCCTGTTCCACATAAATTTGCTGCTGTCATAAAGGTGGACTTGAGATTTCCCCACTTCCAGCAGCTTGTTCCTGTTTTCTCACTGCCATTTGCTATTCTTTCAGTAATATGAGTACCACTTTTTTGTGGTACTGAAATATAATTGGAACTATTTTAATACCCTTTATTTAAAAAAACAACCAACCAACAAAAAAAAACAAAAAAAGCAACAAAAATCCAACCCAGAGATTAACACATACATAAAATGAGTACTTGGGAACAGGCATAAATCTCAAGAACTAAGTCAAATTCCAAAAGCAGTATTATATTTGGTGGCATTATTGCAGGTTGTATGTTGTCCTGTTGTGTTGGGTTGACATGGGCTGCCCTTTCTTCAATGTGTTTCCCCCAAAGTGGCACCATCTTGGCTGAGGGGCTTAGCCATGCCCTGTGGCAGCTCTGCTGGTCTTGGCTTGACTTGCCTGTGCCTGGCACCAGAGATCCCTGGTCTGTCTTTACAGAGGCCACCCCTGCCCTCCCTTTGCTGCCAACATTTTGTCACCAGCAGGTAACACAGTTACCCATAAGCTAGTGGGAGAAAAAAAAATGAACAAAAAAGGAATAAAAGAAAAATATATGGAAAAATTGGTTGGGAGCGATTTTCTTATTGCAAATTGATGCTTAGCGCTATATTGCCAAAAATAGTTAAAACAGTGAATTGACTGTAAAGATTTGACAGGTCCAGAGGTTTGGAGCGATTTCACATATTTTTTCACTCCATCTTGTTAGTAATGCCCATTTCTTTTGTCTCTTGTGCAGTGTTAATACACCATTGATTCCTCATAAAAAGGATTCCTTTACTTATTACAAGCTTTAATGGGCTTTAGGCAGAATTGGGCTCCCTGTCCTATGCAATTCTGGCTTGTGTTAGCTGTTGGGTATGGGTCCCAGAGAGCCACTGCATGGTCTGTGCTCTAACAGTCATCAGCAAGTCATCAGCAAGAATAGTAAATTTGCCTTTTGCAAATAAATTCTGCCTCCTGATTGCAATAGGCACTGTTATTTTAATGTAATCACAAGACCAGAGCAATAAGGATTAGGACAGCTTCTCTGGACCTTGTAAGATAAGTTACATATTAATTATTTACAGTAGAATAGAATTAACCTCTCTCACTAAACTCCAGATATTATAACTCTTCAAATCATCAGGGGTAAGTTAAAGACTTTATCTAAGGGAAAAGGCCTTATGAAGGCTAGCCTGGATGGGGCTTTGAGCAGCCTGATCCAGTGGTCATATCATTGCCCATGGCACGGCTGTTGGAACTAAATGATCTTTAGGGTCCATTTCAACCCAAATCATTCTATGCTTATATGATTCAATGACAGTGGCAAAAGTGTCTGCCACTTATAATTTGCATTTTTTTTCTCATTGTCTAGACTTTAAATATAAGCCTTAGCTTTGCAAAAACATCTTCCTCCTACTTTTAATGTGTATTGCATTTCCAATTCCTTTTACCATAAAAATATATTTTGCATTACACAGCTCTTCTTTTCACCTTTATGGATCAATTAGGTTATGCCTCTTCTGTGTTCCCAGACAAGTGCCAGTGAAGCAATTTCCAAGCAAACATAGTAGTTAAGAGTGCTTGGCATTTTCCCCAAGTATTGCTAAAAAGATAGATACAGAGGGCCTTAAGAGAGATGAAGCTGGGTTAAATCTAATCTGCCTACAATGAAATATTTTGAAGATAATAAGGGGAGAAAACTGGTGTCAGAAATTTATTATTCATTATCCTAGTGATGAATTAAGTAAAAAATAATAAAAATACAAAGACTTCCTGTAGTGTAGAACAAATCAAGTAATCAGAAAAATCCCAGAGGTGAAACAAAGATAATAACTGATTCCAATCTACTCCAGTACTTTCTAGGACCAACAAAAAAGAAAAAAAAGCCTGGCCAATGTTAACATTTGAACTGCAAGAGTTGGCCAATTTAATACACTTAAGACTATTTATTAAAGCTGAATAGAATTTTCCAGTGAAATTTCTGAAATATCTCTATTGCCCAAACTGTAGTTCCATTCCAATGATTATTTAATTATCCATACAGAAAGGAACAAGCCAGTATAAATGAAGAGAGGATACATACCCCCACAGCTAGTAAAAATCTGCTATGATGTTCACTGGCTATGGAAAAAAATGCAGAAAAAATGTCTTTAACTTTTACTTCTCACATTGTAGATAAATAATCAGATCATTTGATTACTGGAAATGTCAAGGTGAGTTTCTCTTTCACCATAAAATCCAGCCTGCACGGGAAGAGTTTCATGAATTTGCATTTCCTAATAGAAGCCTTTGTCACTGTGAAACTGATAGTGTATTTTAGTTCAGAGCATTAAGCAAGAACATGTGACTTGCAGCATCAAGGACTATTCATAAAGAATACATCAGTTGTTTGTGAAATACCTCAGCATTTACAGCACTAGCTTGGGTTTTGGATTCCTACTCTACTTCATATATTATTGGCACTGAGTTTCTCAGAAAAGCTCTTAAGAAGTATTTATGTGCCTGAATCCAACCTTTCTGGATCCATTTACTATGCTATTCAGAGCTTCTCAGGGCAACTTCAAGAGCAAAATAACCTCATGTTTTAACTTGTCAGTGCCAGAGTGCCCTCCAGCCTAGTTGGAGATAATTCTCTCTGGAAGATCTCACTTAGCTGGTACCCCTGAGAGCATATCCCCTACAACCCAGTCCCTCTGGATTTACTGGAGATTGACAATTCTCGCCAGACCTCCAGAAATTATGCAGTAATAGATGTTTTCAACTCATTCACCTCTTAGTGGGTACTAGTGATCTATATCTCCCACATTCAGCAGGTGGATTTATCTCCAATATAGAAAAGAAAAGAACCACTGTAAAAGGGTTCTCTGTCAGAGCAGCTTCAGAGCACTGAGCGAGTAGAAACAGCCAGAATGCAATCACAGGGACTGCATGGAGCAGGCTGGGTTTGACAAAAGTTGTAGCAGCTGTTGCATCAGGAGTTTGGAAGGATTACATCAGGTGGCTTGTCCTCAGTTTTGGGGGTATTGTAGGACTACTCGGGGGAAAGCGTGGCCTGGAACGATTATGCCTAATGCTAAGCCAGAGAAATCCTCTCTTCACGCCACTGCACTGGAGTGTCCTTAGGGGCTGCATTAAGGACTGATTGTGCCTGGGTAATTTATAGATGTAGTTTGGTGTGACCTTAATACCAACAGAGAACTAGAATACGCAATCTAATTTAATTTTGAGTCCTGTAAGACTTCGCAATAGACAAAGTGTAGTATTTAGCTGGCAAATGAGGCCTAAACCTGTGGAAAATCAAGTCAGTGAATTTCTTAATGACATTTTCCACTTCCCTAGCGACCTTTATCTGATGGTCTAAAAGCACTTTACAAAAACATAACATTTCTTACAACCAAAATTAGTTGGAAGATTATGCTATTTTGTTTCTTTCCCCATGGAGAATGTTGGCTTCTTGCTGAAAAATTAAAACTCAAAAACCTCCTGACTAAAAACTTTTGACTTGAAACAAAAACTCTAGGTTCAAAGACTGTGCTATAGATTTTTGAAGCCGTATTTTCAATCCCTCATTCTCCAGTCTTCTGTTGTGTGGACTGTACTTGGTGTTAAAACTGTATCTTCTGTTGCACTCCAAGTTCTCCACTTCCTCAGAATAAAGCTCTAGGAGGTTCTCGGCCATCTCTGACCATGCTGCATAAGAACAGAAGTGATAAATCATGTGTGGAGCCACTATTTCATACTCAGAACCACTTTTCACTTTCACATGAGCACAGCTTCAAGATAGTTATTTAGGATATTAGAAAAATTCCTTATATAGTTGGATACCAGTGGTAGTAGTCAACAGGATTATAGTGACTCACCCTAAATACCTCCAGAGTATCTCTGAGAAAAGTGAGGCAGATTTATAAAACATGCTATGTATGTTTCTTGGCTGATTATTATCGCACTTAATCCTTCAGCTGTGAGGGAATGAGATGCAATGACTGCCATGAACTACCTTTTTATGTGACAAAGGTCTGCCAGCCCGATCTCTTACTTTTACCACTTTGCCACTTATGGGTGTACAGTCCAGTTTATTTCTGGTCCATGGGATTTTTTGTCCAAGATCACTGCAACTCAGTGGTGAAGAGAGAAATAGCCTCACTACACTTATCAGATACACACATTCCACCATGTACATTTTAAGATTGCTTGTGTGTTTTGTGTAATCAAATGAAACAATAAAAAAAAAATAAAAATGCAGAATTAAAAAATACTGATTAATTAATTTTAGAATAGAACTGAATGGGACTCTTCAGTCAGAAGGAACGTACAACAATCATCTTGTCCAACTGACTGATCAATTCAGGGCTAACCAAAAATTAAAATATTTGATTAAAGGCATTGTCCAAATACCCCTTAAACTCTTGACTGGCTTGGAACTCTCTAGGAACTATGTTACCGTGTCTAACTACCCTCTTGGTAAAGAAATGCTTCCTAATGTTCCATCTGAACCTCTCTTAGTGCAGCTTCGAGCCATTCCCATGTATTTTATCACTGGATACCAGGGAGAAAGGATCACCTCCTCCTCTTCCCCTCCTCAGAAAGCTGTAGAGAGCAAGGAGGTTACCCTCAGCCTCCTTTTCTCCCAACTAGACTAGCCCAAAGCTTTCAGCTGCTCCTCATAGAACATTCCTTCCAGTCCTTTCACCTGCCTTGTTGCCCTTCTTTGGACACATTAAAGAACCTTCACATCCTTCTTAAACTGTGGGACCTAGAACTGCACACAGTGTTAAAACTGTGTGCTCTGACATTGCCAGAATTATCTAGTATCTGGGAAAAAAAAAAAAAAAAAAAAAAACCAAAACCAAACAAAAAAAAAAAAAAAAAAAA
>JAOTQP010000001.1:56934723-56968327 GCA_026413545.1 Cichladusa arquata
AAAAAAAAAAAAAAAAAAAAAAACCAAAACCAAAAAAAAAAAAAAAAAAAAAAAAAAGAAAAAAAAAACCCTGACAACAAAATTGAAGGAATCAGTACAAGAGTTATTCAAAGACCACAAAGAGGCTGATGAAATGTATTAAAAGAATGAGCATAACTGAAGAGATGACATAACATGGTAGAAAATATAGCAATCTGTTAGGAGTAGAAAAGATGTGAAATGAAAGGAAAATTGCAGAAGAGGTTAAGATAAATAACAAAGGGGTTTTTTTCTTCAAGAACATATTGAACAAGAGGTCATTGGAAGAATTCTAAGAGCCAGTCTGGGTAATTCACTGACTGAAGAGACAGACATAACTAAAGCACAATCAAATGAATTCCTTGCCTCTGTGTTCACACATAAGGTTTTGGGATAGATGTCAGAAACAGACATAAATTTCCCAGGAGAGGAAGAAAAAATATCGAAGGAGGTACCATTCAGCCAGAACAGGTGATCAAGGAATTAGAACATCTGAAGCATAACAGATCTCCAAGACCTGGAAATATTCCCTAGACATTTCTAAAGAGAGTTGCAAAATAATGGGAGAAACATTTCCAGAAGGAGCTGAAACCTTTTTGAAAACAAGGACAACATGACTACTATATGAACAAATACAATTTGGGCTAAATAAGGATAAAACCTGCTTCACTCTGCTCCAGTGAGTGTGGAAAGTGCAATCACAGCTAAATCAGCATGGTACTCCCACAGCATAAACTCTGTGAAACCACCGTGGAAAGGAATTTACTGACTCAGAATACAAAAACCATTTGAATTTTTTTAGGTTTTTTTTTATTTCTTTGTGTTTAGGGGGAGTTATACATTCCAAGTCAGTAAGACTTACTGAGCATAGAATTCAACTGACCAAAGGGAGATTTCTTCATTTGCGCTAGTTTCTTACTTCTCAGTAAATCTTTTGTTCAAACATGAAGGCAGAGAGTGTTAATCAGACTGTGCTTTAGCTGTATCTGTCTCTTCAATCAGTAAATTGCATCTCAGCTTGCTGCTGTGTCTGAAATAGTCTATAGTCAGTGAAAAAAAAGAGGCATTTCTACAGCCTGAGTCCAGTCAGCCTGGAGCGGACGGCTAAAATTGGCCAGTTGGAGCACACCTGATGAGTGCGTCTAGTTCTTTTATTTGTCACTGAATAAATTTGCAAATAGTAGTTCACATGTACAAATTCACATTATAGATGTCAGAAGATGGGTATGATAATTCCTGCTGCAAAAATTTGGAAGCTATAAAGAGTTTCATGGGCAAATGTTAATTCACGCAAAAGCTATTCCCTTATTCTTAGATCTTGCTGATGTGGTTCCTCGCCCTATTGTATCTAGGCTGTGAAAAATCATAATTTTCATACTTAAAAATGATACCAGCATGTAAGAAAATATTATTCTAGGGAAGCAACTTATCTTCACTGATCAGAGCTGTTAGAAGGGGAATCAGTGACAGTGTCTATTTCAGACATTTTGTACCTCTCTGGTGCATGTTTGAGTGCTGGTCATTATCATCTATGGTACTAAATTTTAGAAAACTCTCTGGCATGAGTTTGGTCTTCTCCCTCTAGCAGTTTTTTTTAAAACAATTCACAATTGATTCACCTGAAATGTCGACAAATGCCCTTGAACTCGTGTGTACAGATAGCCAGAAAAATCAGACTACAGGATACACTTTGGAAAATTACACTTAAACAAACAGAGACATTATTATTTCATTTGGATAGAGACATTGGCGCAGACTATGTCTGGTTCTCATTTTATTTGAACCAGCTTGAGCAGCATCTTTGGAATGCAACAATGAAAACACCCCCTTTTATTATGCAGCACAAGCTGGCATCTGCTGTGCTTGTGAACTTCAGAAGGGTCACTGTTATTGGGTCACTCCAAAGGGCATATTCAATGACAAGAACAAAGGTGAAATCCAGATTATAGTGGACAAAGTTGGGAGAGTGAAGACAAAGCAGTGGGAGTCAGCAGCCAGTGTCTCTTTTTTTTGCCCCCTCCTGCAGTTTCCTTTATTATGTTTTCTGAGCTGTGTATTCACCCTGATGGCTTTTCACTTCAGCCACTCCATTAAAAGGTTCTACATTGTTCATCTATTGTATGGAAGTGAGTGGAAAAGGATTTCCATGCTCTATAGCTCACACTGCATCACTTCTGTGTGTGCCCCAAACAAAGATCAATGTACCACGGAATATGCCTAATTATGTACTCTTTGACAGTAGGTTAGGGAGACAAGGCAGGCTTTCCTTGTCTCAGAGGAGCAGCTTGAGTGCAGCACACCACGAGCATGGAGACAACTGCAGGTTGTGTATGTATTTTTCATGTACACAAAATAAAATATGCAAATTGGATTTTACCTGATGTGCCACCAAAGGAAAGAGAAAAAACTTCAGAGACAAACAAACAAACAAAAAAGATCACAGTAACGTTTTTCAAAAAATCATATACTTCCATTCTCTGTTGTTTCAGAAATTTAAGAAAACAAAACTGTAGTTTTTGCTTTTGTGAAAGCTGTCCTCTTTCTCTCATGTATTTAAAACTTTCTCAAGCAAATTCACAATTAGAAGGGAAAGGGAACAGATAGATAGAGGAAAGTATTGTTTTTCTTCAATACCTCTTTTCAAAAATACAGATAAAGGAAGGATTTCATTCTAAACTGTCACAATAAAATGCTACAGAAAGCTCAGAAGTAGGATATCCATATTGATAGAAAGGGTAGTACAGCCAGGAAGTACAGAAGAATGGTAGAACAGTCAAGATCTCTATAGAATCCTGAAAGTACAATTTCCATGGTGTTGCTAGCATTTACCTCCAAAATAAATTAAAAAAAAAAAAGTAGGTTTGTTGAATTGCCTTCAAATAGAATCTGAAAGGTAAATACTCACCCTAAGTATAGTCAGTCTTACAAGGCAGAAAAATGATGCAGTAAATGAGAGTTTAAAATACTCAGATTCCTTCAAGATAACTGTCTAAGTTCTTGCGGTGTCAATTCATCCATTAGCTCTCTCAAGTGTAGCTGTTTCATGTAGCATGGGGCTACAGAACTCGGATACGAAACCATATCAGCTCATGGCTTCTGTTCAGGAACACTGGGGAAACAAGGGGATTTTTCATAAGCAAACAGTTTCAGTTTGCTAAAATTTGCTATCCTACCCATCTTCTCTCATAGACTGCATGTCATTTCCTGTTTAGTTAGGAATCAGTCTTCATCTTTTGCACATGGAGACAAGTTTTGTAGATTGTACAACTGCAGAGAGTTCAAATAAAATGTAACTGAAAGTCTGCATCCTCATCCTTTTTCCTCCATCTCTCTTATGAAGCAAAAGTATCCTATCCTCACCTAAGTCAATAACTAAAGTCCTTTTTAACATCACAGGGGTGTCGTTTTCCCTTTGAAAATACAAAAATGCATTAAAATCACTGTACATTTCTATTATTCATCTCTCATTATATAAAAATAGTTACCAATAAATATTTCTGAGCATTGACTTAGAGAATAATTTCATGTCACCTTTTGCAGGCTTTAGTTGGTAGCACTAGAGTGTTGCTCTTTTTCCAGCTGTTGCAGCTGTTCACAATTTTGGGTACTGGAAATCAAAGACGAAATATTTCTGGTAAATGTAATAAATAAAGGTAATGGTGCAAAGCTGTGAGAGGGTGCAAACATTAGTCTTGAGGAATGCACACCAGCAAAAAAACACTTGAAAAATCAATAGAAAGGTCTCACCTTTCTTCAGATATCTAAGTGAGCAATAATTTGAAGGGAAAGAACATAATTTGGAAAAGTCACTGTGATGGTCCTGTGGCTCTTTCAAGTAAGGATATAAAATAATACACCGTATTCTGAGCAAAGTTTTCAAAATGCAAAGGCCTTTTCCTATTTTCTGCTGCTTGCAGAGTCATGTTGAAGCACTTACAGAAAATATCTGATGGATTTTGCAGTCAGAGTCTGCCATCAGTTCATATATTATTACCAAAATACACTGGTGATAGCAAACTGTGCATAGATTATTACAAAGGAATTTGTTGCTCTCTGTGAGTGACTCTGGTATCTATTGCTTCACAATATTTTTGGGGTTTTTTTCTGGCTTTAATTGTAACAACAATAATGCAAGAAGTTTGCACAGCAGTTTAGCCTACATAATAAACCATTTTATTTGGGTTTTTTATTATTTTGGTCATAATTGATTTTTCCCTGTCCCCCAAATTTACACATTTGTCCAAACATATTTGTGAGGATAGGACTGATGCTACACCACTGAGCACTTGAGTTGAAGTGAACAACTCACAGTGAATCTTAGCTTCAATGGGAAAATGTTATGCAAAATATTTTACAAATGCAAGTTCAGAACATCTCAATTTTGAATTTTTAGCCACTTCTGGCAGAAAAAAATTAAAAGAGTTTAGGCATGTGATTTCCTAAGAAACCAAGTGGAATGGAAAGATTGGTGTTGAAATACCTTTAAGTATTTGTGCAGAAGATTTTAAGAAAAATCAGTGTGAACAAGAGGACCATAAAATGACAGTAAAATTATTTTTACACTGTTTTATCTCCCAGTTAATTTGTCCTGTTTTTTTCCATCTTCTGGGTTTTTTCCCCTTTGCTTTCATAATGTATCTTATAATCTTCAAATTCTTATGTCAGATTTAAAGTATTCAACAGTGATCCTACCAAATAGACTGCTATAGGATTTGAGATTTTTGGCAATCTTTAACTTATTTTCTCTCACAGCATTCTATAACGGGACAAAGGTATATTTTGCATTTCACACATGAAAAACTAAAGCATTGAGAATCTAATGACATTGTGGGAGGGATGGGAGCTTCAGACAAGCCCTGCCTTAGCCTCGGATTTTGGCAACAGTTTAAATTTTAAAAATCACTCTGGCCTGCAAGTCCTTATGATGGCAAACTAGGACTATTTATAAAAATGAATTTGTATTAAACAGTCAAGAGATAACAGGTGACAGACCCTAATCAGAATTACTCACTACACAGTATAAAACTGAAGGAACTGCAGTTGATTACAGCCCAACATAAAGCAGTGCATCACATTGAGGTATCTACGTTAAAGCCAGTGAAAGAAATAGTATTGATTAGGAGTCAAATGTAACTTACCACCAAAACCACAATAACGAACACAGAGCCCCTTCACTTAAACCCTGGGCAGTAACCACAAGGCTGGTATCCCTACCCACAGGAGAAACTCCACACAATTCCAGGGAAGGTGTAGAAGATTTCTGCTTTGTGGAAGTTTGGTGTTGCATCTACAGTCCTAAAGTGAGGCGCCTGTTGGTCAGAAATCCAGCTTATCTTTCCAGATCTCCCTTCAGCAGTGAGATGTTTATTGGCAGCTGGGAGATGCCAGACCAGTGTTAACCCCATGGCACCAAAATAACTCACTATAACACAGCTTGTCCTGTTTGAGTTATCTCACCAGTTAGCAAGGAATAAATAAGCTCTTGGCTGGGCCTGAGATGCCCTGCTACAAATTAATAGACCTAAAACACAATTCAGGATCTAACATCAAATACACATGCAGTTTAGAAATCATCATCCCCAAGTCGTTATCCTTAAGATTTCCACTCAGAATATTTTAAAAATTCCCATATTTCAATGATTCTTTGCTTTGTGACCTTTAAAATAATCTTCCTAAGCAACTGAAGCTGAATTGCAATACATGTACTTAGGCACGAAAACTCTTACATTTTTGAGCAACACAGCACCTAGACATTAAATAAAGCTATTTAGACACACCAGCTATTCTTTCCCTTAAATTCCATGGAGAATTTAATCTTACAGATGCTCTAGGAGCAAGACAAATATGCTTATTAAGCTTCTAGCACAGAGGACAGAACTTGAAAACATAGCTGGAAGACCAAAGATTAATTTTAATACTGATATGATCAGTTTTGTGATTGGATTTGTTGGTTGTTTTTTTTCAGAGTAGGCTCTCAGATATTTTTTTCTCACCTTATTAGTTTATCTAGTTAGGGAATAAATAAATACAAATTATGAAGTGTTTAGTTAGGTTCATGAAGTCGAAACACTTATATTTGCCAGGCCATTTGTGTGTTAGAACAAGGTGTATCTCAATATATTTCCAGTTAATATGTTTAACTCAGTTTTAATTAGCTCACAATAACTTTTATTATTTTAAAGGAATTTGTCATGAGGTAGGAATAAATGGTGGGGTAGAAGGACAACATAACAGTGGAAGATCAATGGGATTTCAGAGGCCTTTTTTCTCAGTGAGCTGGAATCTATGTATTATTTTCCCAATTTTTTTCCTCTCACTATCTTTCTCAGATGATCCTATATTCCTGCATGTTATTACACATTAATTCCCACTTTGACAATCATGCCTTCAGAATGTCAACATGCTGCTCTGAGAAGTTCATTGTTTTCCCTAGTAATATTAATTTACAATTACATAGGCAATAGTAATGTGTCTTAAATTCTTCCATGCTTTACGTACTTTAACAGCCTTTCTGAGTTAGTAAGCCCGCACACTTATACCTCATAAAATCTGAATCAAAACTAGAGTATGAGCCTGCTTTTGCTTTACTGAAAATATGGAGTTTTTCTGCTGGTTTCCACAAGAAAACAGTTTGAGGCCTAGTTGTGGATAAAAGAAATCGTTCTTTAGCCAGTACATCTCAACCAGTCCATAATAACCTATTGGGGTGAGAAAAGTTCAAGCCAAAAGCTGTTGATTTCCCTAGAGCCAATCAAAATGATAGATGCAGTGGTGGAAGATCACAGCTGACTGGGTTTAGTCCTCTCATCACTAGCTGCAGATGGTATGCAATTTAGGGATGCCCATTTGGTAAAATTTACCAGTTTCTCTTGAGATCACACATATGGGTTTGCATTTTAAAAAACACAATTGTATCAGGAATAGCATTTTAAACAACAGATGTAAGTACTGACAGTGAAATAATGCCCAAAAAGCAGAATATATCCACACCAGAGAATGGAAAGAACATGTGTTATGCTTTACAAAACTCCATTTGACATTTTAACTTTAAAAAAAAAAAAAGACAGAAAATGGCCATAAAAATACACTTGCCAAACTTCATAAATTAGATAGATACAACTTTTGTCTTTACAGTTTACAGCTTTCAGACATTTGAAAGATTTTTTTTCCCCGACTTTGTATTTCAAAACCACAATCTCAAATTCTCACACAGCAAAAAACTGGCTTCAAAAGAATTGTGAGTCGGGCTGATGTCTTTGCTTGCTTTGAATTCTAGATTTAGCTAAAAGAAAACATGCAAACAGATTGCTTACTGTAATCTTTCCTTAATTCAGAGCAGATATGTTTCTAGCGTTTAGACTTTGACCAAATGACTGGTGCAGAATTTCAGTAAGTTGCATGACTAAAATAAACTAAAATACATCAATAATTAACCTTGCAAAGTTATCAGTAAAACAGCTGTCTGGGTAAATCATAATACTGAACTAAGATAGTTAAAGAAACAGTTACATTCACTGTAAAAATGTACCAAAAAAAAAAAAATCTCCATTTTATAACACAGAATCAAAATCACTTTTGCAAGTAATCTGATTTCCTTATTTCTGCTTAAGTGTAGTTATGGACATTTTCTGATGAGAAGCAACTGTGTCTTTAACAATGTAGGCCATTAAGTCTCTACACTAACACGACAAATGAGAAGGCAACATAGCTAAGAGGTTGGATTTGAACACGTACCTTTCACAGTGATTAGTCCTTCATTGGACACGACTGTATGTACTCTTTTTCTCAGTCTCCTGATTTAAATAACCTGGGCTACATGAAGGTATGGTAATTATGACATCAGAAAGTAATATTCATAATTTACATAACTTTAAAAAATGGTAGGTTTTGGATTGGTTTTATTTGTGAGGTAGAAAGATGGGAAATGAATGTTCTACAGATTCAGTGAATGTGAAATTGGTATTTACAAAGGAGAAAACAAAAATATCACAGTGATGAGATATTTATAACACCATCATGAAAGGAAAACCATGAACAAGCAGGAATAGGACCTTTAATATTCTATAATATGTAGGCAAATCAGTTGCTGTCATCCACTTCTGCTATGTTGTTATGTACATTTCTACATAAAGCATTTTCACCTTAACCTATTGCTTTGACAAACTGCTAACAACTTTTGAGCATACTAAATCCTGTAAGTAGTCTTCATGCGCCTAGGAAGAGATAAAAAGCATTTCTGTGGCAAAAAACCAGAGAAATGTGTAAAAACCCAAAGACAACTAAAAATGCTATTTAAGACTTTTACTGTTTTTGTTGCACCAAAGAAAAAAGAAGTGTTAGAAGAGATTATGGCTCAAGTGCCAAAACCATGCAGGTTTCTTAATCTGATACGAACCAGATTCTGAGGACCATTACAGACACAACAATATAATCTGTACAATCCAGTTTAAAAAAGATAATGTTTTGAGAGAACAACAAAATTATTTGATCTCTGATTTCAGGTAGCTTCTTCTGTTGACAGTAAACAAATAAGATTAGATCATGCTACATTGTTCTTTTCTTCTTCTTTTTTTTTTTTTTCAGGTTTGTTTTTTACCCCTCCTTCTTAAATACCTTTGGCCAGCAAGGGCTGGAGGAGACAACACAACCAATCTCCAGAGCCTGAGGCTGGGTCGCTTAACATTAAGTCACTCTCACTTTATCTGAGATAAAACCAAGAACCAAGTGTGTAAGGCTATGCATAAGTCAGGGATAAGAAAGTCAAATAGTGACACACACTACAGTTAGTCAAGACTGTTAATAAATAAAGACTGGACATTTGAATTTACAGAAAAATAATAGCATTTTATGAATTTTAGAACTTTGTAATATAGAGCCTCATAATGATTAATCTATACTATTATTGCTTTTATAATAAGCTGCTTAGGATCTTTTGCAAATATGAAAAGAACTGATGTGCCAGTGAACTTCTGAGCCTTTTGCTGATGAGGAATGATATAATCAAGGGAAACAAACTAATTGTCTTGAAGGCACCAAGCAGTCTGGGAGTACCACACAGGTCACAACAAATGGAGCATACCACAGACACGGAAGGAGAATTCCTAGGCTTTAGAATCTGGCTAAAAGTGTCTTTTAAGACTCGTTAGAAATGTATTCAGTTATGTCCTGAAATATATAATTTCCATGTCAGAGAGGGAGGTAATTTGCAAATCAATATTGGAGGGAGACCTTGCAGGATAATTGAAGGAGCTGAAGGGAAAGGAAGCAGAAGAACAGTGAGAGCCTCTATAAGCATCCCTCACTACATCAAGGTCAATATGAAAACTAAATTAGCCTGTCTATATCTAGGATGTTTTTGGTGTGCAGCTGTTTGTGAAGGGGATAATTTGAGCTTTTATTTGCTGAAAGTACTGGGATTACCAGTGGGATTATCCACTATCTACTACCATTGACTTCAGCTGAGCTTTTATTCTACATTCTCAACTGGCCATATCCAAAAGAGAACCTAAGCACTTAAAGAGGGATGATCTCATCGGTGGCCCAATATCCACAGATACTCCATTGTTTGATGATCAACTCTCCTATTTGTCTAGGGACAGGTTCCTTCTGCCTACATCAACATCAAAATTAGGCACCTAACCGCCTTAGTTATCCTCTTTAAAAATTGGTGACTTATAGATACCCACAGAAAACAAGCCAGAATCCTAAGTTTTGGATTCTCTGTACTAAAACAAATCAGTTTTCGTGTGGCTGGAAAATTCATCACACCTCAGAGCTGGTATTCAGATGTTAGATGTCTTTCCTATTATGTTCATTTTAATGGTTCAATTCAGAAGCTTTCTACAGAGCATGTGTAACACATCCCATTAGGATTGGTTTAACCCCAAAAGATGCAGTTGGAGTTTCATCCTTAGTTTATAATGGGCTAAATAGTAGCTCATTTCTCCTCCTTTTCCTAGTAGCCCGTTCCCCTCCTTTCCCTAAGAAGCAGGACACATGAGCTGAAATTCTTTCAAGTCTGGTAACTTTCTATCACAATTCTGTCATGATTCAACCCAAGGTCCTCAACTAATGGGATGCAGTCTTTCTGAAATATTGGTACAGACATTCTCACTGTCCACACTGATCAGGAAGAAATTCGAGATTCATTGGCACCGACAGTATTTATTATATGTCACTTACACTTACACCACCTCTTTTCATACAATTTTTTCCAACACGAGACACCCGTAATATAAAGCTGCTTAGCATCTTTTCATTGATTAGATCAATATCAGCATCTAGATTATTGTAGACTCTCTTAAACCAGGTGAGAGATGTTTTAAAGAGAAAAAAAGGAACAAATTTGAAAGTTGTTCGTGATAGGTCTATCACAAATTATTTTTAATATTAATGATAGACTAATGGAGATAAAACTGACAGAATTGGTTAAGAAATAGAAAACGTGAGGATTTTAAAAATGCCAGCACATTAACAGAGAGGTGCTCCGAGGTTCCACATTAAACTCCATGCTTTTAAAACATTTTATTAATGATCTGAAAGAGAAGATCATGCAGTGAGGTAGAAAGATGACACAAAGTTGTCAGTCAAGACCAGAAGGTAAGGCAAAAATCATTAGCAAAGGAAAAACACCTGATACTCAGTTTTAGGCTTCCTGGCGTCACAGATGACAATTGCTTCAAAACTACCTAAATCAATTGCCTGCACTGGAGGAAGTAGAAAGAATGTGTTGCAGTGCATTTCCTTGGCTTGGGATCTGTTTGTGTCTCAGCTGGAATACAGGAGCTCTTCAGACCTAGGAAAGTCTGTAAGTCAATGAAATAGTTGCTTCAAAAACGTCACGAAGGTTTTTGGAGGAATAGCATGATAATAATTAATGTTGTAAAAGCTAAGAAGTCTTTCCATAAATCAGTAGTGTGGTCTTAATTCTAGCAAGTGCTGTACAAATTAACCCCAATCAGAAAGATTACTTGGGAATCAAAGCATGTAGAAGAAAGGCAGCAATAACCAGAATTCAGAAATAAAAAATTGAAGAAAAAAAAAAGTAAGTTTGGCAGAGGGACAACAACACCAAAAATCAGCAGAAAATTAGCTTGCATATTAAATTTGTGTCATGACTGCATTAATAGGTTTCAATGTCCTGAAACTGCCTGCTCCGCTGCCACTGTGACCACATACCCAGGAGCCAAATTCCCTGCCACCTGGATTGACCTCACCCTTATACTATGGGTAGTATTCTAAAATATGAAATGGATTTCTTCTTCCTATTATTGTACAGTAAGGAAGAATCCCAGCCATTGCTAATGTCCATCACATAATGCATTACATCTTTTCTTTTCTGGCTTTATACGCTTATCTCATGGTTGGATCCCTTAGATGTACTCTCTGTCTTGCCTCTCTGCCCGTCTCTGTCCCATGTCTTGCTGTCCTGATGGGACCCTGTGAATGTATTCTGGAGCTGATGGACTGGTTGCCATGTTGGGAGCTAATGATGGACATTGCTATCAGCCTGTAGCTCTGCCCACTGTGCTCAGGCCCTGTAGGACTGCGTCCCATAGTGAGAGCACTACCTGCACTGGGGTCAGCACGGCTCCCTGCTGGTATTACTTCAGGAAGCAGCCTGATGCTGCCATTTCTTATTCCTCTGGGAAGTGATTTTTTAGATGTGTGTCTTTAAAAAGGCAAAACTAGTCTGAGACCCACTTGTTCTGCTGGACATCACTTGTAAAATAGCACAGCAGTAACACAGGTAGGCAGGGTGAAAACTTGTTGGTTGGTTAGTGTTTGAAACTCTAGAGAAGAAAGAGCCTCTGGTAAAATGAATAACTCAGTGTTCAGAGCAGGGTCTGAAAAGTGTGTGCTTAACAAGGCTTTACATCACTCTTTTGAATCATGACAATAGTCAATGAGCATCATCCTCAACTTTGTATTAAATGAGTGATATGGTTGATTATGTCAGTGAAGACAGTGCCACAGGAGGAGTTCCAGTTGCTGTAAATTATAGATACAGCTTGTGCCTTAGCTTTGGGTTTTTAGTGATTCTGTTGTCTTGAAATTAGTGGTTTTTAAATGGATAAATTGAGGGTCCTTGAGAACATTCAGGGAAAGATTGGTTCCACCTATACATAGACATCTAAACATAAAACTGATTTAAAGCAACCTCATTAGTGTCATTTTGCAGCTTCCTATTGTTTGATTTTTGCATCCTTTATGATTATCTTCCAGATATATTTTTTTCCTACAACTATTCAATATGCAGACAAATCATTATCTGTTAACATCCTGAATTGTATTCTAAAATGTGAAACAGATTTCTTCTTCCTATTATTGTACAGTAAGAAAGAATCCCAGCCATTGCTAATATCCATCACATAATGCATTATATACTCTTTTCTTTTCTGGCTTCATATGCTTATCTCTTGATGAAATGTAACACTTCTTGTAAATATGATCCTCCATGGTCTCTTTTTCTGAATTGCTCACATTTATAGCAAAACATTAAGGTCATATGAGGAGTTACAGTGCAGAAAACAATTCATATCTTGTTTACTACTGCCTTTTTCTTTTACTTTCAGGCAACTTTATGTAACTGACACTCTACAACTTGTCAATTTTAGAACACCATTGCATCTTTCACAGCTGTTTCTGTGGAAATCTTAATTGCAGGTTTTAAGGTTAAGTTCTTGCTTCTAAAAGCTGCATCTTTGGGTGCTCATTACTATTCAGAGTGGGCAATGAATCTCTTCGGGTATCACTCCAGTTATCAACAGACTGGCAGGATTCAACCACTCAGCTTTACTATGCTTTACAGTACACTCACTTTTCGATTGAAATTAGTTGGGAAAAACAACAAGGCATTACAAACAACAAGGTTTATGCTTTAACTTAAACAGAAAGATAAATTATTTTCTTTCTTGTTCTGTCAAAAATCTTTCATTTATTTTAAACTCTTTCTGCGTATCTAAATCAGTTTACCTTATCCAAAGAATCAAACTGGGTTTGTGCAAAGCCCTCTCTCATAATGTGGTGCAGATAACACTGAACTAGCCAGAGTCCCTGTACCAGTGCTTCAAAACCTCACCAATCCAAACAGCTGAAAATGAACCCACTCACCAGAGGCACATCCTCAGGTTCACTGGCACACTGGAGGCAATGCTCCACGCCCACCCCTGGAGCCCAAACCCAACCCCAGAGTGGCCACCAGAGAGGAACTCCCCCCGGGGGAAGGGCCCAGGAAGGCCAAAGGCTACTTAAACTGAAGCGTGAGGCAAGTTCAAGTCCTGACCCTGCCTCCTGGAAGTTATGTCAGCTGAACGAATGAATGATGAATGAATCCATCTCAAGTGGGAGATGATTAAGTTCAGTACTGAATTCAGTCTATAAGGTGGCATAGGTGAAAATCCTACAGATCTCCCAAGAGCATTAGTGTCCCCATAGCAGAAAACAACAGGTGATCCATTTAGACCAACATCCCGCAGGCTGCAGTGAATGATTAGGGGGAGATGACAAACAAGACAAGAGTAAGTCACATTTTCTCTGGTCTTGCTTTCCTGTTCCAGGCACCAACAGTCTAGGGCTTCTAGAACTGGAAATTTCATCCAGACCTCTATCTTTAGAAAGTACAAAAGGAACTTCACATTCTAACAATTTTTGGCACTTTATGAGATTATCAAGTTCCTATGAAAATAAAGATCACTTTTTAATTGCACATTGTGTGAAAAAATACTTCTTTTTGACATTTATAAAGCTATTGTTTCTTTCTGCTGAGGTACTCGTTAGATCTTGAGTTATAAACAAATACAAATAAAGTTTCCTATTCATTTACTATTTTTTAAATTTTATTTTAGCGTATTCTTTGTGCACATGTGTCTGACTCTTTTTCTTCTTTTCATAAATCAGCTTTTCTGGATACCCATTAATTTACAATTTCTGTAGAGGAGAATTTCCCCACTCTCTTTTAGAGGGGCAAATATAAAACTTAAATTTCAAAACCTGAGGGAGATACCCTACAACAGGTATCTACAGGAGCTGAACTTAGATCTGATCTGAGCTACCTCTCAAGACAGTTGCTTGCTATCTTGAGACAGCATAGCACAACAATCACAGGAACTCAGACGATCAGTTTCCTATCACTTCTCTGACCCTGAAGAATTTGGCATTGGTTCTCTTTTCAGATCACTGCACACACTCTCCAGGCTCTAGTTCTCGTTTCCAGACCTTGTTCTGAGACTCAGTAAATCCAGCTGTACTGGAGCTTGTAGTTCCCAAGATTGTAGATTTTGTGGTTTTTTGAGTTTTTCCCAGAGTATTCTGAGTATCCTGAAATACAGATTACCTCTTCAAGATGTTTATGGCTATTTAAGGAAAAGATAAATGTTTTACAGAAAAGAACTTTTTAAAATAAAAATAGTTATCTATACTTCCTCCATCATGAAAGGAGATACATTATTGTCAGGTTTCTTGTAAACCCATGTCCATCATCATCAATGAGCACTTTTAGCAGACAGATCAAAGACTTCCATGAGGTAGAGATGGAGAATGCCTTCTCTCAAATCTCCCTTTGGTAAGTTTTGTCATGTCTGGTGAAGGCAAGGAGAAATATTTGCTGTCAGTATTGCTTAAGACTAACCTGACTGACAGCATGACCACTGCAGGTAGCATTAGGCATAAGACTATTCACAAAGTGAAATAGAGCATAGTAGCTTGAAAGGATGTAGTACAATCCTTAACAAATACACCTTTGAAACAGTAAAGGTGTTTGTTCTAGAAATCCTGTTCCTTCTGGTTTCTGTGAAGTATCTTGTCTTCATGATCCTCTTTCTCCTTATCAACCTGAATTCAAAAAAACTGTTCTTGAACTTCCAGCATAGGGAATCCCCTGAAGATATTACTTCAAGCATGTTGCATTAAGACATTCCCACCCCCCATCTACCCCACCCCCCTTCATGGGCAAAGACTAGTTAGCAGTATTTTGGGATCCAAAGGGCATCACACAGATTGTAGAGGAGACCTGGGGCTGAGGGATTTGTGTCCCATGAGACCAGAATATCCTTGACGGACATAGATAGCTATGTAAAACACAAATGTGAGCCAGCCTGTCCCTTAGGGGGCAGGACTGGCCTCAGACCTATTTATTTAGCAGCATTGACATAGGGTACATGGTGGAGGTTAGGGAAATACAGACATGAATTTAGAGAGGAACAAGTTTTCTGTAAAATTAGATGGCAGTAGCCTTAAATGGAATCCTTTAGCCGCTGTATGATGCTATACTCTATCACATCATGAAAGATGATTTCTTTTTCAGGTAATTTTACAATGGAATGAATGGAAAAAACCAAAACACTCACAAAATGCTTAAACATTTTCTTTAATATGTGTATGTTTATGTACTTTTTGTACAGGCTAAAACTGCTGGTGATAAAAGACATTCAAAACCTAAATTATACAAAGATAAGGACACTATAAAAAGCATAACTACAAAAAAAAATATCCCTAAGGATTAGTTTGAATAATGATGTATTTGTGTTGCGTAAGCAAATATAATGGTGAAATATTTATGTACAGAGTAAATAAGCCCATCCAGAATCTTTGTTTAAAACAAAAAAAGCATCGAGAAGGTTTCCATGTAGCACTATGATTAAATGAATCTGTGAACCTCCTGACTTTCTGGATCAGAGCAGAAATCTGTTCAACATTATGTTCTATTCTGACATGTCCAGTGCCAAATGTTTCAGTGGAAGTAGCAGTAGTTCCCTAGAGTGAGAAGGTACCAAATAACCTACTCATTAAAGAGTTTTCCTCTTGCTTGTTATAATTTGGAAATAGCAGCATGTTCCAAGGTATAAGGCTATCATAGATTCATCAGTGCTGAGGCTGGAAAGCATTATTGTAAACCATCTAGTTTAACTTTCTGCATATTGCAGAGACTTTTTTCTCTAATCTTTCTATCAAGTCAATAAATAGCATGACCAAATCACCAGATTTTTGTAGTTTTGATCCTATTTAGTAGAAGGAAAAATGTTCTTTATCTAAGTAAATGAGTTAAACTTTTTTGTTGCAGTTGACTATAGTTCCTTTTTATTATTACTATTTTGTTCTTAAGGAACATTGATTGGTATGGTTGAATAATCATGTCATTATTATTTTAAATTATAATTTCAATGTTGTCTGCCTAATGTTCACTGATTGCTCTCAGTGAATGCACGTTATGAACAAAATTTTTCAAAAGTGGCTGATTATTTTGCAAGACTAGAAGCTATTTATTTAGGGAAATCTCTGTCATTTACATTTTTGCACTGAAAATTTCTAGAAGTTAATCCATCTTCCCAAAATTATTCTAAAAGGCCTTATTCCTGCAGTGTACAATGCCATCTGCCAGAAATAAAGATTCCTTCCTGAAATAAGGTGAAAAAATCCTATATGGCTCCAAGAGCTGTGTCAGAAGTCTGAAAGGAAAGGCCAAAAGGCAGTCAGTTTCTGATAAAGCCAATGCTGAAAAATTGTTCTTCATTTGCAGACAGGATATGCTCTGAAAGCTTTATAAAAAGTGAAAATGTACCTTGTGTTGTTGAGTAATAAATTTATTTTGTTCACAGCCCATTTCTTTCTGTTTTACAATGTTAAAGGAAATAAGTGTTCCATTCATCCCATGTGACATGTTAGGGCCCATATTTTTCCATCCAAAGGATGTATTTGCATCAGGATCAAATATTACACAGCAAAAACCTCTGGCATGCATTTTTAGCCACATTATAGATCTAGTACTAGCCTGAAAATAATTTAATATTCAGGAAAGGGACTAAGGAAAGGAAGAAGCTGCTTGCTTTTATGACCAAAAAGCAAACCACAGATGGATGGAAGAAGAGGAAGGAAAAAATTGATAAAACATCTGAAAGTTTGCTAAAAAGTTGCTAAAGGCTTTTCAGTTTTTATCTATAGAAGAAATTTGATGAAGTGAGTAAGGCAGACAGCAGTTGTCCAATTCCTAAGCGCTTGAACCCTTCTTTGGGTGCTAGATGGAAATGCAATTGCATGACTAAAAAGAACCTTCTACAAGAAGTAGTCATGCAAATTAGCCTAAATATCTTATTTTGCCTTGCCACCGTAGTCCTGTTAAAATAGATCAGATCATTACCTTAATTCATCATGTGGCTGTGAGGTTCCAGGATTCCAGAAATAGTAAACACTTGTGGAATCTACAATAATTGAGAGCAACAATAAATTACACTCTAAGTGCTCATCAAGGTACTTCATGAGTCTTCATACACCCTTGTTAGGAATGTTGCCAAGCTGGAAGAATGCACAGGTACTATATAGAAGGTACTATGAGTGCTTTTGTGCTGCAGGAACCCAATTACTTTTTTTAGACACATTTCTCCTAGATTTTTTTTAAACAAACAAAAGAAGTAAAGTGAAAATAGATTTCCTTGGATGGAGATTTGTGCTAAAACCTCTAATGTATAATGTGCTTGTATTCAAATTTAATAATTTAAAAGGTGGCATGCATAGCTGCTTCATTTCCTTTGGGGTTCAGGCAGAATGAAGTCCTGCATTTAACTGTAGCTTCCTACAAAAAAGCTTCCCTCAGCACGGCACAGAATCAATAACTTAACGTGGAATATTGCAAATAAAGCAGCTGTTGCATAATTTGTCAAGTAACACATATGCTGTAGAGCTGGTAGAAACAACATCATAGAACAACTGTCTGCTTTTGACACAGTTTTTTCACAGTTCCATGCTTATGCAATGCAATTCAAGGAGTCGGAAAAATTTGCCTTGGCTTTAACAGGACATATGAGCAAGACAATTTTTGGAGTATCCTCTAGCTGGAAATTCTGTTGCTTGGTCTTGAAAAATTCAGTTATCATTCAATTTGTAAAACCTACTTGATCTCCTCTTGCCATAATACAGACATCAGCTTAATCTCACGCTAAATTAATAGTGTGCCACTCCTTTGTGTTAGCTTTGTTGGTATTTCACTATGCCTTGAACCAGATTATTATGGCCAGCAAAGTCCCAAGGGATCAAAGGTGCATCTTACCTGTGTAATAACCACGATGGGAAGGACGATCACTCATGCCAGGAGATGTCGACAGGAGACCCAGGACATGGCAGAGACCCATCTTTGCCTTCCCACCCTTGCCCCTTAATCTGCTTCCCATGGGTTTGGCCAAATCCAGTCTTCCTCAAGGATACTCTGGGCACATGGGGAGTGTCAGTCTGGGAGTGAGAGGGACAAAAGGCTGCCACCATCCTTCATCCTCCTTCTAGACCCTGGAGGCCATGAAGAGCCTCCAGTTTCTTCTTTATTGTCCATGGAACATGGAAGAATGGAAAGGATATATCCTGTTTCTAAAAACCCTTGTTCTTATAGAAAGTTTTGGGGTGTTTTCTTTGTCTTCTGTTGCTTCTCTCTAACTGTACTGCTGTAGGTGGCTCCAGCTGAGTGGGCTAGGAAGCAGATAGTAATAATTAGACATTATATAAGACGTTATACAGGAAGCTTTAGAATAAAATGATATTTTAAAAATGTGCTTGCTACACTGAATGGTGTTTCTAAGATGCTCAGGTCCTTCTTGAGTGTGGTCATATATTATCAGGTGGCTTAGATAAAACTTGAGAAAGTATAATAGACACAGAGATCCACTTCCAGATATTCTGAGTGGAAATTGCTTCCCCTTTTATTCTCTCAGCAAAGAAGACAAACGGCTTTAGAAAAATTTTTGAAAGGTTTTGTCCTATAAAGATAAAAATCCAAGGCCTCCCACATATCTTGTTCCTTCTCTTTGCAGCTGACATGGTTTAGTAAATTTTTAAGTTGGCTGAATTCTAATATCAGGCAGAAATATTACCACAACATGATTTTGGGTAAGGAAATCTGGTAATTTCTGTCCCTGGAACTTCCCATCATTCTTCCCTTTGTCTTAAAAAAACCTGATGGATGTCATGCTGTGAGAGAAAACTGACACAGAAAAAGTTAACCATGAGATGATGGTACAGGACATCTGAGACAGTTCTGGATATCCAGGCATATTTAATTAAATTCACAGGTTTCTGAATGTTAACTCCATTCAGTGAGACCTGTTAGCAGAAACTGGAGTGTATGCACAGAGTTCTGCCATAACAAAGGCACCTTTGATTTCCTGAAAAATACAGCTAAGTGAGAAAAAAATTAAATTCAAACATGCTAAGCATATACTTGATCTAATGAATAAATCCTTGAAAGCAATGACTGAATGTAAAACAGCAATAGTTTGTTTAGTCATTTCAGGTTTAGAATAAATCTTTGTCTAATTTTTGGCTCAGTTTGATTTTGGTGAGGAATTGGAAAGATCAGGAAGTTTCTGCTATCATTTATTTTCTCTCTTTCCTTGTTGACAATGAGACTTAAATGCTGTTTTGCCCAGTTGTGGTGGTTTGATTAGGTCTAGCTAAATGCCAGGTGCCCAAGAAAGCTCCTCTACCACTCCTCAACTGGACAGGGGAGAGAAAACAATGAAAGGCTCTTGTGTCAAGATAAGGACAGGGAGAGATCACTCACAATTACCATCAGGGTCAAAACAGAACCAAGTTTGAGAAATTAATTGAATTTGGTACCAATCAAAATTATGTACAATGAGAAGTTAAAACAGGACTTTAAAGCACCTTCCCAGACTTAGCTTTATTCCTGACTCTCTATCTTCTTCCCCTCAGTTCCCTTCAGTGGGTGCCCCTGAGATGGGCAATGGGGGTTGCAATTAGTTCATCACATGCTGTGTCTGCTGATGCTTTGTCCTCAAGGAGAAGAATACTTACCCCTTCTCCAGCATGGTATTCCTCCCATGGGAGACAGTCCTCCACAAATTTCTCCAATGGGAATTCTTCCCATGGGTTATAGCTCACCTCTCCAATTCCATTTTTCTCTCTCTTAGTCTGAGTAGTCCTAAACTGGATGCACTATTTAATATGCAAGCTCACTGGTGCTAAGTAGAAGGGAGGAGTAACTTCTCTTGATCTTGTGGCCAGAGTTTCTTATCAGTATATATATAGTATATAACAGTTGCATACTCAGTATGTAGTTTGTCTTATTCATAAAGAAAGAGCACTGTGGAATTGTCTCCAATCTTGTGTAAACCATAACCCTCAAGGTCTCTTCAGAAGGGCTTTAACTCACTTAGTCCCTTCCTAACCTCCATTAATGTGTAATCTCTTTTCTCCCTTGGTTCAGATAATTTCACTTGTTCTTATGGAACCTCAAGAGCTTTCTTTTGCTCTGTTGCTGAAGTTTATTAATTGCAATCTCTTTGGGTAGAGTTGTGATATTTTTCATGGCCACAGATTGTCTTGTCGTATATCCAGTCATTAAATTACATGCTGATAAAAGACTTTTTTTTTTTGCCCACTTTACTCTTAAAAAACCCCTGTTGGGTAGTCTTGGTTACTCTTCTTGACTTTCACTTACTTGGATGTGGATATGAATTCCAAGAGCATGTGTTTCTTAATTTTCTCTGGGACTGAGACCAGCCAAAGTTTCTTTGATTCTATGATTAATCCCCGAGCTATCTTTAGGCTCTCTTAAAAAATCACCTAGCTTTCCTTGACATCCTTCTCCTTCATGGCAGCTACCCAAAGAGTTCCCAAGCAACATCTTGAATTAGAGCAAATATGCAGCTGTAAAGTTCAGAATCCAAAATGTGCTGCTTGCCTTCCCATTTCACCTCCAGGTCCTTAACTTAATCATTTTGGAGACACTGCAATTCAAGCCACATCTAAGACTGCCAGCAGGTCTTCCCTATTTGTAAGTAGAGCACAATCCCTGGTCATCCCAGCCAACACTTGCATTAGGAGATATGCTAGAAGTATAATTACACCAATCCTGGAGAGCTTTAACTTTTCCCTGAGGATATGAAATCTTTCCCTGGCTAGTATAATTACATTGCATGTAATAAGAATGCATGGTTCATGAGAGACAAAATTTTACATGGTTATAAACTACTGTTATTCTTTATTACCAGAGTTCCAGGAGATACATTTCATGGCCAAATACAGGGAAGTTTTTTTACCTACCAATTGCGTCTCACACAGGGCAGTGTGGTCACACAGAGCAGTATGTGCATTACAGCTTTTTTGTGTGTTTGCTTTCTAATATTCTGTAAATAATTTCCATTCACATAGTAACTGTACAAATATTGTAGCATTTGTTATAATGAAACTACTTGTATGAACAGAAACAGTTATTTTCCTGAAGAGCTTCAATTTACTCGTGAAGATAGGTAATCTTTTTTGACTAATATAATAATTGAAATTGAAATCCGGTCCAAAAATCTGCAGAAGTAAATATAGTTTATCTACAAAAACTGCCTTTGAACCATTAATAATCAATGACATGTTGTTTTACTTCCAATCGAAAAAGAAGCAGCTCAAGGCAAGACAAGCTCTCCATTCTTTCCCAAACCAGGATGGCAGTAGAAATGTGGCTTTGGATGAACCCATTTGGAACAGCAGTAGCAGTTTTTTCTACTTCTGGCAGCCATGTGTTAGATGCTTAAGGCTGTGGAATACCACAGTTGACAGAATATTTGGTAAGTGTCCATGTAAACTTAGAACATAATTTTCAATTCCTCTTAGTATACGAAGGAGGAGAATGAGGGCTTCCACTATAAGCTTAGAAAAGGCAGTTTAATAAGTGGAATAGTTTTGACTAATACCGATTAGTTTAATGTTGACTTGGAAGTAAAGGACAGTGTCACCTGGTAAACAGTCTAGTTTACTTAGTAGAGCTCTCTGTTTTCTTTGTACATGTGCCAAGATTTGGTTAGAGTGAGCTCCACTTAGTGGATTGGATCTGGTACAATTATATCATGTAGTAAAATATTTTTTATGTACACTGAAAATTCAGATTTTAACTAAGATGTAAATCTCTCGTGGTCATATATATGTTAAAAAATCTGTGGTTTTTATCAGGGAAATTATAGTGCCTTAAAGAAGCAATAAAAATATAACGTGTGAGAAAAATTTACAAAATAATTTGAATTAGTAATGTGGACAGAAACAAATAGCTCTGTTATGCTGAAATTATAATCCAGATTTAATTATAATAATTATATAAATATGCTGATTATAATCCAGACTTTTTATTGTGTTAGGATAAGGACATTTTAAATATTTATCTAGATTTCAAAAGTATTCCATCCATATGAAAATATAAGCAAAAAATATTCAGAGGAAAATAAATAGTGTCTAGATACCATTTCAATATTTGTGATTTAGTGGATGCTTCAAAATGTGATTAAAGACGTGCAGATGAGAATGACAAACCTTTGATTAGCTAGTCATGTAGTAGAAAAGATTTTGTCCTTTGTTATAGGAGAATACATCTATGAAAAAAGTTTGGCTCAGAATATAGCTCAGCTGAATCTGTACAACTCAGTTTTAAATCTTTTACTTTCATGTGGTTCTTCTTGAGTGCATGTGTTGCTAGACTTTAAATTGTAATTTTTGCATTCCATTAAAATATAGGCACCTTTTCATGATGCCAATTTTCTTAGTTACTTAGAAAGCCATAAGAGAACCTATTTCCTAATATTATTTATAACAAAAACCTTGGCTCCTATAGGGATTTTACGGTCACAGTCATTCGTGTTCTACTGTGAATGTCAGGTGCTAGTTTTGGTATGCAGCTTGAGACAGAAATCAAGCATAATCAAATGGCTTTATACAGATTTTTGTGTGCAACAAAATTATAAATGATCTTGAATATTATACATGGAGGTCAATTAATTATCTTAAATAAAGACTAGTAGTTACAGTGATATACTACCTATTTACCTAAAATTATATTAAAACAATATTCTTCCTGCCAGAAAATTTGACTTTGAAAAATCCATAGTTTAAGCAACTATCTGAATCATATAATAAGACTCAATTACACCAGGTGGTATTGACTGATATATTTGGTAATGTAATAGAGATGCCAACCCTGACAAAATTTGTTAGTTTGAAAATAGGGCAAAATGCCATTTTATTGCAAAGCTAATGAGAAATATTGCTTACAGAATGATGAGACCCATCAAGTAGATTTATAGCATACGACGTTTTTAAGATCTCAAATATTTCAAAGAGATTGGAAGGGCAATATGACTATTGTCTACTCAGTATAATGAACCAAAGAAAAAGGAGCTTTGACATTCAGACTTGCATGGTAGAGGGCTAGAAACTTTCTGAATAGTAGAACTCTTAAAGAGAGCAGATTGTTTCTTGAGCGTATGCAGACGCTGTCGTGGCTGGACCACCACCTGGATGTTTTGCAAGCTCCACAATTCAAAGAGATACTGCTTGGGGGGATTAAAGGCTGTGAGTCAGATTCAGTGAACCCAAATCCCAGCAGAAGTTTGGCAGAGGAATGAGTCTCTTCCTGGGATGCCAGCATTAATGGCTGAGGTCCAGACACTAATCTCAGATGCACGGCACGTGTCGCCTCCTATCTCGATTAAGCCACGTCTGTGGCTTGCACACACAGCACATAACAGCAGATTTTCCAAGGCATATGCTGCTTCCAGCGCCACACGTTTTAGTTTAAAATCTGGTCCATAAGGTATGAGTATTTTGTTGGGGTTTTTTTCCTTCAGTTGTTCGATGAAGAAATAAAAACAAAAGAAAAAGAAAGCAAAAATTTATTAACAGCACTCACCCTGTTTTACCCCTCTGGCTTCTTCGTCTTCTATTCCCCTCCTTCAATAGGATTCAATCAGAACCACACCAAAGATGCAAAGAAAGTAGTAATAGAAGCAGCACAGGAATATTATTTGCCTTCATTTGTTCTTCGGTATATGTGAGACATGACAGGATTCGATAAACTTGCAAGTATTTACTCTTTAAGCTAATTCTGCAGTGTTGTAAAACATGCAAACTGCAGGCTAGAGAGAAATAAGAGAGTCAGCATAGCAAAACTCGATTAGAAAGTTTGATTTGATTATCTGTTCCTTATTTGCATCACACTGCTGTTTCACTCCGAGCTACCTGACTGGAATATTTTCACTGCAATCTGAGTGTGGAAACCAAAGCTATCAGCAGAATAACAGGCTGCAGGAAGCACAGTGTTTTATGCTGGAACATTCCAGCACACTAATTGCTGCTTTGAAAATCATACTCCAAACATTTTCTTGCTTCATTTAATCTCTTGGTTTCAGTGGAAAATGTCCAGAAACAATGCAGTTGAGCTTGAAGATGAGAAATGGGAGACTGAGTGGCTGAAAGGTACCGTATGAGTGGATTGATGCAGTGCCTTAATGTACTGGCCTTGAACTGTACAGACTTCATGGTGAATTCAGCCAGATTAAGGACAGTGAGAATCAATCAGTTTCAGACGGCTCTAAAAGTTGCAATAAAAAGGAAGATGGTGGTCCATTCATTGTCTAAGACCTACACGGAAGACACTCTTGTGTAATAATAACTAAAAAGACTCAACTAGAAAGGTTAGAAAAACAAGAAGAAAACTACCTGACCCTTCTGTTTTTAGAGGAAAGTACATTAGCTAAAAGATTGATTTTTGTGCTAAAATTTTTTCTTCTTTTTTTTTTTTCTTTATTTCTCAGCAAGAATTGATCTCATGCTCTGTATTGTATTAAACACCCTGAAGTATTATCCATTGCATACTTAGCCCATGTTGGGAGAGCAAGTGTGAGACTCATTTTAAAAAGTCCAGTTATATCAATTTTCACTTTTGGATAAGCTATTTTTAACCCTTCACATTAAACCATACAGGCACCAGAAAACAAGCTACTTTTGGCTATTTTAAAATAAAATAGTTTGTATAGGTTAGATGCCAATTTTTAAAACCATGTGCCTGTTTTTCTCGTGTATAACCACCAAAAAAGAAATAAACAGTTGAAAGAAAAAGGACACAACTCTGCTTCTGAGGTGAATTTTTACTGTCACTGTCCCCGATTTTACACAAGCTTCGCTTGCACACTGGAATCATATATAATGTAGATGAGATTGGTAGGGCCAGAAATCTTAATTTATTTATTGTATAAGCATAATGTCAGCCACCTTCTGTTTTCATTATTCCAATCTAATGCCAGCCATTTCCTGTTTTCATTAGACCATTGTAATGCTAGACTCCTACTGTTCTCATTAGTGCAGGACTGTGTAATGGCAACCACCTCATGTTTTCATTATAACAAAACTGTATGGTGCCAGCTGCCACTTATTTTACTTTACAGAAGAGCATTTGAATAGTCCATACTTTTTCAAGAGAATATATACAGAGATGTCAAGGACCCTAGGGGTCTAAGGCCCCTGAGAAAATGGTGGGAAACACCCTTCCTTACAATTTTGTTGCTGGACGAATAGCAGCATTTATACAGTGTGTACAGAGAAGAGGTTAAAGGCTGGGGTTAAACTGTTGTGGAACAGGTTTAAATTCTAGGAACTGCCTTTCTGATCCATAACCTATCTGATCTTCCGGAAGAAGATAAAAAGGTGGTTGCAATAGTTCAAGGTCTGGATTAGAATAATAGGGAAATGCAAGTTAAATTCCTGGCTCCAGTACACATTGCCTGTGCAGTTCATAACCTATAAATTCTGTCATATTACTCCAGTTGTGACTGGTCTGGAGATAATAAGGTTTTCTCTATCTGAAATATTGTTTTGTTTTGCTTTGCTTCGCTTTGCTTCTGTAATACTTTTTCAACATGAAACATTTCACTGCTTATCAGTAGTGCTTAAAAAGAAGCTGTGACTCCTTCTCTAGGGTCTTCAAATGCTATTGTAATGATATTAAATAGTACTAAGTACTGCCTGATGACACAAAAATCTTCAGTTGAGACTTCTTAAAAATATAGTTTGAAAGCTGAAAGGACTCTGTTACTGAGGTGCAGTTAAGTTGTTACACTGCAGAACATTAGGGCTATATTTACTTTTCATAGCAAGCATCTGAATAAAATTTCCTCTAATTAAAAATGTATAAGATGCTGTAAAAATAATTTTTTTCTGAAAAAGTTTTCTATATTATTATAAAAAGTTTTTATTTAGATGCTCAGGTTTCTTCTCATACTGAACATAATATATATGTCAAAAAAAACCCCTCCAAAGCATCCCAGTGTCACTGCTCTGTGAAAGCTATGTAACTTCTATGTGGATACCTTGTAACATCACATCAAAACATACCTGGTTTACATAAGGGGACTGCAGCCTCAGTTCTATAATGAATGAATGAGTTGCATATTAGTCACAAGGTTGAACTACCACATCTACTGGTACACACACATCTGCTGTCTCTATTCTGAAGCCTTGGGAGCTTCAAGTGCTCAGTATCACAACCAGAAAAAGCACTTCAGTGAAGGCTATTACTCTGTACCTGACCAAAATTATCACTTCTGCACAGTGACTTTGATTTTAATTATTTGTGTGATGCCAGCTTGTCATGTTTTAACGGTTGTATGTTTTAATGATTTATAGCCTCACTGTAGCTCAGGAGAGGAGAAGAAAAGCTCTGTGGACATGTATTATGAAAATAAAATTTTACTGTTACTATAACTGCTGGTTGTGATGGGTTGACCTTGGCTGGATTCCAGATGCCCACCAAACTCCCTAACAGTCCCCTCCCCAGGAGGGAGGAGAAGGAGAAAATAAGATGCAAAAAACCATCATGTGAAAAGGTAAGGGCTGTTTAATATAGCAAAAGCAAGACCATGTGCATTAGCAAAGGAAAACAAAAGATTTATTTTCTACTTCCCATCAGCAGGTGATGTCCAGTCCTTTTCTGGGAAGCAGGACTTCATTACATGTAGCAGTTGCTCCAGAAGACAAATGTCATGAATAATGAATCCCTCCTGCCTCCTCTTTTCTCTTAGCTTTCATGTCTGAGGAGATATCATGTAGACTACTCCTTTGGTCATCTGTCCTGGCTGTGTCCTGTGCCAAGGTCTTTCCCATCCCTGGCCATCCCCAGGGTACTGTTGGTGCCAGCCCTGCTCAGCAGCAGCCAAAGCACTGGTGTGTTACCAACACCCTTCCAGCTACCAGTGCAGAGCACAGCACTGTCAGGGCTGCTGTGGGGAAAATGAACTCGTCTCAACCAGACCAAATACCCTGGCACTTATACTGATTTGTCTGGGAGAAAAGAGCTCTTCAAAAGTGTTTTTGTTCTGTATTTCCAGTCTTGATGGAAAAGTTGTGTTTTCAAGAAAAGAAGAGTGTTCTTTGTCATTCTCAGATTGCTGTATTATTAACATCACTGAATGGAGTAATTGACAGATGTGTATAAGTGTTGCTAAGATGATTAAAAGCTCTGGAAATCATAACCTGTCAGTGTTCCCTGGGAAACAAAGATCTTTCCATCTGTTAGGGGACTCTGTAAAGGAGTGTAATGAGTCACCTTTAAAATGACAGCTGTCACCCTTAGGATTTGAGCCTCAAAGGAGGTGCAAAAATATAATGAAATACATATAAACTGTCAATCAAAATACCCTTAATTTGTTATTATTTTGATCACCTCACTCTGGGCAGGGTGTGAGAACTTGTAATTTTTCTATGATCTCTAGTGTCTGGATTAGGTCCAAGTCAAAAGGAAGACAGTTATGTTTAGCAATGTTATAGTTTGACAAAGCACTATATCCCTGCATATGTCTTTGCACATTTTCTGTCAGTCTTCACAATGAATAAAATTTTACAAGGATAGTGGCATGTCATAGCAGCACATTTGAAAATTACTTCTGAGTTTTGGAAACCCAATAAAATGGAAACTAAGTGACGGAACTGAAGGATGTGAGGGGATTGGTACATTTTTAGTTCACTTACAAAGATGGCATACTCTACATGGACCACTACACCAACCCCCAATACCTTCCCTTTTTATATTTAAGTTGTTTGAGTAAATGTAAGTGGTTTGTCATTTCTTTACTTGTATCCTTTTTTCCTGTTTCTGGTATGTTTTCTGAACTAAGGCAGGTGGAGTCATAACATTTTCTGTGAAATAAAATGCAAATTCTGTTATGCTAATGGACCACTAAGAACAGAATTAGATTAAGCAGTGGTGGTAAATCAGCAATTATACTGCCTTTTTTTTTTTTTTTTTTCCTTATAGCAAGATTCCAGCAGAAATAAAATTCAGTGGTAGTCACCACTAGAGGAGAAAGCCTAGGGCTGTTGATGTGCATTTTACCACCACTCAGATTCAGTCTTTAAAACCAAGGATGCTGAGAAAAGTGCTTTGAGTCAGCTGGTAACACAGTATATTAATTACAGCTCATAATAACTTCCATTTTTACATAATTGTTGTATGGTTGTACATGTTATGCCAAATAAAATCCTTAGTCTTGACTGGTGATTGTGATTAATATTTATGCTGCTGTTAAAAATGAGCATGCTTTTAGCTTCACTGGTGCTGAAGATTTTCTGGATTATTTATAAAATGCAACAAAAATAATAACTAAAGAAATTCCCAAACTGAGCAAACAGGTGGTTCTTCAAATAGAGCTCTGATTTTTTATCTGTCTGCAAGAAAGCATTCTGTGCTAACAAACACAGGCATTGAACCAGGATTGGTCTTTCTCCAGACCACCCTTCAAGGCTTGGAAGTGTCAACTAGCATTTGCTAGTACGCCTTATAAACAGTCAGGATGAAGGAAATAAAGTGAATGAGGGGAGCTGGCATGCACTTACAAGAAGCTATGGGATTCAAGATTTGGCAGCTGCACCTGGTGGCTCCTTGTAGTTGCGTGTTGTCATTGCCCATAGAAGCTTGAAATTTTTCCAGGCAGGAGGTGATGTGAACATCACCTTAGACTACAGGAATTACTGGTTATCAGCAGAGCTGTCTCAGGTTTACATTCTTGATCCCACAGTAAGCTTGGCAAATCTCCATGAAAGCTTTTTGAACAAGAGTGTTTGAATCAGACGTCCTCCAATTGTTTGTACTTCTCCTACTGTTGCCATAATATGATGGGCCCCTGACATTTCACCTCTGCTAAAGGGATAAGATGTAATAGGAGCTGGAATTCTGCCTAAAGCATAGTATTCCTTTTCTTTCTCTGTCTTGATTTCTACTGTCAGCCACATTAACACTGCAGCTGCAATGGTTTTACAATTTAGGAATGCACAAAAGGTTATTAATAAGTGCAGAAGTATAAATCTTTTTAAAAAGATGATTCATTTGGATATTGAAGGACTGACTGTGCTTGCTATCATTATACAGGTTTTACCTGGGTTTCTAAAACTTTCATTACCTTCTACTGTTTTAGTTCACTGGCACAGGTGTATTTAGAAAAGAATGGTGGTGGATTTATATTCATCAATAGTGTTACTCCGCTACGTTGTGGAGGAAGAATTGTCTACAAGCAAGGCTCTCTTTACTATTTTTCCTGGGTAATTTTTTTTCTTTTTTTTTTGTGGGGGATGGTTCTGGAGAGTACTTTTCAAAAACTGTTACTTTTTTCAAAAAATGTATGTTGTTTTCCTGTAGAAGGATGGCTGTGTCTTACTTTGACATATTCAAAAACATGTGCTAACAAAAATCAACCTTCTGTGCAGGCTCTGCTAAGGTAACATTGAGCACTGAGTGGCAGTGTGGCAGTGAGCTGGTCTATACCAGGGAGCTTGGTTCACTTACACTGGCTGATGGAGGTGCAAAAATTGTTATGGGAGCATAATTACCAGCCTCTGGAGTCTCTTCCAGAGGAAGACAGCACAAAAGCAACCTAGAGTCTGAACAGGACCCTTATTCTGGTGCTCCCCACTAGTACTACAACCCTGAAACTGAGGCAAAGCCACAGTGCTTTTAAGAAGCTTATCTTGTGGTCAAAGATAAAGGCTTATTAACAGTTGCTAATCTCTGCTCTAAATCTCTTATAATACAATGGTACTATAATGTTGTTAAAATAGTTTCACATGCATTCTACTCTGCTGCAGTTACTATATTCACATGGTATTCTACAAATCCTTATTAAATTATATACGAGTGCTTATATTACTTTTGTTCTCAATTTAAAATGAGGCACAAGGGAATACAGAATCATTTATATAGCCAACACTTCTTCAAGCACAGAGACTCAAAGGGTATTCGGAGTAAATAGAATTTCTCATCTGGTCTAAGACAGTCCCTAAACATATACTCATAATGAAATGCCACTACTTTGAACAGCATTATAATTAGAGGATGATAAATGTATTGGTTATCCAGGATACACATATCAGATTGGTTTTTTCCTCATAATTTCAGTAAAAAAGTTCAAAATAAATTATTTTCACTAAAGATGAAATGGCTATATGGTTAGTTTTCAATAAAAGATTATTATTTAGAGCTGATTAGTTTATTGCAATACTCCTAGTAAGATTCCCCATTGAACTCACAATAGTGAATGAAGAATTTGTTCATAAAAATATAAGTATCTTAATTGGGAAATAAAAATATTGTTTTAATATAGTTCAGCAGCTTTAATCAAATTTTAAACCAAACAATTTCAAGAAATAAATTGAGATCTTATCTACATATATTATGATGAATATTTTTTATTATATCGTAAGGAGTGTGAAGACTAATAAGAAATCTACTCTAAATCCACTATATTAGATAAATTTTCAGTGTAAAGAATTTTAAGTTGACTTATAAAAAGAAAGGAGTGGTAACTAATAGAGTCACTTGTAGAAATCGTTAAAGCATGCAGCATCATAATTGATGCCTGTTGTGAAAGGCTTAAAAAATACATGCATGGAACATTTTCCTATAGTCAGTAATAACAGAAATAGATGTCATATCCTGATGGTCAGACACGTATAGTGTTTTTTTTCAATGCTGATTCCAGCCTAGTGATCCATTTTTATCACTCTCAAACCAAACCATTGAAAAGACTTCTGTGTGTGATTGCCCTTAAAACGATGGAAAATGTACAGGTATTACAAAATGTAGTCTCAAATTTGTTATGGAGCATTTATTGTTGTAGATGATTCTATACTGCTACAGCAATCAATTTATTTCCAGATACAGCTTCAGTGTTGCTTTTAATTTGGAAACATTGAGGATTACTGGCCAACTGTCCCCCTAATGCTCTGGTAGCACTTCAGTAGGTGTACTATAATAAAATTTCCATAGAATTAGTGTTCAAAGTATTAAATAAAATACGTTTACCGAAATGGAATTTTCATTATTCCTTTCCTCAGTAGGTCAACATCTGAATCTCCTGTGCAATCATCTATGTTTCAAGATAGTCCTATACTACTAACTCTTACCAAGAAAAATTTCAGAATGTTTACAGACATTTTGGAGTCTTGCCCAAATCAAAGGTATTATCTTTAATGTAAAGAACCTAAAGGGGCAAACCATGTCAGAACACCATTTTCACAAAGTAACAAAGGGCCCAACATTTGACTAGTATGTATTTAGGAAAAAAAAATCCCCTTAAAAAATTTAAAATAATTTGTCTCCCAGACAGAGAAAAATGTTTCCCCAAAATTAGAACTAAATATTTTCGTAAGCCAGGCATTATCGGGAACCATCAACAGTAAATAAACCAAGATGCTGTGCTCTTTTCCCTGAATCATAACATATGCATTATGGAATATACATTTCGGAAAATTCTTAGATGGCTCATTAATTCCCTGATCCATTTCTTCATGCACTACTGAAACTAAGGTGACCTTTCACAAATCAACCTATGCGTACAGCAGACAGTTGTCCTTTCTTCTGGAGAAATTTCATTTTTAGGGAAACATTACTAACTGAAGAAATAAGATTTCAGCAGCTCTCATGTCTTAGACTCAATAAAGGATAAGGATAGGGTATTTATCCCATGAGTGAACACCCTGAAGCAGTAATACGTGGTTGGCTTAAAGGAGATCTAAGAATCTCTGTTTGACGGACTGGCCACTCTCCAAATGAGAAATCAATGACTTGTATTCTGGGTAAAGAGAAGCCAGGATGGTTTATGACTTGTTCTGCATACACTGTGGAACAAGCCAAGCTCTGAAGCACACACAGTTGAAGACAGTAAAAGTAACATACATCCCTTGTCTAGTGAGGTCATGAGCAGTATAAGGTACATTCTGTCAAGACTCTTCACAGACAGTGGCCTGCTAGATTTTGGGAATCAGCCTGTAGAAAGACAGATACATGTAGCAGGAAAAAGGAGAGATAACATTGTTGGGTTTTAGTGCCTAAGATGGGTAGCTAACTAGATGCAGGCTGGTTTTGTTTCTGGCAAGGAGACTTGCAGAAAAAAATTGCAATGGGCAAAAGGTAATTCTGTCTGCAGGAATACCACACACCTTTATAACACCTGTAGTATTATGAACAAGCTGAATTTCTATTTAGTTGTCAAAAGCAATGCCTATATACTTAGTTGCTTAAAAAAAAAACCAAGCAAACAAACAAAGTAAAAAATCTCCCCACTGAAAACAAACAAACAAACAAACAAAAAAAAGAGGATTTGCAGGCACGCACGAGGTCTTTGGCCTACAGCATTGGTGTGAAATGGTCATTTTTGCATCCTGTGCATTTTGGCACCACCCAAAAGGCTGCAGGCTGAATTTGCAGCCCCCTCCACCAGCACAGTGAGATTTCTCCCTGTACCCTTCCCTGCCCAGGAGTGCTGAGCTCCTCACTACCCTCAGCAGTGCAGCAGGGATGAGCATGGGGGATGCTCTCACCCATGGGCACCCCAGCTTTTAGTGCAGGCTCCCAGCAGGACCATCAGAGGAATCTCCTGGTGGACATTAAACCCAGGTCCTTCAGCTGCAGATGGATGACTGCCCTCTCTGATTTTCACACTTGTCATTTCAGGCACTCAGGAATGGCATTTAGTGCTTGGCAGGAATCAAAGCGTGGCCAGCCCTGGGTGTAGAGGGGATGGGTGGAGGGGAAGCTGCAGCTGAGCCTAGAACAGAACAAAACCACCAGGTTGAAAAGTCCAACCCAGCCCCAAAACCCCAACTAAACCACGGCACTGAGTGCCACATCCCTTCTTTTATAAAACACATCCAGGGACGGTGACTCCACCGCCTCCCCAGGCAAAGCATACTTTATCACTCTTTCAGAAATAAACCTTTTCCCAACATCCAGCCTGAATTTCCCTCGGTGCAGCTCAAGGCTGTGTCCTCTGGTTCTGTCAGTGCTGCAGATTCACCAGTGAGGCTGTGCTGGGGGTTGTTGTTGTTTCTGGGCAAAAGGGAAATGAGAAAGGCTTGTCCCACTGCCTGGGCTCTGGGAGCTGTCCACACCCAACAAACACACGGGGTTTTGGGTTTCAGAGGGAGTTTATTGGAAGTTTGATTGACTGTGTGAAATGACCCGTGTAATCCCTGCTCAACTTTTTTCTTTTTTTTTCCTCCCTCAAGCCAGAAAGGAAGTGAAGCTTCTGCTGTGCCTTTTAATGTATTAACGTGCAGCTATCTGTATTTCCTGGCTGACACACCTGCACCAGCTCCAGCATTTCTTCTGTCTTGGTCCAGGAGCCCCTGTGGATGTCAGACACTGAATCCAATGGGATTTGGCCATGTTACATCCTCCTTTCTTCATGGATTTGGAACAATTTGTGAAATAAAACAACAGGAAAAAAAGCTTATCACACAGAAATCCCTCCCTCATCTCTCCTGGAGGATCCTTGATTAGGCT
>JAOTQP010000001.1:56986115-57027016 GCA_026413545.1 Cichladusa arquata
TATTTTATTTATTTTTTTTTTTTTTTTTTTTTTTTTTTTTTTTAGGTGTTATTAGGGGGACTCTAGTCCATGCTAGTACATTATTCAGATCACTGTTGCCAGCAGAGTCAGGACTCATGCAAAGCACATGATTTCAGATTTCAATATATTTTTAAAAGATCAAAGAGCATGGAAAATCTTGTTCTTTGGTTAGATAGACCATGCAGAACAGTAATACTCTGAAAGATGGAGGTAACTGCATAGAACTAATACTAAATTGAAGGCCTTTTGAAGTTACTTTAACCTTTGTATTAACGTTCATCTTAAAATCCCCCAGCAAAGTAAAAAAAAAAATGCTTTTAATTGAGAAAACACTCAGAAAGTATTTCTTCCTGTAAAATAAGAGGGAAAAAAACACAAAAAAAAGTTGCTTGTTTGACATCTGAAATTAGTCATGATAGCAAAGATGAAATATCCTCAAGGTTGTTCTTCTACTAAGATTTATTTCTTTGAGCAAGATTATAAAGCATAGACTTTCCTAATGCAACTGTACCTGCCCAAGTCTATTTAGGACTCAGAGTAAAGCTGTTCCTACAGCTGAGATCTTCTGAAAAGCCTGACTTCCTCCTACCATGTGCATTAAATCCTAGGGAGTAGGAAGACAGGCCATAGATTTTTCACCCCTCCTGTTAAAGCTTTATTATCAAGCAACAGGGGAAGCAAAGCTCTCTGAGAGAGCTTCCATTTATATTCCTGTTTATAGAAGAATTCTTGTCAGTCAAGGGACTGAATAAAAACCCACAGGATGTAGATTCAGATGCTAAATATTAGTTTCATCAGTGACATAGCAGCAGCTATAAAACAGAATAATTTCATTCAACAAACAGAGAAAGTAACATAATCTAATTTTTGACAATTCAAATTAGTCTAGAATTCTAATGTCATCTCTGGAGACAATGGAAGGGGATGGATTCAGAGAGCCATTTAGAATGGTATTGAAAGGCTCCAGACCTAGAACACTTAGATAGGTCTACCTATCTTCACATGCATGGAGTTGATGTCCTGAAGTTGTCTATGCCTTTGTTAGGGATATTTATCAATTGGTCAGCCTTTTCCTATGAGCTGAGTTAAGATTCCAGCACTCAGAAAATTGTCTTCTTTTAGTCTAAGAGCCCAATATTTCCTAAACTAATGTAGGTGGGATTGAGGTGTGTAACTCAGCAACGAGTCCCCTTTTCCACAATGTGGTCCTAATGCACATTGTCCTACTATTGGTAAAAACATAGTCCCTTTGCAAACTAACAGCTAAGTGATACCATGCATATAGAACTTCTGGGAAATCCACAGAATATTTGTCAGATCAAGTTTCATGGTATTTTTCCACTGAGCTATACATATTTCCTTTTCCCCCTATACTGTGCTAGCATGCTTATAACATGCTACTACCTTTTTTTTTTTTTTTTTTTTTTTTTTTTTTTTAACAGAATTAAGACTTGTGGCAAATCCTGCACTTTGAATGCCTTAAGGAACACATTGGGATCTGATGTTCTTCATTGAGTAAAGCTGTAGCTGATCCAGACCCCTCTTGCAGCTGCAGCCCTGACTCCAAGTTCATATCAGAAGCATAGCAGGGAATGAATTTGCTGATGCATAGATTCTTTCACAATTACAAAAACAAGATATTTGAAATGGTGTGAAGTGGAATTTTATTTTATCTTTATTCCAGAAATGTAGCAAGAGAAATCCAGATCAGATGATCAACTCTGTCTCCAGAGCAAGCCAGCGTGTTGCCAGTTTAACCAGAACATCATCCTGTCTCCCAAAGGAATCTGGGGGCAGAGCCAAATCTTCTGTCCAGGCTTGCCTTGCTTTTTGCAGCCCAGGCTCTGCTGGCTCACAGCTCTAGCTGAATCGTAAACACAGCAGAGTACTGGGCACCTTGCAAACCTATTGACACAGAGCAGCATATTTGGAATTCCCACCAGTGGCTGATTCACTCTCAGAAATCCGATCTCAAAATTTTTGTTTTAAAGGCGGAATAGGATTGAGCTCTTTCATTTATTGAATCTGTTGCTTTCAAAATCAGCCCAAGTATTTCTTCTTTAAATCAATTCTCAGTTAAAATTTGTCACGTGCTTTTTGATTCAACAACGTAAAGTTGGTATTTCTCAGAGAGTCAGGCTATGATGACAAACAACTGTCAACAACTTTGTTCATAAAACATTGGTCACAGTCCTTTGAAAAGCTGATACACTTACTTAGCAGTTAATTTTTCTTTAAACATAATCAAGTGGAAAACCAATGATGGTTATCCTGTAAGTGGATCTGCATTATCAAATGGTCTCACAAAATTTTACCACAGCTAAATTTAGGGACTGCAGCCTATTGGCCTTCTTGATACACAATTAAATTCAATTCCAGCTTGATGTTACAGACTGTCTTCAACGAGTTTATTTGCAGTTCATTGCACCTGCAAGAGGTTTTTCGGGGCCTTTACTGGATAGAGAAGTAAGGCTAATATTCACCAGATACATTAGGATAGAATATGCCAGGGTAGATATTTTCAGGTTTAGGCCATGGGGTTTTTTTGGTAGCTAAGGGCTGTTGAAAAGAAAATAATTCTTAAAAATAAAATTTAAAAAAAAAAAAGTAAAAATAGTATGGGAAAATAAAGGGCAATTCTTTGTTAGCCTAAACACTCTAAATAAAAAGGTCTTATGTAAGTCTCATTTTCAAGACAAAAAACAAAGGAGAAGAAATAATATATTAAATTTCAATGTTTATGTAAACCATCTTCCCTAAAGTTTCCTATGACTAATTCATTAGAAATTAATTTGTTTGAAATCTTTCTTTGAAAAAAACATATCTAAAGTAATATATTTATTTTGCTTACTGTGAAAATCTGTTTTATAAAACAATCAGCAAATGTTGTTCTAGAATGTAATTGCCTATTACATTTCAAAGAGGAAATCAAAGAGGGGTAAAAATACGGGATAAAACATTTCACACAGAGAGGGATATGTATATTTCAGTCACCTTTTATTTTCTGACTTTGGAGAGGAAAGTACAGCATTTTCTATAAGCTTTCAGTGTCCCAGTTAGCCTGATGTAACTACGATGACAACATGCATCTTTGATGACATGGATGAATATATCTAAAATTTAAGGCTACCTTCTAGCAAAACTGTAATCCAGTACAGAAGGTCAATGACAAACTACCTTTTAAGGGCAAGACTTTGAGAGCAGTAAAGCAGCATTTTCTTTTTAGGATTTTTCTCTCTGCTTTGCTATCTGATTTCTGCAGGGACGTGCATCTATTTACCACACAAAATCCTGTTGTTCATCTTTTGCATGTAACATATTCTTTATTCATTTACTAGAAGTAGACAAACAGAACTGGCTTTTTTGTCAGCAGTCTCCAAGGACACAGTCAATGCAGATCTAGCTAATCCCCTCCTACTTATTATTCAGCAATCAGTGTCTGCCAATAGGATTTGGGAATCCCAAAAGGCAATGCTTAAAGGGAAGGGTTAAATTCAGCTTGTGTAATGCCATTCTCTGTTCATGGGATAATTCATCATATTCAAGGAATCTGTTCCATGGAGGGACCTAAGGCTGCAATTAAAATAAATTAAACTAGATGGACAGCCATCTGAGTGAATGAGATTTCTGCCATGATCTGAAGCAACTTTATTAATGGTGAGAAGCTATGTTGGTTGAGACAGTTCTTTTAATCTGCTCCAAAGGACCTCATATTCCTTGCAGAAAGTTGCATTTGGGAGGTCTAGAGTTAAGCTCCCTGAGAAGCAAGGATATTAAGAGAAACCTGCTGGGGTACTTGATTTAACATTAAAGTGAATTTATCAGCTACTCCCAACTTTTTGAGAGACTAATTGAATTATCAAAGGCTGCAATGGGGAATGTAAAGCCTTCTGAGAACAGATTTGTAATATAGATAAAATCCTTAACTCATGCCATGTGATTATCTTAAAATGTAGAAACAGCCTGGGTGCTAAAACACACCTGAAATTAAGATTCCTTTTGCCTGCCTAAAGCCTCTCTCTACCCACCAAAATTATGGGAAAAATCGAGCGTTTGGAGCAGGAAAAAACATAAAATTATTTTAAAACATCTATTCTGTGTCCCTTTTCAGTGTTCTCAGGTGTGCTAGGTGGTCATTAGGGTAAGTTCTGTCAAATTTCTTGCTCAATTGTTTACAGGATAAATTTTAATCTTTCAGTTTTTAAAGGCCTTCAGAAAGAATGTACAACTTCCCTCACTTTCAGTGAGACCACACATGACTAATATCAAAGATGAATGCATCATCTGCATGAATTTGGGCATATAGTGACAGAAAAGCTGCTATTAGCCTAGGCAATAACTTCATCTGCGAAAGCTCAACCTTGCCAAAAATTTTGCAAGATAATGATCTGAAATTTTATTTTTATTTTTTCATTATGACACTTTCACATACATATTGGTTTGGAATTGTGGAGCAGATCCTGGCAAAATAGATTTGTGGATTGGGAGTGTGTGAGTTTGAAAAAGTTAAGGATCAAAGGCAATTTATTGTATCCCACTGACATTTTGCAAGAGATCACTTTCATGTATATAAACAGTAATGTTCACGAGGATGTTGTTGGATTTATATCATAAAGACAAAGCTTTTTCTACAATACCTGATCATATGCTTATTGAGAAATATATGACAAGTATTTAATTACCCTACTAACAACTATAAAAATACCTGTAAAAGTAGAAAAAAAAGTCATTTTAAAATTGAAAGTATGACTAAAGCTTTCAGGACTTGCATGACAGAACAAAAGATATAAGACTAATTTTGCACCTGTTAACCTCCTATGCTTCAATCAAGTGCAGTTACAACAACCTGGAGGAAATCACAGCATGAAGAGGTGAAAAGAGGTGATTGTAAGAAGTGTGAATACATAATAAATTCATTTCAGAGTTCAAGGACATCTGTTAAAATGCTTTCTCTTACCAAGCAGCTTTAGAGATATTTGAGAGAAAGCAGGTAAAGATTCACAAATAGAGGATAATTTAATAAGATGCCATAATGCATCAGAAAGAATGTTTACTGTAATCTTATTCGATGATAAAAGTGTATCCTGTCCCATAAATACAACTGGTGATAATTGTGAGTAATTAGTAATTATACCAAGAATCCACAGCTTATCTCTTACGTACAAAGCAAAGCAGTCTCAACACAGGCTTGCATTGTCCCTTTTATGGGGATTTTTATTTATTTTTTTATTTATCTCCCTTTTGTGGTGACCTTTTTATTTATGGAGACCTCCTAAAGAAGTGCAGAATCCATCATTCAGTAAAGTGGACCTGGGAGCAGATCAGGAGAAGCTGAGGTGCTATTAGCATCCCTAATTTTTTCTTCTGAATAGACATTTTCTGTTTTTATGAGAAGGAAAAGAGAGGGGGGACAGCCCCTGAATTCAATTCATGTATATTCTTTCAATATATGCAAGTCAAATGTCTTTCCAGCCTTCCAGGAGCCTCAGAAGTAAATTTTCTTGTCCCTGATTTTTGGAGAGTCATTTCACTGACAGTTACAGATTTCACAGAACATTTTGAGTTGGAAGGAATCCACAAGGATCTTTGAGGCCAACTCTTAAGGGAATGACCTATACAGGGATTGAACCCAAAAAGCTTTGCATTATTAGCACCATGCTCTGACCAACCGAGCAAATCTTAGTGGCCCACATCTTTTGACTTTCCCTCCAACACCAAAGGGAAATTAAACTTGTTCAGAATTTTGAATATTTTTTGCAAGATTGGGTGGGGCTTTGAGCAACCTGGCCTAGTGCAAGGTTTCTCTGTCCATGGCAGAGGGGTTGAAAGTTGATGATCTTTAAGGTCCTGATTCTATGATCTTTGTCCCCCTAGTATTCCTACTCATGACAGTTCTGTCCTCCTTGAGCTGCTCCAAGGGGCTGCTAGTGTCCCTGTGCTTGGCTCTGTTCACTAGGCCAATTTCTACTCCACTGTCTATAAAGATAACATGGTTACAATAATACATAGTGCCATGAGCAGTGGAATTAATTAAAGCTTTTTTTCTGACAATTTTTGTATTGACTAACATGTCTTGGAAGGCACAGTCTGCTTGAAGCTTTCTAAGTTACTGAGGCTTTGTTAATGACTCTCTTCAGTCAAGAGTCTTCAGCATCTAATAATCTGTGACATCAGTTTTCCACTGATATTGAACACTTATATAGTCCATTACAGCTGTCTAAATCCACAAAATTTGTGGAAACTTACTTTTGAGTCCTGTGTCCTTGGATAGATACTGGTTCAGAATCAGGGAAACGTACAGACACAGAATTTAATTTCATGGATTTATTACTAAAAAATTCTGAAAATATATCTTAAAAAAAAATCAGGTATTCTTTCCATAACTGTTGCTGAAAGACTGCTTTCCCTACACAGGATTTGTGTTTTTCCTTGAATATCTGGAACAGACTTAGGAGATCATTAATGGTACCATAAACTACTTATTGGCCAAGTTTTTCAAATATGGCTTTCTAAGCAAATCAATGTAAAATGTGTTTAAATGACTGCTCATGGAGAAGCAGATTATCCTGATTATCCTGAAGAAACTCACTCATCAGATTATCCTGAAACAATTCACTAAAATGTCCAGGTTGACTCTGACACTGAACTAACTCAGATACTTCCACTTGATGTGTAGTACTGCTCTGTGTTGTTTACAGGTACACACATTTACACCTTGACAAGGAATGCCAGAGGGACATAGCACCAGATTCTGATCCTTGCATGCCTCCAAGGAAGGTGTCCATGTGTGAGATAGGTGACCAACTTCCCACTCTAGCATATGGCATCCTACTTAAGAGAATCAACATCATGTGCATGCTAATGCAGATATTTAGAGTTGATCTAAACCCTTAATTAGGTGTATGAATATGGATCAAATTGGCACTTCAAATAACTAAATATAGATGTAGGTTATCATCTTTTGGCAGAAATACTTGAAAATACTTGGTTCCCTACCCTAAATACAATCTTCTATAACAAGACATTTTGCAAAGAATTTTGTCAGTGATTATGAGAAGAGCTGCAGAAGTGGCATCCAATTGGTTTCTTTTTGTTTCTGTTAGGGAAAGTCCTATTGTGATTAATCACTCTTGCTACAAAAATGTGGTATGTTTTTCACAGAAGTTTTCAAGAAAGCTGTCTTGAAATTTCTTGGAAGACATGCTCCAGCTTGTTGTGCCCAGCTGTGTTACATCACGTAACAACACACACATGATTAATGAGAACCATATCATCCTACACAAGTCAAGAAAAAACTAATTTAATTCACCCAAAAATTCCTATCCCTTCCATAAGAAAAAAAAATCATCTCCTAGTGCTACTTTGAAAAATCGAGGAGATTAGCTTCTGTATTCACACTTGGAGCAAAGGACAAGAAGGAGGTTTCAAGAGATAATAGGACAAAACCACAAGAGCACAACATATTTCTATCAGAGTAAAACATAAATATTAGGGGGAAGAAAAAAAAAAAGCCTGAAGAAATACTTCTGCTAAGAAGCAATTCCATACTCCTTCATTCCATGAACTATATTATAGACTTCTAGCCAACAATAAATATCACTTATTGGATACAATTTTAATTAAGTAGGATCCAAGATCAGTTCACACAAGGAAGGCAGATTTATTAAAATGAATTTTCAGGACAACAATCTTTAAACCTAGCAAGCTTAAGCATGTAATTTTCTGCATGAGTAGAAAAAAAAAAATCTTTTAAAATGGAGAATTTGTCAATGGGTTTATATCAAGAATTCAAAGCACAAGCAATAATTTACAAGTATGTACAAAATATGTGATGGCAAGCATGCAGTAAAGGGAATGTGGGGTATATACCTGCTTTGTCTAAAGGCAGCATCCAATTAAAACCGAAATAAAATCAAAAAGGAATCTGTGGTCATAAAAATCTTATAGTCTGCCTCATAAAACATTTTAAACTAAACTTTCAATTTATTTAAATGGTGCTGGTTAAGTTCAGCTGTGTTAGGTATGGCTTGCTTTGATTGTTTTGGATTTCCCCAACTGATATTAAACAAAACTAGAAAATAAAATGTTATTTGTCTAATAAGCTCTACACAAGACTGCATTTCAGCACATTTTAACTTGAAGACTGTTTACCAACATTGGTTCTGTCATAAATACATAGAAAACTTACATGGCTGTAATCGCTTCCATAACCTCAAGTAAAGAATTAATTCTTTTTGGTGGGAAGAAAAAATGTGGTGAATTTTAAAAGATGTCCAAAAGTGGACTCTGGCCAAGGTTTAACTGAAGTTGTTCCACACATCTAGAGTTTTAGTCAAAAAGACGTGAGCTGAAATGAACATAGCATGACTTTTTATCATGTGCACGCCTAGAGGATCTCCTTTTAGGAATAAATTTGGATATCTGTGGTGATTAACAGGAGAAATACCCTCTGAAAAGTATGCTTGCTTTAATTAAACTATTTCCAAAATGTAAAAGAAATATGTTATTAATAACTACTTTTATTCATTTATGTTTTATTCTTCAGTCTTTTGTTTCTCATCCTGATCTGTTTTTTCTGTCCATGTTTCTCTTATTCTGTTCCTTCTACAAAATGTATAATGTTCTATCAATGCTATTTAGAGATCTGGTATATGATTTTCTGAAGTCACCACAATTTTATTTTTTCATTGAAGAAAGAAAAAGTATTCAGAACTAAAAATAAACAGTAGAAATAATCTCCAAATCTGAACAAAAACCTGAATAGTTACGACCTTTGGTTATTTTAGTTTGAATATTTTAATGAATATCATGGGGGTTTCCCTTATGAAGTACAGATTTAATAAACTCATAATTGTATACTGACAGCAGCTACATGACACCAAATGAGAGTCAGTCACGTTCACTCACATAAGCAAAAAGCAGTAATACTATTTCAAGCTTTATATTTTTGGTCATATTTTCTCCCATCACAAACAGGCAGGTTGTAAATGAAAAACTTTCTCATTCTCAGCTGAAATTTGTGTCTTTCAGTAAAATAGGTAATAACAAGACAAAATATTTCATGCTTTAGCAAAAACTGCCTTTTCAATAAATTTAGACTAAATTTAGAGCTATATTGTTCAGGGTTTAATCTGTTCTTTAAAAAAGTGGGAAGTCATTCTTCTGCCCTGCTCTCAGGTATTAAGTCTGTACATCTTTTATGTTGACAGCTCAGCTTCAGGCTATAAAATAGAAGAACCTGTTCTACATCTACTATTTAAAACAAGAGCAGAAAAACTAAACCTCCATCAATCTGCTGTCTTTGTTTTATGGCTTATCTGTGGCAAAAAATGAATCATAAGAAAGATTTGTTCTGATTCTACAGACAGATCCATCAACCTACCTACCAGTAACCATGAACCATGCACTCCTGCAGAGACTGGTGCTAATGGAGTAGCTGGGATTTTAAATATAAAATAACACCAAACTACTGCTATTCACTTGCAATCTGTAATAAGAATGTATTTAGAGAAGGTGCATGCACACAGCACATCCAAAGTAATACAGGTCATTTTTACACATTTTTACTTCTTTCAAATAGCATGCTTTCTTTTAGACCTGTATCAGGACCAAAACAAAGACAGTTATATAATTTTGAACTGGTTTTTTGTGTCCAAATCTCTTAAATGCAAAATTAATACAAGTATGCAGTTTCTTCACCAAATTATTTGTAAGGTCCTCAAGAAATTAGTCTATCAAGTTCCTATATGTGATTCTTTAAGCTGCAACTTTTCAAAACTTTTCAAAAAAGAAACCCTACACATCTTTATAATCTCACATGTAAATTTTGGATCACAAGAGAAGACTGCTAACAGATGAAGTATTTGCTCACCTGAAAGAAGCAGATCAACAGACTGAAGTCTACTTGTGATGGTATGTAGGGTGAGGATAGCAAAGGAAAGCAAAGTCGGGAATGCTTGAAAAATAAAATATTTTTAGTTAACAAGAAGAAAATTAAACTTTGGAGAAAGGATTCATTTCACAACAGAATCCCTCTTCCAAAATGGTCTCTGATTTTATCTTAACCCTGTGAATAGCCATGTCTGAAAAGGTGTGGTAGCAGTTGCAATAAAGCACACAATTCTTTCAGTCAAGAGCCACTGCAGAGTTTATTCAGGAATAACTCTCACTCAGGTAAATAATCAGAGTAAAATGGAGTGTACAGTGTAGCAGTGATGCAAATGATTTAGTGTAGTGACTACATGTAGTTTCAGCCATCTTTTTTAGATAGCTTAATCCAGAAATTTCTTACTGCATTCAGACCCAGTGCCAGAAACTATCAACTATATGGAGAAAAAAATTTGAAACATTCTTAAAAAAATTATAGTTCTGTTGGCTTTAAAACATGACACAAGTGTGAGAAACATAGAAAATATACAAATATAGTTTGATGGCATTTATTCTGCAGAGATTGTGAAAAATGTATCTTGTATGGATTATTTGGATATTTGCAAAGGATGAAAAAAGCAGCTAATTACATAACCTATCAACAACTTCCCATGAAAAGAGCTTATAGGGTTTCTGACCTGATATGATATTCATTTAATCTAATTTATGAAACTGCTTGAGGAAACATTCAGCTGCTTTCTTGAAAGACTGACTTGGGGATTATTGGAGCTGTATAATTGTTCAACTGATCAGACTTAAAAAGAAACATTTTGTTTTACATTAATCTTGCAGAAATGGGCAATGAATTTGAGAAATAGATTGCTGTCTAAAATTCTTGCCAAAAAATGTCTAGCTGTGAGCAACCACAACAATTTTTTTTCTAACAGTCTCATTTTCTTATTTTCAATCTTTATTCAACATCTGTTTTCTCCCCTCCTCTGTAACATAATTATGCAGAAATACAGCATAAAACAGGTTGAGCAGTTAATAACAGGCAGCTTAAACATTTTTTCCCATTGATGCACTGCAGATGTTTCCTGCTTTTTCTTTTTTTTTTTTTTTTTCCTTTAGTTTCTTATCTAATTTGTATACATTTCTACCCTGATCTTGAATATGCTTTCATAACATATGGAAGCACCTGAAAGTAAGTCTGGAAAATGCACATGTTTATTATAAGGCTTTTATTGGATATGTCGCACATTTAGTGGGAAAGCAGAGTTTGTCTGTTGAAGGAATTTGACTGAGATTGGTAGTCTGTCACAACAAGAAAGATTTCCAGACGTCTATAAATGTTTGTGGTCTTTCAGTACATGTCTATGAGTATGTATTCTATATCCAAGATAAGTTCACTCTGCTTTTTATTTGACATAAGATTATCTCAAAAGTAGTTGTGGCTCCATGATAAATATTCCTCATTTTACAAAGATTTCATTTCAGTAATTAGAACTTGACATCTAGCCTAGAAGAGATTGCAGAATCTTATACTGCCAGTTATTCAGAATGTCCACTAAAATATAAGGTTCCTTCATACAGAGGAACAGGTACAAGATGCTTTTTCCCCCCTTAATTTCCAAAGGATATTTTTATTACAATAAATAAAGGATTCTAATTAATCTGGAATTTAAAAAAAAAAAAAAGTTTAAAAAAGTTGAGGTTAACTTTGGAAAAAGTACTAAAATTCTAGGAAATTTTCAGTTCCCACAAAGAAAAAAAAAAAAGAAGATACAAATTACAAAAGACAATACTATGTAGAAATAGAACAGACTTCATTTTATATGTACATATAAACAAATAATTTTTTTATATTTTATTCATTTTATATGTACATATAGACAAAACACAGTGAGTGTAATTGAATGTACAACCTATTGCAATTAGAGGATTCTATCTTCAGGTTCACATAAATACCGTAATTGGAATTACTCCTTCATTGTTTAATGAGTTTATATGAGATGAATCCTAGCAAGCCTTGTAAGGGTAAACTTTTTTCCCTATGGGTTTAATAATGTGTAATTGCTCCTGTTTGAAAACTGAGGACTGGACAACTTGGGGTTTTTATTCATACTGTCACTGATTTAGTTCTATATTCTTGGTATGGCAAAAAAATGTTGCATATTTTCCATATATTCTGGATGCTTGTGCAAAAATGTTGATTTTAACATTTTTCAGCCTATCTGCTGCATGAATTTTTTACATTTATTTGCACTCCATATTTAATGTATTATATGCAATATGGATGAGATACTACCCTTTGTTACTGAGACACCACAAAATCTGATGGCTGCTGCTGAAGGAAAAATATTATTTGCTTTCATTTTTCTCACAAGACATGATGAATAGTTTAAAATTAGCACAGAAGACACATGTAAATTCCTAGTTTATCTATGAAATATTTATTCTTTAACAGTCACAAACTTGCAGCTTCTAAACTGTTGTTTTAAAGTAAAAGAGAAATTCTGCCATTGAATAATGGCATACCTAGTAAAGTAAGTTTGACAAAGATGAATAAAAGGATGTTTTTTAACTAAATATGAGTTTTAGAGAAATCTGAAACATTAGTATCTTTTTGAGGGGCAAAATTACATTTACAAAAGTTACAGGTTATAAAATTGTTTAATTTTGCTTTGGTTCTCTGAAAGATGTCTCCAAGGAAGAAAGTTAACAATAATTTTCAACTTAAAAGAACAAAAGACCAAACCCAGAAAAAAAATACCCAACCAAATCCAAACTCTAATTTCAAATGCCCTTTTTCAAAAGGTAAGAAAAAGCATTTGATATTTTTTACCAGCTACCTAATGCTAGAAGCTGCTATAATAATGGAAGATTACATGGATAGCTTTTGTAATGTGCCCAGTCAAGTTAGCCATAAATATGTGCATACAAAACAGACAAATTCTTTTGTAATGCAAAATATTACTTTGCGAAAAAAATATTATTTTCATGAAGGAGTTCTTCAGTATACTTGAAAGGCCTATCTTGATAGTTGCACTTTTAAATTATCGAAGTTGCAGAAAACTCTTGTTGTTCCACATCGTCCTCACCTGCCCCCAGCAAAGGGATCAAAGAAGAAGAGGAAGACTGGAAGCAGAAGTATGGGAAGAAACTGAAAGACACCCTGCATCTGGTATATCCCGAAATTACCCTGGAAATTTGCTTAGAACTACCTGCCATGGGGTGTGTTGAAACTTACAGTGCCCTCATGTATGCCTGGGAAATTGGGGTTCTTGGAATTAGTCCATCCAGACTGCAATTTAATGAAGTTTATTGGATAATTGGGTGGTGGGGAGGGAAGAAAAGTTCAAAAGAGTTAAAAAAGCAACATGAAGCAGCATCTTCAATACAAACACAAAGAGCTCTTTTATATAGGATTGATAAGATTTTACTATGGTTTATGGCAGAGTTTTTCTGCACACCACCATCATGAAGGGAACCTACAAGAAAGATGGAGAGTCACTATTTTCAGAAGCATGTAATGACAGGACAAGGAGGAATTTCTTCAAACTGAGAGTAGCTGTAGATTAGACATTAGGAAGAAAATTTTCATTGTGAGGGTGGTGAGGCACCGGCACAGGTTACCCAGAGAAGCTGTGGATGCCCCAACACTGGAAGTGCTCAAGAACAGGTTGGATGGGGCTCTGAGCAACCTAGTTTAGTATTAGTGTCCCTGCCCATGGCAGGGGAGTTGGAAGTTTTATGATTTTTAAGAGCCATCCTAAAGCATTCTATGATATTGTGAAAAGTATGTTTTACATGGGTTAAATTTGTCTATTCTTTTATTTCCCTTCTCTTCCCATACATGAAATTCAAGATTCTTTCCTACTATTCACCAACACAGAGATTTTTCAATTGCTGTTAAGTAATGATTCATGTACAACAGTAAAAATATGACATATACACAAGATCACTGCAGTGTTCTACCAAGACGTGATAGCTCTTAGAATAATGTCTTCCTGTCTTTGTGGAGGGAATTTTTCTTGACTTTAAAATATTCTTTCTACAAAGTTGAGAAGCCTCAGTTAGGGTTTGACGATATTTCATTTATTTTCAATTTTCAGTATTTGTGCTGTGTTATTTATTCTGATAATTGTCTTCCTCGTCATGAGACCCAATTTGTTTTCTTACCTCCAGATTTCACCCCTTTAGAGTTTTTTAGCATTGTTGTCACCCAGGAAAAAAGTTTTATCTGGTATCTGCTGCTTGAATCTCTAGTCTTGTAAACACAACATGCTGCACAATGCTGCTTTTACAATGTTAATATTATAAAATATGTATTTATATACAGAACAAGTTGTTCTGGTATGGTAATTTAAAATAATAGTGCCTATTTAGTAAATAATGGAAAAAGAAGTTAATTGATAATTTTTTTGTCATTTAATCATGCAAGTTATATGTCCACCAAAAGTTTCAAACTTCAATATAGCTATTCATAAAAAAAAGATGAAATTCATCCTTAAGAAAATGTTAATCAAAAAAAAATCCGAATTATGCCCTTTGCAGCTCAGGAAGACAAACAATTGACTGGAGGGTGACTGGTTCCAATCCTAACTGGAGCAGACATTCCAATAAGTCATCTCTCTTTTCTTTGTAAAATGAGTATTCTAAAAAATGCTGAGATTCACCAACTCTAATAAAACTGACATCCTATATCCATTCATCTATATCCTGAGTAAGCTCAGGAAGATGTTAATTAATTTAAAAAAAAATCTACATAACTTTAATATTCTTGAAAACTCAGTCTGGACTTGGGTCATTGATTAGACGTGGCAGTACACTGGATGTTGATCTAAAGAAAAAGATAAGACATTAATTATTCTTATACTTCTCTACTTCTGTGTTGTTAAATATTGTCAACCATGAGATCTCTTTACCTTCTTTGATCTAGGGAGAATGTGCTATACCTTTATGTCAGAAATGAGCAATAGCAGTACCTAACTAAGACCCGCACTTGCAGTGAACAGCACAATCAGTGTACCTTCAGATCTTACCTAAATGTCATCATTAGATCATATATCATGTATATTACCTGATATCTTTCACACAATATGGACTGAAAAGTGAACAGCTTGCATTAGCCGACAGCTTTTTCTCTCTTTATCTCAGGAAAATGATGCTACCTTCACCAGGGAGATACTTGGAAAACATCAGCTTATGAAGGCACATTTACTAGTTTGCTCAGCACAACAAATGTTCCTAAAAAACTCACAAAGGTATTATGAAACTCTCACAACTATATTGTAATCTCCTGGGCTGAAATTCTACCAGTATAAAGAATGAAATAATCTGTGTTCTGGAAGGGCTACATTGCTTAGATATGTAAATTGAAAAGTTGGCCTTTTTGTGCTCCTTACCTAGCCTGTGCAAAAAGAGAGGACAGAAGCCTGGAGAAAAGAAGGCTCTGGTGACACCTTACAGCAACATATCAGATTCATATGGGGGTTTATAAGAGAGAAGGAGAAAGACTTTTACCAGGGCCTGTGGTGACAAAACCACGGTCCAATGGTTTTAAACTGAAAGAAAATATGTTTAGATTAGATGCAAGGAAGAATTTTTTCACAATGAGGGTGTTTTGTTAGAGAGGTTAGACTAGATGATCTATAAATATCCCTCCCCACCCACACCGTTCTATGATTCTCTGACTACATATGTCATGTATCTTAACTTTTATGCTCTTTATTAGTATGAAGTTGTCACAAACAACAGCCTATACAGCCTTGGCTACAAAACTGTCTCAGCCAAAGTGGAAGGCTCTTGCTCCAGTCTTCATTTTTCTGTGCCATAGTTCAGCCAGAACTATTTTAACTAGAATTGGAGTCCTTTGGGACATAGGTTACCAAAAATGCATTAATTTAATGGTGCACTCAGCTGTTTTCTCCTTCTAGAGAGAAAATGAGAGAACTTAAATCAAGAGCTTAATATACTGCTGGGAGATACTCAGAGACTGCTGCGATGAGTATCAACAGAATGAACAGAAATATCTAACACATAATAAAAGCAGTGTAGGAAAAGGTTGACTTTCAGAGAACTACCTGCTCTTTTCATAACGTGGCAGTATACGTGCAAAGCCTGCATATATATATGTATATATATGTATGTATGTATTTATTTATTTATTTATAATCCTTTTTTTTCCTACTACACAGAGATTATAGCAATCTCCTCTTTTGCTCTGTGCCCATTTGACAAGCATGATAGATACATGCCTTTCACTTCCAAATTGAAAATATGGCTGAAAGGCCTGGATGCTTTTAAGTTACTAAATTTTGCAAGAACAAACAGGAATACTAATCATGAGCATGAAATGGCTAACATGAACAAAACTAGCAACAAATCATCCCGCTGGATGGCAGCACACTGGAATGAACACAGCATGAAGAGAATTATATAAAGAGTGAGGTGCATCACAGAGTACAGTTACTGTTAAATTTTATCTTGTTGGACTCTTGTGTTGAAGAGTAAATTTAAGAAGTAATCTGCAAAAAAACAAACAAACAAAAAAAAAATCCCCAAAACACTAAAAGATGGTTAGAGCAGGAACTATTTGGGGCAATTAACCTTGACAGAATTGTCTTTGCCCTAAGCAGTCTTTGTGCTTTCATAACGTGAGCCACCAATGTTCATTTGGAGACTGAGGTGAAAATGCAACCGCACGTCACTCACGGACTAGGACTCATGTTTTGTTAGGTACTGACATAGACTTGCTTTCCTGATGAACCTTAAGAGAGAGTGCAATTATTCAAATGTGAAAACAGTATAGAATTTTTTTTTTTTTAAACTTGTGTATATCAGCAATTTAGGCAGTGTCCAGTGTGATCATGTAATCACTTACACTTTCAAGTGACTATACAGAGCTGCCAATAGGTTGCAAACTTAGACTTCTGAAAAAAAGAAAATCACATTGCTGTAAACAAGGACAATGCAGTATGCAAAATACTTACTGGAAATAATAATTTAAAAAATTAGAAGTAATGTTTCTGATCAGAGATGAGTGTCATTGTTTAACCCCACATGGCAGCTAAGCACCACTCAGCTTTGCTCAGTCACTCCCCACTGCAGCAGGATGATGGAGAGAATTAGAAAAAAGGAAAAAAAGTGAGAAAACATACGGGTTGAGATAAAAGCAGTTTAATGGGTCAGAAAATGAAAATAAATTGATGTGTAATGCAACTTCTCACCACTCAATGACAGATGCCCTGCCCGCTCCCAAGCCATGGCCCCTGGCCAGCTTCCCCCACAGTCTATATGCTGAGCATTCCACCATACAGTATGGAATATCCCCATGGCCAGTTTGGGTCACCTGTCCTGGCTATGCCCCTGCCCAGCTTCTTATATTCCTCCAGTCTTCTCCTTCATGAGAAGCTGAAAAGTCCTTGATTTTGGGTGAGCATGACTTCACAAAAACTAAAAACATCAATATGTTATCAACATTATTTTCATACTAAAAACAGAACACAGCATTGCACCACTAGGAAGATAATGAACTCTTTCCAAGCCAAATCCAGGATAGGGAGTCAAACTAATGGAATTAGGCTAGCCAGGAAAAAAAAAAAAAAAAAAAAAAAAGAGAAAAATACATACCTTATGCAAAATGAGACAAAAGGAAAAGGTGATCAAAAGGAAAAATGCTAATTATAAGATCAGAGGTAGAAACAAAATTACTCTAAGTAAAAGGTAATTAGAGTAAAAGTCAAATAACAAGGTGAAAAACAGTATGTGACTATCAGGAATGATATAAAATACTAAATAAGAAAGAGAGAAAAGGCGACACTGTAAGAAAAAGTTACGCAGCGCCAAACCACATGAAACAGAAGGAATGTTAAAATACTGGGGGAGAAATGTAATGTCATTATTGGATCAAAGGATTGTGGTAATATTCACGTAAGTGTAAATAAGAAAAATTATGAAGATAACTGTACACATTTTTTTAAAATAAAAGTCAGGAACTAAGGACTGTTATGATGCAAACAAAATAAAAATCACAGAAAGAACAATTTGACGCACTTGAAAATCCCACTAATATCTGTGCAAGCTGACTAAATGCATACTTCCTAATACATATTTTAGTGCCCATCAATAGCAGATAAAGTATTATGCAGAAATGCATGCATAATAATAACACAAGCCTAAACCATTCAGCTGTATCACAAATAATAATTATCTGGGACACTAAAAGATCATGGCAAAAGCTAAACTAATAAGTCTTCCATTATCCTTTAATACTTTAAAACTGTGCCGTGAGCTAAACAGTTGTCAAAATTGAGTTCTGTTTACACCGAGCTGAGTATCAGTGAAACAGAGATCACTGCTGAGCTCTAATTACAAAAACAAATTGTTCTCTCTGTAATCGAGCTGCAAAGGTTAGTCTGCTTCTCCTTCTGCCACTACCCCTCTCCCCCAACAGATTTTATGCTTATTGGAGACAGAAAGATGGATGAAAGATCATATGTCATTTGTTGATCAGATAGGAATTGTATGAGAGGGGACATAGTACCACCCCACCAGATAACACTGATTAGCTGCTGCCGTGCAGGGATGAGGTCACAGAGAGCCCGGTGACTACTTTAAACTGGATATCGTTTTTTATTTTAACTCAGCTAATGGCATACTCCCTTTTCTCCAAAGTGCAGTGGCTACCAGATAAGTGCAATCCTTGGCTGTCCTCCTTCTTAAGGGAAGTACAGCATTTATGTAAAGAGGCACAGGGAGAGTCCTCTGCTCAAGTTCCCATGGACTTCCATCCTCCATGGATGGAGCTAACCAGTGTGCAAGTCTGCATCAGGACTGAGTTCAGATTTTGTATAGTGAAGTTCTGCCTGCATGCATGTCCAACACGAATGGAAGTAGGAGAGCTCACTAATTATCATGTCTTCTAAGTTTATACTCATTCCTGCTGGGGAGAGTTAGGGTTCTATTGGTTTTGTGCAACAAAATCTTACATTCATAGGAAGTTTGATATCTAGCTCCCCACTTCCCAGCCCTCTTGCCAATAATTTCCTCTACCACAATCACAGGTTAGATAGTATCTGGCACCAATACAGATTTTCATGTCTGAATATAAAATGCTGATAGTGTTCTAATAGCCATGGTTGCCTGTGCCACATTTCCATGATATGTAATTCACTTGTTGAAAGAAATGCTATTAGAATGCAACTAAATATAACACTGCTCCACAGCAGGTATCACTGTGGTGAGAATAGCCCATCACAGTCAGATGGTAAAAATTTGTTTTACACAAGCCAGTCTCTGCTTGTTCACTGTCAGAGAAAATACATTTTGCATCATCACTTACGTTGTTTTCCTTATCTGGCAAGATAGCTACAATCTATATTTCTCAGCTCTGTGCCCCAAGGACTCAAAGTATCAAAGTAGAAGGAAAGAAAATATGCTAATAAAAATGCAAAGTACCAACCCATCTCATGAACAGAACCAGAGTCATCTTTGATTTCTAACATGCTCACAGCTCTTTCCAAGACAGCTGCTAAATTACTACTTTAAAATACTGAAAGCCAGCATGAGTAAAGCTCTTATTTTATGAGTAACTGCTACCTAATACACACAGTCTAGCTCAGGGAAGAATAGTTTCATTATGGCTAGTACTCTGTTTTGCATCTAGAACTCAAATCAAAGGAAAGATTACTGGGAAACTTTATTATGATGGCAAAGCATACTATTCCTTTGAATGATGAATTACTAAAATGAAAACAAAAACTGCAAAAAAGGCAATTAAATCTACTTAATTCAACATTCTACAAAACTAACTAGATATAAAAATCTAAGGATCATTTAAAGCAAACGGAGTGGGTCATTAACAACTTATTGACGATGTCAATCAACTGGAGATATGGTAAGAATTTAAACACATTTAAATACTGTCAGTCCTCATGCCTGATTTTTTTTTTGTTTTGTTCTACTAAGGAGAAAATTTCCATCTTGCACCCTCTTGGAACTAGAAATTCCTCCTAATGTAGATTCACATTTGTAATTCTTTCATAATGCATCTCCTCTAATAGTAGAGATGTTTAGAGACTTCATGCCTTAGGAATGGAATGTCTACTTACTTTATCTATGGTAAGAAATAAAAATAATTTTGCTATTTTGAGCTTGGGATTTTTAAGACATATGACTAGGTGCATTGCAATAGCACATGAATTTCATTTTTAAAATATGACTTTTATAGATTTAGGAATCTTTAAAATTCTTTTTAATTTGTTTGTGTGTAGTACAAAGTTGGATTTTCTGCTGGGAAATTAGCTACTTCACAGTAGCCATTTACAGTTTGCAAGAAAAACGCATTATTGTTTGATATCTCTCTAATAATTTTAAATGGTAAAATAGAAAACCATTGCTCTAAAAAAAGTAAAAACTGAGCAGAAATCTGCACTACTTTCTCAGCCCAGAATGATGAAGTATTGGGTATTTCCTAGAAAAATGGAATTTGTAATCTGGTTAGGTCTGTAAGACAAACATAAATCACTACATAATGAATGAGTGGGATTTCTAAGATCTTATCTGTAAATATATTTTATAAATAAAACATGTACTTTTAAATGCAAAGTAATACATGCTCATTCATATTAAGAGTTTCTCATCCTCTACACAATGATAGTTTCCATTTGCTGTACATCTGGGTTGGTAACTTGAAAATCTAACTGCTTAAACTTCAGGGCTATGCTTTTTGCATATGCAGAATGAACATTCATTCATTCTGTGTGCCAAACAAGTAGCTTACATGAAAAAGATAAAAGCAAAATAGAAGATAATGTAATTAGTTGGAGATTATCTTGCAACATCTTGCCTATATGTAGCAGAAATTATTATTCAAGGGTGTTATTCGTTTAGAAGACACAGGAAGACATTTATCTTTTTTACCTGCAACAGGCTAAAATGACTGCCCACCTCTTCATTTGCTCAAAAGTAATATTTTTACTCAAGTGTGGAAAAAAAACCCCATAGTATTTGCCATCTTTTTGTTTTGCTTTAAGCAGTTTTGCAGCGTGGATTCACAGCTTTCTGGGCAAGGAAACATCCCTAGTGAAGACCTACCTTCTGACTGAAGCAAGCTTCTCCTTTCTTTAGGCTGTGGTTCCACACTATGTAAAACTAAAACAGATCATTCCTGCCTGGCATCTACTCTGTTTCTACCTTGTTTCAACTTTACAGTGAGTAGGTTCAAGTGCCTAAAAGAACGTATTAAAAAAAAAATCAATTCACCTTCCTGAACCAACTTGCTGAAGGATCACAAGTCCTTTTTCTTTAAAATTCTCATATCGAGAATGGAGAAGGTACCGTATGGAACAAGGATGGTTTAACTGATTTAAACCAGACAAAATTGTGAAAGTAACTTTCTAATGTTGAAGAGACTATGAGAGATCCCATCCTTGCTAATCAGGATCTAATTCTTCTGGACAGTTACTTGTATTTTTATTGCTCCTTTCAATGTTAGAAGTTTCCTTCTTCTTTTGAACACATAAATGCCTTACTAAGAATGATCCTTCCTGGGACCACAGGTTGCAAACTTGCCACACATATTACAAAGACTGTGTAAGTGAAGGTGCTGTGGGCCACATACTCATGTACAGCAGCCTTACATCTTCTGAAGCAGCATTGTCACAAAACTGCCACAAAATCTAAATGGTAAAGAACAGCTGATTCAAGTTCAGCCAGCTGAAGAAGGATGTGATGCTGGAGGAAAAAAGAACATTCAGAATATCTGTATATAAGGAATATTTTTTGTTTCCTTAAATTATATATCCTATGCTTACTCAAGTAGTACAAAATCTCAAGATCTCATCAGACATACAGAGAAAGGAACTGATATTGTTTTTACCTCAATAAGCATTGTCTTTTTTTTTTTTTTTTTTATGTCGGACTGGATGGCAATCATCAATGTGATAGTCTTGCTCATACTGTTGTACTTAGCATTATGCAGAAAACAGGCAGGGACACAAGCATAATATGCACAGAACAAAAAAAGTTAATTGTTTAAAAGGATAAGCCACCTCAACCTGTAATATCAATTCATATTTTCCATTGGTTCTTCATTTATTTTCAATGCCAGTTCAAGAACCTGGCCGTAATATTTAAGGCTTTGCTGAGCAGGATGCATCCAAGGATAATTCTCTGTTCACTGCACAATGAGACAGCTGTGTCCCTCTAGGCCACTCTCATGAGTGTGAAGCTCTCAAGACTAGAAATAAAATGTTCTCAGTTGATGTCTGTCATTTGATAGAAAAGACACATCACAAGAAATAAACTGGGGCTCCAGTCAGATTCTCCTATACTGAGGAAGCAATCAAAGAATAATAACTAAATAAAAACCCCCAGAAGTTTAAATGCAGTAAATAAAAGCAGCCACATCTGTTAGCTCCAGATTGGAAAGTTGAGCCTCTCATTGACACCTCCATGGCTACATCAAACTTGCGTGGTATGGATCTGCTGGGATACACCTTGCCTCCTGCTCTCCATTCACATACCTAATTCCCACTCTTCTAACACAAATCAGGGTGCAATGAGACAAAAATTATTCCAACAGAGTTGTGGGGTCCCATCCAGCACACTATCCCAGTAAACAGTTGAGCACAAGCAAGTCTCACATTGATAGCTAAATGATTGAGGTAGTTGGTTCTCACAGGCTACAAGAAGCACCTGGAATTGTGATTAAGAGTTAAGTAACAGCTGAATCCTTTGGATTTCAGCATACTGTACTTAGCAAAATTAATGTCCTGTACCTTTCTTTGTCTTTTTACAAGAAATATTACTTAATTTTTTTTATTTTTTTTTTTCCATCCTAACATTATTTATTTTTCACAAGGAAACAGTATGGATTTTGTTTCCCTACATGTAACACTACTGTCTTTTTTTGTTGTTGTTTTTTCTTTTGTTTGTTTTTATTTGCCCAAACTCACCCTCCTTGCACACTATTCCTTGAAGTATTTGGAAGAGCTCCTTTGGAATGAAACCCATTTCTGCTGGATAGAACAAACGGCAGGATATGCTTGCAGAGTTACACGGCAAGCAGTCACCACTGAGAGTAAAGCACATAATACTAACTCTCAGCATGCATCAGGGTGGAATTCAAGCTCAGCTGAACAGAGTTGCAGGTATCCTTGTCTACCTTTGAGCTGTTCAACCTGACAGAGCAGTGTACCTTAACTTTACATTCAGACCTGTTTTGTTCTTTTCAGTAAGGAAATCCTGAATACAGCATTGATGGCATCGCTCGTTTGAATCAGCAAGCAAGCTATTAATGGGACACGTCTGGGTCAAATATTCCACAAGTTTCAGCTGCCACTGTAACCTCTTTGTAAAACTGAAATGGAAAGAAGTTATCTCTTCCTAAACTTCCAGATGAAGGAATATTAAATAAATATGTATTGTAATTGAATGAGAATCTGAGAAAAAATGTTAAGCCCCTTAGATAAACTGCAAGACTCCTATTCTTGTCTGAGAACATGAGTGACAATCTGTGGAGCTCAAAATGTTGATTCCTTTTCTACGGATTCTTTGGTTGAATCTGGCTTAATAAGTGTAAAACTGCCACAGCAGAAACCTGTCTATTTAGTGTAACAGCCTTGCCTGTAATTTCCATGCAGCTGGAGTCATGCTGAGCACACCTTTGGCCTGATCCAGCTCTCATGTTGCAGACATGATTCGGAAGTCAGCATAGGCAGGATTCACGGCTGTGTGATCCTTCTTCTTAGCATAATGTTCTTTTGGGATTTTACCTTGAACATTTACAGAAATTCTGTGAAATGGACCCTTGGTGACACAAGGAGGTGACTTTTCTGTACTGCAGGGTAAAAAAGAATACAGGTCTCTGTGGCCAGGCTATTGAGCTCGGTTTCAGGGTCAGGGAACCCCTGACATCAGTGCCAAGGTTTATTTGCACAAAGCAAGAGTATGAGGGTGTTACTTGATAGGACCTGAACAATAGGTGAATGAGGATGCATTAACAAGATTCTTTTTCATGTATAATGACCTTGTGTTTACCAGACTCAACAAGAAGCTGCAGCAATCCCCACAAAGCTATGGCAGCCTAGTCAGGAGCTACAGCAACACAAACAGATCCCACTGCAGTCCTTAAAAGAGGTTTGTACATCAGGTGGAAAAGAATCTTAAGGCATTGCTTTGACAAAAAACCATAGTGAACATAGGAGTATGTAAAAGCATACCTACTTCTGTCTGAGGCTACACTGAAAGAGTCTGAAAAATTAATCTTTATCAGTTAGACAAAGAAGATTTGCTCAGTTGCATCAAACCATTAGTAGATATTCTTATACTCTTCTTGTTATACTCTTACTCTTTTCATAACTTTTTTTTCTAATTCTAAAATGTCCTGATTCTCTTTTATTCACTTTGGCACTTTGGATTCACTTCAGATTTAAGTTCAGGCAAAGTGACTGAATGTACTTTAAGCCTAAACAAAGATAAAAACAACTCTAAAATGATCTGACTAATCTGCCTGTAATGTTAATTTGGACAAGTTTTCATTGCTGCCTCACTGTAGAAAAACAGGAAAAAAAATAAGATTTGTGCTAGATTGAGGGAAAATGGTAATAGTAATGGATGCTTGCATTCCTAAGTGGAATTCTGCTACAATAGGTGAAAGATCTCTAAAAGTATTTTTCCAAGGGTGAGGAAAGTCAAAATACAAAAGGGTAAGGTACAAGCCTAATATAGGCATTTGGCATCCTTGTGTAACAAGGGAACAAGGGAACAATAAAAATATCATTGTCTTTGATATGTAATATTACTAGTGTACCAAGGAAAAATGGACATTGTCTGTACATGTACTTAAAAAGGTTATTCTTCGTTGCCAAAACACCCAGGAAGAGTGAGAATAAAAACCAGAAAGAGCTGAAAATAGGAAATTGGTGGCAGTCATCTGAGACAGCCAATATAAGGTGTGGGTGTTTTTCCCAGTAAAAAGGAAGCGCAACATTGAATTTTACTTGAACATTAGTTACAGGTATAACTATCAAGTCTATGTCTCATAAAAATTCATTATGAAGAGGCAGACTTGAGTCAATTGAATTACAAGCAAAAGATAAAATTCAAGATGAAAAAGAGACAGCTAAGGATCTCTCTATAATTGGTTTGGAATAAAAGTGTCTTTTTTTTTCTTTTCTGCCTTACTGTAGTGGCCTGAGAAAGAACTGAAAATGACACCACATTTCTGCAGCACTTCTGCATGTCTGTAGAGATGCTGTTTCTACTTTCTGAATTTTAGATGCTAAAGCTCATATACTCTTTGAGGTTGAAAATTGGTAAGACGAGGGTATATTTTAAATAGCAACCAAGGAAACGTTTGCTATGAATGGTACATATTCAAGAAGACTAGGCATTATGCAAACCAGCAGAAGAAAAAGGCTGGCAACATTTGAATTGTCTATGATAATGTTTTTTAGATTGAAGACAAGTGACAGGTATAGAAAAGCATGTAATCTCAGATAAGTTGTCAAGTAGAGTGAAGTCATAAACTGTAAAATGAAAAAGGAAAAAAAAAGGGTAGAGTAAAACTTGATGGTATTCAGAGGGGGAATAGCAAAGAGAAACTTCAGCAAAAAAAATCCTAATTGAACAGGGAACATAAAAATTGGTAGCCAGACTAAAATCAAGTATTTACTTGATTCTACACTTTTTTCAACGTGTAAAATATAAGAACTCCAGCAGCTGCTCCTGAGAGAGGAATGTGATGCAAAAGATACTTCACAAAGGTAGTAGAAAGAAAATAGCCAGTGTAATCCAGTGCAATTATAATTCCAAGATACAAATTATATAGGAATGATGAAGCACAATACAATTATAACAAATAGTCAAAGAGCTCAGGAGAGGATAAACAGTGCTAACATTGATTTGCTTTTTAACATTCAACCGGCCAGGTGGAAAAAGTAACTATAAGTTACACTGTAATGCTGGCCTCTAAGCTCTCAAATGTAATGCCTACAGAAAAAAAAAAAAGAAAAAAGAAAGGAAAAAAAAAAAGGCTACAGTAACATTTAAATTAAAAAAAAAAAAAAAAAAAAAAAAAAAAGGGAACTACCTGAACATGACAAAGCTTTTTGAAAGGAAATTGAAGAGGACAACAAAAAGACTAAATCCTTGCAGATAGCATGACAGGCTGCCTGAAGATACTATATTAGGACTTCAGGGAAACTGTATATCACTTATCAAAAACACTTTTAAAGGACAAAAATATAACCAGCATGGCAAAACAGCAGACTAAAGAAGGCCATTAAGAGTAAAAAGATACTCTGGAAAAAAAAGTAAAAATTGTGACCAAATGAGGATGAGAAAAATGCATTAAGTCCAACACATAAAATGTTACAATATTGTAGGGAAGCATGAAAAGGTTTTGAAGAACTATTTCTTCATGACACAGAAATTAATGAGAATTTTTATCAGAAAAAATCAGAAAAAATGAAAGTCTGCCAGAGGATCAGTGAGGCTAACAGAGAATCTGCATATACAGAGTGCTGAAAGAAGATAAGTTCACAAGTACTCATTCCTAAAAAAAAAATAATTATATTTTTATATATACATATATATATAAATACATATATATATAAAGTTTTGAAAAGAAAGAAGTCAGGGTGATTCCTACAGTGCAGATATTTTGAGGATAGAAGTGAGTCATTAAAACTGCCTGGAACTAAAAGATTAATAGGGTAAGATGAATATTAACAAATCAGCAGACCATATGGAATCCAAATACGAAATTAGAGAATTGTAACACTATCACTTAAATTAGCTTTGATACCAAACAAATGTGAGTAGTAAAATCCGAGACTGTGAAGAGCTGCAGATCGAAGTCATACAATTGAATGACTACAGTAAAATGGCACATGAGAATCAGTGTCAATAAATGCAGGTAATATACATGATGGAAAACAGTAACAACTCTCAATACACAAGCAAGGGATTCTAAAGCTGATCTCTGTATTAGTCTGGACAGTTAAATGAAGATGTCAGCTCATAATTCATCAAGAGAGCAGTTAGCACAAGAAGGTATCTTGGAAAAGAATAGAGATTAAACCACAAAACATTACTCTTTTAATCCATAGCTGCTGTGTTTAGACTTCTGTATTCAGATCTGCTCATGCCATGTTCAAAAAGAATATAATAGAAATGAAAAGACAAAAAAGAGCAGCAAAGATGATCAAAGTTATGAAAAGGCTTTCATAAGAGAAGAGATTAAATAGACAAAGATTTTTCAGCTCGAAGAAGACACAACAAAGGGAAATATGAAAAGATTTTTGAATCATGATTGTCACTGAGAAGACTAATAGGAAACAATTATTTACTCTGTCTCCTAAAGCAAGAACTAGGAACCGCCACTGAAATTATCAGGTGGCAGGTTTCAACCAAAAGCAGAATGTTTGCACAAACACCAAATCTGTAGAGATTGTTGTGCAGGACAAGCTAAGGGTCCATAACCATATTACACAAAATCACAGAACAAAAACCCTCAAAGGTTTGACAAAAAATGTCTTTTCTTTTTTTTTTTTTTTTTTAAAACTTTCTTGCATTCTTTCCTTAATATACTTAACTGCTCAGGGCTATAATTGTCCTGAAGTCTTTGAAGGCTGGAGTAACAGGAAATTCCACAAGGTGACTGAGATGTGGCATTTGGGTGGATGATTGAATTACCTACAGCTGCTGTAAGTTAAGGGCATACATACAGTACTGTAGCCCTAGACTGCACCATGAGTTGGAGTCTGCTGCTCCTTGTCTAACTTCCATGTCTCAACCCTTTCTAGACAGGGCTGTTTTCATATGCTTTTAAACCCCTACCGATTAATATCTCATGTACCAAAGAAAATGTTTAAATCAGTGTGGTAGTTGCTGAATCAGTGCTTGCACTGCACCTTCCCAGCAATTTTTATTACTCTTGCTTTCATATCCATTATTCTGAATGTCAGGGAGCTATTTTTAAGTACTAGCTTAGTTCAGTTTAATAAAAGATATTAAATTATCCGTACCAAAAAATTAAAAGAATTCCTTATGAAGAATTTAGTTTCATAAAATCAAATGCATATGTAGCTACCAGAATGACTGCTTCAGACAAGCTACATCTTACAATCTACATTGGAATGGTGAGATAGAAAAAGAAAGATGAGACCTGAATTATGAGAATTCACTGAAAGTATACATTTAAAAATTTAATATGGCCAATAGAAAATTTACCTACCTTTTCAATATTTTTCTATATGTCCAATATTATTACTAAGTTACTGTTTCAAGCTTAAAGTCCTTCCTTCTTAAAATCTTTCTATTCTTTCCAGGAATAGAATAATCAAAATATTGAATTCTTATCTTTCTCAGAGAGAAATTTTCTGATGGTAGAAAATAAAAAGCTTAGGTACCTTTCAAAAAGCTGAGGGATCTAAAGCCCAAATCAGAAAGAATATTAAGGGATTAAATTGGCCTTTATTAGTCCTATTGTCTTACAAGGCAAGGTATAGAGATATTAAAAGCTGTGTAAGGATATAAATTGAAGAAATTTTCACCCTTTTTTCAGTAAAAAACACTTTTGTTTTCCTCTTCTGCAAAATAGATAAGATTAGAATATTTTATGAACTATAAATTTAGCTGTAAATAGTAAAACATAAATTATTGTTTGGGACCTTAATCTAAATTACATTTCCCATAATTTCTGAAATAGCAATCTGTAGTTACATAAAATTGTCTAATTAATATTTTCACAAGATTACATTATTTTATTAATCTTAAAATGGGAGGATTTGTTTGTTTGTTTCATACACTACTTCTCTATTTCTCATCCTTTGTAAAAGAAGTTAAATATTGATGAAACCAATCAAACAAATATTTTGTTGTGGGTAAAAAAACAGTAAACGGAACCATCAGAAGAAAGTACACAAATTTCCCAAAGTAAAGGGACTACTTTGAGAGAGAGAGAAAAATAATCCAGATAGGATGGTTACTTTGCTACTTCTTTTTATGTTAACAAAGCTGAAAGAGCAAACACAAAAGCAGAAGACAGTCATAAGTATTTGACTGGTGTACAATATAGAAGATTTACTTTCTGAGATAGTTCTGAGAGGCACTTAGAGAGTAGTTGTTATTAGGGTTAATCTGTACGTGAAAAGGTGTGTAACATATTCCTGACAACAGTGTTCAATTTGCCAAAAATGCAGTTCAATCTTTGTCTGTGTGAGCCTTGCAAGAGAGCAGGCTATGTTCTCTATCAATAACACAGATGCTGAATAGCAACTTGTGAGACCAGATCTATATTGTGAAGCATTGCTGGCAAAGATATGTCATCTAGAAGTGTGAAAAAATATGACAACCCCATTTCTCACAGCTATTTGGCAGAAAACTCTGACATTCCCGTAGTTATATGAATATATATTTAGTTTAGTTTATCTCCTTCAGGGACACAGTGCAGAAAGGTTAGAAGGAGACCTCTTTGTGCCAGCATGTGCAACACCTCCAGCAGCTGGCTCTGGTGATGGAGTTGATAGGAGAGTGGCAGGTGTACTCATGCAGATAAATCTCACCTCGCCATCATAGTGGCACACCCTGCAGTGGGTGTGATAAAACGGGATAGAAATGAAGTATCTTAAACAAATATTTACTTAGATTTAATAGGATTGCTACTGTATGTTTATGAAATGCCAGTTGATTCTTAAATGTATTTGCTGGGGATTAACAGCTATTCCAGAATCCATTGCTATTTAATGAACATACAAGAACTGTCTTAGATGTTATAAGGAGCTAGGCTTAACAAGTTCATGAATTACTTCCACTCACCAAATGATAAAAATTTACTGAAGATTAACATTATGTAAGGTACAGATATTTTACACTGAGATTAATCCTTAAATTAATATATGTATTCATCCCTTGGTATTTAATTAATTTAAATTAAAATAGTTCCAGCATTTTTATTTTCCAGCATAATTTATTTTGATTTTAAGAAGTCCATATAATCCAAGACCATGTCTTTTTTTCCTTGTGAGTCACTTCAGTAAAGAATTTCAGCACATACGGCTTTTTAGAAGGTTTTAGAAGATCTCAGATTCTAATTTTAAACCTCAATTGCTTCCAGCACTACCAATTTGGCCATAGGAATCCAAACCAAAAGCCAAGTAGACAAATATTTAAGCAAAGCATAAAAATAATGCACCTTACACAGTTGCCCAGTTTTATAAGGGGAAAAAAAACAGTTCTCATCTGCAAATACAGGGAAGAGGGAACAGTAGCCATACAAACAGAAATAATATTTCTGCCATGGAAGATAGATTCAACACCTCTACAGCATGACTGGTGAGATGGGATGATTTGCTAAATAAATTCTCAAAACCTGAGAAGAAATTCTTCTTTCATAGGTTTAGGTGTATAGAGTTATTTATATCAGTTAGTCATCTTTTACTGACAGTAAAGAGGATGTGATTCATCTTAAACAGATCAAAAGAATCATACTCTAGAAGTACCTCACTCTCAGTAATTCTAGAGAGCTCATCAACTAATTAACTGTAAAGAATTAGGGCAACTAGCTCAGAGGTAGCTGAGAGAGTAGGTGAAATGAAAAGGACAAGGTTCCTGAGAACATGTGGCTGCTCTTTCCTTCAAGAGAGTTGAATATGAAAAGGTTTGGGAAGCTTTCTTTTCTTTTCTTTTTTTTTTTTTTTTTTTTTTTTTTTTAACTAGCAAAATCTTCAGGCTTTTCCAGCTTGTATTTATAGAGGACTAAATATCTAGAAGAAAACCTGTGCCTTAGTAAAATTCACTTTAAATGAAGATGCCATTAACTAGAATATCCTGGATTTCATTAAGATTTTGAAGACTACTCTTAACTGTCTTAACCTTATCATTTGCTTATTTTTTTTCTATTTTCCAGAGTACTGTGTTTACACATCTAAAGGAAAAAATCATCTAAGTTTTGTGCTTATGCAAAAGAATTATATTACCTGACATTGAACTAAAAACACAAATTTATATTTTGTAGATTTATTACAAAGCAAAACCAAAAAAAAAGCATACTGTGTTAATTCAATATGGGCAAGGTAGTACAGATCTGCTGACCATGATGAACTTCTGCAAAAAAAGCAAGCACCTGTCTGATATGAAATATTTCCAGTTTAGAAATATTTAAATGCAGTTTGTCTCTAGGAAGATTACATATTTTTATCGCTTTTGGCAGAGAATTAAATTAAACAAAAGAACACTACCTCTAACAGTTTCTTACTTCTTAGGAAATCTGAATGTGTTTTGATTGATTGTTTGGTTTTCTTTTCTCCTCTGTGTTACATGTAATGTTCCCTCACTCTTAACTTCTAAGTTAATATTTTTTATTTTTCTTCCTCTAATTCTCACTCACTGTCTTTCCACACTTTTGCATATCAGAAAAAGATGTTTAATAAGTTTACAATAAATCTGAGCTTCTACTGACATCTGAATCTATCTATCCTTAAAGAATTTAAAGTAATCTCTAGGTTCTAAGTAGCAATGAAGTTCTCAGGCTTTAAATACTGGCTTATATTGAGGCTTTGAATACTGGCTTATTTTGCCATACTTATGAAGGTTACACATCTCCTGAAATCACTGTAAAGTTCTGGTGAATTAGTGTTTGGGGTAAGATTTCTCAATAACAAAAGAAAGGTGAATTCACACTAATCAGTACCTGTCCAGTCTGTGTTTGGGAGGCTCTTTTCAAGTGCCAAAATTTTAGCAACATATTTCTGCTATTCTCCATATAATAAGAAAAAAATGTGAATGCTCAGAAAATAAAACATATAAATTAAAAATAAATGAATGAAAATATGCATTAATAATAAAGAATGAATAAACCGACCTAAATGTAACAGAAAAATATAGATATTATTGATGCTTTTGTATAAACAAAAGGTATCCATAAGAAAAATTCACAATTTTATATGTCATAGGCTTAAACACATTGTGGGATTTTATTTTCATAATCAGTATAATGAAGAAAGAAAATTTTGAGAGAAGTTTTATTTTTGAAGTCCAAAATACTTGACTTATTTGTTTATAGCCTACATGAATGCCAAAAGAATCCTTGTTTTGTTTTGAGTTTTTGTTGTTGTTGAGTTTTTTTGGTTGTTTGTTTGGGTTTTTGTTGGGTTGTTTGTTTGGGTTTTTGTTTGTTTGGTTGGTTTTTTGTTTGTTTCTTTTAAAATAATATTTATGTTCCAGTTCAGCAATGTGCCCTGGTTATTCATGTACTCTGGCACTCCTGAGAAGCAAAGAGCAGCCACAGAACACTGGCAAGTTAAGCTGAGTTTAAAGCTTTCCTCACACCAGTAGCTTCAGTGTTCAGTGTAGCTTTTCTTCTCCCTCCTGCTCTACTCCATGTACCTCCCTTCAAAAACAAGTAATTTATATGAACTTCTCTTGCAACAACAAAATAGCATAAGGATAAGGGACAGAATCATTGCTTCAAGTCAAATTAGCAATGTTGAAAATAAATATGACCTGTTAAAACTAATCAGAGACATGAAATGCAGGAATATTCCATAAAGTGTAGGAATACTCCATGGAGTGTAGGAATATTCATATTCAGCAGCACACACAGATCCAATATACACTTCCCAGGGCCATGAAGACTACAGATGTCTCTCCACAGGGTCAGAACAGACACAGTTCTGTTTCTGTTTTCTTTTTATGTTTGATTTGGACCTTGAAAGGTTGTTTGGGCTCTGTAGCTGCCTAGAGATCTTGTCAATGCACAACCTAAACTGCACTTTTTATGTAAGAACTGCATTCATTTGTTCAAATAAAAATTGGGTCAGATAGTGCTATACATTATTAAATAGATATTTTAAAACTTTATTGGTAAAGCACCGCTTTTCAATTATATACTCTATTTTAATCTGACAGCTTTTGCCTCTGAATTATTATTCTTTCCAAAACAACTTTTATGGTGAAAATTGAGTGTTTTGTATAAACAGATTTGTGAATTGTTCTCATAATTGCAGCTTTAAAACAAGCAAGCAAAAATGTTGTAAAATGTTGCAAAGCATTACATTTTCTATAATGTTAAGGTATAGATTCATATAGATTACAAAATTAAGTTTTCAGGTTAGTCTTATTTTTGTACTTATTGGTATGTATGTGGGAATATATAGACATGCACACTACATATACATACACAATATTAATAATATTACAATAATAAGAATAAGAATATATAGTAAAAGCTATGATTTTTATATGTAATTACATTAATATTCCCTCTATTTTATATGAAAGAAAATGTATTAAAAAACTGGAAGAATAGGATTCCAAATCTTAAAAATATCTATACTTGTCTTAAATAAAAGGGTATTATCTGTGCCACAGTGTGACTTGGTTATACTGGGCATATGCTCTTCTCCGTTTCCCACTGCAGAGGGGAGCAGATGGAATTAAATTTAGCTTGGCATGCAGCACAGGGGCAGCCATGGAGCACTGTTTTTTAGTACCATGCAGGCATTACCAGGTTTATATACATCAGAGATGAAACACAAAAAAGGGCATGTCACCTTCAGGAAAGGGTAGTAGTCAGGGAACATCTGTTATACATGCAGTGTTCCCTGTAGAAAGAACTGAAACATGATGAAATATGCATCAAAAGTTCCCTATGCACTGAGGTACATTAAGTCCCTTTCAAACCATATGAAGCCCACTTGGGGAAGGGAGGTTATCTGAGTGCAGCAGCTGGAATAGGAGAAATCAGCAGCAGGGAATGGAAACCAGCTGTTCTGCCATTCTGGAGATCAGATTGGGCAGTAGGTGCACCAAGGCTGATGCATGGCATCTTGTATCACTGAAGTAAAGAGACTAGACAAAGTTTCACTAAATCCCTTTAGTTAATCATTCTTCAGCTCTGTCTCTGAGCCAAGACCATGTTAAATGCTGCATATTATTGTTGGGAAGCACTATATAACCCACATTCCTTGCAATTCTCTAACATGGTGAATTCTTCTTCAAGATGAAGAAGGTGTTCACAGAGAAGAGGCTGAGGAACGGATAAGAACAAATATTCTCTTCCAGTATGTTTTACTCAGTTTTAGACAGTGCGATAAATCCCCATAATTAATTTTGGCACCATAAAAAGCAGGGCTAGAGTGGATCCTCTGGTCCTAGATAGTTTAAAATAAATCTAGATTATCTCTGACAAATGTGTATTTAACCTGTTTTAAAAATCTCCAGGAAAGGGTATTCTTTAACTTACGGGGGTAGCCTGCTTCAGTGCCTACACATCTTTATAGTAAAGTTCTGTCTCAAATATAACTTAAATACTTCTCCCAGATAATTAAACAAACAAGCAAAAAAAAAAAAACCCGAACAAACAAAAACAAATAAACAAAAAAAAAAACCAAAAACCAAAAAAAAAAAAAAGAAAGCACCATCCTATTTGTAACAACCTTATATACAGAAAGACCTTTATTATGCTTCACCTCAGTCCTTGTTCGTTTAAACCCACATAGATTCTAAACAAACACTTCTTTCAAACTTCACCTATAGGCGATGTTTGACAAACCTCAGTTTTATGCTGTTATTACACCTCTTTTTTGATTTTGAATTCTTCCAGATCTATCTCTAAAATATGCCCACAAACTGTGTGCTGTGGATGTATCATTAATTAGACCATGCTGCAACTCTGGCCCAAATTAAATTAAACCATGTTTTCTCCATGGCATAGGAGAAAAGTAGTATGTAAATAGAAAAAGGGCCATGAAAAGGACAGTCTCTATTAATGTGCACAGAATTTAGAAGATGCTATTTGTTCCAGAAGAACAAAATACAATTAGTAGTATTCCAGCAAAAGCATTGCTGAATGGAATAATTAACTCCTGTCTCTTATTTAAGACACTTTTCTTTTGTCTTCCCCAGATGGACATAGAACTATTGATAAATACAGTACAAAAATACAATCATTAGATTTTCAACTAATATGTATCAGCTTCATGGTAACTCCATCTCCAGAACATTGCTTCTTTTTGGTAAAAAGAATGTGGTTGCAATATGCAATGGGATTTTGTTAAATCTTGTCCACTGTTGCTGTTTATCATATCAGTATTTTCTGCTGACTTAATAAGAGGAGATACATAAATCATAAAATGATGATTTAAAATGAGGAAGAGAAGATGTATTTCTTTTAATTGTCTTCTCTATATAACTGAATAAACACACATACCCTCATATACATGTTTGATTTTTTAAAAACTCTAATTCTGTGTAAGTTTAATGAAAATAAACCTTTTGAGGATGTAAAGGTAAGTATGCCATTTAAGGACGTTTCCAGACACAGAGGAAGAGTCAGGGATAGTCCTGTTACAATCGTTTCCTTGATATTAAGTATTAATCCAATATATGAATATATGCCCTAAAATATTCATTAACAAAAGTAAGCACAAGTAGAGAACATCCATTTATCACTCAGGAAAATGCATAAAGCCTGATACTATGAAAACTCTCCATTTTCTGATTTCCTTGTTTCAAAAGTTGTTGATCTTTCTATGCCCCCACTTTTCTTTCAATTTATAAAAAGAATCTGAAAAGAAGAAATGTTAGCTGAAGATAATGATTTTGACATAGAAGGACCTCATCTTACTGAGAACTGCAAATCCTTCTCTTGCTCTTCTGGTGGGAATAAAGTGAAAAGATAACTTATGGATTCTAAGCCTTCTAAGAACAAACTGCAGTACAATAACTGTGCTCAGCCCCAGGAAAGGCAGTGTCAAAACAGAAAGTACAGAAAGGATGTAATGAGATTTCCGCTAGTGACAGGGGAGGGATATTCTGCTTTGTTGCCTCTGAAGTAAAGCAGAAAGAGATGAGCACCAACAGCTACAGCACCCAAATATTAGAATCTCAGATATGAGACTTATGCTAATAGACTTGTGATCTTGAAGTGCATGGTATGAATTAATTTGCAAATAAGCTCATCAAAGAAAACTCTTCTGAAATTTATGAATACTTTTTTATTGATGCAGTCATGAACTTTTCAGATGTTAGTAAGGGCATATCTAAATTGATTCAACAGTGAAGCATCCAATGAAAACAAAACAGGTCAAAAATACATATAATTTTCAGCCACTGAAGTAATTTTTAATTATAAAATAAGTAGAAATACTGTGGAGGAGAAATTAAATTACCTAAAAATGCAGCATGACACACCAAATGGTGCATGGATTAAGTTGTGATGAATGGCTGCAATCCCTTTGAGTCACAGTGACATGTTTGGCTTTACTGATGGAGAAAGTTCCTTCCGTATGTTTTGAAAGTCACTTATAGAAATTTGCCCCCCCAATCTTTGGCTAAATACATTAATTTTGGGATATGCTGTTCACAAAACTTCACAGCTACTAGATATATGATGGCAATAATCTGCCAGGTGCTGAAACGTGCACCTGATTAAAAACGCAGTTTGGCAGAACATGCCAGCTGAAATGCAGGATAATGGGCAATAACAGGCAGCAATAATAGGCTAAGGCAATCTGATGCAAACTGTATTCACTGTCACTTCAGCTGCCAGAATGTTTGCACCACTTTTCTATTCTGTATCAACAGAGGCAGAAAAGTCCTGAGGCACTAAGTGAGTCTATTCCTTCTCCATTAGGATGCCACTTCACTTCCTTTTCTGAATTTTCTGTTCTTTTAGGACACACAACTGCTTCCTCAAACTTCTCCTTCCTTATCTGGATAGCATTGCTTGAAAAACAATGCTCCTTGTGTACTTCTGAGAAGAGCACACTCTGGTGAAGCTGTGGCTGGGAGCCCTCCCATCTATAACAAGGAAGCACCAACCAAACTGGACTCTGCTTTGAAGCTGTCACACAGCTTCAATTACAAATCTGGATTTGGTATAAAAATAGCTGAAATCTAAAAGATGAACTTAAATTGACTGGTAGACTAGAAGACTGTCTAAAACCAGGACCTAAACCATGAGAGATAGTCAACATAATACTCTGAGTGAACAAAAGTTGGCAGATACGAGATTTTTCTCTTTATTTTGTCTAAATTCATTGTATAATTTTCTGTAGACATTATATAGAAAAGAATATGTCATAGATTACTAGGTATTAACATGAGAAAAGCTGACAATCATCTGTACAGCAAAGGCAACTGACCTGTATTTTTCTCTCTCGTTCATTAACTTTGGTTAGAAGGCAGAATATAATTCTGATCTCTCAAAAAAGGGAACTATTGAACATATGCACAGTCTAGCTCAGCCCAAGGAAACTTTTATAAGTTTCCTCCAACTAAAAGTGAAATATATAAATTTAAAAGTTTAATCCCAGTCGAAGTTTCAATATCACCATTCACAAGGACTTATAAGGAGCATGAGACCAATAATAATGGTGCTAATTCTCATACATTTAGAAGTACTGTTTCACTGAGCAAAGTACCCAGAGCACAAAAAAAAAGGAAAGAAGTAATGTCAGTGGCTCCAATGTCGTATTGAACTTGCTAAACACACCAGAGTAAGTAACAAAGAATGGTATTATTCTTCTTCATAAAACTCTGCACTTCTACCTGCATTTTTACTCTTAAAGTCTCATTATTAGAAGTCCAAAATCAAATATCTCCAGCTTGTTGATACTCAAAACCTCATTTTGTGAGGGCTTCACCTAAAAATTTCCAGAATTTACAGTTCTAGAAACAGATTCTACTACTGAGACATACCAAGAAAAGAGACCCTCAATACAATTAAGTTGCTCTTATAGCTTTCCTCAAAAACAGTCCATCAGATGGAATTGAAAAATGGATACTGTGTGCAAGTAAACAGCAAGTTAGCATCTTACCTGACCATGTTAGAAGTGAGTTAGAAAGGATGATAGTGCTGGACATATAGACTCTTAAGTGGTGTCAGAGCAAGAAGTGCAGTCTGACAGCTATTCTGAGCACAGATAGAATGTAATAGATGTTCTGTCCTGGGGAAAAAAACCTGTGGGAAGAATCAGTTTTGAACAAAAGATTTCACAGGTTCTGTCAGTTCCTGGAGACTCCCGGCCTCCACCAGTTTCTCAGAAGAGGCCATCACCAGTTTTGCAAACTTTGAAAAGAAATATTTCTCCACAATCTTCTTTTTTTTTTATAATCTCATTAAGCTGGTGTATTCATAAAAGAACTCATCATCCCCAATGGCATGGAAAGCATTGGTGATGATGTCAGACAGCAGAAATGTGCTTGATGAACTTTCTGCACTTATCAGTCTAGACTGATTCTAACTCAGTTAAACAGAATGTATTTTAATTATCCAACAGACTTGAGCAAGATTATGGCAAGAAAATTAATGGATAGTCCAAAAAAATCTTGGTAAAAATTTTTTTGTAATTTCTGCTCTGCTGCAGACAGATAATGCAGGATACTTGATGTCTAGGAGCAGTCTTGTTTAGAAATGGAGACTACAAATGAACAAGTTACCACAGACTTGTTATGTGAACATGTTCAGTGGGCAAACACAAGGGGTAACAAACAGTGCTCATACAGAGTGTCTAGAACTGATATAATTTTTATTCCTAAGATTTACATGCAGAAATGCATCAGTTGTGATGCAAACGTACTTTTGTTGTAATGAAAAAAGAGCTATTATATTTTCGTAATGAAAAAAGAGCTATTATATTTTGAAATTACACTTAGTATCACTTTTTTGGTGCAGATCCATTAAATTCCTTTTATACTTGTAACAATAAAAGCTAGACTAAAATGATACTGTTTTACAGAGAAGCCTAATGGGTAGCCTAGTTCCTTGGTCCTTCAAGGGCCTATGCTGAAGAGTTTCATTTTACCCTTCCTCCAAGCAGTAGCCTCTGTTTTTTCTTTATTCTCAGGATCCACACTATTGTTAATGAGCCAATAGCATATACAGAAATGGGTCTTCTATGGGATGCAGGTGTGAATGGCAAGAAACTGTGTTGAAAGAAAGGTGCAACATACAGTGAAAAAGCAAAAGCTCAACAAAGCTACTGAATTTGGAGATATTTAATCCCTTGAAGTTTTATGACAAAGACATGAAAGTATAGATTTACACTAAAACAAGAAAATACAGACAGAAAAAAAAATAGAACAAAAGGAAAAAAAAAATCAAAACTAAACATTCCTGGGAAAATCTAACAATGACAATAATTTATGAGTACCTACAGAAAAGTCCATAACTTGGTATTTTTTACTGATTATAAGGTAAGCATATGCAGAATTCACTGAGAAAAGTATTAGATTAAAATCTTGCTGTTTTACTGCTCCCTTGTAGATATTATTGTTTATGTTTTATGGGTTATGATATAATTTTCAGCTTTAGATACCTTTTAAAGAAATACTGATTACTGCTGTTATTCTTAAACCATGCCAAACAAAACAATTACTCTGTTATTTAAATGCAAAAAAGTGGATAGTACATGCTGCAGCTTCAATTGAAATAAACAGGCAACTTGACAGATGTGTTCAAAACTATTAATTCTTATAAGACTTCTAAGTAGGGTGATCTCAGACTGTCCAAACTAGTGATAGGGTTTAAAATATCAGCAACAGAAGTGGAAAAAAAAGACAGATAAACAAAACAAACTTATCCAAAACCATTCTATTAAAGGAGTAGCAGGCATATGGAACAAGCTGTTTAGTAAGACAGCCGATTAAGATAGCATAAGTAAGCTTAAGAGATAGCTAGATATTCTTATGCAGAAAGTGGCTTGGATATCACAGCAAGAGAGTATAAGGCTGAGATAACTAAAGTGGGATGTGCTTACTGAAACACAAGACTTACTGTCATGAAATTTTTACAGTTCGGGTATTTTTCTGTTTTCCTTCCATTAAGGCCATTCTATAAACATTTCATTAATTATGAAATTAATTATATCTAATTTGCACTGTCTTTCTCATTTGTGAAAATGTTTAAAATCACTACCAGACAAAATTTGGATATATTTTCCTTTAAATCAGCTATTTCAATGTAAACTGACAGGCTCTATCATTCACTGTTTTCATTAATTTAATGAAAATCATGAAGTAAGCTTGATTACTTCCCATCTCATGCTGAAATCAGAAAACAACTTGTCTACAAAATTTTTTTTCTTAAAATTGCCTACTTCTTTGTTACTGAGAATTGCTGTAGTGCTACCAACACATTTTTCATCTCAGTATGGTCTTTTAATTTTTAACTATCTGAGCTAGAGTTGCTCAAAACTGTAGTCAAACTACTGATACAACTAGAGTTCTTATTACTGCCATGGGCAGAGTTGGACATATGACAATAGTGTTTGGGATTACGAGAAGAATATGTCAAACTTAAACTTAACTCATTTTTAAATTAGGATTCTCATGTCAAGAGCCTGACTTCACAGTTAATCCAGATAATTTTTCAATAATTTCATAAGATTTAATTATTATTGTTTATCTAAAAACAGAAGCTAAAGTATTTTAAATATCGTTTAAAATGAATAATCAAGCCTAGAACTTGGCTCTGAAATAGTGAATTCCCTTCCCTGCATACATCCCAGAATGATGACAGAACCACAACTTCTGATATTGCTCCAGGCATTGCTGGAGACAATTGTTTCTAGCAAGCTTTCCAACTCCTTTTCCCAGAAAACAATTTTTCTCTAAAGAAAAATTCAATTCTTTTTCTATCCTAATCACATGTATCGTATTTCTTACCCTCCTTCAACTTGGCTTATGACTTGAGAAAGCAATTTTATTTATCTTCTTTCAAAAGAGAAATATTACATTGGGCTAAGAACCCTAATCATACTAAGCTCAATGACAAGTAATCATTGATTTCATTGGGAACACCACATAGCACCACATTTGTTACTGCAATGACCTGAAATCCCACAAGGTGCTCAATGCAGGTTCAATTTTCATAATATGACAATGTTTTTATTACAGCACACTAGAGACAGAAAGGTTCATTCAAGCAAACAAATTTATATCATTACTATTTGTAATTATATTTGGGGGGAACAAAAAAAAAAAAAAAAAAAAAAAGG
>JAOTQP010000001.1:57027116-57038576 GCA_026413545.1 Cichladusa arquata
GGAAAAAATAGTTTATCTCTCTATCCCCATTATTTTATTTTCCTCAGTAAAGAAATTCACATAAACAGCTGCTGCTAGTAGCTCAGTGGCTGACAATACTTAATGTTGACAATTCAATATATGCTTAATAAGAACATGAGGAATTCATCTGAGTGATTGGAATACATTTTCTTGATGAATAGGGCAGCTCACCTAGGCATAATGACAAATGTAAATCTGCATATAACTCTTTGCATTATGATGAAAATAAAAAATGGGAATAGTTGGTTTAATTTACTTACTAGATAGCATATATTCTGACCAGAATTGGGTTTGATGATGCTGAACAACCTGCAGTACTATGAACACTCACCAGATAGTTCTTTCCTAAAAAAGTACTTGTTTAGACATACATTTTACATCTGAGATAGTTTCCTAGTGAAAGTCTAAAATTTTAAAGCTCTTTCATGGCTATACCTGATAGACAGAAATCCAGAATTTTTGTCTTTGTGTCACACAAAACTGAGAGAATAAGACACATGCTCAAATAGCTTTAAAAAAAAAAAATCCTGCACTGCATCTTTATACAGATCAATGTCCAATTATAAGCACAGAGTTGCAGTGGCAAAAGGTCAGGAAAAAATAATCTTTCCGGCATTTATTACTTGGAAAATAAGGTTGCATATGATGTCAACCTCCAAATGTATACAGAATAAATTATACTGCAGCATTCTAAATATTCTGCACTGCAAAAATTATACTGCAATCTCAACATAATCAGAAAAATGAAGTTGAATGTGCATTTCCTGATGACTGTACTAGAGATCAAACTAAGCTAAGAGGCGAAAAACCCAGGTCAAATTAATCAACAATTAATAAAAACCTTATAAAATATTTCTGCTTAATTAGAAATATAACTTCTTATTAAGGCTGACTGATTTAATAATTTCCTAACTATCTTTAAGACTGAAACACCTTCCCCACAACAAAGTAAAATAATGGGAAACATACAAAGCATTTAAAAATCATTCAGTGATGCATTTTATTGCTTAGAGCGTAGAAGCAAAACATAAAGGCAGAGAATGCTAGAGTGCTTTGTCTGTTTCATTCCCTAAAAAAAAAGAAATGTATCTTTTGAAATAAAGGACCTCCTAATTAGATAAAACTCATCTGGAAAAAAATGAATTGGAACACAGTCTGAGGAAATAAATATGCTTGTTTGTCAGAATAAATGTTGGCAGAGAACATTGTTATTGTCCTGATTAAGTAATTTTTGCTGTTTCACAGGCAGTCTTAATCTTCGCTACCTTCACGGGACGTGAATAAAAGTACACTGGAAATAAGATTGTATTAGTATTTGACACTTCTCATAGTAATCTTAATTGTGAAATCAACATTACAAACAGGAAAATGTATCTATGAAATGAAAACATCTGATTCATTTTTACTCTTTTATGCAAAGCATTTTCTTTTCCTCTTCTCCAAACTACATGAGGAATGTGAATGACTGGTGTTCTTTTATCTGTTGCAGTCACGTCTAGTTTGAATTTCCAAATCATGCTTTGACAGAAGGATTGTATATAATATATCACAGGCAATGTCAGTGGAGAGAGAGTATATTCTAATCATTTTCAAAATTACTAATGTCTCTCTTTTTTTCTTTTTTTTTTTTTTTTAATCTGCTTTGGTTGCTTGTGGTTTCATTTCATGTTCATTCTGCAAGATACTGTGTTCTTTGCTCTGGGCTAGTGACAAAAATTACTGTTTTCTCTGATAATATTATCAGTGGGCTATTTCTTTCTGATAACCCACAGCTGCAATACTAAGAAGTTGATAATGACATTTTAAACTTCACACTTTTGTAGGCATTGTAGGCTTCACTCACCTTGTTCAAGTGGCTGGCTTTTAGTTGAAGTAGTTTTCATCTTGAGTGCCTCCCTAACAGACATGTCACAGCAGGAGCCTTTGTTAGTGTCTTGGTCACTGTCAGCCTGATCACTGTCCCCATGCCCGCTGTCCCTCAAGCTGGCTCTTTCTGGATCCTTGAACGTGGAGCTACTGAAATACATATTGAAAAAAAAAAAAAAAAAGGAGAGAGAGAGAGAGTGTTGTATTTACTTGTTCTAAGTTGAATTGTACTCTCTGGCAAAGCAATTTTGACAAGAATGCAAATGGGGAAGCCAAGAAAGTTATTTAATAGGCCTTACCTTTGAACAAACTGCTGCCTGCTGCCCATGTAATTGGGCTCTGCGGGAAAATTGTCTGTCTGTGAAAGAGAAGGAAAAAAATACGTATAGTTGTACACTGGACAAATCTCCTGCAGAGCAACAAGATTTCCTAGAGGAGAAATGATTAATAATTCAAAAATTCCCTTAATCTTCAGATTTGTACATTTTAATTAAATTGGAAAATGCTGGCATGTAATTATGTGCTCAGAACAATTAAATGATTCCGGTCCACAAATTACCTGCTAAAGTAAACAATGAGGCTCCAATAAGTGGCATTCTCTGTTAGTAACCTGACAGATGATACTGTTTATGTTTTTTCATTAGATAGATATTAAGACTGATGGTTAGTGAAAATGAGAGAAAAAATTACTCTTGCATATTAAAAAAGTGAATTATTCAATAATTCTAATTTTTAATCATAATTACATCATCTACTGGGATTCTGAAGCACTTACTGCTGTATTACAGTTTCGTATACTGCTATATTACACTTGAATTGAAAAAAATAAACAAAAAATCAAGAAAATTTATGGCTGATTAACTGTGGGGTTTCTCAGATGCTACTGGAAAAATGCAAGTATGAAAATATTTGGATTTTCTCTCTTTGATTTTCATCAGTATTAATAGCTATGGCAGAATAATGAGAACCACACATGCAAACAAGAACATTAAATAATCTGTTGGCAAGTAGTTTTCAAAAGAAGATACTTTCATTAAGTCTGTCATGTATATTTTTAGCAGCATGAGCCGAGTTACTGTAGAAGCAGAAGTATTAAAAGGATCCAGACCAACATGGAATCCTGCCAAAGGGAACTGAACTCCCCTTGTATCATTAGCTCAAGTTCTTTGGGAGAAAGAGAGACTGCATCATTCAGAAAACTCCGCACTCTGTACATTCACGCACGTCACTTCTTCTTGCAGCTGACCTAGCGACAGAGCTTCTACTGTTTTCTGCATCACTTCACATCACACCGCCATGCTTCGCAGCAGCTCCGGCTCTCGCAGCAGCATCCAGCCGATCAGCATCCCTAACACGGGCAGCACTCAGCTCATGGAGTTGAGGGCCCAAGGCTTAATGTCACACAGCAACTGCTTACACGAGTGGCTGGGATCTTAGATATTTGGGTTTCCCTGCCACTCCTCCCCACACCGTTTTTTCATCTTTGTTTTGTTTTTATCAGTAGGAGGAGAAATATTTGCTACTTCTTGTATGGTTGGAATATTTGAGCTTGGAGAAGAGGCAAAAAGTTTTATCCAAAATTTAAGTCACTGCTCTTTGCAACAGAAATTGGGCAGACACCTGTTACTCCCAAGGGACTTGTGAAATAAATGTGCCTGTATACTATGGGTGTCTTTTGTGTTTTAGAGAAAGGATGGAAAATACAGAACCATCTTCTGTTCAGCATGTATGTCAATGTACACCGTACTTTCTTCAAGTTTCTAAATCCTTTAGTTCAAAAAACAAGATTATAACACATATTATCTTCACATCATCCTAGATTTAGTACACGCAATTAGAATAAAAGTTCATCTTCACATTTAGTATGTAGCAAGATAGAAAACAAATACTGAAAACAGAAGAAAAAAAAAAGAGGTGTATTTCAGCATTCTTATGTGTATCTCTCAAATGCAGCACATCATATTTTGGAAGCTGCTATAATTCTGCTGTTTCTTTTCTTCTCACAAGTTTTAAGCTAGGATCTCTCTTTTGTGCAGCAAACCTACCTGATATATATACACTCATATACAATCATTATGGCACTTACAGAATCCAGTACTTATCAGCCTGAATAAAACTTTACAGCTGCAGAACTCATGTCTCTTTTCCGTGTCTAATATCTCAAATAGAGATATCCAGGAAAACTGACCTTATGCTTTTACTTACGTAAGACATCTGTCTCCTCCTAAACACAGCTGTTACCAGAATCAACATTTCAATTTTTCATGATATTGGCAGTCAAAATGCCTGCTATAAACTACCTTTTCATCAATTCTCTGCCATTAAAAGAGTCAGACTTTTGCCCTGGAAATAATTATTACTCCTCCTTTTTGACGATGCTAAGAACTTAACTGTAAACTGGACCACTGTAAGAACCAGTCATACTTTTTGTCTCAGCTTTTTCATAGCAAAAAAGCATTTCACACATCCTGGATAAGCCAATAGGCAGATTTTAAAACAGAAGATATGACCACATCTTAGCTGCTGAGAAATTCTGCATTTATTGTAATCATTAAAGACCTTTAACTAGATAATAATTTACCAATTGCCTTCATACTGTATTTTGCTGCAATACAATGAATTGGGTGCCATGTTACAGCAAGTTCATTATTACAAAAGAACAAATGTAAGTGCTTGATCGTCATATACAGACACAGAGCTCAGAGTTGAATACTGTTCTTTCTGCACTAAAAGCATTAGTCCTTCTATGAATTATGAAGGTATGATGCTTGTGTTGAACTGTAACAGCACTCTGAGATACAGGCAGCAAAGGGAGAACTGTTTAATGGGTGAAAATATCTATTAGAAATTGTGATAATTAAATAAGAATTCAATTTTAAGGCTTGGCAGTTTGGAGGAATCTTAGAAATGCAAACATCTGCTTCACAATGGATGAAAGAGACAAATGTCTAACACGTCTACTTCCCTTACATTTTTTTTTTTTTTTTATTCCCAGTTGAAGTGAGAGGTCATATACTTAAAAGTTTTACACTTTAACATTTATGGAAGTGATATTACACATTCCAGCTCATGCATTAATCATACCTCTTTACATTGCAGAGCTGTAACTCTAAGAAATGAATACTACTTTAAAAATCTAAAAAAACTTCTTGTTCTTCTTTGGATATACAGCCCTTTCTAGGACCACAAAATCACCAAAACTCTGGACTTCCAGTTTTAACTTAGGTTGCAGTTCACCTGCAGAAATCCACCTAAAATCTAGTCAGCTACTCTAGCTAATTAGCCAAGATCCCTCAATGTGCCTTCGAGAAATACAAAATATCCCATTCAGTCATCTAGATTTAGGTACATAATACTCCTGGGGACTATTACTGGCACAGGGGAATCTTGACAACCAGCAAGTTGTCCAGCGCAATAGCTAAAGCTAAGTCAGATGCATCATGTAAGAAGTGAATTGCCTGGAATTGCAGTCTCCTAATAAAAAACCAAAAATTATTCAAATGCCAGCATCATAAAATTCCTGAAAAAGAAAAACAAACAAACAAAAAAACAAAACAAAACAAAAAAACAAACCAAAACTCCACCTTCATTTTCATTCTCCCTCCAAAAAAATCTCCAGGAATAATCTGTCTCTAAAAGTCACCAGAGTTAAGCAGTAAAGAAATGTTTTCTATCTCTGTGATTCAAGACTGAGGGCTGGAGTATCAATTAGGTCACCAGCAGCTACTACAGCACAGGCTCTCCAGCAGCAGGACAAATGTTATCTATAAGCAAAACAAAAGCAGAAATGTCCACTGCTACCAGAAAATTAAAGTCTATGATGTCAACCTAGCTGTCCAAAGCCACCTTAGAGAAGTGGACCTGTTTCTATGGCTCATTTTCACAGATTAGTGGAGCCAGCTTATTTCCAATGAGAGTATGCTGCTAAACCATTAAATAGATATTCTTTTTTGACAGTTGTTACAGAGCTTTAAAAATACTTTCTTCTGCCTATCTGTTCTAATATGTGACTCTAGATCAAATATGGAAATTTAGGAACACTGTCATTAGTGTAATGTTGCAGAAAAATGTCTGATGATTTCTGTACACACATTTGATACAGCTTTCTCAGAAGTTGAAGCTCACTAAAAAAAAGCCATTTAAAAAGAGGTCAGAATGCATAGGAACCTTTCAAAAGCTGCAAAAAAAAAAAAAAAAAAAAAAGGGTTACTTCCTTTCAGAAAATATCATATAGGTTTTTTTGTTACCTTTTACTTCAGTGAATTGAGGAGAAGGAAAATAAAAGAAGCAAATTAAACATGTGCAAAATATAATCATAGAATGGTTTGGGTTGAAAGAGACATTAAAGAGACATTGAAAGAGACATTCCACACATTCTCTCAACATCATGGGTAGCGATACTTCCACCAGCTCAGGTTGCTCAAAGGCCCATCCAGATCGGCGTTGAACACCTTCAGGAATGGGGCACCCACAATTTCTCTGGGCAACCTGAGCTGACTGGATTTACTGATATGGAATTTCAAATGTGTCTACATAATTGCTAAAGTTCAATAATGGGACTTCGAAAATAATTAACTGGCCAGTGTTTGCATGAACACCACGTAGAACATCTTTCCAAGTGGTATCAACTGTCTACAAAACTATTCAGTTTATTGCACCTGTCAGGGCTTGTACATTATGACCACACGAGGACCTAGATAAACTAAAATTGTTGCCAAGTACAGCTCCCACATGGTGTACTGGGAATATTAAATTTTATAGACTCAGAAATAAAACCATTCAAAAGTTTGAAAGTCAACTGCTAAGTTTCTACTAATTAATTCTGGAATGGCTATGGTTTCCAAAAGTTTAATTTAGAGAAAGGAAAATGAAAAATTATAGCCAAGAACAGAGTATGAGAAACAAATTCTTCATAGGATCCATTAACCTTAAATAAACTCGTAAGAAAAAAAAGTAAAACCCTCATCACTGGAAACAGTTTAAACCAGCCTGGGCCAAGCATTAAACAATGAATTATGGAGAATATTTTTAGCAATGTGCTATATTCATCTCTTATTCCTTTTTTATCTTTTCATAAATTCATGTTCACAAGGTATATGTGTTTACTTCTGCTGAAATATTACGTTATTTTTATAAATACAAAGGAGTTCTACTGTGGCTCTTCTCATGCTGTTTTGATTTTTTTTTAATTCAGGATTAGAATTACAGCACCATATTAACCAATCAGATTTCAAAATTTCTCCGTTGCTCAGTAAGAGAACAGTAGATGACTTTACAAGGTTTCTGCTTTTACGAATTCCTTCAAAAAGCAGATTGTTTCTTAAAAATTAGAGGTCCCTTGCTATTTTTCTCTTTCTCTTTACTTTTTAATAAAAACATTTCTTTGTGTCACAATTTTGATGACTTCAATCTGTAATGTTTGAATAAAATTAGAGAATTTTTTTTTAAAAGTGTGCAATTCAACAGGTCTGTCTAATAAAAAAAATAAAATCAATGCCTACAAAGAAAACAAGAAAGTGAGAAAAAAAGAGACAGGGTCAGAGAGAAAAATTCAATATTTAAGTATTCTTGACAAATTATGCCTAGAAATAATTATCATATAAGGGAAAGATGTACTCTAAAATATGAAAAAAAAAAGACTTAGACATTAATGAGATTTATGAATATTAGACGACTAGAATATTCATAATTTTTTCTCAGAATTACAAGAAGAAGTATCACATTTTCTGAAATGATTTAATGCAGCTCCATTTTATGTAGGTGTTCATACTTGGAACTATAATAAAGCAAAATGTCTTTGCTGACTCTAACTTCTTTTTAATTAAACATTAAATGCAAAAATGAAATGAAACATCTCTCACCTTTATCAGACTGCCACTTAATATCTAATTCAAGCATCTTCTGTGCCTTTTCTTGAAAAGCTGAATTCCAAGCATTCACCCTTCCCCCATGAAACAAAGATCTTATATAATGGCAATCTCTTCTGGAGGCAAAAGAATTGTATTCTGCCAAATTGAGTTTTGAAAGAGCAGACAATTGTCTTCATTTTGTTAGGAACAGTGTGGGTTCAACATAGTACAATTTTTCACAAAGACTTCTCAGTATAAGACTGCCAGTGAGTGTGTATACTTAGCCTGAATAGTAGTTTTTGGTTCCACAAGATTTACTTCATTAGGAAAATTCATTATCCCAACAGCAAAACCAAATAACAACAAAACCAAAAACTGGCCAAAAACCTCTCATAAGTTACTCTACCTTTTTCAAGGACAAATTAAATAAGCTACTTTGAAAATACTATCCTACTATGTACGCTCCACTCTCATTCCTTTGAAAATGCTTTTGAGATATAATTTATATGACATGTACATATTTGGGAAATTTCACACTTGCTGCAAAATGTGTATTTTGGTGTTAAAAGTCCTAGTGTGTTTATGTGAATTTCTGACATATATAGCATTCTTCAAAAGCACATTGAAAACACAGGGCAGTAAAAACAGTCAAATGCACAAGGCAATATCATTCACAAAACTGCTGTACTCTTTAATAAAGTGTTGGTTGGTGGCTAGTGTTTTCTCTTCCTCTTGAATGAGAAAAGCAAAACTGTGAGAGGAACAGGTCCTGAGCTCTTCAGTCAATTGCACAGTGACTTCTGAAAAGTGAAGGTCTGAGGACAGACAGCACCATCCTTTCCCATAAGCAGAGGAATGCAGATGTCCCTGTATAAATGTCTAATCCATGCACTGTTTTCTCTTAGCAAGTACCATATTTGTTACCAAAATAAATTATTGTTGGTTTATTGGTTAAGGTGTCATACTAAGGCATTGTAGATTATTTCATAGCTGTTTGTACCACTGGTCTAATGAAACCAACTATTTGCTAAATTTTTACAAGAGTTTATTCTGCAATGCACAAGAAACTAAAGACAGCAGAAACCTGGATTGTGGGAATGTAACACAGTTAAAGGACTCGAAATCACAAGGCCCAGACAAGGCTCTTCTCATCTCACTGATGACTGAACCAAACCAGAAGACTGAAGAAGCCAAAAAGGTCACTACAGAATGACATAATTTTAAGTGATCCTGGTAAAAAAAGTAGACCTGTGTGACATTCAAAAGATGAGGTGAGACCAGATCCTGATCAGATTTTTTGATATGAAATAAAAGATTTAAGCATTTCAGGAACAAGCTTGACTCTTTGTCAGCAGGGAAGTCAGCTCGACAGAAGCCTTCAGCTCCTCTAACAGTGCAGGATGTGTGTTTAAGGTCAGACTTCTCTCTCTAAGAAAGATGTGACAAGAAAAACTGTGGAAGCTGAACCCAAAACTTTCTAGTACTGAAAAGAGAATCGAGGTTTTCCGGACCAAACTCAAATTGCTGGATTTTTTGCAATGATTTCAGGTTTCTGAGCCTTATTTTATTTTGCACTGGAGAAACATGAAATGTAATGAAATTAGCATGATCTCAGAAGAGAATGTAGAAAGTTGTCAAATGTGACTAGGAAAAAGGAATTGTAATATGAGCTCTGAAGCTGAACTACTTTTTGGAGAAGATGCAAGATGAGAATGTAGGAAGAAGTGCCAAACATCACACCACATAAAGAGCTCGAGCTCAAAGTACAATAACACTATCACAGCGTCAATAAATAAACATAATGAAATTCATGACACATTATTGCATTGCTCTGCACTGCCGCTATTCATTTAAAAATGATGAACATGTTTAAAATAATTCACAACTTGTCAAATGCCTGTGAGTGTTGCAGTTAGACCGGTGCCATAAGAGGCATTTGTAAAGGTCTTGCAAGAGAGCTTCATACAACTTACAGCAAAGTGAAGATGAAAGTATGGAAAGACAAAACAATAACTACACCTCAATCTGCTAGTACAGTTGCATCCAATATATTTACACTGCTCACCAATGATATGTACTTACTAAAGCTACTCTGTCAATAAAAACCACATTAAGAACCTTCTGAAAGAGCTTCCCTGTCAATTAGGCTGTAGATACATTCTATCGCTCCAGTTTTCCTGTCAATTTAATATACTGGATCATATTAACAGTACTGGCTTGTCAATAAGGCAAATCCGAATCCTATTAATAGAGTTACAGTGCCAATATAATCGGCTTCCCATTTATCGAGCTTCCCAGTATTTGGGAAAGCTGTGAAATGGGATTATAAGGGTAGGTTACATATATCTGTCTCTATATTACATAAATTTTTCAGGAATTATATCCTGTTGTGGAAAGAAATACATGTAATCAGTTTTTTCCATTACAAAAAACTTCTGATGACAGAATAGTACAGTAGTTTGCCATTGCTGAGAAAACTTTAAATTATCCTCATTTATCACGTTGTTTCCTGCTTTCACTAAGTAAAACTGCTGTTTTATGAGACAGCCTGCTTGTGTGCCACACATACAGAACTGCTAAGAGATGTGTGCACCTCACCCTGCCCTCCCCCCCTCTCCCCCCAGCAAAAGATAATATCTGCTTCAGAACATAAATGGGAAGAGATAAAATATATTTTGGAAACAAAATACAAAGCACTCCAGAGTTTCAATTGGGTTTTAGCCCTTGTGCTGTGCTGTATAATCTTGGTGGAAATGAAACATGTAAGTATAATTCTACTGTAATAGTAACCCCCAGAAATAATTAATAAAAGGTATTAGCTCATGCATTAAAAAATAGCAGAAATTCAGCAAACCTTCTATTTAATAGAAGTCTTAATGAAGTTGAACATTAGTTGTTTTTAACCACGTTCAATATGAAATAACTACTTTCACTGGATTAGCAGAATATACAACAGACCATTAAACCTGATTATATTAAAAAAAAAATTTTAAAAAAAGTAATTGCATTAAAACATACTGGGTATTCTCTTATCAAATTACCTCTTTGGGTCTGATTTGAAAATATGGATTTAAAAATCATGGATTTAAATATGGGTTTAAAACATGGTTCAAAAATGACAGTAAAGGGTCAGTGAATCAAGCTGCCCATTATATTTTCTGGTAGCAGATGGGTGCAATGAAACCTAATGATTGAATTTGAAACGCTTTAATGCTCCTTTTATCTATGGCTCCCACCATGTTGAGTCTACCTTAGTATTCCTAACAGATACTATGTTTACTGCATAACAGACTCAATTACAATTAGCTAACTAGAATGAAATCTGCACTTACTGCAATATCCAGCTTATTCTAAGAATATCACCATGAACTCAAAATAACAATACATTTAGGAGTGTGTCTTTGATAGCATTTTTCGGTTGGGTTTTTGTTGTGCTTTTTTGTTTTTTGTTTTTTTTTCATGTTAAATATGAATTCTAGAATTTAAGGAAAACTTAAATCAAAATTAAAGGAAAAAACTTTTGAAATAGTGCCTTGAAATGTAAGGATATTATCAAAGTATTTGTTTAGAACTTAAAAGTGTTTAGAACTTTTTTTCTGCATGAGAGCAACCACAAATTTTCTTTTTTCTTTTCTTTTCTTCTTTTCTCTTTTCTTTTTTCTTTTCTTTTCTTTTCTTTTCTTTTCTTTTCTTTTCTTTTCTTTTCTTTTCTTTTCTTTTCTTT
>JAOTQP010000001.1:57044076-57059350 GCA_026413545.1 Cichladusa arquata
TAATAGAAATAGCGACAGGTAGTAATATATTGGTTTTTGAGATGGGGAACTGGGCATGCATTCTAACCCAAATTACTATGTAATTGTCTTTATTATAAAACTCTACAGAAACCCCAAAACTTAAATCGGAACAAAAACTTTCCCTTAAAAAAGTCTTCTCCCATGGCTATTCAGCATGTGTGCATATTTCTTCATTCACAGGTATCAGCAAGACCAGTATGACTGCAAGTAATTTATCTAAATATTTTTGCCATTACTAACCAAAATTCCTGAAGCGTATATTTGTTTAATAGACACAGCTTCCTCTTGCTTTACAAGTAGGTCAAAATCTGGAAATCTAGATACTCATTCCAAAGTTTGCCTTGCCAATATCAGGGGATGAAGGAAAGACATGTGGTCTACACATACACCAAATGAACTGAAATTAAAGTTCTCTTTAAAATTCTGGAAGACTGTTTGAAATAAATGAGCCCAGGAAAGTACATTCATGCTTGAAGATATTATTATTTTGTAACAAGACATCATTGCAATAATGAGAGGTATATTTTCGGGAAAACCATGCATGTGGTGGCCAATGAATAAATACCAAAATAAATTGATGCAGTTGCTTCTGCCCCTTGCAATACTATCACCTGTTACACCTAAAAAGAAGCTACATGTGGTTTTAAATAGACAAAATACATGCAGAGATTTAGACAAAATGAAGACTGTATATTGAAAGAAATAACAAACGTCTCGTTTCCACCTCCTTTTCACCCAACAGATACAATGCTGACTGATACATTTCCTGCCTTGGAGCCATGAGATGCAAATTATCATGTGCTTTTTAATAACTAATGCAGTCCATGGAATCAGTTAAGTGCTGTTTCTTTTAACATGTTGCACGCATTGTACTTCCCTTTAATAATCACTCAGTCCTTAAGTTTGACAGCAGGATTCCATCATAAAGTGGAAAATAAGGTCCTTCCTTACCTACTCTTGCCTCAGGAAAAAAATGACAACATCATTTGTCTCTAAACTTGAATGCTTTCTAGTTTGCAGCAAAAGGTTCAGGTTGACAGCATCTTCCAAAACACTGCTACACAGCTCTGTACAGATCATACACAATAATTAAAAAAAAAAGTAAAAATTAGACGAACATTGCTCATTAATAACGCCTTTTATCCATCTAGATGGTTCTTTTGATTCCATTCTGCTCTCTTTTCTGTGTATATCCACATATGCATGTGTACACACAGTTACATTATCTGGCCCATAGCCTAGAAATATAATAGTTTCTAAGGCTTCGTGGTTGTCATTTTAAAAAGGCTTTTAATTTCATTATTTCACAAGCACTCTAAATTCTACTATATTCTTATTGTCATTTGATCCACTGAAACGATGAAGAGATCACAAAAGAACACACTTGGTACTTTACAGCTGTGGCTAGATAATCTGGCTCATGATCATCAAAGCAGGATTGTTTTTATGATCTTCAAATCTGCATATCAAATTACTCAAGTCTCTGCAAGAAAGCAACACATCAGGACTATCTCAACAGAATACGAGAAATGCAGTTGGAGGCTAAGTGAAACTAACAGCTCTTGCAGCTTTGTGGTGTTCTTAAAGCAAAGGAGAGAAGCAACAGGGAGAAGTTCAGGTAACACAAACTAACATATTCAATTTTATGCACATCAGCAACTCCACACCTGTAAATGACCTATTTAATTTTATGGTTCTATTGACCTGAATTAAAATGACCACTGAATAAGTGTTTTAAGGATCCTTCCCTGAAAGAAATAATATTAATTTAATTACACATATGTATGTATATTTCCACAGGCCTCACAACTACTTATGCACTGACTGAGGACATGCTTTTTTCTAGATTAGCAAAAAAAGAGCATTTTTTACTCTGCTGGTAGTCACTCAAGTGCTGAATCTGAGGTACATTGTTAAAACAGTGTTCTTTTCTTTGTTACTTTTAAAATTTTATAGAATTTAAATATTTTCATTAAGAATTAATGAACATTTGTTTAGCCCACTTCAGCTCACCGTTTTTTTAAACTGATTCCTAGCTAAACAATCATAAGTGGTTGCTTAGCAATCAGCAAAGAGCGAGACAGAAATATAGTGAGTAAAGAAACTGACTGACATGTTCGGTGTTTGAATCATGGTATTCAGTAAAAACAACAGAATAACACCAAGAGAAGTTTAAAACAACATTCTCTTAATAAAAGAATGCAAAAAACTGTCTTTATGAAGGAAATTATGCATTTAAAAGCTGCAAATTGTTATTCACATGTCTGTCACTATAAAAAATTCCTGTAGCTATTATTAAAAATACATTAAAGTCCTTCAAATGTTCATAAAACCAGTATTTACCTTTTGTTTTAATTCAATTGTCAACTGTGCTTCCAATGGTTTTAAAAACAGTATATATCTACAAAGCAAGCAATAGTTTACAGCTTTGAAGACTTGAAATTGATTTTTAATGCACCAGCTTTCAAACACTACAAAGGCTGCTCTCTGCTGATAAAGACAGTAAACAAGAAATTGTCCTTTAAATGTTCCCTTTAATGTTTTTCTTTAATTAAAAATCAATCAAAAAACATTGCCACATTAAAAAAAATAAAATTAAGACATTAAAAAATGATTTATGTTTTTAACACACAACACATTCAAACCAGAATGAAAACTTATGATGTTATTTTGTTTACTTGTATTAGTTTAGACTTTTTTGCACTGTTAACATTGTTAATCAAAAAATAAAAGCATGTAAAAGTACTTTATCCTTTAGCTCTTTTTATAGAGTGGAAATGGTTAAAAACATGATTAAATTAAACTAGAAATGATAAAAGTACTAAAGTAACATATTTTTAAAATACTTTAAGATTATTTTAATATATTCCTATCCTCTAATCAGACCGAAGCTTATTTATGTAGATTACTTACGTGTAGAGTCTCATTTATCTAACCTGTATTTGTTCTTTGATCACAAAGCTTGTTAACTTAAATGGTCTTTTATTGTTATGATTCATTTTCCCATAATTATGCAGTTTAACTGCCCGATTTTTTTTGTTTTAATAAATATATGCACATGCACCGATCATATTCAACAGTATTATGCTGGATGTTCAATGAACTGTAAGAGCCATTTCAATATAATAAAACTGCCTGGAAGTGTTCCAGGGAAAGGACTGGAAATAGGAGTAATCACAGTGTCACTAGAAGTAGTACAGGCAATGCACACATGTTGAACACAGATCAGTGGATGGTCTGAACCACCCTATGAAAATAACTCTGCATCTCACTATCACTGCAAGAACCTACAATGCATCGATTAGAGGTCTCACCCACACAGCTGAAATTATGCATTTGCATCCCATGACAAGACTTTTCCTTTCCCCTTTGGAGTTCTCTCTTGACAGGCCACAGACACTGCTACACAAAGCCACCCAGCAGGGAACAGGATAAGATTAGGAACTTTTCTGTTACGGGTTAAAGTATTTTATGAATGTGAGAAACTCTGATCATATGCCACAAAGTCAGCAAAAAGGTCCACGGCTAAAGTCAAATATCTTAATTTGAAGGATTTAACAAGCCTAGATTGCTTATACCTTATTATATTGAAAATAGACCAGTATGGGACTGATTGCCTTGAGGGCTGGAAAAGGAGATATCCCCTCAGTGAACCAAAGCAAGATACAAATTTATCTTTATGTTGTTCCTCTGTAAAAATAACACCAATAATTGGCTGAAACTATGCAGTTTTCTCTTTATGTGCAAAGGGATTCCTCAGCTTTGAGGACCAAAAAATAACAGATCTCATGTCAAGAAACTGGATGAATTGATCTAACCTTTCTGTACAGGTAATACCACTACCTAGTGGAAGGAAAACAGTAGGAGAAAGAGATGGCTCTTGTGTGACCTTATTAAGAAGAAACTGTATCAGTGGCCTTTGGAATTTAGCTAGAAAATATATGACTGCTCAAGAAGGTAATTTAAAGCACTGTCTAATATTCTAATTAACAGGGACATTTGTAAGAATTTGCTTGTTCTTGAATGTAGTACTCAATACTGAATATTTTATCTAAAATTCTTAATAATTAACTTTTTTCTTTCTCATAGGATTTACAGTATTTAATCCAGAATTTTCATCTCTTTAAAAAAAAAAAAAGTCTACAGCAGACTGAAAAACAAAGATTACACTATGTCAAATAGATTAGGAGGGTTTAGAATGCACCCTGGCTAAGAAATATGTAGCTGCACATTACTCTGTTTCATCTCATCAACAAAAGCAGTGACTAGTTAATATCCTTGGTGTCCCCTTAAAAACTTAACAAATAAAACACTTAAACTCAAGGAACTTTTTTCCTCAGTCATTTTGCCACACCTTCGTAGTACCTTTTTCCTATTTCTTTTCTTTTTCCTCTTTTTTCTATTAAGGCAAGAACCTGCAGTCCCCTGAGAGTTTTACTTGTTTCCTGTATTTTTGAACCCTTTAACATTAAGTTTACCACTTCTCTTACAGCTGAAGTAGCCATACAATTGAAAGCATAAAGCTTTCAAGCTATCTGCTGCAAAAATTTGTCCCAACTGCTCTACACTGACCTTTTGGCATCAGAAGATTGCTTCTATATTTTAAAGATAAAAACAGAGCTGTGTTTCTGCTCTGGTCCACAAATCCTTGTTTAAGTTCTCATCACTGAATTTTTTTACGTATTGGAAAACATTAATACCAGTGTCTTTTCTTCACACATGCAGGTACTCCTCAGGCTTGAAGATGTATCTGAGTAATTCTGCCATGCAACATAGATGTTTTCTTCAGAAAAAAATCCCAAACCAAATCCAAAAAAACAACCGACATACATGCACTTTTTGTATGTAGAATGAGTGCCTTGCATGGCAAACCTTTAGTTAAGCTAAAACTTAACTAAATTTAACTTGATATTTTTAACTTGTGTAGAAACAATGGAAGAAATAAAAATTAAGCATGATATTTAGACACATACACGTAAATATTAGCTGGTATGTTAATGCTTCCTGGGAAGGAAGGTAATGAAGAGAAAGAAAAAAATGCCAGGGAAAAAAGACAAAAATACTATTTTTTTAAAAAAATAAAATCCCAGCTGGTTCACATCCAGATGTTGTGACTTGGGAGGAATTTTTTAATGACATTTTTGTCTTATCAGAGAAACCAGGCTGTATCTATTTTTTCTTAATACCAAGTAATATTTGCGAATATTTCAAGCATACCTATTGCTAATTTTCCATGTAAAAATATTTGCTGAGTTTTAACAATGACACTGTATTATTCACAGCTTCAAAAGTACAGGAAAACATGTGATAACATATGTTCAGCAATATATTCAATGGAGTATTTGATTTCTTTTCCACTATACACGTGAATATGCTGGGTTAACCATCGGACTTGATCGTCCTAAAAGTATTGCCCAACCTAAACCATTCTATGTTTCTGTGTTACAATTTACATCATAGTTACAAAAACATGTCAATTCCAGTCTCCTTAATCATCCTTGTAAAGATGATGTAATAAAAAAAACCACAAAAATCTCAAACCTCAGAATGAAGGGCCCAATCATACTATTCTTAGCTGCATTCCACAGAGGTCTTAGTCACAATTCACACTTGAACCACTAAAATAATTTTTTAAGTTAAAATTATGCTATTGACTGAATTATGAGTAAGAACAGGCCTTTTCATCAACATGGGTAAGGATAACAGAAACTTGAGAAAATATGTTGTTAAAGATAACTCTTCAAAGAATTGATCAGTCATGGAAATTGCACTGTAATCACAAATTTGTAGGGATTTTTCCATCTCAGGTTAGGTATGACAGTGAACACAAAGATTCAGAAATCTCAGATAACTTTAAGAGGAGTTGAGAGCTGTGACAGTCAATCTTGCATAACTTGTTTCACATCTTTTATAAAACAGCAAGTTCTACAGAGATATTATTATTCTTAGTTTTTTGTTAACAAGAATTTCTGTTCTGGAAAGACTGTTTTCTTTCTCATAACATGTATATTCCACTTCAGACTCCTCAATTGTTTTTTCTCTATTATTTTTATTGTTCTTTATTACAGCTCTTCATCTTGGAAAGTTCTTTCAATTTCAAATGGACTTGCACATCAAGAATGATCCTTTTAAAATAATAGGGCTATAAATATCACCAGCAATGAATTCAAGATCAAGACCAGAACAGATGTAACACAAAAAATGAGTTCAATTCTGCTTCTTTTTTCTATTTCAGCAGCCAGTGCAGATGCCACAGTGAGTGGTGTGTTGCCAGATCTGGTCCTAAAACGTATGTGTTTTATGTAACTATACTGTGCAGTCCATCTTCACAAAAAAACCCAAAAAAACAAAAAAAAAAAAAACAAAAAAAAAAAACCAAAAAAAACCCCAACAACAACAACAAAAAAAACACCAAAAAAAAGAAAGCTTCATGGAAGCATAGAAAAGGTTTTGTCCTGAAATTCTTGCATAGTCAATTCTAGGATGGATTTCATCCACCGAATGAAACTAAAGATGCAGAACACAAAACCAGGCTGTACACAAAACTGCAGACTGTATTTACACAATGCAAGCATTCAGAGGAATTATTTCACAAGACATCTAGCCTTGCAAAACACTGTTAAAGCTACAATAATGATACCTAGGCAGGTAGTCCAAGAGCTGCATCTCACAACTTAGTGTCTTTAGATACAGCCCTAGAATATGCAGCTGTGAATCTTTGGAATCAAATCTGCAAACTTACAAATGTTTAGAACTGCTCTAGTATCCTCTTGATGCAAAATGTTATCTTGTACAAGTTCTAGTGAGAACAGGAAATAGTACTCCTCTGTTGAAGTGGGAGATATAAAAAATAAAAAAAATTATACCTATGTTTTCAGATAGGAATTTAAATCACCGAGGATAAGTGCAACTTTTGTGACAAAAGCTGCTTCTCCTTATATGTTGCAGCTCCAGATTCCTTTTTGTAATCTTATAATTTCTGAGCAGAAGTTTCTCAAATATTATTATATATATAAATAGCATATTTAAAGACAGAGCAGCACTAATATGGTTCATGGTTTCTTATTTCACATGAAGACTCTATTTTCTTAGGTACTACTAGACACCTGGCGATGAAGTTGCACTGGGACATGACATTAATCTATTGACACATCATAAGCATCAGGTGTCTGAAGTATTAAGAATGATCTGTACTCTATCTGAAATGCTGTGGGAGTGCCTGGTACAGCAGATACAGCGATTCCCAGCTTGAGAGCTTCTTTCAGCACAGTCATTCAATTTTAGCTGTTGTTTAACAAAAGCTGTGACCAAAATTCCCCAATTGCACCACAAGTATAGCAATAAATAATCTCTAGGATGATCAACAATACCTGCAAATTTCAAATAGTTTTCTACCCTACTGATATGTCACTTTGAGGAACTTATTCCTAGAACCTACTTGTGTAAAGAAACTGTTTGTTTTCCTTTATCCATCCACTCTTACCTATAGGAAATCTGCAAGAATAAGGTATGACTTGTTCACACAGGGAAAGGCAAACTGACTAACTCAGAATTTTGGTAGGAGAGATACACATATGTATATGCTAGCACAGTTTTTCCCCGACGTCTGAACTTCAAAATAAAGCAAAATTCTGTTTCTTTTAGTCAGGTGAGTAGGTCACCAGAATGAGATCAGCCAAATTTTCTCAGTAGTCTTTAGGGTCTAGAGTGAACAGAAATCTTCTTTCAGCCATGTGGAGTTTCCATTTTCTCCTGCTTTCCTTCACCCCAGTAAAAATTAATAGTTTGGATCTGAAGTGATTTAAAGGTCACATGGAATTTTGACCCTGGCAACAAGAATTGTACAGCACTGCTCTATATTTAAATATTTTTAACTGACTTTTGTTTGAAAGCACTGTTTCTAAAGTATCTTTAGAAAACAGTTGCTGAAGTTAAGAACAATGAAACATGCTAAAGTGTAGATGTGTAACTTCCCAGTATGTTACTAACACATACACTGTTCTCAATACACATCAATCTCAGGTGGATATGGAATCACAAATGGTCAATCTTCAGAGAGCGTAAGAACTTGCAATACTCTTGGCACCAATGTATGCAGCATCCTTGTCTGTCCATCCAACATTTTATACATATATGTATGTACGCATGCTTAAATTATTTAATTTTTGTGGAACTGAAGAAGTTAATTGACTCATACAGAAGTAATACATGCAACTGTGGTACATTGGTGGATGCTGCAAAGTAGTGAGGAAACACACAAGCTGTCAAATTTGTGATTAGTGTGCAACAGAAGTCACTTAAAGAGAGGCAAGATTACAGCACTCTTACCCATATCAGGAAGTATTTCATTTAACTTCTGGTCCTTTTGGGTCAGTCTGAAATCCCTAGTCACTAAGTAGCACTTTACTCCACAGGTATTTGTTGATGTAAATTGGGCTATTTGTAGAGTAAAATAGTATTCATGAGAAATAAGGGAACCATAAGGCCCACTAGCTTCACTAGGTCTTACTAGTAAGTGAAAGAAAAAAATATTATGCACTCCTAATAAGAGTGAGAAAATTTGGATCTTACTGAGAAAGAAATTATTTATTTGCTATTAAATATTTATAAAATCAATTGGATGTACTAAGTAATAATATAATATTTAGCATGTATATAGAGGATTGTGCCATTAAACTGTGGCTGAGAAAATGAGAAAGAAGAAATGCAGTTCCATTGTATGAAATATATAGTATGAGATTATCATGTTTCAAAATGTATCTGTAAAAACCAATGGGAACATTTGTTAGAGGACCCTTACACAATTGTTTACATTCCCCTTACCGAGGTACTGAAGAAAATTGCTTAACTGGGTTATTAAGTAAAAGAGATGATAAAGCAGCTGGATATTGTGTCTCTTTTTTTTTTTTTTTTCCCCACTGCCTACACCTTTTATGCCTAACTGTGTAATACATATGCAGACACAGGTTACTTGGAGCAATTAAAAATTAGTAGATCCAGAGAGAGGGCTGATCCTTTATTATTTCTCCTTAAGTCTGCAGTTTAAATTTTACATGAAGCAGAAGTACAGGACCAGACATAAAGTAGTGCCTACATTCTAAATGCAAATTTTATATAAAATTTACTCCAGGGATGTGGAGATGGAGAATACAAAATGTATTTTAGTAATGCAAAAGTACAGTGAAGAGGATCAATTTTCCCCTCTAGCTACTTTAAATCAGAGTCTTTTCTAAATAGAAACCAGCTACACAGTTTCTTACTGTGTCTGTTTTGCCAATACAACTACAAAATATAGTATCAATAAATATGTTTGAACAGGTTGTACACTAGGTAAAACTGAGTGTTTTCTAATCCACTGACTGGACCATGGAAACCTCCAAAACACTCTGTGTAGATAATGAGGAAAAACAAGACCAGTATTAGATATGCCAGTATATGTTATGAGGAGTTTCAGTTATATTTTCCATAGCTGTCATAACCAAACCTCTTATAGAAACCACAACACACTTTTTAAGGGAGGAAATTCCTCTTTTAGCTTTATATAGATCTCAGGAAAAAAAAAAAATATTGATCTTATACAGTGAACACTATAAAAAAGAAGGAATCATATTTTCCATAGGGATTTTACACTACAATTGAAACTTTACTATTCAGTAGCATCAATACATTAATTAATTGCTTTATATAGACATTACATGGTTGTAGGAAAGTATAATTTTCTGTCTTTTAGTAACTATTACACTTGTCAGTAAGAAAAATGTGGAGTGTTTCTTTTTTTAGCTTTCTGACAACTCCATTTTACAATTAAAAAAAAGTTGACATTACTTAAACAAGTGCCATGGAAAGTTGTTTGTTTTTTAAAGCATGAATAATAAATCAAATTATCTCCGGTTGTGCCCTAACCTAAACTCTTTCCTAAAGTGTCACTTTTTGTTAAAATCAATTTCAGATTTGAAGTATTGCTTTTCTCACCTAATTGATAAAAACACAAATTCATGATAGGCATAAAATGAAATACAACTCAATAGTTGCTTGAGAATTAGTTTACAGTGACCTTGTACAGGCAGCCTTTTATTTTTTTTTTTTTTTTTTTTTTTCAGCAGTTATAAATGTTCCATTTCCAGATCATTGGTTATTTGAATATTGGTTCTTTAAATTGTCAATTACCATTGGCCATTTCTATTCAGTTTAAAATATTAGATACAGCTGGCAAGTAGAACATTTGGAGTTCACAGATCACAGGGCATGGTAACTCCAAGGTACTATGAATCTTCTTCAGGTACATCAAATGACTACAGTGTAGCTTCTTCCCCACTAGCTGCATACACAAAATGAGTCTCTGTCACTTCTGATACACTCAGCTCATTCCCCTATGACTCAGAACAGCATATCAGGAGAACCACAGGATAAAACAGATATGACATTTCAAATATATTTAATAGTCATTATCCAGAGCCTGCTTTCAATCTGAACGTTAAAAATCACTTTGGAACGTACCTGCAGTGTTTGAACATTAAGCTGCATTAATCATGAAGTAATACTTTAAATTAAATCAACTGGAGCCAATTTCTGCCCTCACCTTCACTCTGCAAGTTCACTGCTCTGAAATAAATCTTCTGAGTTTGGACTTTAAACTACCTGCTAAAAATTAAGTCATTCTTTGATTAGTATCCTATATCCAATGGTCCAAATTCTGCCATTTTTCACATTCAGAAAAGTCAGTAGAGGACAGTGTGGATATAACTGGCAGCAGAATGCAGCCCAGCTACAATTTCTAAATGAGCTTTGGTAGAAGACAGAGTGTGTAAGTCTTTCACTATAAAGCAATCATCAATGTTGACTCAGGCTACTGGAAATCTGACTAGTTGTTTTGCTGATTTATGACAGGATGTGAGTTTTGTTAACATTTGGAGGTAGGAGGGAGTCACCATGTACATTTTCTTTCTATTTGACTAAGCAGAATTTTCAGCACTGAAATTTTAGTTGTTTATGGGGAGAGGAGGAGGCAATGGGGCCCCAATGAAGCTGTCAAAAATATATATTTATGGATATATATTCTGAAGAAGAAAATTTAAAAAAAAAATAAAACATATGTCTTGGAATGATTGCTCATATTTATATACAAGATTGGAGGGCTATAATACACTGCTGCAATAGATGTCCTCAGTGTGCAGTTTCTTCCCTGTCCTGTTAGTTACTGCAGGTGGTATGACCACTTTAGAAATGCCCTCCCTCTTCTCCACCCCAAACCAAAGAGAAATGAAACCTGTGGAAGTGCCCACCTCTGTCTCATAGTCTCCTGGGAAAATACCCCATCATGCCTCAAATGAACTAAATGCCTGCCCACACTCTCACATGCACCTCTTTGGCACTGCCGTAACTCTGTCTGTGTTTCAGTAGGCATTTTCTTTTGGATCACATGGGAACCATCAATGTGACAGCAGAACCAGACCCACCAGATGTGGTCTGGTTCCACTTTCATTAAGTCCACCGGTCTTTAGTGACTTATGTTGGTCCCTTCGGTGGTGCCTTACAGCAGATTGCACTGCAGACAAAAGGGAAAGTTAAACCAGTGTCTAAAGTGAGGTCCAGGGTATTCTAAAAGTCTCCTACCTGAATTATGGACATCCGGCTCGGGGGAGCCTCGCTGGCGTTAGTCCCTTGCCCTGTGAAGCTGGTGTGGCAGCCCACATGTCCCTGGGGTACAGTCAGGTTGTTGGAGGCGGGCTTCAGGTACATCACCTCAGACCTGGGAGAGCTGAGGGGCAGGCGGGTCTGGTAGTCAAAGTACATGGGTGAGGTGGCCAGGGATGGGCTGCTCACCACGTTCATGACATTGAGGGGACCTCGGCTGTCCTCGCCCTCACTGGGCACCAGCATAATGTCATTCTTGCTGATCTTCTTCTTCTTGCCCTTGCCCCCTCCACTGCCACTGCCTCCTCCTCCCCCGCCACTGCCTCCCCCTCCTCCCAGCTGAGGGTGGCTATACTCGGCAATGCGACAATTATAGGTGCGGATCTCCTTGTTCTCTCGCTTGCACTTCACAGCAATAGTGATCATGGCAGCCAGCAAGATGATGGAGACAGTGCTCAGTGTCACAATCAGCGGCAGCGACAAGTCCCAGTGTGGCCGCCGATGCTGCTCGCCATTCACCTGCGGCTCGCCAGCCTCGGGCAGGGGCCCCGCCAAGGCCCTGACTATGAGCTTGGCCACAGCAGAGAGGCTGGGCTTGCCATGGTCACTGACTTTTACCACCAGTTCAGCCACAGGGCTGAGCTCCTCCCAGTAGGGGTGCAAGGTGCGTATCTCACCACTAGTGGGGTCCATCTCAAAGAGGTGCTCCTCGTTGCCTTCCACAATCTCATACGTGAGGCGCCCACTCTCCCCAAAGTCACTGTCCAGGGCGCGGACGGTGCCCACGGGGTAGCCCACGCCAGCATTGCGTGGCACCTGCAGCTCAGCAGTGTCGTTGATGAGGGCAGGCAGCACGATGAGGGGCGCGTTATCGTTGACGTCGAGCACGGTGACGCGCACTGTGGCATTGCTTTCACGGTGGGGTGAACCCGAGTCTTTGGCCAGCACGCGGAACTCAAAGTGCTTTGTCTGCTCATAGTTGAAGCTCCTCAGGGCATAAATAGCACCATTTGTGGGGTTGACAGAGACATAGGTATAGATGGAGACATCTCCCACATGCCCGGGCAGAATGGAGTAAGACACCGTCCCATTTTGGCCCAAGTCAGGATCCTGGGCCAAGACTGAGCCCAGGTACTCTCCGGGGATGTTGTTCTCAGGCACCTGCAGCACATACAGATTCTTGCTGAAGCGGGGTGGGTTGTCATTCTCATCAAGGATCCGGACAGAAAACGACTTGGTGGAGTTAAGTGGGGGATTGCCCCCATCACGAGCCACGATGGTCACATTGTACTCATCCTGTGCCTCACGGTCCAAGGGTCGGTCAGTGACCACAGTGTAGAAGTTGTCATAGTTCTCCTCCAGGGTGAAAGGAACGGCACCGGGCCCGCCGCCACCACCCAGCACGCGACACTGGAGCTGCCCGTTCTTGCCTGAGTCACGGTCGGTGACCCGCACGAGGGCAATGACAGTGCCCGGTGGGGCAGCCTCACTCAGAGCTCCCTGGCGCACGGAGACAAAGCCAATGGTGGGAGCGTTGTCATTGCGGTCGATGAGGCGGACAGTGACCTTGCAGTGAGCAGGGATAGGATTGGGCCCCAGGTCCCGAGCTTGGACATCAATCTCAATGAGGCCACTCTCCTCATAGTCCAGGTTGCCCTTGACACGGATGAGGCCGCTCTGTGGGTCAATGCTAAACAGGTCACGGACGCGCTCAGGTGCGTAGCCACTGAAGGAGTAGAGCACCTCTCCATTGGTACCCTCATCAGCATCAGTGGCGTTGAGGTCGATGACTGCCGTGCCTAGTGGTGCATTCTCGGGCAGCTCGACCACATAGGAGGCTGCCTCAAAGACGGGGCTGTTGTCATTGGAGTCAATGAGGCGCACATTGATCTGCACTGTCCCTGAGCGTGGTGGGTCACCGCCGTCCAGTGCCGTCAGCACCAGGGTGTGGTGACTCTGCTCCTCACGGTCCAATGGCTTCTGGATGACCAGCTCTGGAAACTTTGTGCCATCACCACGGGACTTCACATCGAGGGAGAAGAGGCCGTAGTCATCACGAGTGAGCAGGTAGGTGCGCAGACCGTTGTCCCCAGCGTCTGGGTCGTGGGCGCTGGTGAGGGGGAAGCGGGTGCCTGGTGCAGCATTTTCGGAGATGTCCATGTCCACTTGGTCAGAGGGGAATGATGGTGCGTTGTCGTTCAGGTCCTGAATCTCCACTTTGATCATGCAGATCTCCTGGTCATTGGCGAACACCTCGAGGGATAGCTGGCACTTGGCGCTGCGCCGGCACAGCGCCTCACGGTCAATGCGCTGCTTGGTGTAGAGCAGCCCGCTCTCCCCGTCCACGTCCAGGAGGTGCGGGGCTGAGTTCTCCAGCACCCGGAAGGTGGACTTGGGGCCGCGACTGCCGCCGGGGCCGCCGCCGGGAACGCCACGCTCGGCGGGCAGCATCCCGCCTCCCGCCGCGCCTGCCGCCAGCCGCGCATCGCGCCCGATGTTCCCGATGACCGTGCCCGCTCCCTGCTCCTCCGGCACCGAGTAATTCAGGTTCTTCAGCGACAGGGCGGGAGCCCAGCAGAAGAAGAAGCAACAAATGGAAAGGTACATCCCCGAGCAGGGGTGGGGGCGGCAGGAGCAGCAGTGACGACCAGGGCTGTCCCCGTCCTCTTTCCCTCCTGCGCCGGGGTTGTTGTTCCTCCTCTGACGGCTCTTTTTTTTCCTTCCTTTTTGGTTTTGATTTTTTTTTTTTTCCCTTGTCTTTCCCCACCCCTATATTTCAAGTTCCTGAACCTGTTGCTCTAAAACATCTGCAGAGACACAGGATGAGAGGCAGCAAATAGACCATGTAGCTCAGAGGGAGGGAGCAGTCGGGGGGTGGGTCGGGGGGAGGGGAGGGAGTAGCTTCGGCAGCGTTTCAGCAAGAGCTTGCCGTGCTTGCAGTCCCCTCGCAGTTACTTCGTCTGTCCAACTTCGGCAGTGGGAGGGTTTCAAAAATCAGAAAATTTGCAAAAGATCTTCTCCTCCGGGCAGGTGATGTGTTCCCGGTCCTTGAATCCCCGCAGATGTACAAAGAATAACAAAAATAATAATAATAAAAAAACCGGCTGCAGCGGTAGTTTTTCTAAAGACTATCAGAAATATTCTTTAAATCTGTGTATTTATATATACATAGGAAAACGGAGTGGTCACAGGTCTGTAGCAGAGGTAAAAAAAGCTTATTTGCTACTCATCGCTTGTGATACTGATGGAGTGGAGGGTTAGGAGAAAGACAGAAGGGAAAAAAAAAGTCTTGTTGTTGAAGCCCTCTTCGTGTGCAGTGAGCGGCAGTGAAATGTCTGATTGCACCGCGGGGTTGTTGGTTTTCAGGGAGTGTTTTGCTGCATTTAGAGATCTAATCTTGCATTGCTTGCGGCGGAGAGCTGCATCTCGCTGCCGTCGGTATTTCCCCCCTCTCTGTCTCGTACACCCTGGGTCACTGTTTCCTTCCCGAATCAGAGGGACAGGGAATGAGGATTGCAGGGCAAGAGGGGAAAACAAAACACATTAAAAAAAAAAAAAAAAAAAAAAAAAAAAAAAAAAAACCAAACCCCACCAAAAACAAAAACCCAACCCCCCCCCC
>JAOTQP010000001.1:57062254-57074128 GCA_026413545.1 Cichladusa arquata
TTTTGCCAGCTTTTTCCTCAGAAATTCCTGGAATCTCATTGGATTTTGGGGCCATTTTTGGTTTTTATTGCAGATTCCGGGGGCCGCGGCAGCGCCCGCCCCCGCCCCGGCGGCAAGGGAGGCTCCCGGCGGGGGGAGGACTGAGGCTGGAAAGGTGCGTGCTCGGATTGCCGGAGGGCCGCTCTCGACCCGTGCGTACGGAAATGAAGCTGCCATTTGTGACGAGCGTGTAAGTAACAAGAATCGTTTAGGGGGAAAGGAAAAGGAAAAAGAAAAAAAAAAAAAGAAAAGAAAAGAAAAAAGGAAATATATATATAAAGGAAAAAAATAAGGAAGAAAATAAACTCTAGAGCACTTATAAGACTCTCCTGAATTATTTTTGGAGTGTCTCTTTTAAGAGTCAGTTAAGGCAGCTGCTCGTTTGCTTTCCTCAATAGGATAACCTTCAGCCCTGAGTGATGATGTCCATAAATACAATTTGACTTGGAAAAAGTCTTGCAGATTTATAAATTCAAATGAGTGTTCTTTCCAGACCCATCCTCCCGTCCTGAGGACCTCTTTGTAGCTGTGAAACGGATAGTTTGCCATCCAGAGCGAGTCTGCTGGTAGCCGTTATAGAACTAATGCCGTGTTAAAATTCAGTGTGTAAATAAACTATACATACATTAGTGGCAGCGGAAAACCACTACTCTCAGCCGAGCCAACTTTCTGTGTGAGAGCGACGGACGGATGAAATAAAGGATATGTTTACAAAATGGGCTTTGCTTTCTGCATGAGGGCTTCAGATTGGCTGAGGGAATTTGGCGTATTCGGCTAAGTCACGTATTTGGAGAAGTTCCCTATAAAAGCAACACAGTATTAAAAGCGGAACAAACACCAGCGTAAGCCCCTGAGCTATCAGGAGACCTCGTTTGACTGCAACTTGAATCTTCTGCTTTCCTCTCCTTATTCTGAAGTTTTTGCCAAACCTTCAGGATGTTTCAGGACATCCAGAGATTTTTCCACGCCAGTTCTGCTAATTGAGGGGGGAGAAAGGGTCATTGCAATTATGTAATGGCTCCCTCTAGCGTGTCAGAGATACTGCTGCATTTGGGGTATATCCCGTGTGTGTGCATCCTGTGGGGAGTGTGTGTGTGCGCGTGTGTTTATTTATGCATACATACTCCAGGCTGTACACTGCCTAAGTGTGTACACATGTGGTAACTCTAATTTCCTTTCAGAGCATGAAAGCACCAGCAGGAATTCAAAAAAAAAAAAAAAAAAAAAAAAGGTTTGTATTACAGTAGCATATAATATGTAATATATTTCTGACAGTGTTTCTCATGTCTAGTTTAAAAAACAGCCTCAAAACCCATGATGAATTGTACTTTTTTTTTTTTTTTTAGGAGGAGGCTAGCATCTTCACTTTTTTTTTCTTCCAGCCTAGTGAGTACTTTTTTTTTATATGACTCAGCATTGCACAATAAATACTCTGATTCCACAATGAATTCAATACATTTGAGGGCACTCTGCAGTTTGTAAAACAAGTATTCGGGACTCTGAATTAAGAGAAAAACTATATAACCCTTTATACAAGTAACTGGAGTCTTTGCTTGTAAAATCTGTCTTTTTTAATCAAACATCTTGCAGCTTACAAGAATCCATTGATACCAACGACATGCATGGAATACTTAGAGGAAAAATAAAATCTGAAACACTAGCATTGGATCTTCAAACCTCTGACTGAGTGCCAGGTGATAATGATAAATAAAACTTCTTGCTCTTCAAGTCACTTTGGTTTTGTGGTGTTAAGTTCAGCAGAGCTGCATTTTAATACTCATTCTCAGGTACGGCTGATTATTAATTATTTCTAATGATTTCTTGGAAATCATGCCATCTTGGCATCTTTACAAATTGTGGCTCTTAAACCCAATAGAGAGTAACTGGAAAAATTAAAAAATCACATTAGAAAATCGTGCATATATCTTAAAAACTATAAGCCTTTGACAGGCTGATGTTTGTAGCATCAGAGAGTTTATAACAGCAAAATGGCATTATTGATTTTGATCCACCTGTGCAAGTAATGAATCTTTTATTAGTTTGATGATTTTACAGTATATCTATAATACTTTTTTTGTGAATTTCTAGCACACATTACATATTTGATAGCTTATACTGGCATCATAAGTTCATATTCATTCATCAGAAATTGTTGCATTTTTCACAAAGAAGAGTTGCAAATTAAATGTATGATGGTAATGCAAATGAATGTAAATAATACCTTTATCTTTTGCCATGTCACTATATGTTGAATATATAGTTTGTATTTATTGCTGAAAAACCAAACAAAAAGAAAACAAAATAAAAAAGTGCTTATTGACAGCTAGGAGAGAAAGCTGGACTGTGGAGAGGCTAATACATAAAAAACCACAAATCCTTAATAATAGAAATACACATATAGAAGACTTGCACTGTCTGCCAAATCAAAAAAAGCACATTGAATACTCTATCGGACAAGCTCAACAGAGGAGCAATTAACCATTAACTGTGTATGGAGTTTGGAATGCTTACTTTCCATACTACAAGTATTTGTTTATTGGAAGCTATTTTGATGTTAACCAAAATAACAAGTCGTAACAGGACACATCTCCAAACATTTTTAAATCGATTTATTGAAAACATAACATAACATTATTCAGTCTTTTTTGCAAAGTGTTCATGATGAAATCTAGTACTTGATTATTCTATCTTTAGCAAAGATAGGTAAACCTTTCTTCTTTGAAAAATGAAAAAGGAAATAAATAAGAAATACGCTCAGTCAGAAGTGTTGAAATGAAAATCTGTTGTCAGGATGTGGAGGGTGCTTAAGTATAGCACAGAAGTCTCAGAACAAATAATCCCTAAAAAACTAAAAGAAAATAGGGAGGCAAGGAAAAAATCAATATAGTTAAATGTCAAGGTTCAGTATTTAAGTTATTTGAGCCTAAAATGTATCATTGGGAAAGCCCAAATCCAATCAGCTCGAGAACAATAGAAAGACGTAAAATTAGAAAGGCCTAGGAGCAAATTTGAGGAACAAAGAATACATATATAGGACAATTAATTACCTGCTAATAAACAAACGTGCTTTACCTGTGTGAGGAAGCTATGACAAAACTGTCCAGCTTATTATTTAACCATAGCTATAAAACAAAAAGTACTGAAGAGAAATTATATTTCTGCACTCTAATACTCATAGCAAATGAAGGCATTTCCTCAGGTCAACTTTTTTTTTTTAGTAACAAAGATGAGATGTGGGTGTGTATAAGGTGTCCGTGGTGATATTTTTAAAGAGAAGAAAGTATCTAATAACTAAATGGTATTCATCAAGCAGAATCTGAAAATGAGGTAAATGAACTTAAAAAAAGCAGGCATTAAGATCAGTTACTATGTCTGAGGATTAAAATGTACAAAATCTCTCTTTTAAAAAGACTAAAACAGTGATCAACAAATTGTGGTGTGGCAAGATTTTTTTTTTTCATAGCAGTAGTATAAAATCAGTAAAATAACAATTAAAAATAGTAATTGTATGGCATCTGGAGAAATGTAGGAGAAGTGATGTCCAGAAACTCAATGAACTCGATAAAAACTGTTCCACTGAGTTGATTCATCTCATAGTAGCAAAGTAGTACAACTTGCATCATAGACTAAATGGACATTCTTTCTGTTTGTTAGTATTGTTTCAAAGTTGTAACAGAACAACAGATGAAAGCCCTTTTGTTGCTCTGTATGTAGGCAGTTCTATGTCAATTTAATTGTGAGGTCACACCAGCAAGGCATGTGGAAGAGAGAATTGCTGAAAAGGGAATACAAAATGACAGGGAGTAGGTAAAAGCAAGAGAAGGTAAGTGTCTGCAAGTGATGTTAGTGGGCTAACGGGAGGATAGGACCCAAGAATAAAGAGTAGGAAAAGATTGCTGAAGCAGGGCACAGGGCTATTTAAAAAGCTTCAGGCAAATGGAATTAGTGAGTAGACTAAGTCTGAAATTCTCACTGAAAGAGTTGATACCTATGGCTTCTATGTAGCTGGGAATATTATGGTTACAGTTGTACCTGTGTCATTTTGGAAACACAAATGGACAAACACCCACAAACATTCATTGGGCTTACAGAAAGGGTGAGTTTTAGGCCAGATGTCAGGTCTTAGGATCTGTATTCTTATCTCTCTTTTCAGCCACATTATTTAATGATTATTTAGTACAATATACAGATGTATTTTTTGATTTTTTATTACAGTGAAAAGAGGACACACTGAAATAAAACCCAGCATGTTTCAAACAGACAAAGAAGTTTTCTTAATGAGTTTTTTTTAAAAAAGCAATTTCTTTAAGAGCAATTGAAATACTGAAAACTGGTTTCCTACAGGTGTGTCTTTTAATTTTCCCTCTGCCACTACTACCAGATTCCTCCTGTGTCTGATGGTTGCCCTGCAGCTATGAGTGGCTGGCTGAGAGGGACATGCTGCTGGGCCAGGCAGCAGCTGCCTGCAAAGGTACCACAGCTACCTTTACTTCTCTCAGGGTATCGATTTATGTTGCATACATATCCACTTACTGAAATGAAATTTAAACTAAAACCACCTTTAAATCACTTGCAAATTTGATTGAAATTGTCCAGTAGCTCACAGAGTTCCTAGGCAGAATGATGGAGAGACAGACACTCCGATAATAGTCAAGGAGGCTGGTGTTTTTACTTGCATAGCCTCCTTTAAAAAATGAAAGCATTTTAAAATAAAACACTTTAGTCATTTAGTTGTAACATGATGCCAGTGCTGGAGTTACAATATGGCGTATTAAAATATGACGCGGCATGTTAACATAATGCATGCACTGCCAGTACCCGTGAGATAGGAATATACTGTAAATATAGACACTGGATCTTGTAGAAAAGAAAAGGAAATATCTGCATTTTCAAATAAAGGATATTCTCTGAAGCAGTTTGAAACTTCTCTGAAGCAAATATTTTATGGATTTTTCTTAAATCTGACAATTTTTGTTTGCACAGTAAATTACATCAAACCATATAGAGATCAACAATATGTTTTGCTTCACTGAATAATAAAGTACTTTACTGATGAAAATCTGTTTTGTGAATTATTTGTGACAAGTTTGTTAGAGATTAGAGCACAAAGACCTGTCATTAATATGATTTAAATATTTGTTTAGAAATGTATGAGCATAATTAAATTTTATTAAATACTTGGTTTAGTAGATGGAATTAAATTTTTTTGCAGTTATTGTTAATGGTTAATGTTTCCTATGTTTTTTTTAAGATTATGTGGCAGGATAGGACAGGTTTTCGTTGTATTGTTCCCCTTTGGCTTAGGCTGCGCTCTGGAAATACTGTGCCTTCCGTGGGAATGGTCAAATAAAGAAATTTATGGAAATGCAGGATGGAGAAGGAGGAAGGGAGAAAGAAAACAAAATCAAGAGTGAGCAGAAACTCCAATAAATGAGAAAAGCAGGGAACAGAACTACTATAAAAGTCTCAGAAGGGAAGGAAAGAAAATATTCTCTTGGGTTTGGGGAGTGGACTGTGCATAATCTGCAGACCTGCCATACTGGGACCATGTACAGACAAGAAGACCTGGCATCTTACATCAGCATGAGTCAGTGGATGTTCACCTGCACCTTTTCTAGTCTGTCTAACTTTGGATGCTTTATCAAACTCTGTTTTGGGTAGAATCTTATCTTTGAGATTTAAAACTTTCTTGGGAGTGCTGATAGTGCTAGCTTTAAGGAAAAGGCAGAAGCAGATCAAGCTCAAAGATCTGGCTAAATGATTTATATTTTGCAGATAGAAGTACTGATAGAGGACAAGTTGGAGAAGCCAAGATCATGGAATCACAGAATGATTTGGGCTAGAATGGACTTTAAAATTATCTAGTTCCAACACCCCTGTCGTGGGCACAGACACCTTTCACTAGATGAGGTTGCTCAAAATCTCATTCAGCCTGGCCTTGACTGCTTCCAGGAATGGGGACCAGCAAGTTCTCTGGGCCACCTGTACCAGTGCCCCATAATCCTCACAGTAAAGATTTTTTTTCCTAATACCTAATCTGAACCTACCTTCTTTAGTTTTAAAGCCCTTCCCCCTTGTCCTGTCAATACAGGCCTTTAGTTAAAGTAACATTTCTAGCTGATTATAGCTGATTATATGAAAGATCAGGAAAATCAAAGAAAATGGAGATCGTAACAAAAGTCCTGATAAATGTACTTAATGAGAGCTGTTTAAGGGTAAAATCCTGTACTGGAAGAATCTAAGAAAAATACCCTACCTAACAGTCTTTAAGGTTATTCTCAGTGAGATTTGGTATGAAACAAATATTTTCCTTCTCTTCATTAAAACAAACAATATATCAAACAAAATTACTGACTCAACAGCATCTAAGAAAGCTACTGGATATTTCTTATGCTTCTTATGTAGGAAGGTCCCTAAGAATATCATAATATTATACTAATATCATTAATGGTAATTAATGCATTGGGATTCACTGAAATCTCAATACAGCGTGTCACTGAATCTTTTCTCTCGCTTAGTATTTCCATATTACAATTGCTTCAGAGCTAATATTTACCGGCTGTAGCCAAGGAAGTGTGGTAAAGTTCAATGCATCACTTTCTTCTCACAAAGCACTACTTAGAGATTGAAAACTGTAGCATTAGTCAGACATGTCAGCAAGTTTCATGTGAAGGAAGGCCAGTGTCTTCAGAGCTGATGCTGCCACCTTCCAGTATTGGTCAAAAGCAGAAGATTGAGGAAGACTCCGGAATAATTTGCAATGTAAGGTACCAGGTAATCCTGATCCACAGAAATTCACCTCTGCCAATATTGTTACAATTACTCCCCAGGTGGGATGAAGATACCATCTTTGAAACTTTTGAATTCCAAGTGCAGCTAGAAATCAAGTTCCAGTTTCCTGAAGAGAGTAAGCCTGAACTGTGCCAAGTAATTTGTGTGTATAAATTTGCAGGAGATAAAGTTCATACTGGAAACAAAACCAGTAATAACAACAACAAAGGAATTAAGCCGGATTTCTGGTAATTAGTTGTGTCCTTTTTTTTTTTTTTTTTTCATTTTAGTTCTTCGAGCTAGTATTTTGCTCCCCCTGACAAAATTTCAAAGTCGCCTAAGGGTGTATGAAATTTCTTATACATTGGACACTAAAGATTCTACAAGCTAAATTTACCTGTTATGCAACTCTTTTGTTTCCAAAGTATTCCCTTATTTAGTTATTCTGTTAGTAGCTCTACTTTAAACATGACTGATTGCAACGCTGTAAACAATTCTGTTGCTGAATCTCTCAGAGAGATGGAATCCCATTTATTTTCTCTGAGCTGCAATTTCGGAAGATTAGAAGGGAAAAAAAAACCCAAAATAAAGTAAAAACAGCCAACCCAAAACAGATAATGAAACTGTCTTTGCTCTCCATCCCAAAAGTTCAGAGACACAACCAGGAATAAATTATGATAATAAAAAAATCTGCTGAGTCAAGTGTTACATTTGTATGCCTTTTAAAAGGGAGCAACATCTTTAGACTTTTGTAGCTGAAAACCTTTCTTTGCCAGTGCACACATCTATTTGAAACCAACCATCCAGTTTTGTTCCTTCTAACCCTTTTCATTTGTATATTCCTGTGTGAGCTCCAACATAAACAAGACTTGTAAACAGCAGGCTATAGATAAGCTTTCAAAATGTTGTGTGGCATTTTGCCCACATATCTGTCAAGTAAAAGGTTAGAATCTTCACTTTTTAAAGAAAAACATACCAATTAGCAGCAAGGCAAGGCTGTCTAGAGCATGAGGTTTTCAAAGTTTGACACATCTGTAGGTGCAACACAAGCCATTTATTTGTACGAAGCTCCCTTTCATCTCCTGATGGCAAGAAAGAATCCAGGGAGGGGTCTCCTATGAGGAATTTGCTCTCAGGAATTACAAAATGAGGTTCTTACCCAATATGTCCAGTATATCTACAACTGGGTAACAGGGTAGGAGATGATTGCTTTGCCTTGTTTGACTACCAAATGGAGCTCTCTATACTGGTTTCAGTGGCATAGTCACCAAATAGGATTGTCAAATACTCTTATCCCCACTGTGCAGGAAAATAAGAGAGACTTGAGGGCTTGCTTCCTGGCACGGACTAGTGTGACTTCAGGTCACAGCAAAAGCTGGAGAGTGATGACAGCAGCCTGCGAGGGGCCACTGGTCCCTGTCCTGATGGGGCACTGGCAGCTGGTGCTCAAGGCCATGCAGGACTTTGGCTTCATCCCCTCAACACATTGGCCTTCTGAGATAAGCTGAACTGACAGTTGGCTGCCAGCACAGAGCAGTAGGGGTTTGTGCCCCTCTTAGAGCCAGGGGTAAGCGAGAGAGGAAATAATGTTTCTAAAAGTCATAATTCCCTTCTCTGTTTGCTCCTGGGATGGTGCTGCTATGCATCCCCCTTTCTGCAGGCAAACTGTTGTCTTACAGTCTTGTCATAAGTGATTAGTCAGAAGCCAGTGCTATAAAAAAGCCAGAACAGAATGTAATAACCAAGGTGCAAAATTAACATTTAAAAAATCCTATAACCTGCTGCAAAAACAAAAACAGATCCTAAAATTAAAATATGAAATACTGTATCCTTGAGACCACTAAAAATGCATAGTGATTTTTTCTAGCTTTATGAAAGAGATATTTAATAGGCTAGATTTTTTAAAATTGTGAAGTGTCCATGTCCTGGAAATTAGGTCCTTTAAGTCGTCTTAATGTTGAGTACATATAAATTTTTTTTACTCTTTAAAAAATGCATATATTGGATAAACTATGCAAAAAATAAAGTAAGACAAATAAACAAAGAAATCTATGCAAATGTAAATCTTATGTAGCATTTCTGTCATTAATGTTGAGATGTGTGGTACCAAAACAAGTTTAGTTTTATGTAAGAAAGTGTATTCATGGCTGCTGCCCTGAGGAATTTAGTGTTAGTAAATTAACGAAAATGAATTGCTACAATTTTCTGTTTTATTATTATTTCTAAAATTGTTAGCAGACTTAACAGTTCTACATACATCTAGAGATAACATCTGAATTGCAAACAAATCACTACAAAATATACGTTGCAGACAGTTTTATTTAATGTGCAGAGGCATTAAATATTTAAAGGGCTAACTTCTGCCATTTGCCTATTCTGCTAAGTGTGCCCACTGTGGTGCATAAAGGAGGGTCTACTATATTGGGAGGGGTAATATTTTTAGGCAAGATTTATTTTACCCTACAGGTATTTAATTTAGAGCTAATGAGTCAGTTATGTTACTAAAATAGCATAGTTATTTTAAATACATTTATTTAGATGTAGGGACTATATAATTAGTTTTTATATCATTTTTTAACTCTGTATTTCTTAATAGCTAGTTCCTGTTTAACATGCAGTAACTTGTATCAAACCTAAATGAAATGCTTTTTGAGGATTGTTCCTTGAAGCTTTACCAAAGAAGTAAAATTTTCTTTTTTAATTAAGAACCTATTTGAAAAGACAAACTAAGGGTATGTAAGCATCTCTAAGGTACAAGAACACACCATTTGGTTATGGTGAATGATGATCCAGGATCACTTATATCCTCGTTTGTGTAACGCTGTAAACATACCCTCTTTGCCTGGGAACCTGTCTGCCAGGGTGCTGCAGTGCAGCCCCTCCATAATGCGCACTGCCACCTGATGTGTGAGGGCACAAAGCCTGTCTCAGAGAACACCAGTCAAGTTCAACATCTCACTTTTATTTGAAGGTGCTTAATGACTCAGGGTATCAAAAAGACCAAGTCCTTTGTGATTACTAGTTGACAGTTTTGGGGTTTTGTCTCATTAGAACAGTCTGACAAAGTTTATCTGGAGAGGGGCTAATACCTTTGGTGGACAGACCAGCTTAATACAGTGGAATGAAATCCCACAAGAAACAATGACCATTTTACACCTCAGGAAGTGTCTGCTTCAGTTGCAAGGCTTTTCTCTTTACTTAGCTTGCTTTAATGAAAATATATGCAAAATGAGGATGTAGGTAATTTTAATTTATAAAGATGAAGCAAGTCACACACTTCTCTTTCAAGCAAGGGTGGCAGAACAAAAATAAAGTAGATTAATTTGTAGTGCTTGGTGCATTAGTTTTAGATGTTCTCATCCTACAGTGATGAATGTCTATCAAAAAACCTGTGTGTTGGACAAGACCACATATGACCACAAGAAAGATAAAATAATGGCTAAGTTAAGCTGTAGGAAATATATTAAGTTACAAAAAAGTCTGAATTCATTCAGACATTATTGAGCTCTTATTACAATACATAATTGTATAGGAAACTGCTGAAGAAATGCATTTTCAATTGCTTTGCTCTTTTCTAATGATTGTCTCTCATTTTAAAAGGCTGTAGTCATGTTAGTATAGCATTCACTTCTTCAGCAGACATTACTTGTCTCTATGGTATTATGGCTATAGTCCTGATCCTGCTGTCTTGCAGACCAAGTAGCTGCTTGTTGCATTTTCCTACTAAAGGCTCACCAAAGCATAACCAGTTTCCGCCTTCACCTACGTGATCATCCTGATATTATTTGGCCCATATGACACAAAAATCACGGAAGTCTCCATGCAATTGAATTTCTAAAGAAAAACAAATAATTAATGAACTTTTATTCACAACTTCTTTCAAGGGGTTTTGGTTGTTTTTTTTTTTTTTTTTTTAACGAATTAATGAGAATCTTAAAGTTTTGCTTGTGACTTTCCTAAAGCATTTAATGTACCAAGCTCTTTGGTTTACAGACTTTATGGGAAAGCATTCACAAACAGGGGCCACTGTTTCTTGTCTTGTAGTAAACAGCAACTCTCTCAAACAACTGGCTACAGTCCCCTGGGAATTGGACTCAAACATCTGAAAAGCCACTTATCATAGACTAAATGCATGGAAGAAAAATGTTAAAAATTCACAGGAGGATTTTGAAAGACCTCAAAGAGATCAAATTATTGTCTATGCTGTCTAGCTAAAAGAGTTTAAAATTACACCTGGCAAACCTAAACAATACATCACTAAATGCCGCATACACAAAGTGTAGGGCCTCTACTAAAAAACTTAATATTTGAATATTAATATTTAATCTCTTTTTTCTGTTTGGAGATACTATTTTTTTTCAGTATGTTCATTTAGAGTTGAAGCTGTGGTTGCTCTCTGGTAGATTCTAATACATGTCATCCTTCCAGTCAGTGGACCAAAAAAGAAGAATGACAATAATTAGTCTTCACATCTTATCATGTAGAGGGAACATAGATAGTTACTACACAGATTTAGGCAAATAGCAATATGTTGGGGGACTTACTGTTGTGGATAAATGGCATGAGTTTAAAATTATTAAATCACTTCATAGTTGGCTCTAGTATAACCAACGCCTAGCACTTACCTTTCTGAAGAGAACAAACTCTCATTGGGTTTAACAGGTCTTTTCCAGTATTAAGCATATTTATGCAATTAATTAGGAAGAAAGAGATGATAAAAACATGACCTTTTTTCCTTCTGTGCAGTAAATATCAGGTGTCAATATTAACAGTAATGCAGCTAACATTTCTAATGTATCAAGACAACTATTTGGAATATTGACCTATGGAATAAACAAGTATTGAGATTTTGTCATCCCTTCTAAATGTCACAGCACTGAAAATCACACAGGGAGAAAATTGGAATGTTAAATGGAAAGCTACTGTGTTCCACAGCAACATGGAAACTGAGACCCATGGGCTAAACCACAGTGCCTGTCATAGCCTAAACTTCCTTCCTTCCTTCCTTCCTTCCTTCCTTCCTTCCTTCCTTCCTTCCTTCCTTCCTTCCTTCCTTCCTTCCTT
>JAOTQP010000001.1:57075104-57092924 GCA_026413545.1 Cichladusa arquata
TTCCTTCCTTCCTTCCTTCCTTCCTGCCTTCCTGCCTTCCTGCCTTCCTGCCTTCCTGCCTTCCTGCCTTCCTGCCTTCTTTCCTGCCTGCCTGCCTTCCTGCCTGCCTTCCTGCCTGCCTTCCTGCCTCGCTGTAGAATTTTTCCATTCACTACAGGCAGCAAAAGTACACACTCTGGTACTCAAAATAGGGATGATTTTTTAAATCTTCCATAGGTTAGCACAACAATGATTTTAGTTTGGGGTTAATAATTTGGAAGATTTCTTCCATACCAGCCAGTAAAAAATTATCCTATTAAAAGGTAATGTAAATTATTTAAAATTAAGTATGTAAATATACTTGGCTACCACACTGAAATTCTGCTTTAATTTGGTCCAGAGATATACTGAAAAACAAAAGATAATGTGTTTCAGTGAAATTTGAATTATTAATTTCTTTTTTCAAATACAGTACTTACAATCAAAATATTTAGATTTGGTCATTATCAACACTAACTCACTAGCACCACAAAGTGGGAGTAGAGTCTCTGGTACATTTTTACTAAAACCAGTGCAATCACACCTGACATTAACAGGTGTGTTTGAATTTAACAACATGTTTTCATTATAGGTGTCAATATTTCTAGCATGGTTGCTGTACTTCAAAGAAAGAATAACAAAAAAACTTCTACCAACACTCTTAGGGCAGATAGATGAACAGTTGGCATGTGTCTCCAGATGTGTGGAGCATGTGTCACAAATGTGAAAGCATGTCTGAGTTTAAGCAGCTAGTAACCAGTGTTGTATGTTGAGCTCTCAATCAAATTAATTTCTAAATCACTTTATAATGACACATTTTTATCTCTTTTGCTGTTCAAATTACTTTGATAAATTGGAGAGGGGGATTGTTTTCCCACAGTAGCATCAGATACTGATTTTTTTTTTCTCATTTGTCTACATATTGCAGTTTAAGAAGCATATGTCTAATTAATCAAGTTAGTTACATATCAAGATGCAAATCTTGTGTGGCCAGGTTTTTTTCATTATTTCTTTTGTTAATTCATTTCATAGCTAAACTAAAAGAAATATATCACATACCCTACATTTGCTTTAAAAAGAGTTACTGATTTGCTGCTGCAAGTTTTTCTTTCCATTTCCTATTGCTTCTATCAATAAAACAGACTAACAATAGATTATAGAATCTTGTTGCTTAATAGCTGAATTATGGGGAAGGTTCGCTGAGGAAACTCCTATGAATAAAAGATTCTGTTGTGTCTGTGGCTTTTTTTTATTTTTTTTTTTTTTAAGGAGAGAAATCTAAATTCTGCCATAAACTTTTGCCCAACATTTTCAGTTGTTATATGCCTTGCCTATGAGTTCTTTCCATGATCCACTTCATTCTTTTTTTTCCCCCCTTTTTACAGATTTAGGTGTACCTGTCTTTTTTTAGTAGGAGCTGTTTTGTTGAAAGGAAGTATATTTATTTCAAAATTAACTGTGGCTCCAGGCTCTTGTGAGAAAGTCACGGAGCTCATATAATTCATATAATTTTTCAGGGGTCACATCATTATGAGAATCAAAAATATACTTTACTCCACCATAAAGTCTAGGCCATGGTTTAAATGCGTATCAGCTTGTTGTGGTCAGCCTTTAAAGGAAAAGCAATCTGATTAAAGAATCAAATTTGTCAATTATATCTGACTCACACATAGCAACCACTAATCCTTTCCTTTGCTGCACTATAAATCTGGAGAAGGGGAGATTTGGAGACATTTTTGTTGTTTACTTAGTATGAATATATTTAAATGCTACTTTGTGTATTTATTTACAGTGTGATGCAAGATGATGAGGTAAATTTCATAATTATTTCATCAATTTCATTGTTATACCTTCAACTTCACAAACATCTCATATTTTTCAAAAACAAGCCTCTTACTCCAAAGCGCTCATAAGCAAATTTACACAGAATGCGCAAAGAAACATGAAACGGGTGTTAAGCTGGTTGGCAGGTTAGAGCAGAGAGGATATTTTAGGCACTGTAAACAGTTTTGGGAATAGAAAAATGAAGTCGTGCATGAGATATGGATACACGTGGTAAGCAGGACTTTATCAGAATCAGGAAAGAGTAAGGACTCAGTCTACTTGTAGACTAAGGCAGACTCTTGCAGAACCTCAAAATTGCAAAGGAGAAATTTGATCTTGTATGTAATGCGACAGAAAACCACCCGAGGGACTGACAGAGGACTTGACATGATCGGAGTCATGAACAAGAAAGATAACCTTGGCTGCAGTGTTTGGAGTGGACTGGAGGATGGAGATTAGAGAGAAGAAGGTTACAGTGGCTAAGAGGTCACAGCAGGTGAGAGATAATGAAGGTATGAAGCAGGCAGGAACAGAAGATGAATTACTGAAGATACTGTAGGTAAGACAGAACAGATGATTTGGCCAAGAAGCCCAAATTCAGATATTTGAAAGATGATTATGTAAAAAAAAAAAAAAAAAAAAAAGTAGTCAAGGCTCCTGTTTGACCTATTGACATGCAGCAGCCACTTACTGTAAAAAAGTTACAAAGCTTTCTAGATCATCTATATTGTTATCTGTCTCTATACATTCTTGTGTATTGATAGACAGCTATTTTTATATTTCGACTGTAGAGAATGAATATGAAAATCAGGTGACACAAGTTTATTTTGTCGACTCTACTACTGATTAGGCCTATGATCTTGGGTGTTTTCTGTTTCCTGTGCTACAGTTTCTCTGTTTGTACAGCAGCGAAAGCAGTTCTTTCCTTTCTTTTTAAATTTATAGATGAAAAATTATAGATACTGTTCCGAAGACTTAGAATTCTCTGTAGAACTCTACTCAAAAGATGCCATCAGGCCACTCCACATGGACACCTGCACAACCACTACTTGGGTAGCAATGGTCCTTTTGTAGTGGCTGATGCTGGGGTGGGTCCAGATTGTTTGGAGTTGCAAGAAACTTGAACATGACTGTGCCCAAGTTGGTAGTTTTGACTGGAGATGACACAGCTCTGGTCTCTGAAGGCATCAGAACCAAAATATCTTTGTAGGCACACTTCAGCTACCAATTGGTTCTGTAGATTCATGTGGCTTTGAAATGTGTTCAAAATACCGTGGTGATATTCCCTGAGAATGCTTCATTCAACATGCCAAAGGGCTTTTAACATATTGGTAAAATAAGACATAAAGCAGACAAAATACTTGTTGGGAATTTCATTCCAATATATTTGGAGTGTCACAATTCTAGTTCAGAAAAACTGCAGACAACAATGATCATTCCATAGAAGACAGAAAGAAAAAAAAAATATAGCCAGCAGATTAACCACAAGCCTAGAAAGGAGTACCTCAGCAGTAAACACATAATAGTGACTATAATTTTTCCTAAATCACAGTTAGACTCTGCAGTGATGAGTAAAATCAAAAAAGAGTACAAGCTGGTGAAGAATATTTTTTCCTCTGAGGCAGATTGAACCTAAGACCCCACGAGGATGAGGAAAAGGGGCAAGGTCCTTCACTCTAGTGCTGAATGTGGCTATAGCTGCCAGCTTTTCACCAGCTGAAATTCTGAATGCCAGAATTCCTGTGGAGATAATTTTTGTGGCTTACTCCTCCTGGTTTTCGCCCTGTAAGCTACGAGTATAGAAACCTGTTTGCAGCATCCACTATTCAGATAAGTCAATATTTAGGAAAAAAAAAAAGAGATTAATAGCTTTTAAAACATTAGCTGCACATTAAAAGAATGGTCCATTAAATAATATCTTTTGAATTCACTATAGGAAATCATGTTGTTAGAGAGCCGGAAATTCTTAGAGGGATAAAGATCACTTAGGAAGAGATCATTCTAACGTGGTAAAGGAATATAACACAGAAAAAAATCCGTTGAACATGTGAGATAAACTTTTTTACTTCCTAAATTAAATTGTTGCCATTTGCTGCTGAGACAATTAGCAGGTGTCAGTTAGAAGGCACAATAGATTATATACCCAATTACTTTCTCTGTTTAGACAACAGTTTGCAGTCAAAAGAATGTGTGAGGAGTTTTAATCAAAGATTAGAACTTTTTAATTAAATATGACCGTATGTGACTAGTCATTTGACATTAATTACTGTTTTAGTTGGATTCCTTTTGATTTGTAAAAGGCCCTGAGCACTGCAAAAATTATGTCACATCATAGAAACTGCTGATTATTAAAACAAAAAGTTTTCTTCATCAGCCCATCACTCTCCTGAAAAAGAAATGTAATTTCAAAAGTGAAACGGCTGGCTTACAGAAGACCAATGAGTTTTGAAAGCAAAATAGCAGATGGTACTTCAGCTGACTTCCCTTAGAAGGGACAGTCTGAAGGCACTTAATTGTACTGATTGATAAGGTCTTCTGTCAATGCTCAGCAAAACTTTCAAGGGGCTAAACAGCTGGCATGAGGTTTATGTGGGGTTTTAACTAGCTGACTACCCTTTGGGGTGTCTTAAAGCTAACTAGCATCGCTGGTATTAATAGAGGATATCAATCAAAATGAAACGCTCTTGCTGAAACTGATCTGAGACTTCAAGTAATATTTTAATTTGTTGGCCTACAGAGAGGAGGATAAATGTTAACAGTGTCCTTGTGAGATAACTTTAAATTCTAGTCCAATGGTGGTATCAGTATTTGTGAGTCCTTTTGTGATTTTGGCTTTTTCATACACTCCACTTATTCAGAGTAGAGTGGGAACAATGACAATGAAAATCCTTATCTGAACAGCCTGCAGAAAGAGAAGGGGAAAAAAAAAAGAGAGAAAGATATAAAAGGAGTAGGAATAATTCTTAGCTCATGTAAAGATTAGGGGTGAACTTTACACAAACACATTCTCACAGTCACTGTGCCTTTCTTGGTGAACGTTTAGAGAGATTTGTCTGTCTGAAGGTGAATTAAGAAAGCCCCTAACTTGCAGTGGCACATTGCAGTTTCTAAACATGTGGCCTGTATGCATGTATCTGTTGTTTTTTCCTTAGCCTACCAAAATGGTGCTCAGTGCCAAGCTACAGGGTCTGTCTGTCACAGAGCTTGTTCCTGGAGATGACAGCTTGCCTGAAACTCAGAGTAGACAATTATTATCTCATGGAGAAAGTTCACAAATGTTTGAACCAGTGATAGCCTGATTGCCAGCAATGCCAAATACAAATCTGGACTCGTGTGTCCCTGTTTTGCCACAGTCTAATCATACTCATAAGGAATTAAGGGCAAAGGAATTAAAAGCCTGTTTCAGACCCCAAATTTAAAAAGCACTTTGCACTGAGACTCTTTTGTGGGCGGAAGTATTGACATGATAGAAAGAAATAATATTACTTGGAACTAGCTAATCTCCACAAATTGATACCAGATTTACATACAAATCTGCTCCTTCTGGCCGTCAGCACAGGAGGTTAAGCTGCAGTTTGAGTAACAGTTAAATGGGGTAAATTTGCTCAATGGAAAATCGAAGTTCATTTCTGTGGCAGTCTTCCTATATGACTGTGAAAGAAATGTCTTTCAATTTCTTTGTAACTCAATTTTCTAACTATAGAAAGATGGCAGTACCTTTCTGCTTCTCTCAGTAGATGGTAGGACTCTGAAAAGTTATCTGTTACTGGCATTGGTGCAGTGCCTGGGACAAACAGATGCTCCTAAACACTGTCGTTATTTCTAGCATAAATTGTATTTATTCCTATTTTTCTAGTTTAGCCTCCAGCTTGCTACAGTCTGAAAATCACTATGGAAACTGTGGAAGTAAATGTGGTATTTAGCAAACCATCTTCATACCATGTCTAGTTTAAATCTTTTCCTAAAACTATCTGAATCACTGTGTATTTCCTATAGGAGTGCAATCTCTCCTTTCCTGGACAGAAAAGTTTCCTCCATTCAGATAAAAAGATTCCATTTAAAGTGAAAAAAACGTATCAGTTGTGCATGAAGACAAGCACTGTAGGAAATTTTAAGTCTGGAATGAATGAAAAAAATGTGTGCTTTATTATTGAAGAGATATTGTTTTTCAAGGAAAAAAAAAACCTGAGGAGCACTTTGTATTCACTGCATCAGTTATTTCCCAAAGAAAGCCTATCAGTTAAAATGATGAATTTTAACCTTTACCAATTCTTCTAGAGAACATTCAATTTATATTCTTCAGGCACTTTGCTACTTGTTCACCATACTGATGCAAAATTATTGTTTTTTGTAATATTTATAAAGATCTAGTTACAAGTTTTCAAGGACATATTTCACTTTTTTTCCCCCCAAATCTAAAGCCTTTAGTATAAGTTAAGAAACAAACGGAACAAAAATTAACATATGGTATACTTATATGCCTTAATACATTAATATTTAAATAAAGTATTATATTGAATACAAGTCTGGTGGTCAATAGAAAATACAGAGGTCATATTATCACAGAGTACAGAAAGCTTTAAGAGATGAATACCAATGAATAAACATTTCTGTATAGAATCTTTTTTCCTCATTGCTCCTATGAGATCATATAATGCCTATATGAAATCAATGGTTTCAAACTCCCTTTATGAAACTAATCCTGTAACTGCTGTTGGCAGAACTAAACTTGAAAAAACAAACAAGCTAGCAAACAAAGAAACAAAAAGCCCCTGGTTTGAATATAGGTTCAAATATTGAGCCTTGTTTAACTTGTGTCTCAAAAAATTTCTGTAGACATGGAGTCAATTTTTCTTTAGCCACTTTAGGACTCTGGGCACCTTTTTTAAGAGAGCAGTAGTTTTACAAATAAGTATTGCAGCCCTTGCTTACTGCTGCAGTATTGCAGCATTAGATGCTATCCTTGCTCTGCAGTCTAAGGGTGTGTTGGGTGATAGCCCTGGGATGCAAAACTGACAGCACACTGAACTAGAGATGGTGTGTAAGAGGGCCATGGAGAAATGCGACGACCTAGATGTTTACTTGACTTCTGTTTAGATAATTTTTGTAGAGTAAGGTTAACAACTGTAAATTCCTCACAGAATTTTCTTTTACTATTTTCTCCTTATTTTCTATTAATTCACTTTTCAAAATTATGTTTCTGTTCCTTCAAAATGAATTGGCCATGTGGATCTCTGTAGGGGATTTTGGATTTTTTCTGGAAAGCGTTCTGATGAAGCACAGAGATAGGAAGTGCAGGAGTTTGCTAAGGGTGAGAGAGAAGTAGGAGGCTTCAAGAAGGTACATAAAATGAATTGGTATCCTGCAGGTCAGGAAAACTGAAAGCATTTTTAGAGGCTTCAGGGATGATAGAAGCAGTTTCCCTACTAACTACAGAGGACTGTGCCCTTTGCTCCAGCTGGGGAGCTTCCAGAATGACTGAAATAAAGTGTAGAAGCAAGATCCTACCTTTTAAGATCATTTGGAGGAACTTGATCATTTAAAGTGGGAGAAAATGGTTTAGTTTATAAGTTAATTGTTAATTGAACAATTTTTTTATCATCCTAGTAATTTTCAGTCTTTTTGTCCCAAAATATAGCTATCCCAGTTGAAAGAACTGATAAAGCTTGTATTTTCAGTTTCTTCCAGAGAGCTCACTCTAGCAGAAAGATCTAGACTGGTCCTCCTCAAAGATTTGGCTGATTTGGGGTCCTGCCGAAGTCCTTTTAGATATTCCAGTATATCTGAAATACTCAGAATGTGTTTCAGGCTCTGCTGTGAAGCACACTGAGTAGTCTCTGTTTTATGAAATTTTAATCTAATTATCAAGACACCTACCAGTTTAATGCTGTGAGAAGTTTGGTGTTAATATGCATGGCCTCCGGCAAGAGCTTAGTTATAAGGGGGATATTACCAGTGGAAATGTTAGTCACCTCCTAAGTGATATCAGAGACTTGCAAATGTCACTGGTACAAAACTGTCCCACATAGATACCTAAAGCAGTAGCTGTAGCTTAAGAATAAGCTCCAAAAGAAAGCTTGTGTGCTAGTATATGTTATTTGCTGTATCCCAGGAGCTGAATTTTGCTGAATTAGACACCTAAGAAAAGAATATATAGATATTGGAGCATTAAACTCAGAGATTTCAAGATCAGTCAACTTGAAATTATAAAAATGGATGTCTGAACATCCTTTCCCTTCCAATTGCAAAAGGTAGCTCTGAGGCACACTTAGCTGTCTGCATGGGGCTGGACCTCACGTAGGAATCTGCCTTTCTTATGAGCAGCTCAGTGTTTAGAGCAATTGCCACAACAGCTGGGGATTTGGAATAAAACCTAATTCTTCTATTCTGTAAGGCACTGCACTGAGTGGAGAAGAGCCAGATTTGCATTCTGGTCCCTACTCTTGCCGTCACCATAACTTTTTTATGTAACGGCACTTTAATGTAAATTGGGTATAGAAGTCAGTGCCCAGTTCCCCCTGCTATTGAGTACTTCAAGCACTGTGCTGTATTCTTCCACAGCTGTTGTATGTGAGTGTAGACTTCTTGCTTGGCACCCACCTTTTGAATTCACTCCAAGCTCTTTTGAAGAAAAAGTCTGATTTAAGTATGTGCTCAGTTCTTTCCTAAAGTTAGTTTGTATTAAGTTTGAGAACCTGCCTTAGAATGAACAGCAGTTGATTTGACTATCAATCATTTAAATAAATTTTTGAAAAAAGTTAATGTGTATTTTTTCTACATTTCATTATTGTGCAGTGGGGAAAAAACCTTTATGTGACAATGACAAAAGTGCACAGATCCATTTTAAGCTTGGCTAACTGACACAGGAAATATTCTATATCTGTAAGTAGATAGCCAGCAATTTATTCATCCATATTAGGAATGAACAAGAAAATGCAATATAAATTCCCCTGCAGAATTAACAGAAGTTCTCAGTTTGACAGAGGGGATGAAACTGTAAGACAATAACATTGAACACAGTGATTTTCAACTGCATTTACCTCAGGCAATAGCACAGTGATATTTAAACACGGTAATTATATGAAAGATGTCAAATAAAAAATATTCAAAATTCAGATTTATATAAAACTCTGTGAGATATGTTAAGGCTTCTAACTTGTATAATTAGGTAACACAAATCCAAAGACAATTCTTTTTCAGGATGTTGTAAGAGTTGTGGGTGTTACTGGTATATCTTTGGCAAAAAAATGAAGAGTTCTTAGACATAGATTTACTTTGATGCCTCTCATTACGTGTCAAAGTCAGTACATAGTACATCACTTTAGGGAGATTTTTCACCCTTTATTTTTGCCAGTCTTTGTAATTATTAAAGGGGTGGATAAAGAATGCATTTTAATGTTTTATATGGGGTACATAGAAGACAGGTGAAGAATTGTGCCATAGTAGCACACCCCTGCACTTCAGGGGTGCAAGTAAGAAATGTCTGCAGATTTTTTTTAAAATACCCCATCTAAAATGTTTGCACTGCAGATGGCTTGAATTAATGGTTTCCCTCCACAGATTGATTCCCATTGCACTATACTGCTTTCTAATGTAGACACACCTTCTAATCCCTAAGTCTTCCATCAAACTATAATAAAGTCAATAAATTTACAAATATTGTTCATGAGCTGCTACTGGGTTTGTAACTTTTATTTTAAAATATTGTTTTTAAGCTATCTTTTTTTCCTTTAATAATATGCTACATTTGTGTCAGATACAATTAAATAAACAGGGTATCTCAGTGACATCTAGGCAGTGGTATATCAGAGCTGCCACCTGTTTGTACATCTGAAGAGGGTTTTGTCCTCAAGACAATCTCTTCTGCAGTTTGGGTCACTGTCAGAAAATACTTTCATGAATCAAAACAACAGGGATTCATGCTTTAGGAAAAAGGGTTTATGTTAGAAGGAAAGTGTTAAGATCCAGAAACATAATTGGTGGGAAATGTGTTGGTATTCCATTGAGGACCTTGATCTAAACATAATAAACAGCATTGTGAGGGATCACCAGTTCAATGGAAGATCGTGATCTAAGAAAAATAGAATATTGTGGATAACTACAGTGTTGAAGGAGAATGAAAAATAGTTGTATCAAGTGCAGCGTCATTATTTTAGAGGGCAATAAAGTGGGAGCTAAATCAGATGCAAGAGGAAAAAAAAGAAGCAGCTAGTTCTCTAGCTGTAATAGTCTATCAGGGAACAACACTCCCTCATGAAGCAATTACAACCCTACTATGTATCAGGTAAAATTACTTCAGTAGAAACAGTAGAAACAGATAAATAGTAATGTCTCCATACAAGGACCCCTAAGTTTGAAATTTTAATTTGTATTTAAATCCTACAAATTGCTAAAGTATTCTTATATTCTAAGATACTTTGCAGGATTCTTTTTTTTCTGAGAAGCAGATGACTTGAAGTCTTGAGATTCCTTTTTTCTTGAAGAAGTAGAATTGCCCATGGAAATACCAATTTAATTCCTCTATTTCTCTTAATTCCTCTATCTAGAAACATAAATATTTGATGTGTAGATTGCTGAAGACAAAAATAAAAACCACAGATCATGTGCTGGAGGCAAAGGGATAAGAAGAGAACCACTGATAGAAGTTATCACTATCCTACTTCGCTTTCCATCTGCTGGCCCAAATAATTTAAAACTGTAATAAAAAGCAAACACATATGTTCTGATTTCATGTAGGAGAAAACCACCAAAAATGAACATAAATAGTGGTTAGGTCTTCTGTCATTGTTTGTGTAACCTTCTCCCTTGGCCCTTAGACCAGAAAACCCCTGTATGCCAACTACAAGTAAGCAAATGACACAGTCAAAAAATACCTGGAGTAAGAATTAATTATCAAATTAGAGCTCTCATTATTCATTTGTAAACAAAAGACTTGGAGTCAAAAAGAGCTAATGTTTGAATTTCAGTAATGAAGACACAGCCAGTAGGAGTGACATCTTCCACCTACACAGCCCTGGCAGCCTGGGTGCATCTAGCATATGCATAATTCAGAGCTCTGCAATAACATTTCTCTCCAATAGGTCTCTAGTCTGTCTAACATCAAGCCACTATCAAGAGGTTAGGAACTACTGTCATGCGTGAGGTGAGTCATTTGCTGCTGAGATCTTGAAAGTAATACTAGTCATTAACACGTATATTTTTGGCAGCCTTAACTGTTCCTGTAGCACAAGCCAGAACTTTGGGAGATAGAATCTCTCAGCTTATCCCGCACAAACTTCACTGCTCCCTGCATACTCACTGCAGCATTCCTCATAAGACAGAATGAATTGTGTTTGTTCAACAGAGCAAAGCCTTCAGGCCAGCCCAAATTGTCAGTGTCTCAGAGAAATTCTTTGGAGTCATCTTGCCATGAACATTTTATCTTTTTTAGAGGTAGAGGATTTTTCTCTTGTGAACAAATCTTATTGTTCCCTGATTTGGAACAACAAGGTTCAAAAAGGAAATATGTTTCAAAGAGCTGCAGCCTGTAGGCAAGTGGACAAGCAATAAAACCCTGCTTATTCCCACCTCAACAACTGTTAACACTAGTTGAAGTCAGGCAGACACCCTACCCAAAGTGATTTTTTAGACTGCATATTATGTTGCATGGAAATGACAGAGCATTGCTACAAAACTTGGAAATAGTTTTCACTGCTAATTTGTGAATAGATGATCACAGAATCATATAATAATTTGGTTTAGAAGGGACCTTAATCTAGTTCTAACTCCCCTGCCATGGGCAGGGACACCTTCCCCTAGACCAGTTGCTCGAAGCCTCATCCAACCTGTGTGTTGCTCTTAATTAATTTGTAAAACCTTTTATATCTGTTTACATTTCTTTCTCTTTCATGTCTTCATCATAATTTTTTGTGGCACTTATTTTCTCCTTCCCAGAATTAAAACATCGCTAAGTAGTCAGAGGTGGCCAGGTTAAGTGAGTGTACTAGAAATACTGTAAATAAATATTTTCAACCCAAGCAAGTAAATATCTTCCCACTTTGAAATTATATGTACATATATCTACTGAAAATACTTTGTCAAACATGGCATGTAGTAGAAAATATTGAATAAAATAAACATTTTGTTTGGACTAAAATGTTGTTATATTTAAGACATTCCACATTTTAGTTTATTTTCTTTTGTTCTAAAATTGTCTAATACATTATTTCACAAGCATTAACATAAAACTTTTATTAGAAGCTACTAATTACTCTTTTCGGATAACCACATGGGGCCTTAATTAAAAATTGTAATCCATTTCAAAATGTACATGCCTATAATGAAAACACAATTCAAATGTGTTTTCAGATAACCGGATTTTATTACTTAAGCTTAAGAAAATAGATATATTTTCGTTTAAAAAAATGCTCAGAAAGCGTGATATTTCTCAATGTTGCAGTTGTTCTCTGATATCCAGCAGTGAAAACAATAATTATTATCAGTTCTTCATGTTCTTAGGGTTGGCATTGGTATTTGTTTGCATGAAGAATGCAACCATGCAAAAGCACAGTAGCACTTTAGAGGAAGAGAGGCTGCCAAAGTCTCTGGTGAGGCTTGCCAAAAAACCACTCACAGTAGGGTGTCTCTACTAGCTCTCTCTGTGTATATAGGTCCTGCTCTTAAGGATAATCACCTGCTACTGAATAGAACTATTCATTGAGGCTGAGGGAGTGTCTGAAACTGTCTCAAACCTTTCAAAATTGCAAAGTTGCCAACACTTTTTCTCAGGAGTCTCCTGATTCCTGGTTAACTTGGTCTTGGTGCCATGTTAATACCACCCAGACTTGGAACTGGAGTCAGCTTATAGCCAGACAGGTAAATTTTGGGATAGGTTGCCATATGCATCTTTACATCTATCTATGGAGGTATGTCCTTAGTCTTTCAATGTATCTTAAAAAAACCCCCAAAAATATTCTTCACAGAAAATTCTATTCTGCTCATGCTGTCATCCTTCTTTTTTATTTTACATGAGACAAGTTTAATTGAGCCCAGAATGAAAAAGGTATGGTGAACTCAGATATATGTCACTCAGCTGAGAGTAAGTAGTTAGTTCTATGAATAAATTCTTGTTCTGGTGTTAAAGAATTCAGATGAAAAGAGCGAGATGCTGATTTTGAGAGCCTACACACCTTGGGGGAATAGACACCAAAGGGAATGATTTTGAAAAGTGATAACTTGCATTTCCTGTCTTTTGAACTGTAGGCTGGCAGTTAAACCATTGGTATAATAAGGAGATTTTTAAATCTTGAAGCAATTGATGCTTCCTCCATACAACTGTGGCCTAAATCACTAAGCTCTGTGACCACCTGAGAGCCCATCAACAATTTGGTAAGGACAGTTGCTGAAAAATGTTTGCTTTGGCTCTTGAAATTAAGCCATTGTAACCAGAAAAGACATAAAAAGTGTTCTCTGACTGTCCTTTGAGTGGGACAGAAATTATATTACTTCTGTATATCAGAATAGAAATGTATTGCCTATGTTATTTGGTTGTGAGGACAATAGTTCTAGGAATTAAGGACCTGAAAAAACATAACATTTAACTCTTCCAGCTGAAAACTAGGAGGGAGTTGCTCATAAACTTTCTCTCTGTTCTAATACCTTGCCTTTTGCTTCATGGAGGCCCTATGTCTGTAGGCAGGTGGAACATCCTCTTTCCTGTGGCTGCTGTAACATTTATGGCTAATGGTGGCTCAGGGATGGTAGGAGGCCTTTAGCTTCTGTGAAGAACAGTTCTGAGCGTTAAGTAGGTGTAAAAAAAAAAAAAAAAAGACAAAACCCCAACAGCATAGCAGTATTTTCAGACTTTTCTGGTGAAGTAGAAGTCAGTTTTCACTGACTTACTATCCCCTGATTAAGCCTGGACTTTACCTGGGCAATGGGCATACATCTTCAGCCAGGGCTGAACAAGTATGGCCACTTTTAGCAGTAGTAAACTTTAAGCCTCACAGGAAGGCATTTTATAGATTTAGGTATTGTAAGGATTAACAAGTGCTGAAAAGAGATGACCTAGATAATGATCTGGGCTGTAGTCAAGTTTGGGTTTATAAATCCTAATTTAGACTAACCTTAAGTGACCCCTAAAGTGATCCCTAAATTCTCTTAGTTTCATTTTAGGCCTAAATCTTATATTGAATCTGGCCCCTAAGTTCTAGCTTTTTCTTGGATCTGGCTTGTGATGTTAGGCACTTAAAAAGACTTATCCTTTGAGTTTTGAACTTTTTTTTTTAATGTTTCTGCATGGAAAACATCTGTGATGATTTATATATTTTTGTAGTAATCCCCTAATTCATTAGGAGCTGTTTCTCCATTCAGAAGATTACTATGTAAATATATGTGCATAAATCTAGGGAAGTTTGCTTTTAAAAGGGACAGACACTTGGATTTTAGAACCACTTTTATTTGTAGTGTTGTTTCCAGCTATGATAAATAAAGGTCTGAATTGCAGCAGAAAGCGTGGAAATCAAGACCCTTGTCATGCTCTGAATTCCAAGTGGGCAGGAGGTTTGCTGGCGGTTCAGTGCAGGATCAGGGTCCTAAAACCTGAACTTACAAGGGCTGACTTTTTTTATTCTGTAGTGTTCAAATGGACTGCTTAAAAACCCTATAAATGCTTCATCTAGACAGCAGGGCACCATTTCAGGAACTGATTGCCCATTATAGTACTGACAATAAAACAGGAAAATACCTCAAGGGAGAAGGAGCAGGGCCTTATGACTTTCCCATTGAACTCAATGTGAAACTTATAATTTCCTGGCCCCACTTTGCAGAATGTGTCAGTTTTCAGTGGCCATTACATTATGCTCCTAAGTCTCTTTCAGGGAAATCTGAAATGAGGGGACTTAACACAGTGGAAAATGAGAGAAAATCATGGCATAAATCTGAGTTCATATATACTAAAGAATATATATTTTTTCTTTATATTGTCTGCTCTCTCCCCCAGAATTAATCAGCTAGAAGTAATACTTCTTTGATTTACATTTTCTGTGCTAGATTGTGAATATGTGCTTGCAATACAGAGAAGTGAATGTCTGTTTAAATGATCTTTTAAATTTTTTTTTTTGTTTTTCTTTTAAGAGATATTTTTAAAGAATCTCTGAAACAACATATTCAGGGAGAACAAATCAGATTCATATACAGACTCATACATTCTCCTTTCATACATCACAGCCAAGAAACCAATCTATATACTGTGCCTCCCCACGCGGACTCTTCTCTGTGAAACTTGCAACACTTTGGTAGCAGAGAGCACCTGTCTGGATAATGTGAAGGGATAAGGGAGTATGTTAAACAAGGGCAGAGGGAATTGGGGAGGGATGCAGGAGACACACATCTAATTGAAGCAAAGCATTTTATTAATCTAGAGTGCTGTCTCCAGGCATGCCTAAAATATAAATAATGATACTGAACTTCAAAGGCCCTATTCTCCACTACTTGTGCATGCACTACTCCTGTTTAAGTCAATTGAACTTCTAAGTGTACAAAATGCAGAATCATACTGTGAATAAGCTGTTAAGAATCAATTAGCAATAAAATGCTGCTCACAAGGAAAGCAAAAGACAAAATCTCCATGTCTGTTTGGTCAATTCTTTCCTATCTATTAGTAGCATGAGTAGCTTGAACATCAAGGTGTGTGACTTTGACCATCTGGAGAACCATCTAAAAGCCTGGATTGAATTTGAGATTGTATTTTTTTCCCAAATGATTTAGTCTGCTCTGCTGCTATTGGACAGTCAGATTACATAGCACATTAAGGATAGTACAAAGTTGTGCAGCTTCTCAGGTGGGCTCAGGGATTTAGCTTGTGTGTTTTAAAACTCCTCTGTTGTTTCAGCATCTTTGCATATTGAATTATGTTAATTTCACTAAGTAAACATTAATTACTTGACGGTTTCATAGTGCTTTGAAGCTGTAAGGTATTCTGAAAGTGATCATTATTAATTATAATATGTACTATTTTTATTTTATCTTTATGTTTTAAAAGTCAAAGAGCCATTTATCCTCTCTTCCTGAAAGGCAAGCACTGATCCACAGGGCTCGGTTCTCCATATGCCTTTTCAAGGACTGTGCAAGAGGATGTCATTTACTGAGACAGGGGACACAGCGGGAAATACTGTTGCACCCAAAGCCCAGCTATTATTATTTTCAGAACCCCAAATCCAAGGCATTTCTCATTTTTGTCTTTCTCTAGCAATATCATCAAAATGGACAACCTACCACTCAGCTCTCTGAACAGTGGAAAAAAATGTTATTGTTTACTTTCATAAATAATTTCATGTATTAAGTAGGATGTAATCACTGCATATACTATGGACCACCATACTGAGCATGATGCCATATGGTTTGGAATGTCCCCTTGGTCATTTGGGGTCACCTGTCCTGTGTCCCCTCCCAACCTTCCCTACACACCCAGCCTCTTTGCCAGTGTGGCAGTATGAACAGCAGAAAAGGCTTTGGCTCTGTGTAATCCCTGCTCAGCAATAACAAAAACATCTCTGTATTATCAACCCCGTGTTCAGCACAAATGCAAACATAACTCCATACCAGCCACTGTGAAGAAACTTAACTACTCCAGCTAAAACTAGCATAGTGTCTTTCTCAATTGCATTTAAATATTAAAATTAGCATGAAAATTCTGGTATTGATTTCAATTTTAAAATTGTTTTGTCAGATTGTTTTATAACGCCTTTCTGTCATTAAAGAAGCTTAGTTAGCCTGCAGAGGTTGGCATAATACATTACTAATAATTGGCTGGTTTTTATAAGAATAGTATTTCATGGAGAAATGGGAGTTCATCGAAATCAATAGAATTTCTGAGAAAATGTGTCTTTTAATTAAATTTATTAGGTTTCGCAATCACAACATAGAGGAGGAGAAAGTATTGAGATTTTTTTGTTTTGTTTTATAACTAAACCAAATTAAACCAAATTGCTTTCTATATGAACCAATGCATTTGGTGTCCAGGCACAGGTAGTAGGGGCTCCAGGGACCTCTGTGAGGAGTGCCCAGGGCTGCCCCAGGCCGGACACAGCAGGATCCAGGTGGCTCCAACCATCTGTGCAGGGCACAGCTGGGCCCTGCAGCCAGCCAAAGGGTCTGTGGCACCTTGGGAAAGACAAGTTTAAGAAAGGGTAGAAAGTGTTGCACAGGAGCTGAGTGAGAGAGGAGTGAGAACATGTGAGAGGAGCAGCCCTGCAGACAGCCAGGTCGGTGCAGAAGGAGGAGAAGCAGGTGCTCCAGGCACTGGAGCTGACTCTCCCCTAGTGAAGACCATGCAGGCACAGCTCGGCCCCTGCAGCCCGTGGAGGACCACAGGGAAGAGAAGATCCACATTATAGTCAATGGAGGACTCCATGCCAGGCCAGGTGGATGTGTCCTGGAGAATGCAGAAACTGCTGGAGAGCCACACTGGACCAGGAAAAAAGCAGGAGGAGAAAGGAGAAAGGATACAGGAGCTGCTATGGGCTGACCGCACCCCTCCATTCCACACCCCCAGCCCTGCTCAGCTTGAGGAGGAGGTGCAATAGTCAGGAAAGAGGAAATTTGAATCTGGGGGAAAAAAAAAAAAGGGGGGGGAGTGGAAGGGAGGAGGGTTGGTTTGCTTTTGTTTCTAAGTAAGCGTCTGTTTTTAATTGGCAATAAATAAACTTCCTCAAGTAAAATCAATGTTGGCTGTGATGATAATTGGGGAATAATCTTGTCTTCATCTCAACCTGTGGGGTTTTTCATCTTATTTTCTCCCCAGTCCTGCTGAGGAGAGGAAGTTAGAAAGTTGTGTGGGCACCTGGCAGCCAACCAAGGTAAACCCACAATAAAATTTAATAATTTTTATCTTAAAAACATTTGGGTATTGTACTGATTTCTATGATTCTATGATTTTTTTTTCTTTAAATGTTGTAATAAAAAACAAAATCTAAATTGTCCTTTTATTTTTTTTCTCTT
>JAOTQP010000001.1:57100260-57132651 GCA_026413545.1 Cichladusa arquata
CTTTTTCTTTTTCTTTTTCTTTTTCTTTTTCTTTTTCTTTTTCTTTTTCTTTTTCTTTTTCTTTTTCTTTTCCTTTTCCTTTTCCTTTTTCTTTTCCTTTTCCTTTTCCTTTTTCTTTTTTTCTTTTTCTTTTTTTTTTTTAATTTTTAAATTTCTGTCCCTGAAAAAATGCAAACCCAAGTTGAGTGTGAGGCAAATATAACTCACGTGGTTTCTTATTCTTTTAAGAATGGGTGAGTTTTTAGACATAAGTCACTTTCTATTCTAGCAGTCTGTAAGAGACAAATTCATTTCTTTATTCATTATGTAAACAAAGGATTATTTTGATTTTTTTTTCTGATTTTAATATCTTCTTCATATACCCCACACTTCCTTTGTGTGCTGGAACTGACCTTGTGGAATCATAAACAGAGATAGGAAATTAAGTATGGGGTTTTACCATTTGCAGTTCCTAAGGTCTTCCCAGATAGAAAAGTATTTTTCATCAGTAACTTTGTGAGAAATCAACTCTTCTCCTAATTTTATAGGTAGTTTTCCTGTCTGTACACTGTCACTTAAGCAGAAATCTTACTGGTTTATCTGTAAAATTCTTTAGACCTTTGTGACATAGCTAGTGTGGCAAATCAGTTGAGACGCACCACTAGGAAAAATCCTGCAGTGACAGAGACAAAAGCAACTTGACTATACAAGTTTCTTCTATTTCTGGATTATACAGAATGATCTGTACGTGCCATTTAGGAAAGTGAAAGTGGTTTGAGGTTAAGATCTGAGATCTTATGAGGTCATACGGGGTGACACGTTCAGCACACGTCATCACTTCCTGTAGTATGATAAAATAGAATTTTCATTTCAGCTCTGTGGTAGATTTTGCTTTTTTGTTTTTTTTTAACTTTGCAAGCTAGTATATACCAGTAAAAGGTAGATCTCAGTATAGGAAATGTGGAAATGTCAATCCTATGCACATGAGTTGGGACATTGGGCTTTTTCCTAGTGACTGACAGATGAAATTCCTTATGAGACTTCTCTTAGTCAGTAAATATCCTAATTCTTCTCTTCACACTTTTCATGTCCTTACTCACCATGTGGCTTATGGGAACTTCACTCATTTCAACTTCTTCCCACAGCATTTATGACCCTGAGAATTTTCTCTGACCAGGTTGTAGGATTATATTTTTCTACAAGCTATTTCCTCTGAAATGACAGGTTTCTTCTGCCAACATTTCTGTCATCACTAATAAAGGATAGCATTGGAGAATGCCCTTTTCCACAGTTTAGTACAGTATCATTTCTTGCCTCTCTCAGTTCTTCCTCAGTAACACACTGACTGAGCCAGAGCAACCGACCTGATGGTTTCATCATCTGGGATTTCAGACCTGTCTTCTCAGTCACAGTACTTGTAGTATCTGGGGATCAGGGTCAATATCAGTCCTTGGCAGAGTTTTTACATTTCAGGGTACTGTCTTGTCTGCCTGATTTACTGATAGTTTCTCAGGAGCTGACAAGAGTGAGCTTCAAGTAAGTTTTCTTCAGCTGTAACATTGGAAGAAAATGTTAGTCAGAGCAAGCAGATTATCTAAACAGAGCCTGATGAGTCTGTGTCCCTGCTCATTGATCTTTCTTAATCCATGTTTGCTTAATTCATTCTAATCTATGACCTTTGCTCCCACTTTAGCTTTGCAGTGTCCCACATTCAGCAGCACGTCAGGCCTCAGCAGAGTGTCAGTGCATTCTCCAGAAAATTGTCATCCTTGGCCATTGTCAAAGAGAGGCGACCTGGGCAGCAGCCAGGTTAACTGGTGTTTCTTTGCAGAAGATTAAAATAATAACAGCTGTAAAAGGATTATATCTTGTTAAGATTAGGTTCTCTCCCTATATAGGGGTGCCAGTGCTTTTTTGTGTTTTAAAAATTGTCTTTGAAATGATAAAATAAATGGCAGTTGAATGGTAGAACTTAGCCAATGCAGCAGGTATTATATATCAGTCTCAGACTGTGGCTTTGTGATAACAATATCATCAGAAGTGAAAAATTCAGCTCATAGGTTGTAATAGAAAAGTTTGTGAAACATACAGAAAGCTAGAATCTTTGGTGGCACAAAAGTATTATTTTTACTGAAAAAGTAAGACAGGGATTTTATATTTTTTTTTTTCTGGATTCCACCAATAAACACAAAGTAGTTTTTTCATTACAAGTTTTCTCCCATATTAGGCCATAACATAAAAATATTGTATTATATAAAAGCTTTTCAGCTGGCCTTCAACCTTGGAAATAAAGGTAAGTTTCACTCCAGAGTAGAACTGTGAGTCACTATATACAGACAACCTAAAGCAAGGAAAGTTTTGTTGGGGCTTTTTTATTTGTTTGTTTATTTGTTGGTTTTATAGACATGCTTTGTATTCTTTAACATCCATTTGGGATACACTCATTGGAATCTCATTTATAAATTATATACTCTTCTGCCTGCCTTCATTTGCACAGTGTATCATATACAAAATGATTGTGGAGTTTTGAGTATCTGCAGTGTACTTTAAAAAGGTATTAACTTATGCATCTTTAAGCACATTGAATTTACTTAGAATGAGATTGGGCCCACATAAATTGAAATGGATAATTAGAAGAAATACAGGTAGAGCCAGAACAAAGGAACAACAAATGTAGTTAAAAATGTTAGACAAAATGGTTCTGAAGAGTTACATACAACAACTCTGCAAACCCTGGTAGTTGTACAGTGACTTGAACACAAAATACTTAATGTAGTGAATAGAAAATGACACTTGCCAGAATCTGACCTTGACAGAAACTTTTGAGTAATATTTGTAGTATGATCAAACAACTTCCTAATTATTTTAGGCAGCAAAAAGTTTTCTAGAAAGTTCTGTCTGATAGTTTTTATTATGCTTCTGTGTTTTCACAAAGAGAAGGAGAGGCATGTTGGAAATATATAACATTTCATTTTTTACCTTTTTTATCTAGATTCTTGTTTGGTCTGCACTACATGGTGTCTGAGAAGTTTACAAATATTAATTTCTTTACTTTTGCAGGGAAACATAGTTATTGTAAGAGACAAAACAGAAAACTGAGACACAAAGAAACTGAAATTAAGATCTTTAAAGGTGTTTAAGAATTTAGAAAACAAACTGGGCAGAATTGGGATGTTTCAGTCTGAGAAAAGGGCAGAATGGCAGACTTCGCAGACTTTGAAGTGTTCTCCATTCAAGATTTTTTTTTTTTTAATTTAGTGTCCTGAGATTCACCAGATTGCTTGTGCTGGGCAGAAAGGATATGCAAGATTGTGGAGTAATATTTAGGCTGGCAGAGATCACAGATGTAAATTATTCTGCACTGTGTCCTCTTGTTTAAATCACTTTTCCAATAAACAATTCCTCTGCCATGTTAGAGGACCTGCAACCTTTCTCTTGGAGGAGTTAGGGGATGAATTTTGGGGTCCCTTACCACTAAGCTTCTTTTGTCTTTTGTGCTCAAGAATAGAAACATCATGAGACCAAAATAAATGTTAGAGAGAAGAAACTTGGGCATGCATTCTTATTTCTATCACCCACTGCTATTACCTTATTTCTATTGCCTGGGCACTGTGAGGACAAGCCTGTCTTTTAGCTTCTTTTCCCTGGACTGCTTCAGCATTCAAATCTTTGAGATCTAATGTAAAATTCATAAAAAGAAGATCAGGTTTTATAATTAACCAGGTCTATGCCCTGGCCTTTAAACTGCCATATCAGATTTCCCCTTGACTCATATACTGCCCCCCATGATTCTCATAATCTTGGCTAAATATTGGCTGTATCTCAGCAGCTGATGTGGTGGGGTTCCTTTATTGATTTGTATTCCCACATGGTCTGTAGTTTGAAAGGTGTATGCCTAACAGGTGGGATCTCTATTGCTTGGATAAAAGTCATAGCACCCTTTTCTTCCATTTCATTCTTGGTTCCTGCTGACTCTGGTTTGGGGTTCTTTTGGTTAGTTGAGTGGGTTTTGTTAATTTTTTTCCCCCTGAAACATGTCATTGCAATGAATTGCAATTGGCATGGTTACCCCTGAGATATAAAGAGAAACGGAAGTGAGGGTTGTAGCACATAATCACCTCACTTAGATGCCCAACCATCTATAGATGTTTAAAATCAGGGACTTAATGATTAGGACTGGAGTTGCCTTAGGTTTTTCCATAGTTAGTACAGCAAAACAGGCTTCTCCAGAGACAGTGTCTCTCACAGGGAGTGAGTCTCCAGAGAGATTCTGTATTCAACCTCTTAACTCAGGTCCTAAAAAGAAAAAGATAATTTTAAAGTTCATTAGACATTTGAATCTAGGTGTGCTGGATACTACTCATATTAAAAAAGGACATGACCTTTTTATACTTATTATATATTAATTATCCTACTATGGATCCTTATAGAAATATCTGGTTCCAGTGGCTTTCTTATAGTTCATTAGTTTTATTTAAGTATGAGGTAATTTGTTTCTCCTGCTCCGTTTTGGTCTTAGTGTACTGAATGCCCGTTGTTTAAAAATGTTTGTTCCCAAGTTCTCTTCTGACCCAAGCACTTCCTTCCTAAATTAATTCCAAATGTGTTTCACTGGATTGCACACCTTAACAAATGTTTCTGTAGACTTTACGGATTAGAGGGATTTTGCTCCTCCTGCCCTGCCCAGTCCATTATTGTCTACCAGTTTAGGGAACTTCCTATGCTCCTGCGTCCTTCATCACTGCCTCAAAATATGTGATACATGGCCACATTTTCATGCTATAAAAAAACATTCAGGTGAGCCTAAACACAATTCTCTCATTATTTCTGGCACGTTATTTAAACTTCTTTCCTCAAACCTCAAATTAAAAATTATACACACACACACACACACACGCACACGCACACTGACACAGATCAACAAAAATATAAATATGTATTTATATACACTCTCTCTTTCTCTATCTTTATTTAAAAATGGACCCTTGTATAAACTATGCTAGGCCCAGAAAGGATCTAAAGCCAAGAACTACTCATGCAAATACAACTAATCTGCCCTAAAGGAGACTATTTCTGAGGCTTGCTGCCAAGCTTCCCTCCCTGGGGTGGATGCAGTTAGAAGAGCAGACCTAGTCTGATTTACTACAGATTGTACCCACAAATTTTCTATACTACAATATAGTATAGCATGTTATCAGGCTGTTATTTTGTTCTTCTTTTTGTGTTTTTTATTTCATGTTCCTTTCTCATCATTTTACTGTCAACTCTTTAGGGTAGGGCTTTTTTTTACAGGGGGCTTGTAGAGCCCTCTTCTATTAAGCAAGACTATCAAAGCAATGCATTAGTCCCAACTGAATAATCTGGAAAATGCTTTAGTTAGCCAAAAGAAATACATGTATAGTGCATTAGACATAATTTATTTGAGGAAAAAAGTGCTGTAAAAGATAGAAAGGCTAGAAGGATTTTTTGGGGAGGGGTTTATATTGTTGAGTGGGTTTTGTAAATAATCCCAGAAGAAAATTCATGTAATACTTCGTTATACACAATCTAATTAATAAATGTTTCCTTTAAAAGATCTTTATGGAGATGTACATACATTGAGCATGAATGCCTGTGGGGCTGAGGAAATCCAATTTCTTTATAATGGATTTCTTTTGAGCATACTGGAACCATAACTTAAATGTTCACATTCTTAGAGTAAGAATAAATGAAGGAAAACAATGAAATTTGCAACAAAGTTAAAAATATGAGACACCTCTTCTGTCTGCATACCCTTTGGAAAGTATTAGCTAATTATATTTAAAATAGAATGAGAACATAATTCCTGCTGTTTTGACAAGTAACAAATTGCATATTATCACCTTGTAAATAATATTATTAAAAACAGTTGTCCTTGTCTGTAGTCTCTTCTTTGTAAGAAAAAATTAATTTGAGGCCTGTCATTCACAAGACGTGCATTAGAATATCAAAGCAGCAATGTGCAGATATTGAAAACTGAAAATCCTGTACACCCTGTGCACAGAGGGAGAAATTTGGTGTTGCAATAAAAGATAAAAGTAAAGGTTTGTGAAGTCTGTCGTAGCAGCATGATCCCTTGTGATAATCAGATTTTCAATCACGATTAATTTGACTCAGTTATTCTACTAATAATATTATCTTGACTATAATCTAAGCATAATATTAGTTTCCATTGAGAAATATAAATTGTACATTATTAAGCAATTTTAATTTTTATTAGTTTGCTAATTAAACTGTATTACTCATCTTTTTCATTCTTAAAAAATTCCATGGAGAGATTAATTTTAATTCTTCATGTTTAAACACATCATCTTTCATCCAAAGATTCAAAGGTGCTTCACAGTACAAATACTAATTTGTACTCTATGAATGATCTCACAGCAGTCCAATGAGATATATTACTAGCTGTTATTTTTTAAGTCTGTTTTTCAAAGTAAAATGTTCACATCCTTCAGCAGGATATAATAACATGAGCATCTACATGTTTGCAGAGCTCTTTTCAAGTCAAGGGACAGCACTTGCTGGTAGCACAACGACTCGATCCATGCAGTAACCTTACTGAAAGATAATAACTCACATTAAAAGTAGGAAGGCTTTTTTCCATTAACTTCAAAGGGGTCAGGTTTTCATTTAATAATAGATAATGGTAGGAGTGTCAGAGACAGATATAGAAAGGGAACAGTCAAAATCATCAGGTATTCTATCTACCAGTGACATGTAGAATGCACTCACACAGAAGCTTGATATGTAGGTTTAGTTGTTTCCCAACTGCATTCTTAATGTTTGTTTTCCGTTTAAAAAAAAAAAAATAATAGTGTGTGTGTAAGAGCATTGCTTCCTTCAAATGTGAGGCCGAACCAAATGCTGGATAAGTTTGGATCCTTAAAGCTAAGAAGTAACACAGCAATAAGAATCTACTTTCATGAGGATGATGCAGTGGAGACCTCTGTTGATTACATGTCATCATTGTAACCACACTTCAGAATTGATGAGCAGTCAAATGAGTCATAACAGCAAGTGTGACTACAGGAATTTAATAGACTGCTACTGTATATGGCATTTACCTTTTTATATTCAGGTACATAAAAAAAGCAGAGCAATGTTTTACTTTTCCTTGAGTAATTTGTTTTTCACTTTTTAATCCACATTTAAACCAAGATAATGTAAACTAAAATATAGACCTTGTAGTTGAGTGTTAAACTATTTAAAAATGTGCTCTAATTGTTAAAGGTATGGTTAAACCAAACATGATGATCTTAGAAATATTATAATGAGACTTTGTGTTAATCAGATCTATGCATAGAGACAGAGCATGCCTGCAGACCTACGATTTTATTGGCATAGAGACGTGGTAGGTGGCTCCTAGGACTGAAGTGTTGGAATGGAAGGATACAGGCTCTTTAGGAATGATTGGCAGGTGAGACAGGAAATAGATGTTGTCCTCTATGTCAATGTCCTGCTGGAATGCATGGAGAACTGCCTGGGAATGGATGAGGAACTGACTGAGAGTTTATGGATCAGGATTAAAGGGAGGGGAGGAGAGGTGATATTATAGTGGGGATCCACTACAGGCCATGTGACATGCAAGACTGAGCAGATGAGCCTCTCTGTAGATAAATGAGTGTCATAGTTCCTGGTCTGAATGGGGAAGTCCAACCAGCCTAATGTCTGTTGTAGAGACAACATAGCCAGGCACAAGCAATCCAGAAGGTTACTGAAATGCATTGATGACGAGTTCCTTCTCCAAGTAATAGAGGGGCTATGAGGAGAGGTGCTGTGTGGGACCTTTATCCCACCAGCAAGGACAGGTTACTGGGGAATATGAAGCTCAAGGAAAGCCTTGTACAAAGTGACAATGAAATGGTGGAATTTGAGATCCTAAGGGCAGTGAGCAGGATGTGCAGCAAGCTGACTGCCTGTCTGCCTGATCCACATGCCTGGTAAGGTGATGAAACAACTCATCCCACATACCATCTATAAGCATGAAGAGAAGGGTAGAGAAGTGGACAGTGAGGGGGATTGAGAACTGGCTGAATGGTAGGTCTCAGAGGGCTGTGGTCAGTGACACAGAGTCTAGCTGGAGGCCTGTAACTAGCAGTGTTCTCCAGCATTCAGTACTGGATCCAGTCTTGTTCCACTTATTTGTCAAAGACTTGGATGAAGAGACAGAGCACGTGCTTAGCAAGTTTGCAGATGATACAGAACAGAGAAGAGTGGCTGACACATCAGAAAGCTGTTCTGCCATTCAGTGGGACCTGGACAGGCTGGAGAGGAGTCCAGCCAAGTCCATCAAAGGCAAATTCAGGGTCCTCACCTGGTTACATGCAACCCCAGACACCAGTGAAGGCTCGGGGCTGACCTGCTGGAAAGCAGTTCTGTGGAGAAGGACTGGGGGTCCTAGTGGACAAGAAGGTGTCTGTGAGCCAGAAGTGTGCCCAAGTGGCCAAGAATGCAATTTTTTTTCTGGTTTGCATTAGGAGGAGAATTGCCAGCATGTCGAGGGAGGTGATTCTGCCCCTCTATTCAGCCCTGGTGAGACCTCACCTGTGTCCAGTTCTGTGCTCCCCAGTCCAAGAAAAAGAACAAGGAACTGTGGCAGGTGATTAGGGGACTGGAGCATTTCCCTCAGGCTGAGGGAGCAGCCTGGAGAAGAGGCAGCTGAGAGGGAATCTTATGAATGCTTATAAATGTCTTTCACACAGATGTCAAATTCTCTTCAGTGGTGCCCAGTGACAGGACGAGGTGCAACAGGCACAGAGTGAAACACAGGAAGTGTCATATAAGGAAAGGTTTTTTACTTTGAGAGTGACAGACGTTCTCATGGAACATGCTGCCCAGAGTGGTTGTGGATTCTGCTCCTCTGGAGATATTCCAAACCAGCCTGGACACAATCCTGTGCAACCTGCTGTAGCATGGAAGCTGAACTCGATGATCTCCAGAAGCCCCTTTCCATCCCAACAAGACTGTATGAATCTGTGTAAAATACATGACTGAAAAAAACAAGGTGGCAGGGCTTACCTTCGGGTATTGCTTAAGGCTCTCTCACTGGAATCAGAGATGAGGTGCTTGGCAACTCAAAGGACTGAGTCAATTATGTAAAAAAAAGGCAGTGGAACATTCATAAAGTACATGTAACAGCTGCATGAAATGGCAATATGCTATTATTACAAGGAAAATAAAATGGATCATTGTAAGTGAAACACGCAGAGGATTGTTATCAGCAGAACAATTGTTATGTATTGAGCCATCAGAAACACCCACTTGGAAATCCTTAACAAAATGCTTAACATTTTATAAATAGAATTTCTAGAGAATTTAGAGATCAATACAGCTGTCTAGCCACCTTCCACCTGTCTGGAACTGCCTTCCAATAAGAGTAAAAGAGAGAAAAAATTTAAGTAGCTTTAAAGTGGAGCTTAATACATTTTTGAATGGATTATAGGAAATAGGAAATGCCTATTAGAGCAGAGGATAGGAATCAATGGCCTGGGAGGCCTTTCAGTATCATATCTTGTGCTCCAGAAACCGTTTTTTGTTGCCTTTTCTCCAGTAAGCATAGATTCATCATAGAAGACAGGTTTTAACAAAACACCCTGTTGTTAAGAAGTTGTTCTAGCTAATAGTGGTGTTTCATGAAAATTTACTCTTCAAGTAATTCTAATATTAACCCTGTTGTAGTGGAATAGGAATCTGTACTTCATGAGTCACTGTTTGTAATCTACAACAGAAGCGTCTAAATCAATAGCTAACATGCAGCAGGGCCTTACAGTGAATTAGGAGCAGTGTGAAAACAGCAGTTGCTTTTCAATGTGCCTGTGCCACCTGAAATCAGACAAAATTTGAACATCTATTTTCTTTGGTCAAAACGAGAATTTAAATATTCACTCTCAGAAGTAAAGTGTGTTAAAAAACAAATTATTTCTGGGGTTAAATCTGTGTTTATTCATTCGCCTTACATGCACCTCCAAGGAATATCTACACGCAGAAAGAGGAGAAGCCCTGAAGGTCAAGTGGGGATCCAAGGGAATTCTTCCTATTCTAGCTGAAGAGCAGGGGAAAAAAAAACCAACAATCAATGCAAATTCTTCTTGGCTGATGTGCCGCAAGTTTCTCATTATGGTAATTAGTGACGCATGAACACTGTTAGACTTTGCTGCATGTTATATCCCTTAATGCTCACTATTTACTGTAGTGCCCAGAGGCCCTAATAGGAACACTGAGCTGATGCAGCACAGCTGGGAGGCTGGCAGGGCTGCAGGAGGAGGAAATGCTGCTGCTGGTCTTGTAAAGGGACCCAGGCAGCTCTTGTTCCCTCCATCTCCTGTAGGGGTTCCAGCTACTGAAATGGGATGAGGGAGAAAAAATATCACCCCTGTTGGGCTCGAGAGCTATGTGCACATGGTGCTGCATCTGGGGACTTTGATCTGTCTGTGGCATGGGAGTCCTCTCATTGAACTCTTTGTAATAAATAACCACTCATTCTTGAAAAAGGTGTGAGGAGTAATGTGAAAAGTATTCTTTTTTCCTTGCCTCCTTCTAAATGTTTCACTTGTCATTCAGAAGCAGGTCATCCACTGGTAAATGTGGCCCTTTTTGTATTGCCAGGGACTGAGAGACTTTGGACAATCTGCTGTGTAAAAGCTGATTGCACAAGTTTAAGCTGCCTGAGGCCTGCTTTAACTTATCTTACCAATTTTTCTGAAACTCAAGGAGAGAGGAGACTCTATACTAAGGCTGATCCATTTTATTTATTTTTCTCTTTGCCACTTCCAAACAGCCACCAAACCCTTTGTTTGGGCTGACCTGCTGGAAACCAGTTCTGTGGAGAACTGGGGGTCCTGGTGGACAACAAGATATCTGTGAGCCAACAGTGTGTCATTGTTTTTTAGCTATTAAAAGTGTTTTTTCTGTATTCACCAAAATACTTTTCTGAAATAATTGATGTATACATCACATAGGTCAGTGAAACTACGCATCAAATGCTTGACTGAAGATTAGAAAACTGTTTTATCTCTTAGTTAATTGAGACTTCATTTCTAAGCTTATGCTTGGTGCTCTAATACAAGTGTTAGAAGTTAATCTTTTAAGTCTAACTATTCACCTAGTCTTTCCTTATGTCAGGGAGACAGAAGGCATCATCAAAGATTTATCTCATTCTGTAACAGACATGTAAGACATTTCAGATAAACTATGCTTGTGAGATTCCATTTTGTTCTCTTAGGTCTAGGCTCAATAGGTTACTATGTCTAATGTTAAAATGTGTAGGTTAGACAAAATGGATTGCACAGTATAAAGCAGTGAAATGTGATTTATATACTTCACCCAATAAGGCAAAATAAAATGCTGGGATTTAAAGGAAAGAGTTGCCTAGATGCTGTCAACCACAAGGAGACGGTTGGCATTTTAATGTAAATGTAATATAAAGAAATTGTAGCCAAAAATATTGGCGTGTATCATGTGCAAGTTTGTGTTTCAGCAGATAGACACAATGAGTCAGTAATAAGAAATTTTGTATCTGATAAAATGGTCAGCTTAATATATGAAATAGAGCAGAATGAGAATTTTTGTGCGTTATATGCTCCTGAAATGAGGAAACAATTGTTTATTAGGGTGTTGGTTGCACAGCTACTGTTTCTGCTATTTTAAACCACGAAGAAAACACTAAAAAAAAAAAAAAAAAAAAAAAAAAAACCAACCAAAGAAAAACCCATAAAACCAAAACCAACCACCCGCAAAAACACCCTACAAGCCCCAACACACCAAATAAACAAATCTTTGGTGTTACATAGTTAACTCTTTATGTATTTTGACTTTTATTTAAAATGTACTCATTTTATCATCACATGCCTTTATGTTGTATCAATCCAGAATCAATAATTCAAATCCAGAAAATTCTCTTTGAAATGTGCATCCCACATGGCAAAGTTACCTGAACATATTTAATGAAGAAAAATGTTCAATTTTGAAAGTACACTATGAAGTTGGCAGCTTTTTCTATGTTATGTAATAGCTTCAAAACGCACCTTAACACTTCTATCTGATTAGTATGAATGATTCAATAAAAATACCTTAACTGCATAGAAACTGGAGATGATATAGCCTAACCCAGCTGTCATGCAATTTATAAATACAGAAGCAACTGCCCACATCTGTTCTCCTATTTTCTTTTTTCAATTTAAGAGGGAAATTGACCTTACAATCTTCAACGTGACTTCAGGTCATTGTTATTAGTGATGAGAAAATGCTGTGCTCTTCTTTTGACTGAGTCTGGCAAACCTCCCAGATATTTTACAATCACAGAATAAAAGCTCTGAAATGCTGCACAATATTTTATTTTTTTCGGGTTGTAGTGGCCTATACAGCTGGCAAATAAAAATCTTTTTGCAGGAAGTCTGTGGGCTTTTTTCTCTTAAAATGATGCTTGTCCTTTGAAACCCTGAATTCTAAAATAACTTGGCTGGAATAAGTAAATTACTAGGTGTTCCTTTTAGGCAAAGCAGTTAGTAATTTCCATTTAGGGATCATGGGTAAAGGAACAGTATTATTATTTTTCAAGTTTAGGAATAACAAATATTTGTGTGTAAAATTAGAGTTGACTTGAGGCTCATTCTCAAGAAAGCACAGATCCACAAACACAGAAGTATGGAGATTTCTATTCTCCCTGCATGAAGGAAAGAGAAAATCCAGCTTTTTGCAGTATAATTCCCATTAACTACAGTATTATTCATGCATAATCCTGTTTAAATTTTTTTATGTCTAAGTTAAAAAAATCAACAGTTTAAGTAGCCCAATAAAAGAATTTTGTCATAATTCAGCAGCATCCAACAGATCTCCATAGGAACTTGTTTGACTTCTTTTCTTCTATCTGCAGGAATTCAGAATCCATGCATGAGTCTTGATGTTTAATACAGTAACTAGCAGACTATAAGAACTGAAGTAAAAATTGATGAATGTGTTTCTATTCAGATGGGATGCAAGGATGCAGCTCCTGGGGGCTATGTTCTTATCTTCACTTTTTTAAACTGTTCTGTTTCACAGGGTATTAAGAGAGAGAAAGATATTTCTCCTGTATTATCTGTTAATATAGCACACACACATGATTTTTGAACTGGGACTGGGATTGAAGTTTCCAGTTTTTCTCAGCACTTAGGCAAGGGAATCATGCTTAGAAACTTTCTGGAGTAAAATTAATATTTAAAAATCATTAGGGAAGATAAAAAAACATTGCAAGAAAGAGGTACTCTTCATCTTTCCATTAAAACAGATTGTTGTTCAGTGAGAAATTTGATAAATTTGAGCAGAAATACTAAAATAAATTTTCATTCAGTGATAATGATAAGAAAATTAACTACACAAAACTACAATCTGCTTGCTTTTTAACTTTTTGTTTGTTTATTAAGAAAATGTGTCATGTAAGCTGGTTATATTACAGAGTCTTAACAATTTCTTTAGAAAACAATATAAGCTACTTCAGATGTCACAGCATTCCTGCATTTGTTCCTCAAGGAAGAGACAGGGACAGTAAGACATACTGTAGATATTGAGGAAAGCAGATTCATTTGCCATAGGCAAAATTTTATGGCTCTTTAACCAACCCCTTTGGAGAAAAGCTGGATAAACAGATAGGCTTTGTGGCACAATTTTAAGACTTAACAGATACAGTGCTGTTGAACTGTAGGGGTAGCAAGACCAAAGATTCTTTGTTGAAAAATAATCTGGAAAGAGTCATCACTACTCATTTCCCATTATAAAATAGGTCAGCCACCTGTCTAAAATATGGAGGCAATACAAGGAAGCAGAAAATTTAATGGTGTCATCCAGGAACTTAATCGTATAAGCTTAGGTGGAGATGGGAGAAAGAATATTTATTTTCCAGGAAAGTTTTATTATAATCATGAAATGTAGTACTAATGCAGCAAAACAGACAACCCCTTAAATTTTAAAAGATATTAAAATTATAGAAAAGGGGTTTGTTTTGTAAAATGAATACATGACTGAATATGCACCACACAGTATCTTTATTACTTTTCCCACCACTAGCTGTTACTTGATAACCCTGTTATTAATGAGTAAAGACAAGGTCTGATTTAAGCTTTACTTTGGTTTAACTGCCATTGCAATTCTTCTAATTGACTGTCTGTAGCTAATTTATTTTATTTTTGTTGTCTGTGCATAGTGAAACCATTGTTTTCTACAGATAGCAAAAACAAGCAATTCTACACAGAATTAACTATTTATGGTACTAAGGTAACCTCATAAGGTAGAGAAATACAGTCCTGGAGACAGGGGACACAAGATTTGGCAGAGGGATGGGTATGAGATGGCAGGGCATGGGTCACAGGATGGCACTTCAGACCCCATGGTAATAACTCACTCATAGTCGATTACAGAAATGCAGATTGGGAAAAAAAATGGTTTAAGGGATAAAAAAATATAAAGAAATAGTATCTACCTATATATTAAAAGCACCATGTACATAAATTTGGAAGTAAGGTGTAAGTGCAGTCCAGCAAAAAACACAGAGGCATGAAAACAAGTCAGCAAATGCAGAAATGACCCAAAGCGAACCATAAAGTGAAGAAGAAACCATTAACAAAAACATTGCTTTCACTGAAGGACTCCAGATACTGACAATTTACCATAACAATGCCCCCACATATCCTCCAAGAAATTAAATGTGAAGTGTGAAGTACAAGGAGGCAAAGCAACAAGTTAGAAAAGTCAGAACCAGACCTGTTCCATATATTTTTCATTGTTCTACTGCTGTTTTAGATAACAAGTTTCAATATTCAGAGTCAGAAATGTTTATAAAATGCTTTAGTTGCATGCTAATTTTTCCTTTTGACATTCTTGTACTGGGAAGCAATGGGAAAAAAAACAAGTTAACATAAAAAGTGTGATGGTATCACTTAACATTTTTCACAGAGTCATAGATATGTAAGTTTCAATTGTTTAGCCACAGAGAGCTGGTTGCTTGGGCAACACAATGGATTTAAAATTTAGATTCCTTGATTCTGCAACAAATACTCTGTGTAATCCAAGAATAGTTACAAGTATTTCATTGTCCATCTGTTAACTTTGCTCCATTCCACCTTTGGTATTTTTTTTCTTCAGATCTATGACAGTGGGGTTTTTTGTTTGTTTGGGCTTTTTTGTGTGTGTGTGGGTTTTGTTTAGTTTTTTGTTTCTTTGGTTTTGCTTTATTTTCTGTGGGCTTGGCTTTTTTTTTTTTTTTTTTTTTGTCACAAGACTGATCAGGAGGATGATCTGCTGTTGATTAGCTTTAGAACGTGCACAGAAGAGTAGATGTCTGTTTGATTAGCATCAGGTGTTCCATCAATACCTCTGAACATCCTATTCAGCAACCATTTTCAAATATTTTTGCTAGTGAACAATGTTTTTGAAAGTAAGGATTTGAAAGAAACACTTCTATTTTTCTTATATCTTCCTCAACAGGGATCTGTTTTGCCTTGAATGCAGACATGAGGTTGCTATTTCAATGCCAGTGACAGTGGACTAAATTATGAGAAAATTTGCAACTGAAGTATTTATTACTGAACTATACTAGGAAAAAGAAGCAGGTTCTTAAATTAAGGAAAATAATCGTTCTTATTTTAACAAAATCTTTTAAGACAATCAAAACAAAACAGAATATTTTTATAATGTAGGCCTTCAAAAGGGTTTTTATAATATTTGAGATAGTTAGTGTCCACTTTTTATTACCAAAAAGAAAATCAAATGCAGTATGTTCAAAGGAACTAGAATGAAGGATCCATCATTAAGTGAATGAGACACTTTGATTATCCATGGGTCATTAGTTCAATATGCTTTAATGGCTCCTAAAGAGCTGTTGCACATTCTGAAAGTACTTACAGACTGACTTAGCTTATAAATGCATCAATACAAAAGAAAAAAATATCAATGTCAGAAAATCATCTTGGTAGTCTATAGCTGATTCAGAATATTTATGTCCACTTTTCAGTTATTAGCTATAAAATACCTATGTTTTATTCATGGCACCAGCTATTGGTCATAATGACATGACACAATCATTGTTTGAAATTGTTACTCTTTCTACATTTTTTGAAATTTATACCACATAAAATCCAAGTTGTCAACTTGCAGAAATTAAATTGGCTCTTTTAATATGCAGGTTAGGTGTATTTTAAATGTCCCTGTGTAGGAAAATGGTCCAGAAAATTCCTGCCCAACCTGGGACCGTTTAGAGGTCTTTGATTTTCAATGTTTTAGAGGCTTCCCTCCATTTTTGGTGGGAGATTACTTAGACAGTAGCATTGATACTATTGGCAATACAAGCCAATTTTTTCCTGCAATCTTGTGTTGCTTCACATGAACATATTTCAATCTGGAGCTTCACTCTATTTTATTAACTTTTTCTTTTTCATCTGTTTTGACTGGACCCCAGATCAACTATTGCACTGGTAGTGTACTATATGTATAGTACATACAAGCTCACTAAAATATATTTTTATATTTTGCTTTCCAGTTCATTTTATGTCCATTCCTGCCCTAACAATTATTAAATAGGATATCTCATGAATGAAAACATCTTAGTTGGGGCAAATAGGCATAGCTATATTCATGAAATATAAAATATACCATTAGCATATTTCCGAGATAAAATGAGGCAGCAATTGCACTGATGTGGTGGAAATCTTTTCATGGGATCACATGATTGAATTTGGAAGGGGCCTCAAGAAGCCATTTATTTCAATCTTGTGCTTGGAGCAGGATCAGCTCTGAGACCAGACGAGGTTACTCAAAACTTTGCATAGCTGAGCCTTGAAGATCTCCCAGAATGGACGCATGACTTCTTTGGACAACCTGTTTCCCCACTTGACTGTGTCCATCATGAAAAAGTTTTTCCTGACATGCAGCCTGAATGCCTCCTGTTTCAAATTACACCTATTCTCTCTTGTTCTCCTCTCCCACACAGCTGTGAAGTGCCTGACTCCATCCTGTTCATTAACTTCCTCATAAGACAGGGAGGACTGCTGTTGGCTGTCCCCAAAGCTATCACTTCTCCAGCAGGAACATCCACAGTTCCCTCAGCCTGTATTATTTTAATACTATTAGCTATATTTTTAAAATTTGTAAATATGTTCAGTAAACCTTACTTTTAAAATCATTGGATTAGCATGCAACAGCCTTAGGCTTAGATTCAACAAATGATTTATGAGCTTACCTGCTGTGAAAGCTATTACCATCTAATGTTAGCAGTTAGAAGTTGAAAGCATAAATATTTTGCTGGATCTGGGCCACGGCATTTTCCTTGCTTGTTCTCACTTTGCCCTTAGTCATACATCTACCCCAATTACAGTTAATTTTATATTATACGCTATTCATGCAATCTTTTCCCCATATGTCCTTTTTATTCATACCAAGTAATGCACTGGCTCCTGAAAGCATGTGTAGCCTCAATCAGCAATACATGATTTGGCCTCAGCATAGTAGGCACCCAAAGGATATATATAAATTCCTCATTATGTTTCTTCTCTCCAGGTTCTACAAACTTCTTCCTGTTCTTCAGCACTTCATCAGCTCCTTGTTCCTGTCTCAAAGGACGTATCATTTAAATATTTTCTTTATCATTAGCACTTCTTCAAGTCTCTTGTCTCTTACCTCTAGGACTATTTCCCTCAAATCTATCAGTCACAGAGCCATTATTCTTTCTACTTTCTACCTGTCTAGCTATCACTAGATCTAGTCAGTTTCTCAGTCCTGGAGCTTCTTATACAGATTTCTTTAGGACAGCTTATCTGAAATCAGCAAGAGTAAATGGCCTACATCAAATCATCTTCTATGGTTGTCAAGTGTCATGGCCTTTCAAGAAGTATGCTTTATGTCCTTCCTGTTTCCTGTTGGAGAAAGGGGATATAATGGCTCCACTTATTAGCCAAACAAGAAAAATGGATTGTCTGCAACAGCAGTGTGCAATTGTTGTGAGTAGGGCTCTACCTTCTCTTTTCCCGCAACTGAAATGGAGGTGGTACTAGTTGGAAGAAGCAGGATAAATATGTGATTGATATAGCATGCAGTATAAATTTCCTGGATTTTTATGGTAAAGAAAGGGTGGAGGAAGGAGGGGGAAGAAGTTATGGCTTTGTTTGTTTGTTTGTTTGTTTGTTTGTTTCAAGCATGGAGATTTTTGTATATCAGACAATGTACTTTTTATGTCTGAATGTGAACCTATTTTAGTACTAGCAGCACATCCTCCCTTTTTGATATTAAAGCTGAAATCCATTTTCCCCCTGCATGCTTGCACAGTCCAAAATCTGAACCTTCTCTTTCAGTTTTTACTTGCTTTTAACTCCTCTGTTCTGACTTGAAGAAGAAATTGTCCATGTTACTCTAGGTATCAGCTGAATTGATGTAGTAGTCCATCTCTCTCCTACTGCTCTGTACTGGTTGCTGATTACCACACTGAAGTTAGACATGTGTGCCTTGGGATAGCCTTTTTCCCAACAAAATATAGAGCAGTTGCCTTCTGTGGAAGGAAGTAGTGTGAGTTTTTCATTACCCTTACTTTATGACAGGGTTTCTCTGCACAAAGAATGACCAGATCCATGAAGTAATTTCATGCCCTCTTGCCCAGGTATTCAGGAGCTACTGTGAAAGGACCAGAGATGGGAAGGATCCCCACTATCCCTTACTGGAAGACATATTTTGCACTAGCAAAGATATAATGTCAGTTAAATTCTCCTTATAAAAATGTGGAGGCAAGGTAGAGTAATGAGGTATTATCCATGGAAAAGAACATAGGTTCAATTCACAAGCTAGATTTCCAACTTTTTCACTCATTTTTCCCAGTACATTTTTCATTTACTTTCAAGCTGCTTAATTAAAAGTGCATGCTTTTGTCACTCTGGCCTGTATTTTCATGCAGGCTTTGTACGGTACAGTTGATACTGTACAGCCCAGTGTGAACTGCTGTTGGGTCTACTAAAGAGACAAAGTGTAGTGCAATGATGTTTGTTTCTGCTGAGATTTAATGGCTATTTGACTTGGCAGCTGCTTTCTAAGACATGGTTCTCACAGGGGATCTCTCCATTTCAGCAGCCACAGTATAGGCTTCCTCTCTGGTACCGAGTGTCAAACATCTGCTCTCCTCTTATCTCTCCCTTCCAGTTTTCCCTGTCTCTGGCATAGTTTACTGCGGGACAGAAATCTCCTATTTACCCCTTCAGGATTGTGACAACAGTTTTTTCTTTCTCAGGCCCACAATCACTAGGAATTTTTAGATATTTCAGAACACACGGGGAACTACTGTAGCATGCACTTTCTGTCTTTGCCACCGTTGCATTCCTACTATTGCATTCCCCTCCACGATGATCCTTGAAGTGCCAGGAGTGATCCTGACAGTGCCACAGGCACCATCACCTGCTGAAGGGATGAGTCAGCTTCAATATTCTAATAGTATTTATTTTTACACCCCTTTGGCTGAATTTTCACTCCAGTTCACTTACCCTTTTCCTAAAAGACTGCATTGCTCTACTCTAGTTCTGTCTTCCTTCCCTATACAGCTTATTAAAATGGAGCCCAGAACAATTAGTTGTGTGTTTAGTTTTTAATTTTTGCTAGTTCAACAGACAGTTTAATAGAAAGGGATTGCCAGCTTAAACTTCTATATCTTTTCTCTAAGGGTCTGTCTGCAGGATCCAATTAAACTTTTGCATTACTTGGTCTGTACCATGCTATTGATAATTTTCTCTCAACTTCTCTACCTTATTTCTGAGAAGGAATTTCATTCAATATACTCTAACTTTTGTAGGCAAACCTCTAAATGGAAATATGTCTGTATATTTTATGAGGTGAAAAATGGGTTCAGCTGTAGAGATTTTAGTTTCGTGTTTCTTCAGGAATTATTACAATTGCTTTCATAGCCCATACTTAATCTTCAGCCAATTAAAAAAACAAACAAAACCTGTAAAGAAATAAAATACTATATTTGCTTACAATTTATGGCAGGATTTGAGGGCTGGTATAAATATATGAGACTTCCTTACATTCTATTAGCAGAAAGAACTCTGTCTACTACTAGCTATGTTTAGGACTGGAATTTGGATCAATGGCTGTTGTCCAGTAAACCAATATCTGTGAAAGCTCCCATCTTTGATAGGCTCAAGCATCTAAGCTTTCAGTGAAATATAACAGCCAGACTTTTCAGATCTTTAGTTTTCACAAATAAAAAATTGTATTATGATAAAAAAGACCTGAGTAGGAGTTTAAGATACTTAAATGCTGCTATGCATGCATCCAGTCATAGTTAGACACATGCTGGAGGTAATGGTGAAATGCTGAGCAGATGGGAGAAGAGGACATATGTGCCTAAGTGGGTTGTGCAGAAGGGGTTTAAGAAGTGTGTCATGGGCCAAGAGTTGATTTGAGAATAGTGGGGCATCATGCTGGCTTATAGTTTCTTAATGTCGAATTATAGTCTTGACTGATGGATACAGCAACACCTTCCAGTGTTTGGCATTTATTTTGCTGACATTTTAGTGTGTAGATACAGACAATTTTCCTGAGATCTAGTGTGGAGTCTAAATTTTAATGAGAAATGTCAAAAATCTTCAGAAGAGTTCAGGAAAGGACCCCAGACATTCTGAAGGAATTCACTTCAGCTGAATCATTCTGAGATACAACCTATTGGCTCTATACAAGAAAAAAGAAAAAAGTGCACACACTCTTTTCTCTCTCTCTTTTTTTTTTTTTTTTTTTTTTTTTTTAATTTCTTCCTTTTCTGTATTGGGTTCTCCTCCTGAAGAAACAAAGAGGAGTCCCTAGTGACTGGTCACTGTTGCTCTCTGGCTTTCATGAGAATGAGTTGGTGTCAATTCCTTAATAAAATTCTAATGTTTCAAGTAGATAAATTATAGTCTAGGAAAGGAATGCAATGGAGCTATTCCTCTGCTAACTAACAGAGCTGGGGTAAGAACAATAGTTAGGTAATTACTGCTTTAATTTTATGTCAGAAATTATATTCAATATTTTGTATGTTAAATTCATATGCATTTTTCTTGGATCAGCTCAAAGATAAATTTACAGAGACTACTATTTGTTGTAGAAGTCTTTAAATGAAGGCATAAAAAGTGGTCATCATGATTACAAAAGGAAAACCTTTCCCAGATATTTTGGCTTCCTCCTTGATTGTGGAGGAAGATCAGTATGAGAATAAATGCGTATGTGATATTAAAAATGAGAAAAGGATTACACACAGGGACTGAACTCATCTGTAGAATTTACATTTTAACACTCAGTTTTTCTGATCTATTCTCTTCTGAAGACAGCATAGCAAAAGGGTGGGTTCACTAACACTTCAAACTTGCTGGAAATGCTCTACAGAATCTTGCACTGTGCTTGTCCAGAGATGAGGACTAATTTTGGACTTAACTGGAGAGCTCTGTAGTGCTTTTAGAGGCCAGCACATGGAATTTTTCTCTTGTATCTGAAGAAGAAGACACAGACATGATACTTACAACAAAGTCTGTGGGAAGATCCTCCAACATCTGCCGAGAAAGAATCTCGGCAAACAGGGAAATGCTGTCTCTACTTTTGCTGGCCAGATTGCATGTAAAATTCACATAGACACAGCATATAGATAAGGGAAGGGATGCACATGTACTCCAGAAGTTGGTTTGCCTGTTGAGGTTGCCCCTGTAGCAGTCTCAGCCTGACCATATGCCAAATAGCTCCTGGCAGATGCTCAGCTCAGTGAGCCTACATTGCTTAGCAGCTACAGTTTAGCAAATCCTTGTAAGAGGCAGAGTCAGGCTGTGAAACTATTGGTGCAGAAGGGATCTAGCTTCAAAGGTAGATGATGGTTCCATTAAGAAAGAAAATGACAGCTAGAGGTTCCAACAAACAAAGCCAGTCTTGTGCAAACCGTGCTGATCTTTGGCACAAGAGAGAAATAATTAGTCCCAAACAATGATATGGCAATCAAAAATATGATCCCAAAGGGAATTATAAAGGCTGTCTTTCAGGAAGAGAAGCAGGTTCTCTAAAAATGCTGGGATGCTTCTCAACCTCAGCTACACTGTAGGATGGGATTTTGAAAAGTGATACAAAGTCATATTATGTGGAGCTCTTGGCTCCAGTTGCTGTATGTGTAACACATGGGTTATAACAAATTGTTAGCCTATGGCACAGGATAATTGCCCTGGTTCTGGCCAGGACAGGGTTAACTTTTGTGGTAGCCAGGAGAGGCCATGGCCAGCACCCTGCAGGGTCTATACCCTATATATACCCTATTCTATACCACCTCCCATCATTTCTGGGGATGGGGAAGGGCTCTCTTCAGGGCCAGAATATTGTTGGACTCCACAGTGAGCATTTGCATGTGAATTGCTTGCCTCTCCTGCACACCTTTATTGCAATATTGTTGCTGTTAGTGTTCATTTTCTTACCTCACTGCTGTTTATAGTAAATTGTTGTTACATCTACACCTAATCTTTATCTTTTTTGCCTCCAGTTCTCCTCTCTAGCCCACTGCAGGAGGAAGGGGATGAGCAGGGGGAAGTGAGTAAGCCACACGTGTTTTGGAGTGCTTTCAGTGGGAGCACCAAATTGAAGAATATCATTCCTAAACCATCACAATATTTTTACAGACAGTTCAGGATTTTTCAAAAGTAGACAGCTGATTTTTGGCAGTGGCAATGATGCCAGGCTGTTCTGGAAGATGTCAATTACTGTTTTTTGGAAACTTCCACTGGTAGAAATTCCACAATATTCCAAGACAAATTTTACCCTCTCTGCAGACCAAAAGTTGTCTCTAAACTATAGCTCTCTGCAATTTAGGAGCACTATTTCTTGTCTTTGCTGCATAGATAAGGAATTTAGCCTTAATTTTCAATTTTTCCTATATTTCAGGACTTTTTTTTTTTTTTTTTTTAATAGCAATTTTGTCTAGATTCTTCTTTTCTTATATATTTACTCAGTCCTGATGAGATAGCCAAATGGAGTCTTTACATCCTGTCAGTGTGCAATTCTTCTCACCTGCATAAACCTAAATGTGTCTGTCACATCTCTGACACACACACAGAGCTGAAATGCTGTATTTATAGACAGCACAAAGTCATGGGAATCCATGAGAGTCTGGGGAAATGTAAGATCTGATTTAACTGCCCACACATCGGTGCCTAATCTCATCTGAAATGTCCCATGTATCTGAGAGATGCAGGTGGGGCTGCCAGGTATGACACAACACCAGTGGGAGACCTGGGCTCTCCTGAAGTGGGATCTGGATCTCACTGAATCCAGCCCAGTGTCGCCTGGAGAGCTGTTCATTTGACAGTGTGTATGTGCTGAATTTCAGGTGAGCTGAGCAGCCCTCCGGGCTCCACTGGCTGCAGTTGTTTTAGACCCTGTCTCTCGCCCACACACAGGTGCCAAGGGCCATTTGAGATGCTGTAGCACACCTGAGCCAGGCAGATGTGACCTCAGGATATGACACAAGGCCAATGGTGACATGTTTTTCTGGAGGGCAGACACCATACTATGGGATATATCCAACTCTGCTAGATGAGTAGCTAAGCCAGACAGGTACTTTGGTATTTTTTAGCAGCACTGCTGTCTAACTCATTGATTTCAATGTTGTCCGTGTGATCATTTATATCTACTTTAAAGTGTTATATTGTTCTTGTCCCATTTTGAATTGCACTCTATTTACTTTTTACTACTTTATCCTCTTGAAAATAATTTTTAAGTCCAACTCTGTGCTTCAATGTGCTTTGATCTGTTCTGAGTTTGGTATAATTTGTAAATGTAATAAACATTGCCTCTATTTCACTGTCCATATAATTAATGAAAATATTAAATTATTCCAGTTTCAGAACAGACATCTGTGGAACACCACTTGACACAACCTTCTGTTTTAACTCCACTGCACCACAATGCCTATTTTTTCAGTATGAATCTCTAGCTAATTGTACATGTAGCTCACAAAATTTTGATGTAGATGAATTTTCACTCATTTGTAGTGAGAATATGATGTGGTGTCACATACACTACTCATTACGGTATATGACAACAAAACTTTTTTCTCCCTTACTACAGATTGAAGATACTTTGAAATTGCATAATTAGTTCTTAAAATTGTTTTGGCTGTTACTTAGCCTCTTCAGTGTCCTTACCAACAGACAGTCTGTCCAAGAAGTTTTCTGAACCTGAAAATATAATGATAGCCCTATAACACTCTGAATATTCCTTCTTCTAGATAATCTGTGCGTTTTTTTGTCCCGCTAATAATCTGGAAACTTGACTGTCCTGCACTAATATTCTCTATTGCTTCAACAAGCTGAAATCTCTCAAGGTAAATCTCACAAGGTCTAGACGAATAATTTACAGACTAGGAGGATATGACTTTTTTTCTCAAATATTCAAACTTCATTTGAGTGTTGACTTGCTGGGGTTTTTTTTGTTGTTGTTGTTATTTTTTAATAAGGGGCTTTCAAAAGGCATTTTTTGGTTTATTTTTTCCAGTGTAAATACCATCATTGCACAAAGCAAGCAAAGATTGACTAAAATAAGTCTGAAAGGATGATTTGTGATTTATCCTTAATTATTTATTTACAAATGCTTATAAAATTGATTAACAGTATTAATATTGTTAACAGATGAACAGTGTTTAATTTTAAACATAAAACAAAGGTCCTTATATAGTACAGTGAGGTATTGGAGGAAATAACTAACCTGAAAAAAGTATTCTCTGCAGCAACATTCTGAAATAACAAGCTTGCAACTTGTAAGAAGCATTGCATACATATCACTGAACTATGTTAAAGCTGGGCCAGGCTTCCTTTAGTTTTTGTGGAACAAAGGAAAAAAATACGAGAAGAAACTAACACAGAAATGCCAAGCTGTAATAAAATGGTTTTATCAAAACAGAACTGTCTGGTCCATACCAGATTCTACTAAAGATGAAATACAAATAAACAAACAACTGCAGATAACACTGCATCATCTAAGCAGACTGGAAAACAAACTGTTGTATGGCCTGGACAGTCTGTTATACAGACTTAAGACAGACCATAAACAAAAACAAGCTTCTGCAATTTCAAACGAAAAGCTGAGCCATGATTATATATGCTTTAGAATTTCAACATGCAGAAAAAAAGAAATAGCTTATTAACTCTTGCTGCATAAATACCTCTGGAAGCATCTTGATAAAAAGAAATCCTTCTGTCCCACTTGGATATGAATCAAAAGAAAATAAATTCAAACTAAATTTCTATTGCATGTAAATGTTGGGTAGAGTAATTTGAAACTGCTGCCTTTCCAGGTGAACCTTGGGGAACTGAATATTTCTTTTGTAAGGAAGGAATCACCCATAGGTGATTTCAGTTCAAAAGTGAATCAAGTGATTTTCACACTACATTGTCGGAAACAAGCTGATGAAGTTGCTCCAAAATTTCTGGGTAAATGCAACAGACTGTACATAAATTACCATGAGCTGTTGGAAGAAACTGGAAGAGCTTGATTCCCATTCTGTATGAGCCCTATCTGTTATAATATTTAAAAACTTGCACAGAGAAGCTACTCAGTGTGTATCAAGGTTTTAATCTCTTTGGAAAAAGGGAAGAAAATACGTGTAATATTTTCCTGAATGAAATCTGAAATATCTATCTGCTTGATAAGGTGTTGTGAATATTAAGAGAATTAGAATATTCACTGGAAAATTCACCAAATTAATTGTTTCAGTGAAGAAGTATCAAGGAGTTTCTCTTTTTGCACTCGTGATCATTTGGTTATTTTATATTAAGTACTTTTGAGAAAGTTGTTTTTGAACTTGAAACTCTATAAATTATTTAAAAGTTTCATTAAAAACTTTCTAATGTTTGCATGGTTTATTTGGGTTTTAGAGATAGAGACTAGAAACAGTACTCAGAATATTTTTATCTCAGTTTATTTCTTTATAACACATTTTATTGTTTGAGTCATAACATAGGAGGAGGAAAAATAATTTGGGAATCTTTTTATAGTGAGAGCCTCAGTTCCCAAGCTTTCCAGTCATTTATGACAAAGTGATGAGGAAAACAGAAAGTCAGCTCATGGAAGGGAGGGAGAGAAACAGAAGTATGTAAAGCTAAACTGATTCCTTATCCTTTAAAAACATGTGGTTGGGCACACTTTTGTTTAAACACAAACAAACAAACAAACAAACAAACAAACAAACAATATCTAGGTTTTAGCAGCTTTTTCAATATTAAAAATACTAAATATTAAAAGAGAACTGTTGTATTCCACCTTGCCCTGTTACTGAGATCAGGAAATTTATTTGACTACTGTAGCATAGTCCTAATATGAGCCTGTGCTCTGAGACAATGCAGGTATTCCAAGAATAAAGTTTTTCACATAATGTGTTATTTTTTACAACCCACTGGTTTCACAGAAAAAAAAGCTTAAAGTAGCGTGTATGTATGATGTAATATAAAGTATTATTTATATGGTACAATTATTATTATTTTATTTTGCTGGGTTAATGTACAAATGGATTGTAAATCAAAAAGAGGATTATGCATGATATGTGTTTATATCATCAGGGAATTTCAGCAAATATTAGAATAAACTTAGTTTTAGGCACATGCTTTTTATTTATTTTTTCCTTTTTTAAGTTGTTTTCCTGTGATATTTAATATCTGCATATGGAACAAATGAAAAAAAATTAACAGTATAGTGTCAGCATACAGGAAAACAACTTTTAATATAATTGGTATTTAAGTAATTCAATGGCTGCTTGTATGTCTATCTTCTTGGTGGCTGAACTCTGCTGGACTTCTGATTGATGTTTTTTGATTGTTTTGAACAGCATAAAACTGGACTTGATTAATGAAGTTATACAAAGAAAGCACAATTTCCTGTTAGGATTCAAGATTTACTGCCATTTGGAAATTTAGAATAAATGTAGCACCTTATAGTATTAATTGGATTCATTATTATTTGATTTATTATTTCTTGGTACATTTTAGCATCATATGACAAATCCATCAATTAACCTTTGTTAGGCCTAATAGGCTTCATTTAAATTTTTTAATTTCATATTTGTCTTGAAATTGCATGCTCATAAATATGTTGAAGTTTGTGATTTATCTAAACAACCTGAAATTAATGATTGCATAAAATGCATGCTACAGTTAACTGATGAATTACCTTTATTTAGAATATGTATTTTGTACTTTACTCAGTCTAGTGTTCACAGACCTTGCAGTGTTTTCACACTACCTAGGTTTATCTGCTTTATTTGACTGCTGACAAAGTATGGAATTTTAATCTGTTATTGTAACAGTTTGAAATGAAGAGAAATCTGTGTTATACTTTTATTGCTGCCTAAGTTGCTGCCAGAAAATCTGATTGAAAGTACTGAGAAAGCAGCCATGAAGAGGAAAGCGCAAGCAATCTTCCATTCTCTGTATTATGGCCTGACACATATTAGATCAGTGTCTTTTCCTGCACCAGACAGTCTGCCATAATGAATACCAATTTCATGCATGTTACACACAGGCAAGTCTTATTGCTCACCTTTTTCCTACAGTTTTCTTAAAAATCGAAGTGGATTATGAAGTCTACTTCAGTAGCCACATTCTTAGCATGAAGTAAAAAGACATTTTGATCCAACCCCCCTGGAAAAAGTTTAATTTTAGAAATATATTCCTTTGAAAAAATTAACAACTTCTTTTACAGAAAGGAAACTCAGGTGTGCAGACTGAAAAACCACAACTTTGCACTGCTAACAGCTCTCTGACTTGAATGATAAGGGGATCAGGACTTGCCAGCCTGCCACAGAGACTCTTACCAAGCAATTTAGATGCAGCCTTACTTACTGAGCTCCACATTAAATGTAGATGGATTTTTTTTGCTCCATATATTTTGACTGCATGTTCTTCAGGGCTGTGCACAGAAATATGACAAGCAATTCAGGTGCCTAACATGGGTAGCTGGTGTCTTTTCAGATGCCACACAGTATATAAAACATTCCCACGGGAGTGGCAGGTGTGACACAGGGCCTAACAATCACTCCCAACTTTTGCAGGGGCATCAGGAGGCCAGATGAATTTTTTAGGGCGTCAGTAAGAGCATCCAGTACCTCTGTTCAGTCTCCTGTATCTCCTCACCCATGAAGAATATTAGATAACATTTTCCCTTGGTAGATGTCACTGCCTCTGCTTTTCCTGGCTCTACTCATGTTTGTGATGTTACATTTGTTTGCTGTAGAGTGATGGAAGTGTCACATTAGGTCACACTGTGATCCTACTGTGATCAGTAGCCACATAATGTGTAAGTGGAGTTGCATTAACTCCAGTCCACTTTTTTTTTTTTTTTTTGTAAATTTGTCTACTGCCAAACAATTTGAGTATGAGAATGGAAGAAACAGAGCTCCCCCCTCCCTGCCCCCCTGCCAAGAAGAAAATAGAAAATACTTTGTAGCTAAGAGCCTTATTGCTGAGGGAGAGCAGCTTCTTCCACAGAAATATTTTCATCCCAAGACGCTCAGTACATGGCATGAAAGTCTGATTTGAAGCTGATCTGGGCTAGGCTTTCTCCCCATGGTTTTAAATAGATGCATATTTATGGAGCTGTTCAGAAAAAGCAATATGTGTTGCACATATATTCTGATTCTTATGTTTCTCCTTGCAAAGGAGAAGTCCCAGTCTGACTCACTGTGTTTTCCACATATTTTGCCTAAGTGACACAGAACATATACAAGCATAGTAACTTGTATATATAAGCATAGTGACTGCTGACTTACTTCCCAAAATAAAGACTTTCAAAACACCTTCTTCACAGACCATGAAACTGTCTCTAGGAACCTAATTTTAACTTTTCTTGTCTGGTGATCATACCCATTCCTGTGTAACTCTTTTGTTACTGAAGTTCAATGAAGTAAATATTTCTTTACAAATGTGTACTTTCTAACATAGTGTTGAAATTTCACGTTCAATAGGACAAAATGCTGGACATCTTTATCTTCTGGTCACAGACAGCTCTAGGTGCACATCCCAGAGGAGCAGCACCCAGGAGGCCTGACCTCTAGGAGCAAACCTGACATCCGTCTGCCTGCTCATCTTAGCAAGTCATTTCACCACCCTGTGCTTCAGTTTCACTGTTTGTTAAAAGAAGGACACAAACTTTTATTGAAAGCTTTGACAAAGATTTTGTTATTCTGCAAACTAGTAGCACGTCAAGACCAGTCTTTCACGTACTAAAGTACTAAGCATTTTTTTGGTGATCATATCTGTACTCTCTGTTATATTGAAATTTGCAAAATTATAAAAAAAAAAAAAAAAAAAAAAAAGAGGATCACTGTATTTTTTCTTTTACCCTGAAGGTCATAAAAATAACTTATTTCTCAGAAGTGAGAGAAAAAGCAAAGCTAATCAACAGGAATGGCTATAAGTTTGACAACTTGAAAGAGTACCTCAGTTAAAAGGATAAATTAACTGAATTTCTAGAACCTGACTTACAACATAACTTAATGAAAGAAAAACTGTGTGTAAATCTTGCACTTCAACGTCATTTCAGTTCTGAGATTTTTGCATGTTATCAACATAGAGTTTTTATGCTGCTATTGCTTTTGTCATATTTAAAAGAAATCCCAGGAGGTCATGGTTTTATAATGAGTGCAAGCTAAAAATGTGCATCAGCTCCAAATCATTCCTGTTTTATGTGACTTCTCCATAGTGACTTTGCATTTTACTGTTTTTTGACAAGTTTTATGTAAAAGTCTAAATTTAAGACATAAAAGTTAAGCAAACTAAAATTAAAACAATTTCTCTTTTAACATTTTTTGCAAGAAACATAGTGCAATTTCCAAGGAGAAATAATCTACACTGTTATTCTGTGTTTAACTGTCTCACCCATAACTAAATTTAGATGTCACTGCTAAAATTGGTTATTCTAGATCACAGTCACTGTGCAGAGGAGTGATTTTAGTACTGCCTTCACCTAATGTTTTAGCAGAAGCTTCCTCCACAGGACATGTAACTAGCTGCATTAAATTGTAGTTTGCACAGGATACAAATAATTCCTTCCTAACTGCAGCATGGTGTCAGAGTATACCCCACAAAGAGAGATCTGATTAGCCTTATCATTATCTCAGCTACTGTAGTTAAAAATATTATAAGTGGGTATAAAATTATCTGTCTGTACTTTTAAGACCTGGTTAAGACCAATTCTTTCATTATTTTCAGTACTGCAGTACTGATTCTTTTTGCTAAGACTATTTGGTGTAGAAGCATACTTTATAAACCACTGCATATTTGTTGTCTACTTTCCTTATATTATGATATTGTGGTGTTTTAAAATACTGTGAGACAAGCCAGATTACAGTAACAGCTTTTTGTCTTTTTCCTTTATGTTTTATATTGTATAGATAACCTGATTCAGTTCCTTTTTAATATTTCTCTTTTCCTGGTGACTAAATGATTTAATCATTTTCATGCTTTCATTACATGTAAAATCTGCTATACATCTCAGACACTTTTACTGACCCTAGCAGGACCTATTTCACTCCCAAATGTGTCTTAATGTCTTTATGTTTAAACTAGTTTAGCATAAAGAGCATAATGATTTCTGAGTGGCTGTTGCTGGCCATGCAGTCAATGATCTGTGAACTCAAGTTTTTCTAGGTAAACCACAAATAGGTTATAGTAACTGTGAAATACCACAAATAGGTCATGGTAACTGTGAAATCGAATATTGGAACATCTGAATTGTAATAGGACTCTAATTGTATATTTATTCCTTTCAGTAAACCCACTTTGAACTTTTAGAGGTTCGTATTATTTCCTGTGAGATCTATAACAAAATTGTCAATGTCTGCTGGTTCCATGATCTGCAGAAAATAAATTTAAAGTGAGTACTGACTTGGTAGCTGCCAAGGCCTCCTTTCCTCAATGCTGTTTGGAGACGAGGGTAATTCAGAGCATCTTGCAAATGAAAAGTGCTACACCTTTAATCAAAGAAGCAAAAATACATTGTTTTGGGACAGTGAAATCAGTTGTGCCTGGTCTAGCGCTTAAAGATCAGCTTTATGATTTCTGTGATCAGGTTTTGTGGGAGCATATAAAGGGTGAAAGACTTTTATGCCTAAAGTGAAAGTTGAGTAATCTGAGGCCTCCTAACTCATGAATTGTCAGAAACCATCTGGGTCAGCTACTGCTGGAACTGTGCTGGTTCTTCTAGGCTTGATTCTCTCAATTGCTAGAGCATTTCTGCAGACACCCAATCCTGAGTACTTGGCATCCTCCAGCTGAAGAACCAGCTCCAGAAGCCAGGGCTGAAGTTAGTTGTGTTTACACATGTGGACATGGACATTGTATAAAGATGCACAAAGAAGCCGGTGATATGTGACTTCTTTAAAATAAATTGAGGGAGAAAAAAATACAACAAACCGAAACTAGTCTCAGGATATGCTTAGGCTGAGTTACCAAGCTGACCTAGAATGCCATGAACTAGGATTTAAAAGTGCCCATTTCTTCCACAAGGCTAAATAAGGGAGCTTTTGGAGGTCAATTAAGACATAGATATCTTCCTTTGACCAAATCATCCCTATGTGCTAGAGACACATGTGGCTCACTAGAATTTTTTGGCATACATTCTGGCACTGTGTATCTCATGAAGCATAAGTAAATATATTAACTGTATTTAGTCAAATCATAGATATGAGCATACCCAAGAAATTTAGCAGAACCTATATTTTAAAAAGCAAAGAAAAAATAACTGTGGTGGTTGCTCTCATCTCTCATTAAGATTAATATTTTCTTCAGCCAAATACTTATAAAAATGTATTCTCCAACCATATGAAAAGTCTCCTCAGTACAAACATAGGACAGTATGCACCAGAAAGTGCTGGAAAAAGGAAGAGGTAAGAGCGATAAAATAATGCCACTCTTAAAAACACAAAGTCATTTTGAAAGATTCATTGCACTAGCTATGAAAAGTAACAGAATGATAGCAATCATGTGCAAACACATCATTAAGACTTTAAAACCTGTCATTATAATACTGGGTGTATTTCTGAATATTAAAGAAATAATATGTCCTGAGGCAGGATATAGAAATTAAAGAGGGTACCACTCCCTAAACAGGCACTTTTAATAGGCCTTCAAGGAATTCTTTTGCTCTGGTCACTTCGTGCCAATTTCTGAATAGGTTTGTAGGCCTTAGTATGAAAGTAATTTCCCAAAAGAAGTAGATCCTACTCTTGTCCTGGCCTTCATTATTTTCTTTTGGTCAGCAGGTAGTTCACAAGGATTTCCCCTCTAATGTTCCTGATGCTGATGTTCAACCATATAGGCAGAAGAGATGAATTCCAAGTGCCTTGAAAATACATACTGCAATTCAAAAATCTGGTCATAAAGTGACATCTCAGCATGA
>JAOTQP010000001.1:57137198-57150465 GCA_026413545.1 Cichladusa arquata
GAAGGACCTTGAGACTCTTGAGCGAGTCCAGAAGAGGCAACAAGGCTGATGAGGGGCTTGGAACACAAACCCTGTGAGGAACGGCTGAGGGAGCTGGGGTTGTTTAGCCTGGAGAAAAGGATACTCAGGGCTGACCTTATCACTCTCTACAACTCCCTGAAAGGTGGCTGTAGTCAGGTGGGATTGGTCTCTTTCTCCAGGCAGCAAGTGACAGAATGAGAGGACACAGTCTTGAGCTGTGCCAAGGGAAATATAGGTTGGATATTAGGAAAAAGTTTTTCAGGTAGAAAATAATAAAGTACAGAATGGTCTGCCTGAGGAGGTGGTGGAGTTACTATCCCTGAATGTGTTTAAAAAAAGACTGGATGTGGCACTCCGTGCCATGGTCTAGTTGAGGTATTGGGGCATGGGTTGGAGTCGATGATCTTGGAGGTCTCTTCTAACCTTGTGATTCTGTGATTCTGTGTAACTCAGCCTTTGGTGCCTTTTAGCTGCTTGCATGAAAGTAGCGAGCTTGATATCAGAAATCCTGAGAAACTTAGATCTGTGAGTTTTGAACATTTGTTTTGGTTTTAAACTGGGGCTAATGAATAAAATGTAGATTAATATCTCTGTGTACAGGAGAAAATGTTTGCATCAACCCTCACACTGTGAAACTGAAGAATGATGTACAGCTCGAGAGGATGTGATTTTGGTTCACTTAGGTGAATCCACCATGAAAGCTCAAAATCACTTAGGGATGTTAAACACAAATGACATGTCAGTTTACTAGTCTCTCTAATCCTTGAAAGATTCCTGAGATGTTTTCAATTTTCTCTGAAGACCTTTGCTTATTGCTATACCACAGCAAGTATCTGATTCGAATATATAAGGGTAGAAACTGCAGAATCGGAGGGTATTCCCTGTATCTGCTGGTGAACTAGGGATTAAGCATGCCAAAGATCAGCCTCATTAACCATGTTTATAAATGAAGGTGAGGAATAAGGCTCACAAAATGTGTAAGGTTGGACCACATCATCTCCCTGCTCAAGCAGGGTCATGCTAGAGCACATGGCGCAGGATTGCATTCAGGCAGTTCTTGAGTATCTCCAGGGAGGGAGACTCCACAGCTTCTCTGGACAACCTGTTCCAGCGCACGGTCTCTGCACAGTAAGGAAGTTCTTCCTCATATGCAGGTGGAACTTCCTGTGCATCAGTTTCTGCCCACTGCCTCTTGCCCTATTGCCTGCCACCGTGGAGAAGATCCTGGCTCCATCCTCTGGACACTCTCCCTTCAGTTACTTGGAGACATTGATGAGGTCCCCTCTCAGCTGTCTCTTCTCGAGACTGAACAGGCCTAGCTCTCTCAGCCTTTTGTCATAGGAAGATGCAGATGGGACCTCTTCAGTTACACCATTTCTAAATGCTAGGACTTTTCAGAGTCACAGAATTGTGACAAAATGTGTGCCAGAAGAGAGCACAAAACTGTGAGGGGCCACAGGTACATTTTTTCTTTATACACCCATCCTGACAGATGTAGAAAATGAGAATAAAAACTGCAGCCACAAAAAATGGTCAGGGAGATTATTGTTATATTACATGAATACGTGACCTGGTCTCTTTTAAGCCCGGAAAAATTTTCTGTCTTTCACATGAACTCCGTGTGTTCAATATAAGGATAGACTGGAAAAAACATGTGCAAGTTAGTATCTACTTTCTCCAGATTTCTGGATGGATTTTTTAGTTGCTGTATTTACCTCTGATTATACACCTTGTATCTGAAGTCAGTCCCAGTCAACAGCAGCTACAATGTCAGCAGATTTATGGATAGCCAGATACTGCTGCTCTTAATGTCAGTCTCTTAATCAGAATACCTTCCAAAATAAACTTTTATAGCTTTAGCTCCTGATTTTAGGACAAGCATCAGAATGACCACTTTTTATTCAAAAGCAGCCATAAGTAAGCCTATATTTATAAGCTGCATTTTAGTATTCAATGTTTCTTAGAACACAGACAACTTCCTAGTATGAAAATCTAAGCTAAATTTTTTCCTAAATGAACCTAGAGGACATCTTCAGTAAAAATATAGTGCCAAATAAAACATGCTGTCAGCTAAATCTTGATTTTATGGGATAGAAAGAGATTATCTGTCTAGGGCCTCTGATGATGGTATTCTGTAGAGGGCCCTAGGCCTTGTGATTGCCATGGACTTTTATAGACACTGTAGCATTTCAGACAGAACACAAGAATACATTGACGTGAACTCCATGAACACATTTGAATGACATGAAAACCTTTTGGTGTTTTTGCAAGCCTAAGAGCTAGATTCAGATTTCTCTCTCCTTTCTCCTTCATAATGTGCATTTCTAAAACTGTAGATCATTTTCCTATTCTATAACATATCCAGGTTGGTGTCTGCTCTCAGAACATATTAACACTCTTGTTCTGAAACAGTTTTCATGAAAACATTTTCTGACAAGCAGGCTATTTTTAAACTGGTGTGCTTTTTCCTTAATTTATCTCCACTACAATGGACTATATTATACCTTTTTGCTTCCAGCCTGTGCTTCTACATTCCATCTCCACATCATTCCCAGACTTTCTGTGAAAATAGTCAAGTCTTTCTAAGATCTATTATTCAGATTTTCCATGGAATAACAAATGCACTTTTATACACACATCAATACAAAATTCAAGGAAAAGACAATGAAAGACTGCTAACAAATTCAGTGTTGTACAATACTGGTTCCTAAGGCCACCATTACCATACATTTAAATTACACTTATTTATAGCAGTGATGGCCACATGAATTTTGTATTGGGTCTGTATGAAAAGGAGTTAGTGCTCCCCACAGGAGCCCTCACAGTGCTATGCTTTGTCCCAGTAGCCAGAAAGGTGTTGGTAACACACCAGTGTTTTGGCTACTGCTGACCCATGCTGGCACATTATCAGTGCTGTCTCTCAAACATTTCACCTTCCTACCGGTAGGTTGGTGGTGGGAAAGATCTTGGGAGGGGAAACGGCCTGGACAGCTGATTCAAATTGACTGAAGGGATATTCCATACCATATAATGTCTATTCAGAAATGAAATATAAAGGAAAATGTTAGGCGGGGGAAGCTTTTGATATTTTAATGTCTGTCTTCCAGAGCTGTCCTGGAAAATGTCTTCTGAAACCATGTTTCCTGGGAAATGGCTGGACATTGCCTTCTGGGAAGTAGAAAATAAATCTTTTAATTTTGTCTGCTTTTTCTTTATTAAACTGTCTTTATCTTGACTCATTAGGGTGTTTTTCTATCTTATTCTTTCCATGTCCTGTCCTGCTGAGGAAAGGAGTGATATTGCAGCTTGAAGAGCACCTGGCATCCAGCCAAGGTCAACCCACCACAAGTATGGAGAAATTTTCATCTCATTTGTTACTGTAATATGACATTATGTAATAATTATGTACATGAAGATATTTCAAATAGTCAGTTTCTCTTAATGTCATTGGACATTGGCTTTGCAATAAGGAGCTGTTGATTTCTTGTAAAATTAATCTTTGCCTAATATCGCCAGCAAAATAAACAAAATTAACTGTCTTTTGACGCTTGAAACATTGTAGAAGACCTTCATCTAGTATTAGAATTCAGAGCATTTTCAGAGGCAAAACTCTATACCGTAAAGAAGATATATTTAAATGAAAAAAAAGTATTACTTTTGATAAGCCTTCAAGGGAGCTCATTTCAGAATAAATCTGTGCAGAACTATACCTGTTACCTGCCTAAAGTTCTGTCTCTCAAAAACCTGATGCATGGTAATTTTCTTGTATTGTATGCTACATAGTAAAATGTGCATTCTTCTTAACACATAATTAGTTCTCTTGGGGCTTACACAAATTGCAGTTCTTATACACCTGTGGCTAGCACAAAGTAAATTTGAGTTTTGAAAGCCTTAGGATCATGTCAATCTCTACAAGCTGCCCACTTGTGATAAGCATAGACTTGCCCTTTGAATGTTTTATTGAGCTACTAAATAAATAAATTAATAAATCATCCTGCTCTGGAACTAAAGATCCAAAGATGTATTAATTCTCTGTCTATGATAAAAACACATTGCAAACCATTTTATACAAATATGTCCATGTTTAAGATATCAATACTGAGTTTGGAGCTGAAAACTGTGGAATTGGGAAGTCCGATCTCTTGGGAGATTCACACAAATATAAAGGCAGAGAAAATTCTTATTTATGCTCACCTGTTCACCCTTTAAGAGGAATATATGTTCTTCTATATGTTTCCCCAGCTTGATAGGTATAAGATATAAAAGTAATTGCAAAATCAATATCAGAAGATTGGTTAAAGTTGCCTATCTGAATAATAGTGACATTTCTCTGGTTAAATAAAACCTATTGTACATGATGACATTTAGTTAAGGACCTTGTAATCACTACTCAGTCAAGCCAGAAAAAATGAAATGCTGTCAAGATCTTCAAAACAGAGTATGACTAATTAATTAAAACCTGTTGTCAGTTTTGAGGTTTAATCCCCAGGTTAGATGACTATTTTGCTCTAGCTCAATGAATGACTGTTCTTGGCTAGATCTAACAATTCCATGAAAAATTTCTTCTGTGCATTCAGCAGTAACAAAGTGGGCTATAGGAACCTTCTTTTCTAGATGACTGGTTTAAACCAGACCTCAGAGAGGACTGAATCGCTTTGGTGTTTGAGAAACAAGCTTTGTGATATATGACTGTTGACTCATGAAAAGAAACATTAGAGCTACTTGTGTTTGCCATATCTTTTGGAAATCGCAGCCAAGTAATCTAGCATAGCTACACTCAACTGTTGAACTATTATCTTTATGGCAAGCTTAATTTTGGCTGATTTTTAAATGGTTTTATGCAAATTAAGAGAGGACATCACAGGGCAGTAAATTGTCACTTTATTAAGTACTATGTTTGCTTTTCAAAACCTACATTTCTTATACACATTTTAAAAGTCGATTTATTAGCTAATAATTAAAAATCACTTCTATGTGTATATCATCTGCCTCTTACATCATCATTCTGTGAACAGTGGCATACTGTGAGATCTGTTCCCATGTGTTAGAGTACTGGGATCAATCCAGTAGGAAAAAAAAGATCATATATGCTATAGCATGTGGGTAGGAAGAATTTTTTAATTGTTCAGACTGTTATAAATATAATAATTCAGTCTTCTGAAAAAAATAAGAGGAAATGCCTATTTGTTAACTGTTAGCACCATTTTGTTTTAAGATAAGAAATGTGCAGAAACAGTGGTGAGAGAGGGGTTCAAAAAGGGGGGAGAGCTTGGAAAGTAGAATTGTATTGCAAATTGACAGCTTTGTATTTCCTGGAATTCCTATAGAAACATATAAAGCAGTAGTAGGCATTTGAAAAGCTCCCTTGCTGTACGGCAGTAAGCAGATGATTTGTTTCAGCGCAGCTAATAGGCTTCTGTTTGCCCATCTTTTTGACTCTCTTCTAGAAATAAATTACATTCCATGATTTCTTTGCCCTCTTGGTCCCATTACGCTGTGGGTTTGTTTTCTGGAAGGAGGAAAATGTACGTGTCTGTGTTTGTGTATGGGGTTAGTTTGTCCTAAAATTTCACTGGAAATGGTCTTTGGATGCAATGGAGTTAGGTTTGGAGTACTAAAGTGAATCCTGAAATAATCTTGCTTTACATATGTGTTTGAAATTTCTGTTATTTTCATATCTGAAGTGGAAAACGTACTGATTGCATAAATGATGGAATTTAAAAACTCTCTGTACCTGCCTGGTGTGTGCATCTATGGGAAGGCTCTTTACTGTGTAGATAAATGAGTGAGATAAAGGCCTTAGCGGAATTATGTGATTAAGAGATGATGGAACTGTTGGAGAAAACCCAAACTGAAATAATTTGACTTCCCATAAATTGAATAAGAAATTAGTAAAAGAAGCAGAAAAAAAAAATTAGAAACAGAAGCAAATTGCTATTTTAAAATTTCAATTAAAAAAGAAAAGAAAAGGCAAGAAGGAAAGGATATGACATGATTGAATGGGAACCAGTGAAATGCATAAAGCTGAGGAATGAGAGTCAATATAAGATGTCTATGAATGGAGAGGAGAAGGGAAGAAAAACCTAGAAATGCAGGTCCTTAGAAAAAGACTGACTCTAGCAGGACTCAGAACTAATTTCTACTGGGAGCTGCAAGGATGTTTTTAAATGTCTTTTGAAGTAGATAAGAGTTTTACTTGTCATTTATCTGAAGCCAGTACCATTTCAGATCTTTTCACTGATTACACTCGATGTTGAATCAGATTTTGAGACTCAGTATGTTTTTGTCTAGATATCTGCCCAGGATACTCTGTGATTCTCTAAAGCATAATCTGAAAATGTCTTCTACTAAATATTCCACTTCATGTTGCCATTAACATATATTTGAATGTCTTGGACACAATTTATCTGTCTTAATGTTGTCACTTTAAAATTTTTCACCCAAATCAGAGCTAGTCTCCCAGAATTTCTTTTTAAATTGATTTTTAAAAATCTGCACACAATGATGACAATTCATTTAATCTTGAAATATGTATTTTAAATATGCTAGATTGAGTTTTGCCTGCTTACAAGATTAGAATCACTAGTTGAAACTTCTGTATGAAGCTTAATCAGAAATATCTTTCCCTTTATGTTTCATTATAAGCAGTTCCTTTATTTAATCAAACATAGGCTTAGTTTTCAGGAATAAGGGTGATTTGGACCCTCATAACTTTTACATTTAATTTTACCTCTTTCCTTCCCATCTGTTATTGTTTAGATGTTTTCTGCTAAATGTTTTTCACTTTGGGTTTGTTCTTATTTCCTATACTTGTGCTATAAAATCACTTATACTGTGAGAGAAGCTTCAAGTAACAGTCATAGCATTTGAGCCTCAGAGGTGCAGTGAAAGCAAAGAAAACTGGGAGCCTAATAAAAATTATATAATACAGACTCTGTAGGATATTAAATTAAAAATCCCCAAGGAATAATGTTAATTTTACATATAAAATCCCAATAGAAGCTTTGTAAGAAAGAAGTATTCTTTCCTAAACCCTGCTTCAAGGCAAACAGATCTTAAAAAAAGGAGAGCTATTACTTGTGGGTCTCTTCTGGATATATTGAGCTGGGATCTCAAGTTAAGTGTCCTCCTTTATGGAATATCTGGATGAGGCTGAGATCCCCTCCATGGGCTGAAGCCTTCACTGTCTAATATAAGTTTCTAAGCTCTTAACACTCCCAGAAGAAAGTCCCAAACTCTGCATTTTCACAAGAGACTATTTGTTTAATTTTCAATACATTCCCACTCCCATCACTCCACATGCTTTTAAATAAAATATGTTCAATAAATCCTTCCATTAAGCTGAAAATGTAGTTTTATACGCCGTAGTGAATGTATCAGCTTTCTTGACTTCAAAGATTTTATACTCCACCAATTTCTTAAGATCTCACCAATGTCCACCTCCGGTTTACTTCTTCTGGGATGTATAAAGAAAGCAGGGAGCAACTAGTAAACTGTGTTATCCTTTCTGTGATTGTGTTATACTTTCCTATTTTTCAATAATCTCAGTGTGGAACAGAAAAAACATATTGCAATGATTGCACGTCACTGTCTTACTCCCTCATTTTTTTGCTATAAATTGCTCATTTAAAGTTTCTATTTAATGAGATGGTACCTACTATGAGAATATGTTATTTGTCATTGCTGTACTTGTTTGAATAGAGATTTTTTTCTGAACTCCCAGCTGTGAAGGCCAGCTCTCTAATTTAAGTTTGAGACACTCATGTTTTCCATTCTATTAGTCTCTAAACTTTCAGCCATAAATTTAAGTGAAAGCACAACTGGAGTTTATAGCTCTCAAGATAAAAATCTTATGCTGTTAAATTTCTTAGGTAAAGAACCATTTTTTGCTGCTGGGGGTGTGAAACTCAGGCAAGGCTGTTTCGAGGCGTTTTTCATTCTACAGAGATGAGGAATTATTGATCTGCCCTTCTTACGACAGTGGAAAAGGCGCACAGTAGTTTCTATTCCTTTGATTCTGCAGTCCCAATCTGCAGCCTGTGCTGCTGGTTCTAGTCTTGTGCTTCATACCTGAAGGACTGCAGAAATTGCCAGCTGTGCAGTAAGTCACCCTCTTCTCACAGAGGAAGATGTCTCACGTGAAACTTGTGCAAGACAAATCATCAGAAGAGGCAGTCAGACCACCTGAGTTTAAGCCCATAACATCTGGCTCATCCTGTTTCATGTTACTGAAACCTAGCTCCAAAAGAAGCTAATATGAATAGTATGACCATCATTCCTCTTTGCACTGGTTGAATTCAAGCTGGAAGACCTTTCTGGATTTTTCTATTTTCTCTCAGTAGCTTCTACTTTCTCATTCCTAGGCAGACTTCCAGAAGCTGTGAGTCGCTGTGCATCATTAAACTGTCCATAAATGCGTCAGCTACAGCTAATTAATGTTATGCTCTGTACACAAAAACACAGCTAACAGCACAGCATGTACTAACAAGCAACAGAGAGCACAAGCCTATGTAGGGGTTAACATCAGTCAATTGGTTCATTTTTTCCAAAACATCTACTCCTACTTGATAACACAATCCTTTACCATGTATTCTTCTAAGTTATAAAGGTGAAACTAACTATAAGGGCAAATGAGGTAAGGAATTCATTTAACTTTCAACCTGCCTTCCTCTTTTACAAAAAAAACCCAAACAAAAACAAACCAAAGAAACCACAAAAAATACGTTTGACTTATATTAGTGAAAGGTATTTTTGGCGCATATCTAAATGTCTTTTGCACAGAATGAAAATGAGACAAAGGACAAATAGCAAAAGGTAATGCTGAGCATGGTTCTACTGAGGCCTAGTTTGGGATACAGGGACGTAGGCTGTGTTCTCAGTTTCAAAGGGAGAAGTGCACACCTGCTTTAGGGAAATACTAACTTGCAGCTGCATTGTACTACATTTCAATGGAATCCCACTGCTCTGATTAAAAGGTGCTGTTCCACAGCCGCATTATCTCATTCGCTTTGAAAGGGAAAGCAGCAGACTTGATCAAAACAGGCCTCCCCATGGCTGCATTCTCAGAGCCTCTCTCACAGCAGAAGCAGATGATGTGAATGAGAATTGCTCTTTGCTAGAATTGTTAAATAAGTATCTGATAGAGAAAATGCTTCTCACCTCTTCTTTGTTCTCCAGTCTTACGGAAGAATTAGTAGTCCTGGCAACTATCAATAACATACTTCAACTCTCCCTTCTCTCCACTGGGTTTCTATGAAACTGCTGTCTGTGAGGACCATAATATTTTGTTAGACTTTCTTCCTGCCTTCTAGAAGTGAGTAGTATGGTTAATTATGAATTTGTCAAATAGACCAGAAACTAATTTGCAGTTTTTCTTCACATTCATGAAAAGAGATGACAAATTCATTTTATTGCTGTTAACAGATCATGTTTTTATTTGACTTATTTAAGTCCTGGCTTTTTACAAGACCTTGGGAATTATGCCAAAATTCCTAACTTAAACAATTATTTCATTGAAAGTAAAATATTATCTCAGAAATTTTGAGCCACCTAAGAAGTGCCCGTCATCTTGCTGCATTGGAGTTCAGCTTAAGAATACCTAATTGTCACATGTAATGTCAGTGAAAAATACCCCAAGACTGGAAATCACTGTCTTTAATGTTGTTATGACGAACAGGTTATTCAAATACAAGTGCATGACAGAAGTCTTAGTCCAAAGATCTGATAACAAAGATACTGTATGCTATAGATAGGCATGTCTGAAAAAGTTACAACACTTTTCAAAGCCATAATGATTCTTCCATTGTATCCCTAAACACTTTCTCTCTTCAGGATGTTATCAAATCCTCTATGTCAGCTGTCTGCCTATTCAGACTGACTGTAAGAAAATGGAATGAAGGTGAGCAAAGATACGCGAATAAGATGGAGGTTTGTTGGCTTTCATGCTGGAAATCCCAAGATATTCTTGATTTGGAGCTTCCAGGTTCCTGTTGGGAAAGTGATACAGAGTGGCTGGTTCACATGAATACAGCTGAGCTATGGCAGAAGATGTGTTGAATGTCTTGGAAATCAAGAGGAGAGAGCTAGACAACAGCTGTGAATGCTCTAACAAAATCCATGGACATTTTTCTCATAGGAGCTGGAACTCATCAGTATGGAAAATGTCATCACAAATCTAATTAACGCCAGACAATATCCTACTTGGTAGCAGTACTAACCTGTACCATTACTTTCTTATTCATCAGTGTTCCTAATATATCACTCTTTGAGATCAAAAAGTTTAGGTCAAAAGCCAGAATCAAAGATTTTTAGGGTCACAGTGGATTATGTAACCTTTTCTGTATTTTTCAAAGTCAGACAAAAATCTCTGTCAAATGTAATTTGCTCCAGTCAACCTCATTATGTTGTCAAAAATATAAGGCAGAGACATGTAGGAAAATTTCTGACAATGAGAAGAGGATGGAGCATTAATATTTACATTGTTCTGTCCAAATACTAGCAAGTTAGAAGTTGTCTTCCACAGCAGTCTGGCTTTGTTACTTTTTTTTTTTTTTTTTTTTTGGGGGGGGGGGATGGGGGAGAGTAGTTTGAGGGGTTTTTTGTTTGTTTGTTTGTTTGGGTTTTTTTGTGCTTTTTTTTTTTAATATTCTTATACTGCCAACAAAGCAGATTGTTTATGAACTGACTGCCTGAGTACACAGCCCATACTCTTGCACTATTGTTATGACTTTCATCCTCTGCATATTTGGAAAAAACTGCTGGCCAATTTTCACAAGCATGTCTCTCTCCAGTTATTGCATCTGATGCACGGCTCAGGCTTTATCATTTACACACGAGTTTACTTTCATACATTGCTGAACTTCTCATATTTTGAGAGAAAATTATAAAAATAAAAGGATTTCTTTCCACATAAGATTGACAAACCCAGAATTGTACTGAAGTTTAAGTAAGTTCACAATACCTCTTAAGCAAACTTCAAGCTTTGAAGCTCAAGTAAATTTGTTAGGTTTTTAGGGGCTTCTAGCTACTTCTCTGCAATAAGCAGGGAAACCTTATTGACTTCTGAGTTCTTGATTTATGACTTATATTAATATTTGTTTTAATTTTAAGGGATGCCAAATAAAAGGTGTAAATGGCATGTAGGTTTGAGGGCATATTACTTATAAAATCAATCTCTATTGAAATTGATTCCATAATCAGTGAAGGTGTTCTCAGTAATGAGTAGCTTGCAGCCATGGTTTGTACTCAGACTTCCTAGGCCAAACAGTTGCATTGTAGGTAATCCATTTTGCCTCTGTTTACTCTGCTTTCTGTAGCATCCTATGTGCTAAAAATATTTTATTGACTTGAGAAAGTAAAAAAAAAAAAAAAAAAAAAAAAAAAAAAGGTTAATGTTCAGTATTCCTAGAGCTGATAATTAAAGTAATGTCCCTAGAAATCCTTATAATCTCCATTATTAATTTCATATACATTGTTGTTTAAGTGAAATTTTCTGTTTTACTCATTTATAGCTCTGGCACTTAATGGCTTGCTCTAACATAAAGACAAACTTTAATTTAATCAACTGTAGCTAAATTTGTTTAGTCCTTCCTCCAAACACTTAAGTGGGTGCAACATATTGTGGTTAGATTGTCACACTGACAGCTGTACTCCTTCTCAAGGAGAGGGGGAGAGAAAGAGAGAAAGAGGAAAAGAGAGAGAGAGAGAGAGAGAGAGAGAGAAAATGCTGACTTAACTTGTTTCAGAAGCAATGGAAAATCTTTTAGAAGATAATGATGAACTATAATGATAGGTAAGAGAGCAAGATACAAATTATCAAGTCGACTTTCAATTCAGGCTGCTTTGTAGACTTCATCAACACAACTGTCACGAAGAGAGCAGATAAAAGGTGAGCACAGGTTCTCAGTGCTACCCTTTATCTCAGAAAAAATCTATTGCCACCACCTCAGAAAGATTATTTTTGTGTATGAGGAGCACTGAGTTATCTGCAGAGCTGATACATAGAGTGAATGACAGATTTGCATACGGGGTGAGACATTTGGGGTGATTTCATTTATATTCCTGAGGGGGAGCTGGATTTGCTCTGTGAGGAACTGAGAGTGTCCACAAGCCAAGGGTACTCAGCAATTTACAGAGACTCTGAGTCCTTGAACTGAATCTTTAATATTATGCCCAGCTACAGAAGAACAGGCAGGCTGGATTTGGGCTGGAATATATAAGTGAGAAGGCAGGAAAGCTGCTCTGCACAGTGACCCTAACAAGACTGCTTCAGGTAGATGGTGTGAGAGGAGAAGATTCTTTCAGTAAAGGCAGACTTTTTTGACCTGAGTCACAAAAGTCAGCTTCCAATTGTTGTGCAGTTACCCATCCACAGCATACTGATGCATATAAAGCACCTCTGATAAAAGCACTGGTGGTTTCTCACAAAAAAAAGAACCTGTAACCTCCCCTTCAATCCTCCCTAGTGATAAGTCTGTGTTCGACCCTTTCTCGGACCCCAGTGAGGCTGTTCTGTTCTTGCTGCAGGACAAAGGTGTATTCCTTCCTGCCTTTCTCGGATTCAGACACATAAGATTTTTCTGGCTGTTCACATGAACTCTGAACTAGATGGTATTTCTATTAATCAAAAAAAAAGTATTGTTGGCTTTCCTTAGGCTTTGTCTGACCTCAGTCTTCAGCAGTAGGAGGTTATATCACAGATTTTGGAAAGAATAATCATTACAGGGCATCCTCTTACCACCTACCTCCCACAACTCACTGATATTTTGTCTTCATGTGTATACTTTCTAAGTGCTGCCTTTTATTTGGCTTTTGGTGAACTACTGTCTGACTGATTCAATGATCTTTAGAGTTAACCTATCAAAGCAGTTAAGATAGTTAAATCAAAATTTACCAGCCTACTCAAATTTACTTGGTACATTACCTACCTAATGATTTTGCCTTGCATACACTGTCTTAGCTTCTAATTCAGGAAGGTCATTTGAACACCAAAGAAATGTGAAATTGTTTATTGATTCCTTAATTATTCAGTGCTTATGGCTACTTCTTCATATTCTGCTATGTTGTGGTTGGGGTTTTTTTTTTCCACTTGAAAGTTTAATAAACCAAAATATTAAAAACGAAACAAAACAGTCTTTAGTAACACAAAGGTCAAGACTGTGATTTCAAAACATTGCTATTCAAATATTAAATCTGTTAAATTCCCTTTGAGGGAGTATTTCCTTATTCAAGTAGTTAGTATTAATTT
>JAOTQP010000001.1:57161124-57185659 GCA_026413545.1 Cichladusa arquata
ATGAAAAAAAAAAAAAAACTTTCTAAATTTTTCTTGCTAAGGTTATTCCAAGTTCAGTTTGTGGAGTGGAAATTATTCCTGAGAGAAGACCTACTCGCAAACTTGGTAGTTGCCTTTCACTGCCACTCAACCGTCAGAAGTTGTGTTTTAAAACTTAGTATGCCCACTGCACAATATGTATTTTTAAATTCAGTTTCCTTCCAAGCAAAAGGTACCTGAAATTCAGGTGGGGAAAAATGGTGATTCAGTAAGCCGACTTTTGTGGAATGAATATATAAATCTTAATCTGAGTCATAATTCATAAATATTAATCTCTTTCCTTTGCACTGGAAGAATACTGAATATCAGTTTTTCTTAACCGCTTAAAACTGGATGGGATATAAAGACTCAGAAACTGTTGATTTAAAGAGATGATTTGTCTTAACACCAGCCATCTTCTGCTGTTTTTTATTAAATTCTTCTTTCATGACCCCAGTAATTAGGAAATAACCTCTTAAAAGTTGAATTCAACACTTTGAAAAAACTAAATTCCCCTTAGTGAATTGCTGCAATACTCGATTTTATTAATTAACTCCAGATATAACAGTTCAATAGTTTAATGGATTCCTATGTTCCTACACATATATTATATATTTATTTACATATATTGTAAATTTGTCTTTAAGATAATAATATTTGAGTAATCTACTTGAATACAAAAATGAACTTTGCTAATTTAGAAATAATAGGTTACTTAATCTACGCATCATTCATGATATAGAGTGTACATCTTTATCAAACATAAATTGTAATACTTTGAACAAAATACTTTTAAATATTAAGAAGAACTCTAAGGAGACAGATGAAGTTCCTCATGTGTTACTGAATTTCTCATTTCTTGACAGGAAAATTCAACAGCTTTTAACATCATTATCATTGCTACTGACCAATTCTCACCTACTTATTCCACAGTATATCCTAATTTTTACTTTAAAAATTAAATAAAAATAATTTTTAAAAAAGAATCTCTCTTCTTCCTATTGATTCCAAAGCAAACCCGAAAAGTTATTATTTTGGGGGTTTTGGTTTGTTTGGTTTTTTCCCTTTTCAGTACTGGGAAAACAATACAAGGAGTGGGAAGTATTTCATATTAATTTTATAGTTCCAAAATTTTGATTGCTGCTGTGTTTATCTCTAATTTCAGAACACAGGGTTAGAAGATAATCCAGATGAAGATGTATTTGCTTCATTTGTCCAGCCCATTATCCTGACTTCTTGGGAACTAATTATTTTGAAGATGTATATTTCACTCAGCAGCTTTGATCATTAGCAGATTATGAATACTATAAAGGGGTTTAATTTGGACATTTTAGGTAAAAGAAAATTAAAAATAGTTGGGAAAACTCAAAGTATCTCAGTGAAGCTAGAAATCAGACCGGAATCCTTTTCCTATGCCATGCCTTCTTTGGCATGATTACCTACTGGCAGAGCTTTTATCCAGGAGAACTCTCTTTTAGGCCTTCCTCAGACTGCAGAGGTTTAAAATGGACAGGTTTTGTATGTCAGTGTTATGCCTTAGCCATCAGAGCTCCTGCACAGCAGTGCTCCTTCTGCATTTTACTTTAGACAGTCACTGGATAGCAAAGATAGAAATAGCTGAGGTAAAATACCCTGCTCTCCTCTAAATCAAATATTCTAGCCATCTTTTGCAAACTGGGCTGCTGCTTCCTTGAGAAACCTCTAGATCACATCTATGTCCCCTACCCACTATGTGAAAAGATGAGAGCTAAAATATTTCAACTTTGACTTGAGCACATCTATTTATTTTGACCATGTTTTCTGTTCCAAACTGATTATTGTTACTTCAGAAAAAACACTTGGTCTACTGCATGCACAGAGTTACCAGTTAGGAATCCGTGGACAGAAACCCTTAGTCTCCTTGAGAATCTCAAGTGCTATGGTTTGTCGGGCAGGATTTTCCCGTGCTGCCTTTCAGTTTTTAAGATTCCTAATGTCACTTTCAAAGGAACTTTATTCTTCTTTAAGCCTTTGGGAAAGTGGGATTTTACAAACTTTTGTCTGCTTTGTTGTTTTGTTGGGGTTTTTTTAGGAGAAGCCTTAGAGACATACACATAAGAAACGGCTTTGCAATGCTATAATTATCTTTTTTTTTTTTTTTGACATTTGAATCTGTGCATCTGTGAATCCTCCTATTTGTCCCATACCTTCATAGGGCTTAGAGATAACATGATTTCTTGCATTGCCCTTAAAATGCTCATTAAACTAGAGCTTTGCATTCAGAAAACTGTAATCTCCTCTAATCAATATACTGCCATTGCATAAGCAGTAGGTCACCTGTGGCCTCTTTCCAGATCTTTTCAAGTAGATCCCTACAACAGCCTCCTGAACACTGGCATGTTTCTGCTGATTAAAACATGGGAGTCCAAATATATAGGTGTCAGGCTGAAAGGCAACAGTGAGACTAAATGATGATCTTCTCATATTTAAACACAACATAACACTACTAGCTGTGCTTTTTCCCATCTGTTTTACAAGAAAGAATTAAAAAGGAAAGTATTCATTGTAGCTCCAGGTGCTTGCAATGCACCCACTTAACACAGATGGCAGAAGGCCTGCCTGTCAATGGGTGGAACTTCGTTTGCCAAGAAAACTAGAATTGCAGCTAAAATTGTATGGGTCTTGTTTTGCCTTTTTTCCTGCTTTTTTTTTTTTTTTTTCTTTCCTTTTATCTCACACTCTGCCCACAAGAGATAGGAAATTTTCTTTACTGTGTATGATTTATGAAGTGCAGACATTTTCTGATGCATGATATAGACAAAAGGCGGTCTTGAAGGAGATGTGCCTATCTTAAACATTCTCAAGGTTAAAATGCCTAAGAGATGGCACCAAATTCTTACAGGAATTTCATTTGTGGGAAACTACTTTACCCAGAATTTACTTAGAATCTAGGTGAACACAGAATTTCAGATATGGAAATGACCACCCAAATCACTAAATCCAGCTTTTGTTATTACAGAACCCCCCCCCCCGCCAACAATTCATGTAGCACCTTCATAAATTTATGTACTAATCAATCAAACTGGTTTGCTCCAGCATATATTGGATGTGATTTCTCTGAAGTGGTTCTTCTGCTCACTTAGCTGCCAAATTGTTAATACCCTTGAAATATTAATTTAGTACCACATATAAACTCAGAAGCCTACTCTAATTCCTTTCTAAGAATTCTGTTTAATTGCTCTGCATTTGTATCACCCTATAGTTCTGAAGACTTGTCTGTTTCCTCTAACATTTTGTCAAGAAGAATGTAAAATTAAGGCCTGTTTAATATTCCTGCCAATGATGGTATTCTCCTTCTTGTGAACAGGATTACTGCATCCTTAGCTCATCTCTTAACAAAGGTCAGACCAACAAAATAAATTAAACCAGAAATTACATGCTCTGAAAATCTGCACAATGTTTGGAAATGCACACTTGCTGTGGGAGACTACACAAACTATTAATATCTCTTCATATGTATCCATGTGTATGCAGCAGACTACAATTTGTTTTATTGACTATATCTAAGGCATTTTTAAATAGGTCTGGCCTTCTGTCCTGCTGATATAGCCTAAGCTGCTGAAGACATTTTTGTTTCACAGGCAAATATTCAGCACGTATGTTACAGATCTCAGTCAATGTGGCTGCAGACTAACAGAGGGCAGCATTTCTGTCAGCTCTCAGGCTTCTTCTTGACCAGTGTTCCTTTGATATATTGCTTAGGGAACACTTATCAGAAACATACAGTTTGCATAGAGGCAGCCAGATTACAAGAAGCCAATGTGTCAGGGTTTTTTTGGGTGAGTATATATTTTTTTTTGATCCTGTGTTTGGCTACATAAATGCACAGGTATTTGGGGGCAGAGTAGAAGACAAATTTGGAACTGCATAGAGTAGGATAAATTATTCTCCTAGATTAAAATATGCCTATGGCAGACTCTTTCCTCGGAAGCTAAAGAAGATATCAACTAATGTGATGAGGAAGATCTACCAGTGATAACTAGAGATTGACAGAATACTTGGAGAAGATGGAGGATTGGTGTCATCTGCATAAATAACAAAGAATAGGAAGCTAAATAGCTTGTTCCAAAACAGATCATTAAAAAGAATTAGAAATACAAATTAAGGGAGAGACTGAATTTTGGATTAAAAACTTGCTTCAATTATGCCATTTTAAAAAGTGAATAATTTAGTGGTTTGGGTTTCCTGTGTGGATTGTTTCTTTTCCTCAGCTAAGTCTCCAAAGAGCCCTCTACTGCAGGGTGTCATGTGGAAATCTTTTTCACACAGATTTTCTGGTGCATACAAAACCACTTATTATATCATAAAACATAGCTTTGCAAATCCATTCCCTGGTGTGTGTCCTCTGCAAGGATAACGTTTGGACTATAAATTAAAAATGATCAGTGATCAGTAGCTTTGCACAGTGTCTTGATATTTGCAGCATACTGCTTACTTGGCAGTGCATCTGCTACTGAAGGGAGACGGTTCTGCTTCTGCTTGAGGTCGTGTTCTGTCTGCATTATCAGTGTCTTTGTTACATTCAGCCAAACCCCTAGCTGAGGTCAGAGATCCTTATTTCAACTAGGACTGGTGCAACCATGCTAATTTACTCTGGATGTGAGTCCAGCCCTTATGGTGGGTAAGGTCTAGATGCTTAGCAGGTTTTTCCAATATTTGCTGAAAACTGAAAAAAAGGGAATCTCCTGTAATTAATCTGCACATAGGTTCAGTTTTCCTCTGTTTGACAAAGCTATTTACAGTCATGATCATTATGCACATTGGCAAATTATCCAAACTGTGCAGGATCAATGACTCTAAATATAACAGGAGAATAGAAGCAATTTATAGTATAAAAAGAGGGAACTGCTCAATTTTGAAAGTTTATTAACAGAACTGTAATTATCAGATTTAATATTAGAAACAATAACAACTATTTTTTAAAGCCACAATTTATAGGTAGAATTGCCTAGACATTTTTTTAAGATTTAGGAAGTTTGAATAATTAACAACTATTTCCCCTCAGCCCTCCCCTTTTAAATGGAAACATTTAAATGGAATTAGAGACAAATATTGCAAGTTTTATTCCAAGCTAAAATAAACACAGGATTAGTATTCTGAAAGCAAATTGGTTCATAATTGTCTGAATGCCTTACCACAGGAAGGTATCTTTCTTTCTCACAAAAGTGTGATGCTCTTTATTCCTTTTACACAGGCATTCCACAAAACCTCTGCTTAAATTAAATCCCCATGTTGTCTTTCTCACAGGCACCATTTTCATCCTTTGTTCTGTATTCATCCCTGATCTCTTGAAGCTAAGATATTGAAAAGGATAAATTTGGCTTGATAGCAGTATGTATAACGATGCTACTGTAGGTTGCTAGGATACCATTTGGTGGTCAACTGTCTCTGGTGCAGCTGCTCTTAATAGCCAGACTGACGGACATATTTGCTTTTATCCCCCTTAATGCTTGGGCTACAGAAAGTTTCCCTTCATCTATTAAATTTTGACTTTTGACGAGAGATAAGCTCAGAGACAAGGACATGGCAGAGGGAGAGAGATGTTGTTCTTTTGTTTTATTTTAGTAACAAATGTGTTATCCCAATGAATTTAAAAAGAAACATACCAGTGTCTGCAAGGTTTATAATTTTTCATACATGAGCTAACACCAGATCTAATCCAATGTCCATTACAACAGCTGAGAATCTTTCACTGATGTATTATGACTCTGCTACCATGCCTTGGCTTTTTCTCTGAGGATTTTGAGGGCTAAAAGCAAAGGATGCAGCAAGTTGAGTTACATATGTGTATGAGTTAGTCGATGGGATCTAAAAGTTCAAGTGCTTTGTAAGACACATGCGAAGGGAACATCTTAGAAATTAACACTTGACCTACACAAGAAAAAAATGCCTTTTTCCACAAGAACAATTGTTGTTTTTGTTTTGATATAATTCCTTCTGAAACATTGAATTCTGGAGCCAATTCCTGAATGCTGACCACTTCGAGAAATTAGTCAGCTTTACTGAGGTACAAAGTTTGTTGCCTTAAATTTAGATTGCATTTCTCAAAAACAAAACAAAACAAAACAAAAACAAAACACAAAAACCAACCACAAAAAAAAAAACAAAAAAAAAAAAAAAAAAAGCTCCCTTCCCAACTGGTAGCTTCTATTTCCCTGCTGATCTGATTCCTGCTCCTGTTTTTGTTCACAAATGGTAATGGCCACTGTTATGGAAATATGGAAACACAAGGAAGCAACATTATACCAAGAGTACCAGGAGACTAAAACCTTGATATTCATATATTCAAGATGTGAAGAACCCTGATTACAGTATGTGTTTTTTCTTTTCAGAAAGAAAAAAATCTTCACCAACCAACTAAACCACACAATGTTCTCTATTAACATAAATTGCTTTCCTAACCTGATTTAAGTAAATGGGAATTTTCAGTAAATTTTAGGCTGAGTGAGATCTGAAATTCCAGTCTTAACTTCAATAACAAGAATTTATGGAATGAGTATTTACATGTTAAAAGTATTTATCCCTGTAATATCTATCCAGCATAGGGAAAAGCAATTATATTCACAGAACAACTAACTGATAAATGGTCTTAATGCAAAGCTGTCATTACTAAACCACCAGTAAAGGTGGGAGACATTTTGACAATATCTGTGGTAGTGAATTTATGTACCTGACCATAAACAATACGGAAGAAGGAATAGCTCTAATATGTGATTTAGCTCACCTGTTTTAAACATTTAACTGTAATATGAGATCCATTGCACATATTTCTCCTGAAAGATTATAAAAAGAGCCTGAGGTTATAGACAACTATATATAGTTAGATTAATCTTAATCTTAATCTTTCTCATAGGTTAACTTCCTAAACTAGTGATATTTGGTTCTCTGCAAACTCAGAAGAAACAGAAAATTGCCTTCAGAGAAAAGTTCACTGTGAGTATTTTAGATGTCTCAGAAAATTATAAAACTCTCTTTAGAGATGCCTAGCTTCCGTTTGACTATAGTGGGAACAAGTATTGCAGTCTAGACTAAGTACCAGACTTTCAGAAGCCTAAGGTGAGGGGGTAGGAATACCAGCTTTAATGGGTATCTATTATTTTACAAAACAGCATATCCTGCAAAAGTAATGAGCCACTAGCAAATATTGGTAAATTCTACAGAGGACACATGTTATTTGGGATAGCAGATGGGCATCAGGTAACAGCTGATTAGGAAGATACTCCCTAGCGTGCTCAAATATATCTGGACAGAAGGTGCACAAACGGTATCGCGGCACACATCTGAACTCAGTGAAAAATTCTGGCCACTTGCAACGCTGCTGGCCAGTCTCTGGGATTCCTCTATCCACATTCCTTTATGCCCAACACTGAATTCATGATTTCTAACATCTGCAAATTATACTGGCAGTGTATCATCATTTTCTGGCAGCTGTGGCTGCCAGTGAAGGAGTGTATACTTTGCTTAAGCCATGGGCAGTTTGATGTAGTGAGGTCAATGCAGTTTATTTTGAGAATTTGCTGGGTTCTTGGCTACTACAAATACAAAAAACTCTAAAACCACCTCCAACAACAACAGATAATCAAGCTCTAGCCAGGTAACTTAAAATTTTATTGTGTTTCAGAGATTTTTCTTATAACCATTCAGATACAAGTAAACAGCAGCAAAGAGTTTAAAAGCCAAACCTAATACTACCAGTAATAAAGAAACCAAATGGTAAATTTTATGCAAACTATAATACCTAGCTGTTGTGTGCAGCCGCCTTCTTCTGTAGCATTTTCTCTCTAGTTTCCAGAGGAGAGATCAAAAACAAGTTTTGGCGTTTTAATCCAGTTGCTTTCAACATCACCTGCACAAAGGTAGCAGTAAATCTACCTTATTTGGCTACAAACTCCTGGTAATGCTTTATCGTTCGGAGTTCACAAAGAAGGCATTTTGCATCAGTACACATAGACCTGGGTCTTCAATCATTTAAGGTGCAATGAACCCCAGCACTAACAGGTAAAGCAAGGAAGGCTCTCTTTTAAGAAGACTCAAATAACAAAAATCAAAACTTAATGCAATGAACACAGCCCTCTGTCTTGTTGGGTAGTCTAAACACTCCGAGTTACAAGGATGCTCTGCAATTTTTCTCGGTATTTTCTTACTAAACTCTAAAATTGAGTTTAAATTGATGAATACTTCCATTAACAACAAGGGCAACAAGTGTGTGTCATCAAATGGACTCACAAATGTTTTTTGGGTTTTGTACATTTTTAACTAAAACTGGTAGGTTTTTGGTTGGTTTTTTTTTTTTTTTGTTTTTGTTTTTTTTATGAAAAGTAAAATTTAGTGCCAAAATTTTAAAAATAAATGAAGCATATTTTCCATGAAAAACAGGGGGGAAAAAATCTGGGTGTCTCTTTTGACTCCTTACTTGCAATAAAGTAGAACATTTTCACTCAACAGCACTGAGGAGGAGGCATTGCTGCAGTGTGAAGTTCTGTGGCTGCTAACTGCTGAGGTCATCTTCACTTTTGAGCTGAGACCACAGCTAGGGAACACGGAAAAGAGGAAGCTCTTAAGAAATTCTCTGACCTGAATTTTCTGTAAAAGTGATTTATGTGTCTATTGCTACCTTTATTTGGTGAAACAAGATTTATACCAATGTCACTACAAAACCAGCTACATTGCTGATTTCTGCTTTCAGCTGGACATCAATTATTACAGCATAAAGAGAGATGTATTTATATATATTTTTTTAAATGGTCAGCAGTGTATGCTGTGTAGTACAGGCATGGCTACAAGGATCTCAACACTGAAAAATATTCCTATAGCCCGAAGTCATGTACTCCCTTTGGCAGAGGAGCCAAGAGCAGTCCACATACAGAAGGTATCTGTGTTCCTTAGACAGTTATTTATGCACTACTTTATTGTGGACTGAGAGTGGATGAGCAGACAGCTGAGTCCTGAGAGACCTGCTGATGTTGGCTTAAACAGCCAGTGCTGGCTCATTTCCTCACTTCTGGTGCAGATCCAGAAGGCTTTCCACCAGGAGAGCTTGCCTGCAGCCATTCACATCACAGTTTCTGCAACAGCTCCACACTTGAACTGTTCAGATGCCACAGGTTTGCCCATCTGGTACTGTTAAACCTATGGCTGTCACTCCCACACTAGAACACAGCAATGACTTTCTCCACCCTTGACATCTTGCTGAGCTGGCTGTATCCAATAATGCAATATCTGCTCATAGCAAGGGAATATGGATTCTGGCTAAAGCACTGGAGCTCTTCATGGATCTGTCTCTGCCTGTGTCTCATTATTCACCTTTATATCACTGCTGATCTCTGGATTGCATTGCTACTGATGTTTATGCCCTAACCTGTCAAAACTAGTGTCAATTGTCTGCTTCTGGTGTTGCATACTTGCCACTGGTTCCTCTGTCCTGTGGATAAACAGCCTTTTTGTGATTCAGCTGTATTAACAGAAATGGTTACCATTGCCAGTTTAGCCCTGCTGTTCCTTTTCCTTCTGCCTGACATTATTCTCCCCAATAAATCCCCTTACACAAACACTGTTACAAGTACTCTGTAATTTGCATCAGTCAAAATGATCTGGACTATACTATTGGTATTTGTACATTTTAAACTAACCCAATTTGTTATGATTAAACTGTCTTTGGACAACTGAGAGGAGGCAGTCTCTAAAAAAAGAATGATGGTGGTCAGTTACAAGTGAGCGATGCCCAGTAGCCTAGACACAAATTTTATGGAGAATGCCTGTCAATTGTCAGCTTTAAAACAAGTCCTATGTGTGATTTCACATCCAAAAGTTTTGCTTGCATATTCACCCTAGATATTTCTCCACTGACAAACATATTTAAGAAAATATTTAATGAAAAAGTCCTGATTTAGCTAGTGGCTTATTGTCTATAGAAGAACAGTGCTGCATTTCCTCAAAACTGCATTATCCACCTTGGAATCCACTTCTGTTTGGCATTTGACACTTTTTTTTTTTTTTTTTTGGTGCTGTATAAAGCCTGAATATGTTAATACATGGCATGCAGCATAACTAGATAGGATAACTAGATAGAATACAGCCACCATGAACACAGGTACAATTTACAGGAGCAATATCTGACCTCTTTTGCTCATAGGAACAAATACCCATGTTTCCTCTGCACCATGTTTACATGACATGAGAGGTTGGCTAGCCACAATATTTTTTTAATCTCTGCTTAAAATAATTTTGGCTGCAGAACTCTCTTGGCAGAACCAAGGAATTTCTGACTTCTTTCTGTCAGGAGTTACATGAATGGCACAGTTGGCTCAGAAAGAAAACAATTTGCTATCTGTATAGCACAGTGAAAACCCCAGTTTTTCCTTTTGGAAAGTTCTTTGTATAATACTAAGCCACAAAATGTTTCTGGAACATGAATTTGTGGTACAGTTTGTATACTTATACTTTTGGCTTCTCTCATCTTCACCAATCCAAAAATTTAGCTGTTAATCTCACACTGCTATTGTCACTGTCATTATGCCAAGTTTAGCCAGATTAAGGAATATTTTCTTAGGCCAAAAATAACTTCTACTTGTGGTTATTACAGAAATTTTGATATAATACTACAAGGTTGCTACAATTTTTCTTCAATATCACATTAAGGATACATATATACTGAATGAATAAAATTCCTTTTCAGCAAAATGCAACACTTCTTTAGAGTACCAGTCAGTTTTAGAAAGCATCAATAGAAACATTCCATGAGATCTTACTAATAATTGCTCAAGACTAATTTAGAGGTGCAAACAGCAACACAAAGGCCATTGACAGTGAGCAGTTATTTGCACAGTAAAATGAGTGTGTGTACTTATTGCTCAGTCTAAAAATAACTGGTTCATTAACTTTAAATGTATCATTAACCTGATCATATTGTTAAAGTCAAATGTAAAAACAGATAAGGTATTTTTGGTTTATATTAGCTGGTGCATGTATAAGAGCATGCTCACATTTAGCATCCTTGAAAATGCAATCTGACTTCACATTCTACAGGAACCAGAAGCTTTTAGATGGTGAACAATGACAGCAAACCTAGGACAGGAGAATAGGAACAATTTTGTTTTCTCTCTATTGTTGAATCTTAACATTCATTAAAAATCATATACCAATATGAGGCTTAATAAATCCTGTGAGAAGGATTTTGCCACTTTGTGATTTGTGTCATTTGCCCCTATGTGAACTAATGGTCAAACTATTGGGTTAAAATGTTGGGGAAAATACTATGTGTATTAACAGATATTTAAACAATATTTTTATACCCTTCACCATAACTATCAAATACCACCAAATATTTACACTTTTTAGGGAGACACCACGATGATAGTTGGAAAGAGCTTGCTGTAGAGATTCCTTTGAGTTCCTATGTCATGGAATGGACCAGATGGAAGAACTAAAGAAATCTTTGACTTCACAGAAGGAACTTAGATCAGTTGATTATTTTTGTTAATGTGTTCACCAGGGCTTGAGGGAGCAGAAGGCCAGTCACCTTTGGAAAGAAGTTCTTGCCCTTCCTTGTGTAAGTAGCACTGTGACATATTTTGCAGAGAGCCTTCTTATGAATGAAATAGTGCTGACTTTGCTAAGGGTATGCTGGATTAGGACTCATAAACCCATGAGATGTCTCCTCTCAGTCTTCTGGATGCTATTGTCATTTCCAGATCCAGACAATACCTGAGGACACATGAGTGCCCCAAATATAAGCCTAACAGATGTGGCTGGCCATGCATAGACAGCATGGCCTTTTCCAGCACCCACATAAACACCAGCAATGTGCACACACACCTGAACACAGAGAGCCGAGGATTCTTCCTCTTCTGTGTCTCACCAGGTTTGAAATTAATCAGTGAAACATGCATATACTCCCATTTTCTTGATTGACAAAACCACCTCAGTTAATGGGCTTTCAGTCTGACATCCATGTTTGGATCTTGAGATGCTTAGGCAGTCTCAGACCTTGGGCTCTGGTCAGATGCTAGTGGCCTCCTACACATGGGCTAGTCCAACATGTCAGTCACTGGTGAATCATCCTCCAACACACATCACATGGAGAGAAGATAACAAGAACACACAGAAAAATTACTGCACAAATTTTTCATTTCATTTAACTTGAGTTGGCCCTTCTTTGAAGTGAATCCATGACAGAACAAGGCTTCCATGACAAAAGTCATTGGCTTCACTTATACAAGCCTTTTATCGAACTACAGGAGTACCAGGTCACAGTCACCTTGAAATTCTGGCCCATATCACAAATGTGTGAAGTTCAGTGATGACTGGTGAATTAGTCTCCTCCAGACAGTGGCTGCTAGAGTAGCTGATCATGTGCAACATAATGAAATTAATTAATCAATTAATTTTATTAAAAATAGTTAAAAAGGCTGTCTTATCTTTATATGGACTTTTGTGTGGACAGATAACTCTTGTGCATGCAGCTTCCCTTTTCCCCATTGTTTTAATCAATAAGTTGCTTAAAATAAATGTCAGAATGGCCAAGAGAAAAATTGTGCTTTGTAAAGCTGTGTTTTGTGAAGATTTCAAAACCCGATCACCATTACGTGACGGTGAATAAGTCATTTAAAAAGCAGCACCATAAATAGAAAGTCCAGATCAGAAAAGGATGAACAGAATGGAAGTGATTAATATATATATTTTTATTGCATACACTAATGCCTTAATCAGTTCCTTCTCATTTCTACTATAAACCAAACATCAGTATACTTTTGCGTGTGTTGTTGCCTCCATTTATGAATTTTTTTTAAGAAGTGTTTAAAACATCATCACTGAAGATGTATATAGCAAGGTCAGAAACTGTTACAAAGAAATACATGGCATATGTAATTAAGAGTGGCCTTTCTAATTCTTTCATAAACTTGCACAAGAAAAATCCATGCACAAGTGCACCACAAGAAATTTTGGGGATCACCATGGAAGTATTTTGTCAAGTATTTGATGACGCGCTTGTTTTTGTTTTTGTTTTTGTTTTTGTTTTTTTTTAAATTCAATGGTAACTTATCTAAAACACTATTAAAGTACCATACTTTGTCCTGGCATAAGAGAGTGGAATGTCTATGCAGTAGAGAATGTTGGTTCTCTTTTCCCTATCAGCTTACTACTAACTGTGGGACTGTATGCCATCAACACTAGGATAAGTTTCATGTGAGACTCTGTGTTTTCCTTTGTGCTTATTAGAGCAAATATATTTTTAATTATTTTCTGTATTTTTCTCAAGACTGAATCACTGTATTGTAGTCAAAACATGACTTTCATGTTTGGGATACATCTTCCCTCTTTGACACTCCTTTTAGGAGGTCACATTTGTGAAGCATATTAAGGTGAAGAAATGGTCTGTGAAGGTAAAAAGGAATTGTTCATGACACCAAGGCTAGTCAAAAGTTTGAATAGGCTTGAAGAAGGAAAGTAAGATGTGCAGAATCTGTGGATCTTTTTAAACCTGTACATTGCATAAAATGCCTGACAAAATATCAGACACTATGTACTGAATGTAAAAAAGTGAATACAAAACCGATAGGTCACAAACATTTAAAACTCAAATTTCTAGCTTTGCAATCCCTTCTGAGTATAATCTTCTTGTAAAGGTAAGATTTATTCTACATTAGTTATTCAAAATAGCCCCAGAAAACTGTGGAGTTTGGCTGATGAATACACAGCCTTGAGTTATAGATGATGAAATTGTGAAATCAGCTTTCATTATTGAGTTCCAGTATTGAATCTTATGAACCTTCAAATCCACATGGTACAGAACAGAAGGCAAATTTACATCAATTAATCGTTTTATGAAAACCTGATAAAGAAGCATTGTCCTTGAACTACTTAGATTAATGAACCTAAATAAAATACGTGCATGTATCTGTGTATATAATTCCATGTTTGAGGATGTTAACGTCTGCCATCCATCACAAATCTGGCTACAGCTGATATGTAAAATTGCCTTCACAGAGTCTAAATGAGAGAACAGTCAAATGTGTAGGCAGAACTAAAACAACAGAAGCCAGGGTTAAAAAAAAATGTAGGGAAAGCATCACTGCAACATCTAGCAGCTGAGTTACTTCTCCAACCAGTTTCTCACTTCTTTCAGTAAAAAAAAAAATATAAAAGAGATTGTTCACCCCAGCTATCTCACATAAAATAGCCAATAAGAACTTCATTATTGAAGAATCTGTTTGTCTCTATTGTGTCAAAGCTGGGACTTCCACAGGTGGGATTCAGCTGTTCTAACTTTGATAAATGTGTAAAGGCTTTGTAAGTTTAAGACACTTTTATGAATAGTTAGACCAGTTAAGTAATTAAAAAGGAGATTTCAACAGAGATAACAATGATATAATGAATTATTTTTCTATTGAAAATAATCTTACAATGATTACTACTTTTGCACCTGTTACTAGGACAACGCTAGTAAAGGAACTGTTAGTCTTTGTCTACTGTATGAGTCAATATATGCAATTTTTTTTAAAACTGGCTTTCCTCCTCAGTACTCTTACTTTCTTCTTCTGTCTTCCCATGAACAACTGAAGAAGGGTCCATCAGAAGATGATATGTTGAAGCAGCATCTGCCTAGTAACTTTCCAGTATGTTCTACCTCCTCTCCTTCTCTTTAGTCTGGCAGTACAAGGATCATGCCTTAAATTTAGATTGTATCAGGATATGTTTGTCCAGATCCCAGTTTTTTATTAAATGCTGTAACAGTAGTCTACTTAAAGAAATATCTGTGCATGTATTGTGTATATGTCTGTGTGTTTCACACTATCATACACATGCATATGTGTGTATATATATATAAATTTATGGTGGTATTTTTTTCTTGGCAGTTAAGTACAAGCAGTGTGGTGCATGAAGTGATCAGGGCACAGAATCAGGACACTAAATTCCTGTCTTCAGAGACTTCTGTCAACCTCCTGACTCCAAGATTAAGTTGTTTACACTGTTTCTCCCCTCATAGTGCTGTTTATTCTGTTTATTCATAACATAACTCTTTGGATGCCAAGGAATGAATCTTACACTTACTCTAAGTTTAGAACTACCTACAACTGTGCCTGAGTTAGTCATTCTGACAGGGAGAAATAGGCAGCTCAGAGGCAGATGCTCACTTAGCAAACAGCTACACCTGGTCATATGACCTTGAGTTTCGTAAGTAGTTCTTGAGCTTTAATTATTTATCAAAACAGGCAAACATGAGTTAACTGGTTTGGTAACAAACAGCCCTTCACAGATGGGCATAAACAGTGCTGTAATGCACATGTAATGGACATTACTCCTCAGGTATTGGAAAAAAAAATGCACCAGAGCTGAGAGGTAGCAGCAGAAAGTCAGCAAATTGTGCCCAGTGGTTAAGCAATAAACAGGTGTATATTTTGTTACTTAAAACTTGATTTACTGTGGTTTCAGTGAGGATTTGTTCATCCTATATGACTAACATCCTAGATATTCATAGCCAAAAATCAGAGGAACCAGTGCTTTGAAGGAGCTAAGTGGGGAATAACAGTGCAATAACTTCATTCTGGATATTCTTTTTGTCTAATTGATAATTTTCCCTAAATTTCAATAAAATACTCTTCTATTAGGCACACTGTTCAGGAGCCAGTCTCATAATGTGTTATTAGACATCCTTCTGTATTTTTCTTTCTCTTGCATTCAATGAAAGGAAAGGTTGGACAGTGAAAAGAACTATGAATTAATGCTTATTTACAGCAGGAGTTGTCTTATTTTTCCATGTACTAGATAGGTTAGTATGCTACTACAAAATCTTTTAAAATAACCTCTTGGTAACACACTAATTTTTAACTTTGTTTTCTATACAGATTTAAGAATTAGATTCCAATAGAAGTGATAGAGTTCCTCTATGACTCTCAATTACTCTGGGCAAATTAATGTTTTCTTAGGGTTTTCTGTATATTTGCATGTCTTCTTTTTTCAGAGGACAATTATTCTATGTAAAAATGCATGAGAAGTATCAGTAGTTGTGACCTCTCTGTCATTGGCCCTTGCTGATAAATTTCTCGAAGGACTTCTGTCTATGGGTTTAGACTGAGGAAGGCTAAACTTTGTAGAAGGAAATCTATCACACAGTGAACTGTGCTTAGAGCTTGCTTATTGTAAGACATGAAAAATAAATGGTTTTAGTATGAAGCACATTTTTTTACCTAGAGAATGACTTTGGGCATAATGGATTGCATTCAGGAATCTTCTCTTATTTCAGTCAACGTTTAATGTATTTGCTTTCATTTTTTTTTGCCAAAACACAGTGCTAACTTTCAGTGTTTTCTTTACTTTTAGTTGTAAAATAACATTTAGAAATGCAGTGCATTTCGCCCCTTCTAGCTTAAGCCCTAGAACTTGTATCACATATTTGTCCACAAGCGCATGTAAGTTTTAAACTACCAAGAAACCTACATGATATATTGTCAGAACATCTTGTGGTAGCTCAGGATAATATGCATTGGGCTCAGCCTTAAAAGATTCAGTGTTTGAAACAGCAACATAACTTGCAAAGAGTAAAAGTAATTGGTAAGTAGAGAAAGCACTGGAATTGAGCTACTTTGTCTATGGAGAATAAAGGGCACACCACAGTCATTTTATGACCCAAAAGTCCCGTTAAATTAAATAGTAGCCATGGGAAGGCAGGGTAGAGTGGTATATCGTCTCTGTTTATTCAGACAGCTAACATGGTTTGATTGGCACTGAAGAGACAAAAAATAAAGACTAAAATGTAAAATAGCTTTTTCATATAGAAATTTAGAAAACCAATAATTATTGGATATTGAGAAATTTAAATACTAATTGCTTTAGAGAGGAATCTTTGATAAAGGACAAAAATGTAGAAAGCCATTCTGCAGTTATTCAGAGCAATAATTTTTGTCATTTAACTTCAAACATATTTTTCAATTTCTTAGAATCCGATTAGTAATTCAATACAATTTTTACCAAGGCATGAAGTGATAGGACAAGAACGAACAGCTTTAAATTAAAAGGGAATAGGTATAAGTTAGATGTTAGGAAGAAATTCTGTGCTATGATGATGGTGAGGCACTGGAAGAGGTTTTCCAGAGAAGCTGTGGATACTCCATACCTGAAAGTGTTTAAAGCGAGGCTGGATGGATGTTTGAGCAACCTGGTCTAGTGGAAGGTATCCGTGCCCATGGCAGGCATGTTGGAACTAGATAATCTTTCATGTCCCTTCTGCTGAAATCTTTTGGCACTTGCATGATTGTAAAATTGTGTGATTTTACATACCTGACTGCAGTAAGATTTTATATGAAGCCTATAGTGTATTTCATTAATGAACATTTATGGTCATGCTTATGGTGTTTATAAAGTCACAGATTCCCTCAAAACATGTGACAAAATTTTCAGTAAAACTGAGTCTGGTATTTTTAGGATTCTTGTCATTTAACACTGCTTTTCAAGTAAAAGCTGACTACTTTCAGTTCTAAAGATGATAACAAAGTTATAATTTTCTTTTTAAATTAATCTGAGTGACTACTGGGGAACAATATATGTGATATTTTTAAAATCTAAACATACCATAGCTATCTCATTGACCGGTATGACAAAATTATTAACAATATTTGACATGATTCACAGTTTTGCAACAAGTCTGCAGTGTTGCAAAAGACAATGTAAAACATCTGCCATCCTCCCTAATGTTAAATAAAATCCTCTCTATTGATTTTGGCATATGGTCTTTTTTGAACCTAGATTTGGGAAGAAGCATCTCTCTAATAACCCTAATAATTGGATTTTAACAGTAGGAATTATTAGCTTGGGTAAATTGTGGATAATGAATTGTTTATCTTTAATATTTAGGAATGGGAAGGAGCAGCTTGGGGGTAATGGGGTCCATACCCATCAGACCTTGATAAAAAGTCAATAAAATCTTCCTGAGCCAAATTTACCTCTTATACTAGTGGCTGATGAGGTTTATCAAGCCTGGCATTACAGTATGCAATAACAGAAGTTTTGCTTCTCAGTAACATGTATATTGTGCCTGCACAGTAAACTTAGTAGGGATTTCCCTGGCTGCGAGCCAGAAGTGGACATGAGGAATTCATGGCAAACAAACCCAGAGGAGCTGGAACCTTGAGCAGTGTCAGTGTGAAATGTGTGTGTGTGTGTCTGTGCATGTGCACATCTCGGAATACAAATCTTAGATTACAAGGTTGTGCTATTCAGTCACTATAACCATCCTGCTGAGCAAATAAGGTTTTGATTGCATGTCTGCACTGAGTGGTGCAGTTTTGTTCCTGCCACAACCTCACTGAAGTTTCCTTGTGGCAAGCAATGTACAAGACTAATGTCCCTTTTTCCTGTCTTCCAACATCTATCACCTAAATATTCTTGTCTTATGTTATATTAATAATGAATAACCAACAAATTTCTTGCTTTGTATAATACTGTTCTCCTAGACCTCCTCAGTGTAATATGCATATGTATTGACATGCATATGCACACACAGTGAATAAAATCTATGCAAAATTTTCTGTTGAAATCCCCACCAGCTAAAAAAACCCATTAGAATTGCCACAGGTAATAGGATTCAATATATCACTAATTCTGTTAATTCCTTTATGCTTAATAACATGAAATTGAAGACATATCTCTTCTATACCCCTTTCTCTCACCTCCTTAGCATCTTTGCTTAGTGCCTCTGGTGACACGTTTAAAACTTCTCCTTTTATTATTGTTCTATACATCAAGTAAGATACATCATGTGATGCAGGAACTCAACAATGGTTTTTCTCTGCTAAAAATTTTATGAAAAGTTATAGTTATTAGGAGTGATTACCTGAATTTTGTTGTGTTGCTTTTACTAGAAGCAACAAATGGTGTGCTAACGTTAATGGTACAAGTAATTTGTGGATTTCTTGGGATTGGCTTCTTTTGAGGAAGTTTTTAGACTGGATGTACATAAATATTTAATTATATTCCAACAGATTCATTTTTAATGACACTAGATCAAGTATTTTTTTTTCCTGGTGTCTATAACAATTTGATTTTGCTTAAAATTCTGCACTGAAATTTTGAACACTACTTGGACTTTACTGTATCTTTGAATATTCACCAACAACCCCTTGGAAACCATTACAGGTCTGTTAGGAATTATCAGTGTGCTTGATATGCTGAAGAGAGTGGCTGTCACCATAACATGCATGGCTACAGCAAGAACATTAAAAGAAGAGTATGTCTTTGGATCAAAGGTCCATCTGTATATAATGGATGTCAGTATCACGATTTTTGGCATTGCCTGAGAATAAATGTGTAGGTAAGATTATAACTACAGGGGAAACAGCCACATTTCTGAAGTGATCTGAATAAGTACCTTGCTTTTGTCATGTAATTTTCTGATTTCTTCACACACACATACACATACAAACACCAAAACAAAACATAAAACCAAACCAACTAACCAGCCATACAAACAAAAAACCCACACCCCCAAAAAACAAACAAAAAAAGGAAAGTAGAAAGGAAGGTACATTTAGAGATAGAAGTCAGAAGAAAAAAAGGTCATTTTTTATTCTTTCTGAATATACTTTTACACAGTCACATAATGATCACACATATGAGAACATTTTTTTTCTAAAAGTTTTTTATAAAAACTACCTTTAGCTAAGTCTGAGGTCTTAATTTCATATATATATTTTTAGTAGGCTATTCCTTTAGTGCAAAGAGATCCATTTTGCAAGACTAGGAAATATTTTGGGTTTTATTTTCCCCACATTTTCTCTCTTTTTCAGAAAATAATACCAAAATACTGTGTTTTCAGATAGGTATAGAACTCCTTTATTTTTGTCTAATTTTAAATCACAGAAACTATGTGTGAGTGTAAAGTCTTTAGAATGAAAATTCTAACTCAACATCCAAATGAAATCTCGCTGAAACATTCTTCTTCCTTCATGTTGTACATCTCGAATGCATGTAGGCAGTTTGACATTGAAATGCCACAGTACTCCCTTGTTTAGTGAAGCCAGCAACAGAGAAAATATTATGCCAGCTCTTTAAAGACAGGAGTGCTTCCCTCTGCACTTACACATGCAGTTCAAGTTGCAGTCACATAATTGGGTCTCAGAAATTGCCTCTCTTTCTCTTTCTTGAATCCCCGTGCCCAAGTTAAGAACTACTATTAAAGGTCTCACTTTCATTCTCCAATTGCTTTTCTCTCTGAAAGCTTCACTGTGGATCCCTAGCAATTTGCTCCCTTTTATCTGTTGATTTTCAAGTGTGTTAAATCTAAGTCAGAGAGTACAGAGCTAACCTCTTTCCCAGGTTTTTCTTATGCATGAGTTTTGGGTATCTTATGGTATTTTAAAAATACCATTACCAATATTTAGCAAAATGTTATATAATCACCTATTATACAGTCTTCTACAATTATTATTTTTCAGTCTATGTGCATATGATAGGATTCTTTCACTTGATATGTTTATTACTCACAGCACTGAAAAAACAGAGACAAGGTGAAGATATTTGGGGTCATAGTCTTGTTGGGTTCTCTGGATTCATCTCAGCTGCAGCTCTGCTCTTTTCAGTTTTCTGAGTTACAAAACAGATATATAGACAGACAGATTAACCTCTTGCCTCATAAGGGCTGAGCCTACAGTAGTTTTGAACAAATTATTTTTCATCCATAGTTGTTGGCATCAATAGCTGTATTCATTGCACATGTGTGTGTTTGTATGTGCTCTGTGGTGAAAAGACTATTATTTTTCAATATCAATTCATGTTTTATATGAGTGAGAAACTTTTTTTTTCTTTTTATTTCAAAATTAAGCAAACATTTTATATCATTCAAATAAGTGGGTTTTAGAGAAGCTGGGTATTCAGCACTCTAAAAATCAGGTACCAGAGAAAAGTAAAAAGTCTCTAAAAGCAACAATGGGTTTTATCTCTAAATAGTAATCTAGAAGTTAGGCAGAGTTTTCTGAGCTACCTGTATATTCACTGGAGAAAAATGAAAGCTGCTAAATCTGAATTTTTGTCTCAGTTATCTCAGTGATGTCATGGCTTTGTGAACTCATAGAATCATAATGTTAAGGGGTCGCAATGGGCCTTAAATATTGTCTAGTCTCAACCCACCCTGCCACAGGCAGGGACACCTCCCTGTAGACCAAGTTGCTCAATGCCTTATCCAACCTGGCTTTGAATACTGCCAGAATTGGGGAATACATAATCTCCCTGGGAAATCTGTTCTGCTGTCTCACCATCCTCACAGTCAAAAGTTCTTCCAAAATATCTAACCCAAATTTCCACTCTTTCAATTTGTAGCCATTGCTCCTTGTCCTATCACTGCAGTTCCTGAGGTAGTGTCCTTCTCTGTCTTCCCTGGGGCCCCTTTGGAGGTCTCCATGCAACCCCCTCTTCTCCATGCTGAATAGCCCCAACTTCCTCCGCCTGTCTTTACATAAAAGGTGCCCCAGTCCTCTTAACAATTTTGTGACCCTGCTCTGGACCCACTTCAACAATTCCATGCCTTTCTTATATTGGGTGCACCAGAAGTGGATGCAGCACTCCAGATGGGATCTCACAAGAGCAGAGTAGAGGGGCAGAATCACCACCTTTGCCTTGCTGATCACAATGCTTTTGATGCAGCCCAGGATACATTTGGCTTTCTGGGCTGCAAGCACACATATCAAGTTTTTAATCAACTGTCACTCACTTCACACCTCCACTTTCTAATGCTGGTTTCCTAGACTGTATACGCCTAAGGCGAATTTCCTTTCACCCTACTCTCTAATTTCTGAGATCTCCATTTTTCCCATCATCTTGTCCCTTTGCTTTCTAGCACTATTTAACTCTACTGCACTTTATCATGAGTTGTGTTGTTTCTAGTTTAAAGCTCTCCTCATCACTTTGGACGACCTTTTGCAAAGATTATCTTGGCTTGACTTTGTAAGGAGTATCTCCTCTTCCTCTTCCAGTCCTCTGTCCTCAAAGTGGGTCCCATGGTTGTGAAAGCCAAATTCCTGTCAACATCACCAGCTGTACAACCAGACTGTCAACCTGCAGGTGTTGAAATTAATGCAATTGTATGACTTTGGTGTGACAGGACTCAAAATCAGCCAGGGTTTTGAGGGCAGATGTATTTAGATTTTCCTCTGTCCAAAGAAAAAATGATATTCAAACAGAACTTCAATTTTTTTTTAATAGACTAAATCATAGAATATATGCTCAGAATACAGAAAACATAAAGTTTGCTTGAAGTAGTAAAATAAGCCCTGCCAGAGAGAGCTCCTGAGTATCCGAACTTTATTTCCTGTGCTGTTAAACTGTTAGAGAGGTCTCTAATATGCTTTAGGACAAGCAGAATAGACAGATGCCCTACCAGGGCCCTAGTAAACTTTGGATTTAGCACAAGTCAGACACATTTCTCAACAGAGGACATGCCTCCAGCCTACCTATTTTGGAAGCTGGAGAGTATAATAGTATGTTCATGGGCCATTTCATGCCTAAGAAGAGTTTAAGGAACATTTTCTTGCCAGTTTAAATGTGGTAAACATGATTAGGAAAATGGAATAAAATGGGGGATGGGGAGGAGCATTAGAAACTATTTTTCTACTACTGGCTGTGTCCTTGCAAGCAGGTTCTGGCTCTTAGCCCAGCCACTGAAATTTAGTTTTTTAACTAAGAGAAAACATATTCACTGCTTCATAGTTTTTCGGAAACTATTTTCTAGCTGTCACTTTTTCAAATCTGTTTCATAACCCGTAAACAAAATGCTAACTTTCAAATCTTTCTACATTTCTAGAGTCTTTTAAGTCTTTTCTCTTTTATTCTTATATTCTCTTATATTATGCTCATTTATTCTCATCACATATTTCCATTCCTTGGGGTTTTTTTGCTTTTATCTTCCTGTTCAGTGTTTTGTGGGTTTATTTGGGCTTTGGTTTTGGTTTTCCTATTTTCTGGAAGGTTCCAATGATTACTTTAAGTATGATAATCCAGGAACATATAAAACATATGATATCTTTCCTTAAACAGGGCATTATGCTCAAGTTAATTGTCTGATACTCAGCAGGGATAGTTAACTTGGGCTGAGCTCCATGGTGAGAGATATGTTCTCTTTGGTTCCAGAGCAGCAGTGTTTGGGGCAACAAGTGCTCTGCACAGTATTGTCCTCAGCAGGGTAAAACCCTTCAGCCTATCTTCATAAATAAGAGCTATAGCAATCATCTTGAAAAATTTGGCTGATTAGTGTCTTCTAACTGGATTCAAATAGGTGACTTCTTAATTTTCCTTTAGGCATGATATTTCCCAGTGTAATTCCATTAATCACTTTAGAAACCAGTTTGTGTGAAAGCTGAAGCATGAAATGTGCTGGTGGGGCATTGCAGCAGGTGCATAGCCACCATGCTCTATCATGTATAACTTTGCAGAGATGAGAAACACTAAAGACTTTGTTAAATTATTATCTGTAATCTGTAGACAGGGGGTAGTAGGCCAAATTCTTTCTCTCTGTTGAAGAAGAATCTCTTTGGAAACTAATCCAAATTATTGATGGGTCATTTGAGGATCATTCCCATAACTCTAGGCCTGGATTTTCCTAACAGATGGATGAGTTGCCATTCTTGATAGGAGCTGTGCTCCCTCCAAATACATAGTATGCATACATAGTATTTTGCTTCTGAAGTCTTGAACGTCTGTTTGGATGGCATTTTGCCTACTCACAAGCCAGTACAAAAGTCAAGCAATGGTAGGTTTATGTGGACAGTTGGCATTACCCTGAAAATGTCACTTTTTTTTTTCCCCAGGAATTCCTCATTCTGTGCCAGTATTACATATTAGTACCACATGCCTCTTTACACCTAATTACATGAGTTGACACTTACATGACAGAACAGAAATGGTTGATCTGTGGAGGCAAAGAAAGGTTGAAATCTATGGTTGCCTTTGCAAACATAGGTAATATGTTTTCAGACTTGTTGCAATGTCAGTATACAGGAGGAGTCATGACCCTTTCTCTCTCTCATGTTCAAGTAATTTTCCTAAAAGTTAACAATTGTAATTGTCTTGTGTTTTGGCACAGATTAATATCTGATAAGACCTTCTACTAAGAAATCCATGTTATTCATGTACTAAATTTTTAAAGGGAAAAATCAGAAAGATAATTGTTCTGTTTCCTGTAAAATCAGGATAAGGAATAGTTTTCAGTTGTAAAATCCATCTGAAATAAAAAGTGAAGGTAATATTGGTAAATGTAACACACAGATGCCTGCTTTGAGACTTCTATAGTCATGCTCATTTTTTTTCTAGTGCTATTTTCTATCGTATCTATGTACAGTCCAATGGAGAAAAAAAGAGTGTTTAAAAGTAATCTTGTACAGTTACCACTACACTTATTGGTCAGGTCAATAGTATTAGCATGCTCCTCTCCTCTCCTCTCCTCTCCTCTCCTCTCCTCTCCTCTCCTCTCCTCTCCTCTCCTCTCCTCTCCTCT
>JAOTQP010000001.1:57185759-57204609 GCA_026413545.1 Cichladusa arquata
AGGAGAGGAGAGGAGAGGAGAGGAGAGGAGAGGAGAGGAGAGGGAGAGGGAGAGTACTAACGTATTTGGCTTTCAACACGGAAATATTTCTGTTCTCAGCAACTCCGCTGAAAAGACTCAAAGTTATTGAATTTCAAATTGAAATTTAATTCATTACTCTCACTGAGATCATCTAAAGGCAAATCATAAATCAAGACCATGATGATCTTTCTGATAGAAATGTTCTGGTCTGTGACATCAGTCATAACTGTTAAATGACTCTCAAATTTTTGCTTCTCTTTCTCATAGCAATATTAACCAGAAAGATTGAAATAAAACTGACTCAGTTAGAATCTTAGCATTTTATTCTTTTTTCATCAGTAGAATTTATAAAACTTGGAAATGCCTTCAAAGTCAGAGCCTGTCATTTGGTTTTCAAGGAATGTAAATAAAACTAAAAGAATCTTCTCACACTTAAAATTTTGTTACAGCACACCTAGGAAAAGGAACATCCACGGTAGATTTATGCAAAATGCAAGACATGATATTGTAACACCAATGAGATAAGCAATCAAAAAACTCTCATGAGGTTCAAAGAAGCTAGAATTTCAGGAAAAAATAAATAATCTTTCCTGATAGTCCTAAGAATTTTCATATTTCTGTATAGTTTTTGATATATTATTCCTATGCCTTTTATTTGGAGTTAGACATCCTTCACAGGATTCATCAGATGCTTCGAAAATATTATTAATACAAGATTATTTTCTATGTATGCTATTGGAACATGCCAAGCGGTTTATACCCAACATTAATACATTACTCATGTCTATTTACACCTAGTAAAGAGTTGCTGTTTTTTATGTAAAATTTCCTCTATAATATCAAACAGCTAACTGAAAAAATTTAACAAAAAATGTTTCATATATGCAGAAAGAAAATTTTTGTTGAAAAGGTCTTTTCCCTTTCAATCCTATTATAAAAGACAGAAAACATTGCACATAATAATAATTGAATTGTTGAACACTAATCATTTAAAGAGAGATTTAAACTATGTAATCCCTCTTTTACACAGAAAAAGCTTATTTATTAGAATTGTATTTCTTTTCAGATTATTCACATCATCTTGTATTTGAGATACTTAGCTTATTTATGTTAAAACTGGCAATACTGATAAGGTTATCATTTAAAGATCTCAATCCATTATGTATCCCAAATACCCTTTTCATAATTATCTGTATTGTTTTATATCATTCTTTGGGGAACTGTCGTGGTTTAATCATTATAGTTTAAAACAGAAAAGTAGCAAAACCCACAAAAGTAGTAGCTCCTAAGTGCAGTTCCACGTAACATCGACAAAATTCTCTCTTGCAGAGAGTGTTGTTTGCATGTACGTTGTTTGGATCTCATAACCAAACACAGACAGGGGACTCAGATGGTCACCCCAAGGTCCTTTACAACCCTTGGAAAGAGGCACTTTAAAGATTCTACTGGACTTGTCCCCTTCTTGCTCCCTTCTTCTGTCACTACAAAAGTAGGTTTGCTAATTCATCTATTTTTGCACTTACCTTCTGAACAATAAGTTGGACTGGAAATATTTGGGTTTTTTATATAAGATAAAGATAAATCAGTGGCATTGACTCTGTGACCTTACTTTATAAGTAAGTGCAAGAGGGGGTTTTTCATTCTCTGAAGGTGTATTAGCTCTTAAAAACACTGTAGCTTTGCATTTTGAGAATCACTTGAAGTTATTAGAAAACATTGAAACATATAGTAAGGACTCCAGTCAACTTTCTTATGCCTAGGGCTTAAAACTATTTAAGTGCCTGAGTAAAGCTATAGGTTATGAGCTATTTGAATTTGAATTTGATTATTCAGGCATTACATATTTATCATTATTGCTAAATAATATCTTAAAACCACATCATATGATTATTAAGTAGTTCTGATCTCATAGAGATGAGAATTCCACCTTTTGTGTGAAGCAATCATTTGGGATTCACAGCATTTGCTTTGACTTTTCAGAAGCTATTCATATATAGGGTAATTTTTGTTTGCCAAACACATAAGGAGATTTTTTTAGGCTTCATATCACAGGACTAAGAAGACAAGGCTAACTGTGTCCCTAAAGTTGTTGGCAACTGCAAAAAAAGTTTCTTTCTGAACTTGTGCAAGCAGACACAGAAGGCTATGGGATTGCTGTGGCTCCCTGATGTGCTCAGACCACTGTAGGTCTGACAGCTATATATCTTTTCTTTTCTGAGGAGATTACAATGTACAGCAAGCCCTAGATACCTCATGAAAATTTGTAGAGGCAAATTGAAATGCAGTAAATTATTACAATATTTTCTAAAAAGTACACAAGCACAAAAAAATTCATGCATCCATAGAAATAATGTCCAGCTTCTGAACTCCTTTAACTGTTAATAGAGAGTGAGAGGTTGTGAGAGCATTACAAGGAAATATAATTAATGTTTGGGTTGATCTTATTCTTCCTTAAGTATTTCCTGATAACCATGTTTGAAAATGGGATGCATGATATGCAGATGTTTTTTGAGTTTTAAATGGTGACTGTAATTGATAACCAGAGGAAAAAGACCAGATGGTCTAAATTCTGGAATAGATAACCAGAGATGCTATTCAGTCCTTCTGGCCTTGCCTATATATTTGGCATCCCAGACAATCTGCTTAAAAATATTAAAAACACTTAGAAATTTGTATTTATCTAAGTGTTAAGTAGCAAATATTCACTATTCTGGCACTGTCAAAAATGAAGACCTATCATGTAGATGTAACTTAAATATACCAGATGACTGCAGTGGGGCAGGTGAGCAGCTTAGAGAACAGTATTTGTTCTCTGCCTTGAATGTGGCATTAAATAATGAAACCTGCAACAGCGAGGAAGGATGAGGCTAACACTGTGCTGATGTAATGGGCCTGAGAAATAAAAGGTGTATCCATTTAGGTGCATGAGCACCTTTTTTTTTTTCTTTTGTTTGTTTGTTTTATTGTTTTAAAACTTACACTGTAACACAGAGGCAGATATGAAGTAACTTGGAAATAACAATTATTAGCAGGAGTAAAGAAAAACTAATGATGCAGGCAGTATTCTTGGGTAAGTAGAAGTCTGGACAAATGATCTCTCATTGTAAAAGCAGGAGAACATAATAGTCCACACTTCCCAATCTTGAGACTAGCCTGAAACTTACTAACTTACTGCTAAAAACAAAAACAAAAACAAAAACAAAAACAAAAACAAAAATAAACCAGATATTGTTTTAAAAAAAATATTCCAACCCATTATCAGATCTAAGATTGGAGAACAAATTGCATCTCTTGCAGAAGGAGAAGCCTTTAAGAGTGAAGGACTCTGCCCTGGAACATGGATGACAAGGAAAAGGACTTTGATTAAAAAGGACGCTTTGTCTTATTACATGGACAATGATTTTGACCTAAAGATTTGATTGTTGTTTGATATCATTAAAGAGTTGATGTTCTTCTGTTTGTTTTATGGCTTATATTTAATATGCCACTTAATGGACCTTCAGATTATACCTGTATGGAACGCATGAGGTTATTTTATGTGTACTGAAGTGCATTATGGCCACTTACTGGCACTTAGAAGTATTAGCTGCCTCACTATTACTAATATTGACCTTTAGCTTCACGTTGTGAAGAACTGAGGAACTGCCAAGACTCAGTTTTTTCCTTACAAAACAGAGAACAATCTGTTTCAACAGTTGCACTTCCAAGTTCAAATTTAGCTTCAGTGTCCTCTGTTACCCCTGAAGTTCACACACTGCAAAAAGTGTGTGCTTGCAAACATAGCCCAAAAGGAGATTTATAATTACCTCTTCTGAGATGTGTATTTTGTTGCTGTTTTACTTCCCCCTTGCATGGGTTGTTTACTACTAGACGTAGTATGAGTAATATCAGTATAAAATAACTCTTATCTATGCCTCCTGAGGCTTTCGAGGCCAGGCTGGTGTTAGATTCTTTGGCTTAGATCAAAATCTGAAACATTCAGAACAGGACCATTCGTATACAAATCCCTAAACTTCTGGAGGAATGTCCTTGCTAAACAGTGGCAGCATTTGGATTTTATAAAGTTCTTTGCCCTGGCTTAATTCTCATTTTTCTCTCTCTTTAAAAAACAGTGTAAAGTATCACTAGTACAAACCACTGCAAGTTATCTGTTCTAGGACTGAGATACCCTAGCATAAAAGATTATATTATATACTGCACCAAAGAAAAGATACTGAGGAGAAGCCTGTCCTTTTGCTTGACATGACTGTTATGAAGTATATTTTTATTGTAAAAGCTGATTGAAATTTCTTTTTTTTTCTTCACACTACAGTATCCTGTTTTATTACAGCTTATCTTTTTAGATGGGTATGGATTTTACTCAATTGACTGCCCATAGTCATCTGTTGCCATTTTAGATATGTATTCTTGACATCTTGTACTAGTTTTGTATACTAGGATAGAGGCTAGGCTAGGCTTTGTAACTCTAGGATAGAGTTATTTTATTCCTAGTAGTTTCTGTGGTGCTATGATCTGGATTTGTAATGAAAACAATGTTGATAAAGCAGGGATGTTTTAGCTACTGCTGAACAGTTCTTACAAAATGTCAGTTTCTTGTTTCTCGTATTTCCCTATCAGCAATGGTAATGGTAATGGTAATACACAAGGGGTTGTGGGGAGACACAGACAGGACAGCTGACCTCAACTGACCAAAGGGTTATCCCACAGCATATGGCATCATACTTAATAAATACAACTGGGGGATGAAGGAGGAGGGGCAGATGTTGGGAGTGATGACCTTTCTCTTTCCACATCACCGTTACATGGTGTGGAGGTCCCTTTTCCTGAGAATGGCTGAATGCCTGCCTGCATGCCCATGGGAAATGGTGAATGAATTCTTTCTTTTGCTTTGTCTGTGTGCATGGCTGTTGCTTCACATATTAAAATGTTTTTACCTCAACCCATGTGTTTTCTAACTTCTACCCCTCTGATTTTCTCCTTCATCCCACTGTAGAGGGTGAGCAAGCAGCTGTGTGGGGGTGAGCTGCAAGTCCAGAGTTGTCAGAGACACATGCAGAGGACATGTGCTCTTTTAGTGGCATCTAATGCTAGTAGCAGCACCTGGATTCTAAACAGGACAGATTTGGGCATTTCAAGTGGAATTTCCAGGTGTGGAAAACTAAACACCCTATACGCTTGGCCTGTGTTCAAAGAAATTAAAAATTCTGGCTTGCTTTAGTCTGACCATTATATCTTTTCAGATGCTTCACAGAGGGTTTCATGTGAATAAAAAAATAAATCAATCCTGTAGCAAATTATGAGGGGAAAAAAACCAAAAACCCCAAACAACAAAATAACAGCAAGAAATCCCACAGTAATTCCATTATTATCCTTTTTGACATTTACATTATATATTCTTTAAGGAGTGACTCATCTGTTTATCAATTTGGTTAGGACACGGACTCTCAGAGAATTTTTTTTTTTTTAAATAGAGTTTAGTTACAATGAAATCCTGTTTAAGGGGTGGGGGAGGAAGGGGAAGGAGGAGTTGGTCATGCTTGTGTGCACCCAATTTGCAAACGTACACTTCTAATTGGTTTTGCACAGCTCCTGGGTTAGGCAAAGGTCTCAGATAGCAGGATACTCATTAAACTGTTATTTGAAATTGCTTCCTCTGAAGAAAATAAGGAGGGGGCAAATCAAAATTGTAACCTTTGTTAGTAAATAGCAATGAACACTCTGGGAAACAACTTTTAAAATAATTGGTACAGTATGTTGATGTTGAGAAAAAAAGTAAAAAAACCTAAAGAAAAATGTTAGGTGCTGAAAAACATATTCTTTTTGTTTTTTCTTGTGGATGCTCTTGGACAGGAATTAGCATTCTCAGGAATGCTAAAAACCAGTCATTTGCATTTGTCTAGTCATTTTTCATCAGTGTGCTCTTATTTTGGCAGTAAAGGTCCAGGAAGATATACAGAACTAAAATCTACTGAATATCAGCAAGACTTAGGATTTATGTTGGCCTCTTTTTGCATAAGAATTATTTGTGTAGGAATGTTGTTGGACTTAAAAACCTTTACAGGTATCACCTTTTCACTTATGGCTGTGGGCTTAGAGTGAAAGTATCTTTGCTGGTGTCAGTTTGGTATGCTCCATTATTTGACACTAACTGGTCGTGAAGAAAAGAGTAATCAAAATATATTTATTCATATTCTCTTTGCCAACTCACCCTGAAGGAGCTCCACTGCATTATCACCAAGAACACCGGAGAATCTCAAGTCAGAGATGTTACACTTGTCCTCCTGTTCATTCTTCCTACATGCAGAGTATTCTAAGCTGGATTTATGCTGCTTGAACATAAGATTAGATGGTATTCCATGATGCTGTAGTCAGTATTTTAAGGACAAACACATCTAGAGTACCCTCATAGCTTACACCCCCTGTTCTTCTAAACCAACAAGTGCAAAGCTGTAACTGAGCTGCCTGAACTTAAAAAGAGAAAAAAAAAGAGAAAAAAATGGCAGCCAGGAATACACAATGTTTCAGAATACCAAAATAGTCTGGAATGCCTCCATCTTTCCTTAGGTTCACATTTATTCTTTGCAATTTGTGGCAATCTTCCTCAGAAGTAATATCAGAAGCAGTTATGTACACCAAAGAATGAAATATTAAGTAAAGGACCCTTTTAGTTATGCATTCCTTTAATCCTGGCTGCCAAATTTCCTTTATTTTCCGTATGTTTAATACAAAACTAATCTAAGATATATTTCACCCATCATAAAATTTTTGTTCTCCTGCAGTTCAAGATCTAGAGTATTACCTATTAACAAAATTTCTTTATCAGAAGTCAGTTGTTCATGATATTTTGCATGAGAAAGCATATAAATATAAAATTATCTACCATTTTACGTCTATTACTGGGGTGTTAAGATTTCAGCAGGTGCAATAGGTATCTAGGATAGATTCTATTTACAGCAATGTATAATGCTTCTCTGGAATGGCCATTAACTGTATGAATACACCTAATGGCAGCAACAGTTGAGAAGATATTGAATTACATGACTGAATTAATTGAACCAGTAAATTAATTTTTAATCCTAGTCATATGTTGTATAGGCAGTCAAGGGAATTGCACAGCCACCTGTATAAGTTAGCTTTTGGGCTTTTTTGTTTATTTGTTCTAAAGACAGAAATTGACACTCTTTTGTAATGAAACCAACTTGCACAAATCTTGGATACACTGAACATTTTTTGCTACTTCTTCCATAATCTATACTAGGAAGAAAAATAAAATTATAGTTTCATTTTTATAGTTTTCCTCTGGCTCTGAGGTGTCTTCATGTGCATTCTGGAGAATTCCTACTTTGTTTCCAGGTATTATCATCTGATATACTGTACCAAAGCATTATAAAAACTGACTCAACAATTACGTCTGTTATTCAGAAGAAGAAATCATTTTCTCTCTGTCTCTTTGACATTCCTGGAAGCCAAAGTTACTTGGGTTTTTAAAGCTTAGTCTCAGTTTATGAGACATTTAGATAACTGTAGGCATGATTAGTGATTCTCAAATGAATCATCTGAACATTCAAAATGTTGGCTATATTTGCAAAGAAAATATAGTAGGAAAACCTCAATTACTAGTATTGTTTGAAAGCTGCTTTTGAAAAGCAAGTGAGGTAGAGTCACCTAAAATTAATGTCTGACTATCTCTATGTGATGTGTGCATATTATCAGACACATTAAACGATTGCACTTTGTTAGATTTCATTAATAAAAATTGAATTTAGAAGTAAAAATTTTAGGAAGCTGAATGGGGATAGCTCTAAAAATAGCATTTTCTAATGTTAAAACATAAAACACCACAGCCTATGACCATTCATATTACACATTGTCTAACATCTATGGTCAAGACAGCATATTGATAAGAACATGCATACTTTATATTAAAAATAAAAAATGTTAAGAGTTTTCTATCCTGAATTCATAGGTCTTCATTTTATAAAATCATTCTCAAATTAAGAAGTCTCACATCAGTGGTTTTCTGTGAAAATAATTCCTGAGTCTGTCTGTCAGTGTCCTAAAAAAGTAACCAATGACCATTCCTCAGTTATTTTGGGAAATCAGTATATTTACCCAGCTTCACAAGGGAAGTTGTATCAAAGATATTAATCTAGGAAAATGCCTAAACTTAGAAAATGTAAGGTTCATGTTACCATCAGAAATGCTAAGCTAAAATGTCTGGGATCCCTTAAAATCAGCAGACTGAGATAGGCTGTAGGTCCATCTTCTGCTTCTAGGTTATTTTGTTTTCTGGGGCTTGATACACAGCTGGGATACTCTCCTGAACTGACTCAGGTCAGGATCTCACTGTCTTCCTCTTTAACACGCTGATATCCTAGCAGATATATCCAGCTTAAACTGGAAACCTACATTCAAAATGGCTAGAACCAAGTAATCATTTGCCAAACTACAGAACTGAAGATTATCAGGACCTCAAACATCCATCTGATTATTTCCTTAAAAAAAAATGAATAAGAAGAATTAGTCAGGAATCAAAACTGCCTCAAATATCTATTAAGGGGTTTTATTTTGGTACTATACTGTTAAATGCCCAAAACAGAGATCCCATTATCTTTCTTGGAAGGCCACTTTTGTGCACAAAACCTTACCATTTCAAAAGTGCTAAATTCTAATTTAAAATTTCTTCTCTAAAAATTAAGCCAATTAATCTGTTCCAGTGACCATGAAGCACAATGGAGACTATGGGGAAAAAAATGCCTGAGAAGCTACTTTTATGTATTACTATTAATTTCTTTTAATCCTTTAAAAAACTTTACTTTTATATAAATTTTTCATGGACACCATAGCATTCTTGTGACTGTCAGTTGGGCTCTCTTCTGTTTTCCTTTATCCTTAAGCTATCTTCCCTGAAACTGGAAAGAGTACTCTGGCTGAGGCCCTTATCAGTGCTGAATAGAGTGGAAAAGTTTATTTCAAGTATCTCATTTACAATTTTATTTCTTTAACCGTAGAGAAAAAAAGATTTAATACATATCAAGACAGAGCATACAGCATGGTAATAACCTATGTACTAGATCCAGTCAGATGGTTTTCACCCAAGGCTTAAATGGGAAAATATTTTAAAGTGGCTTAAGCAGAACTTTCTACTGCACTTTCAGATGCTAAAGAGTACCTTTGGGCACCTTTGCAAGACCTTTGGTTCTTTGACTACAATCATAGACCCTTTAAGGGTAGATGACCTTTGAAACAATCATTTTTTTTCTAGTTCAATTTTAACCAGTTATAATGTTATTTGGAAATTTCTGATCTATCAAAAAACCCCCAAAACTATTATTCTTGGTAGTCACACATTTTACTATAGAAGGGTTTTTCATTCCCTGTACTTTTAGTATACATTATAACTTCTCATTCTCCATATTTTAAGTATTTCAAACTTTCTAGTGCCCTTTGATAATGTAGGTTCATTTGTTATTTTTTTTCTACACTGATGCAAAAGCAGCAGAGAGCAAGCTGATCAGATAAGAGAGGGATTTCATCAAGCAGTACAGACATATTAGACTTTTTTTGCACTCTCTATGGGTAGTTTTCTGAAAGTTCTTCCAAAGCTTACTGCCTAGTATATAATTATTTTCAGATGTTCATTTCTGCACAGCTCATTCTGCAGATGTCAATAGAAAACATGTAAGATTTTACTCATCCCGAACTCTTATTTAGACGGATATTGCTAAGTTATTATTTCTATACATTTCTCAATGTATTTCTTCTCTGCTTTTTACTCTCTGAAAGTCTGAGTGCTTTTCTAAAGATAATGGGTATACCACATAGAGGACCAAGGCTGTGTCTGTCAAAGGAAAAAGCAATTACCATAAAATGCAATCATTAAGGAACGATACAAACATATCTAACAAAAAAAGCCCAGATGCCAACAGGACTGTGAAATTCTGCTGCCTATGGACTAGACAAAACATTTGCTCAAAGACAGATGAGAAATGTGTGCATACCTAGGGAGTAACTTTTTGCCCAATGGTTTGGCAAATACAGAGTCAATTGTTTTACAAATGCTGATGCTTCCTTAGTCTGAATTTCTTCTGGGTCCTACAGGTTCAAAGGGGGAATATTTGCTGCACACAGGTATCAGAGATATGCATCTGCCACCTGCCTGAGCTCAGAGTGTACATTTGGTGAGCACGGAATGAGCCACCCACATTTGAATCACTGCTGGAAGATGAAAGTAGCCATTTCTTATCACCTCTGCAGAAGTTCTTGGGCATAAATTACCTCAGACAAGAAAATTATATTTAAGAGTACTCAGACAGCATAATCCTTGGATATTGAAAAGATAAAAACTATACACATTCTGAATGCATACTTATAAAATTTAATTTAATTCTAGTCACCACTTTAAAGGTTTCCTCATAGCTTGGGAAGATATTAATGCCTCTTTTTCAAAAAATGAGAGTAAACCACCTATTCCTCATTAAATAATGAAACTGAAACTACTTGTTTAAATCAAATGAAATTTTGAAAGCTAGGATTATAGGGTACCCAGAAATCATTAAGTTGAGGTAGGGGTTTAAACCTATTAGGTTATGTGACAAAAACCAACTGCCTACACACAAAGGAACTCAGAATCCCAACAGCAGGAGAGGCACCCTAAATAATACCCCGCTGAACTATTCCAAGGTATCTCACAAGGGGCCATTGGCTCATCAAAGGTTCATCTGCAGAAATCAGAGAAGCAATGGGAGGCACAATGACAAGTTGGAACCCAAACTAAGCGCTCCTGGGAACAAACACTCCACAGAGCCCCCACCAGGGCTGTCCCAGGAGAACCTCAGCCCCATTTTACAGACACGGGAACTATAATGAAGAGTCATTGGGAATCACAGAATTATGGAATAATTAATGTTGGAAAAGACATCCAAAATCATTGAGTTTAGCCTTTGGCCATCATCTTGTCAACTAGACCATGGAACAAAGTGCCACCTCCCACATACAATCATTTCTTGAACCTCCAGGCCTGGTGTTCTAATCACGTCCCTGGGCAGTCCATTCCAATGCTTAAAATCCCTTTCCATGAATAAATTCCTCCTGAAGACCAACATGAACTGCCCTCGGTGTGGCTTGAGGGTGTGGCTTCTCCTTTGGTCACTGGTTACTTAGGAGAGGACATTGATCTCTACCTTGCTACAACCTACTTTCAGGCACTTGTAGAAAATTGTGAGTCTGCTTTTCTCCAGACCAAACAACCCCAGCTCTCTCAGCCACTCTTCATATAACTTACTCCCTTCACCAGCTTCATTGCCTTTCTCTGGATTTGCTCCATCACCGCAATGTATTGCGTGAAGTGAAGGGCCCAAAACCGAACACAGTACACCAGTGATGAGTACAGAAGGAAAATCACTTCCCTGGTCCTTCTTTCCAAACTATTTCTGATATTAAATCAAGCCAGAGCAATCCTTTGGATAATCATTCAAACTAATGGGGTTGCTACCTGGGAGTGTGAAACCTAGAGGTTTCCCTGTAGGTTAAAAGCAACTCACCATGACATAGGACTTACCCTGAGATATTTAGAGAAGGAAAGGAATGGGGAAGGGGGACAGGGTTGTATGGTGATGTGTGTTCAGAGTCAGACGAGGAGACTCAAATGTCTGTGATGCAGCAAGAGGAGCAAGTGCAGATGTACAAGGAAATGTGGGATCTCTAGCAATGGTCAAGACAAAATAGCTGGGAGGAAGCGGATGGATTTGTCTCTGAGGGTCAGCCTTTATGTCTATGAATTAGAGCACAGGGAGTCTCACTATAGGAACCAGGGAAGTCCTCATCATTTGTTTGATTCTGCAGTGGTCTATATCAGCAAAAGGAGTAGGACTGCAGCCTCAGGGGCTTAAATGTCCAGATGTCAGCAGCTGGTGAGACTTCATGTGGTCCATGAACATTTACTCAAGAGAGTGGCTGAGCCCAGCTGCTGAAAAGATCCATACTGTGTCTATGTATGTATATACTGTCACCAGTGGATCCCCATCTCGCTCTCCCAGAGAGGAAGAAGGATGAGACCATTGGTAGTGTCTGTGTTTTTGTGGCTGATGTATGTGTGTGTCTGATCTGTGTGTCTGTCTGTGTATTATGGATATACACGGTGTATCTGTGTGCTTGGTGTGTGTGCCTGCTGAGAACACATCTGCAGTCTCACTGCTGGTCAGACCTGGGGATCCTGGAGTACATCTGTTTCAGCTGTTGAATATATTTTCCTTCAGCAGAAACTACACTATGCAGATAAATCAGAGAAAAACAGCAGAGGTAAAGAAAAAGCATCAAGAACTAGAGCCTTTGGTGCCCTTTCACTCAACCCTGACTCATATGTTCTTGTTTCCTACCAAGGATTTTATTCTTGCATTTACATTTGTCAGAAACGACAGATGACACAGTATGTCAGGTCTCCATTATCCCCTTTTTTGTGGTAGCTCTTGTAGCTTACACAAAATTGCTTTGTAAAGAAATGTTAGGACAGACTACTCCACATGCATCTCTGTAAAAAAAAGGCCAAACAGTATTCAGCTTTCCATTACTAAGTTACTGAATAAATTCCAAATAGAAAGAGAAAAGTAAAAATTACACATGTAAAGAAAGATACCTTTAAGTTTTTCAAAGTTTCAGAGGACTTGTCTCTAACAGGAAGAAAGTGTGTTTAGAGATTAAGAATTTCCATTCACCACCATCTGCCTGCAATCTAGACTTAGTTTAAATCATCTAACAGCTTAATTTAACTGATTTTTGGTCAGTATTAGGAAAGTCTTATTTGGATGAATAGGAGTCTTGGAGACAAGGCATGGACACTTGAATTTGATTTTCTCTTCTCTTTGGTCTCTTCTTTGCCACGTTCTGGGTCATTGCAACACAACACTTGAAAAACTGATAGAACACCTCATGATGTGCAGCCTTGTAGTCACAGATGTTAAAATGTTAGAGCCACACTCAGAGGCAGACAGATGTATTATAGACTTCATTTTTTTAAATGCTTTGAGCTGAAAATTCACAAAAGTAGTAATTACATGTTGTGTTTGTAGCAGCAGCACACAGATCCTCCAGACGTGCAGGGCGCAGAGCTGTGCTGTGTGGGCACCAGGAGCGTGCTCCAGAGCAGGCTTCTTTCCATCTGCACAGCTGCAAGGCAGTTTGTGTCCCTTAATCTCAGGACCTGTGTACAGCACCCTGCTCCTCTGTCATCCAGCAGCTGCACTGATACTGCTAATCACTGTCAGAGCACAGGTTCTTATGCACAGACATCGTGTGCAGGAACACAGTCCTAGATGGTTATGGGTGGTAAACCTGTGCCAACCTTCCTACATTCAGCTAAATCCTCTTTGACCTTTTTGCCCTCCTCAAAAACAAAGTTAAAATTGATCTCTTTGGAGAGCTTTTCACTGAATTCATAGACTAGGAATCAGCAGGGGCATATTACAAAGGGAAACTGAAGAGTCTGCTGTCACCTGTCTCAGACAATACAGCTTTTTTTTTCTATGGTGTTAGAAAGAATTTATATTCCTCTAAATGAAAATAATGAATGAGATGAAGAGGGCATTCAGCTGCAGGATTGCTGCAGATTGTTTCAGTTATAATAAAATTATCAAGTCCATGTCTTTTGGCTTACTTATAAACCTTTTCTGAGCACAAGAACAAGAGGTAGTAAAGTCAGATGCATGTCTGCAGAACTAGGTCTACTAAATGCAGCCTCAATGTGTTGTCTTCCTTTATTGGAGCTGTAGAAAGAACCCTCTTGCTTTTGGTAAGAAATAGTACTTACACAAGTCAACTTACCACGTGTGAAGAGACAAGACAGGCATGGGAAAGCATTAGCTCTGTTTTAAAGGTAGAAAATCCAGAACAAGTGATTTTTTATTCCTATCAGTATACCACACCTAAGACAAAAATCTTATTTGCTTCAGCATGCAGAGTCATCTGTTTTGTCAGAGACAGAAGAGTGTAGGAGTTTTTATCATCTTATCCAGTTCCTCTGATTTGGGCCAGAGTACTTCCATGAACTCCTTTTTGGAACAGTACTTCTCCAGTATATGTCTCACATGCCAGACAGAAACTCAAAGGTACTGTTTAGCCAGGATAATCTCTGAGCAATTTAGCAGATTAGAAAATGTGCATTGGAGTGTATTAAGGATTTTGTAAAATGACACTGCAATCCCAACTAAAACTCTACAAAATAAAGTCCAATATATTACTGTTCTGGAGAATAATGACTCTATATCTACTAGAGCTAAGAGTGTAATTTATCAACATTAGCCTTGATGGGGCATCCAGTGCAGTGTGATTGATTTAAATGTGTAGATTTTTAATGTTTTGAACAGGTGGCTAACTTAAAACAACAGTTTAAACTTTTATAGCATCTTATCATGCTGAGGCAGCTCATGGTGTTTTACAATGACATTAAAATTAAAATTTAATCTATCCTGCAGAGTTAATAATTAGCTAATGTCAGTTAAAAGTCAATGAAAACAAATCAGTCTTAAACGTAGGCTGAAAAAAAGGAGAAAATAGGGATCTCCTGATGTCAAGAGCCAATGAGTTCAATCAAGCAGATGCATGGCAGTGGAAAGAGCAAGCACCCTAAGTGATATTTTAGAGGGGGAAAAAATTTTAAAAGATTAGTTTTGATCTTGGCTGCCAGGCCTTTTTATGGCTTCACTCACTTTTTGATTTATATAACTGTAACAATCCTTGGGGATGGGGTCAAGAGGTAGGGGGCATATCTTTCAGCAGTCACTGGGATTCCACTTTTACTCTCCAGCCCACCGCATTCCACATTTGTTTCAGCAGAGTAATACAAAATGACAAAAATGTTAAGATTCCTCAGCATCTCACAGCCAGTTACTTGGATTTGAATTCCTTCAGTCTAAATCCCACTTAAACAGTAGAAACACAATCCCCTGACCTCTATGTTTTACAAGGAACAGGTGCCTGTTATTTTGAAAGGAGGAACGTGTTGCATTAGTGCAAGAGAGGTTTCTGAGTTGTAAACCTGGTCTGACGCAAGTGCAGGACTTAAGTCTTGACCTTCTCTATTATATAAATCTTTCACAGCATGCTGTCTGTTCTGAATCCCATCTAATCCTCCTTGTGCATTGTATAGAGAGTCAAGGTATTTTACTAAAGGCTATGGATTGTACTTAAGAAATGAGTTTTGTTTCTGCTTTGAACTAGTTATTGGTGATGCATTTCATTCTCTGTAAACTACTGAGAGATCCTAAGAGACTAGTTTACTTTAGATCCCCAAGAACGGTTTGTGAGAGTTAGTGTTACAAGGTGTCCTTGCAATCTAGCCTTCAAGTCAACCATCTTTTCCTTTTTCACCTGTAATAAAAAGGGAACTATAATGTTTTCCATATTGGTCTGATTCTTATTTCCATCACAACAACTGTCTACTACTTGCATGAAGCTAGTTAATTACCCTTAGACTTGGTTAAAACTTCAAGGAAAAGTGAGAATATAGCATGTGATCCTGCATTTGGCATCTTAATCCAGCTAACAGATGTAATGAAAGATGACAATATGGTTACTCGCATGTATATTCCCAGAACATCTGGAGAATTTGCTTTTACTCCTTGTTGTTATGTGTGCTAGCCCCATTAAGCCATCACAGGTGTTCTACAGATCTGTCAATTCTCAAACATTGCAGGTGTAGCTCATAGACTTGACTTGCACTCTCACATTCTTCTGTGGCTTTGGCTGCAGCTTCTCATGGATAGCAGGGTGAAGCACTAGCAGATGCAGCTGTTCAGTGGGCAAAATAGAGGCAGCCAAATAAATAAGGATGCTGACAGTTCATCGAGGTGAATGTTTACAGCCCCATGTCCCCCTTCTGCAGGTTACTGCCGTACTACTTCTCCAGAAAGAAGAATGTATTTCAAGCACATGTACAGAGAATTCTGGGAAATGTCCTACATTTAAAATTTCTGAAATCCCACTATAATTCATCACACTGGTATACATTAGTCAAGAAACATCTGTGAAAAAAAACAGTGATTTGTATTTGTTCAGAAAAGTTGCAAATATATGAGTATCCTATGGGTTAGTGCATATATTATCAGGAAAATGCATGCAAAAGTATGTGCTGAAGAAACAGCTCTCTGACTCTTGTCAAGCTGCCAATATGGACATTAGTCTTGTAAAATTTGGGCACCCTGTAGGGTTTATATATGTCATCCGAAATACCTAGTTAGTATTATAAAAATTAGCTGATAATAAGTTCAATTAGGTCACGAGAGAGATTGTATCTGTGAAGTGTCTGATGGCAAGATCTTTGCAAAAGGAGACAGCTATTCAAGGGAATATCAAGGAAGATACATGAATGCATAACTAAGGGGTGACAGAGGTCAGCAATTAACACTTGGACATTTGTATTTCTTTCCTCAGGACAGGACAGTAGAATCAGAGGAGAAATTAAGTTCAAATCTGACACAGGAAGAGGACAAAGATACAGTGAATTTCAATTGTGCCTTAAAAACTATTTTAATATATGTTACGCATTTTATTCCTTTTATGTTATTCATTAGAAAACGGAAAAGATACAGATATGTATTTATCACTAAAGCATATACAGAGCAGATGATTTTTCTATGTGATAATTACAAGGACAAAATGAGTCTTAACATATTAAACACCTTAAGTACTATTTGCAAGTACTTGTAGTTTGGAAAGATATGTATAGCAGGAGAGTTTGTTATAATTTAAAATGCTTATTAAATGTCAGTAGTTCTAATAAGTGATTGATATCTAATTAATGTGTCATATGTGATAATTTTTAAATGTTAATTAATGCCTGAAGACTTAATAAGTGCTGCTTGACCTATTATTTATGTTAGACAAAAACTTACAGTAATTGTTTCCTAAATGAAATGCTTAAATAAAGGGTTTAAAGTGTTACCATATGATGCTAACATGGTGGCAGGCTGATTTTATTCAAGGCTGTGATACGGGGATAACCTTTGAACTTCTACTTCACACATTCATGTAGAACAGAGCCACACTATTTCCAGTTTCATTGAAAGATTTGCTGCCCTCTTCATTCTTTTGGAAGTGAGAAATTAATACTGTGGGCCAGACCCTGCTGTAATTGAGCCAGGCACAGCAGAAGTGCAGCCTTTTGTGCCTGTCAGCGCGGATCCGTCCCTGGCGGCGCTCAGCCTGATGTCTGGCTCCTGTTATCTCCTGAGCAGGCTGGCAATGGCTATATGTTCTGGGGTCCACCCTCCCCTCAGAGAGAGATGGGGCCTAAGAGAGATGCAGTCATTAAGCAAAGAGAAGGAGACAAAGTGTGGTCCAGTGGATTACTCATTATAAAGGATGGAGGGCTGCTTCACAGATTTCCAGGTGGCTGGAGAAAAAGCTATGCCACTTTTTAAAAGATATTATCCCCTATTTTTTCTTGCTCCCTCTATAACAAAAGCATAACATTTTCATCCCATACCAATGTTTTGAAATTTAAATCATTGAGCATTGTAAGGTGTTAATATGCTCTGATAGCTGGGAGCCAGAAAAGACATCACAGTTTCTTTATAACTGCAGAGGAAAAAAGTGGTTACTGTTAGCAGAGTATTCATGGAAAGCTTGTGAGTCTTCTCAGATTTATATGTATAAAGATTATATATGCGTATATATTTTCTCAACTTGATTAATAAATAATATGATTTGTATCTAAATATATAAATATCATTTACTTGATGTATAACTTATGAACATTTTCATCTTTGTATCTAAAGTTTAATAGAAAAAAAAAGTCCTAATTTTTAATTTCATTTTAAAACAACTTTATCTGGAATTTTTATTTTAATATTAAAATTGCGAGCAATTTTTAAAGAACAGTTCCTGGGTTCTGGAGGACTATATTTTCATATAATTTTTGGTCAATTGGTGCTGTAAGTGAAAAAAATAATGTAAATATTTTGAAGATATTTGTCTTTTATGTCTGCTGTTCAACATAAATTCCACTGTATGACTTTTGTTTCTTTTAATCTCTCCTATCATGTGTGTTCCATATCATCCCCATGAGGTTTGATGGAGCCATTTCAATTAACTCTTTATAAATGTTCTCTATTCTTGCTCAGAAAGTCCTTTGCAGAAAAAGATTCCGATGCGCTACCAAGAATAGTTTATCTTCCTCAAGGTTTAAGCTCAAAGATGAGCAGTTTCCTGTATGGATGCTGTCCTTCATTACTTATAGAATGTACTAAAAGGGGTGCACCCTTTGAAGCCAATATTCTGGTATTCCAACTTGTGTATTCAGGTACCATGTCACTGTTTATGATACTCTGACCCTGAATATCCACCAGTGGTCAGCATCAGTGCTAGAAAATCATTCTGGCACTGTGGTCTGGTATAGAATAGCAATTTTTCATGTTTTGTAGCCTATCATTACCTATATTGGGTGATGACGGGGAAGGATTAGTTATAAAAGTTTTCTAAGTATATGAAAGATGTTTATTTATGTTATTATGATACTGCAAGATAGTTCTTTATGATCATAGCTCTTCGAAAATATTTTGTCTCCTACAGTGCTATTGTACATTGACTTTCATACAAATTTCCCTTTAATTGTCTACAATTAATTGTCTACAATTTTTTTATAATTACTCTTGATATAATACCCCTTGGCATTCAGAATACCTTATTGCCAAGGACACTATTGTAAAGAAAGGAACGAATGGAGGAAGGAGAGAAGGAGGGAAGGGAGGGAAGGGAGGGAGTGAGGGAAGGAAGGAAGGAAGGAAGGAAGGAAGGAAGGAAGGAAGGAAGGAAGGAAGGAAGGAAGGAAGGAAGG